>JAPFBL010000039.1:0-1200000 GCA_026182355.1 Hermatobates lingyangjiaoensis | reverse complement strand
TTAAATAAATTGATTAGCCAATCAGTTCACAACTGTCAGAGAATGATAAATACAATCATTGAAGTAGGAAATAATTTATAAGTTATGAAAAGGGTAATATTGAAAAAATAAATTAAAATGAGGAATATCCAGTCATGAATTATGTAATATTTATATCTTTCTGGGTATTTAAAGATAAAACTATGACTTTGTACGTTTCAAATTGTATTTATATTCGCTTTCTCCTTTCTCTTTCCATCTCATTCCACTCTATTTCCCTATCATCTCCCTTTGGCTTTCTGTGCGGATCTTTTCTTAATATACCTTCTTTTTCTCCTGACCTCTAACTAAGGGGACAGGTTAGGCTAGTGTCAGCTGTGCTAGGCTATGGACTTGTGGGTTCAGTGTTCAATAACCACTCTAGTCCTCGATTTATTCGAGCAGGAGGTGATATCTGAGAACGTTAATCCCTCAAATAGGATGTTAATGAGGTTACTGAGTCTGTACAATGTCAGGTACACATTAAATCATCCCTACGCTAAATAGATTTGAGTTAGGTAAAATTTAAGACTCTCAATGTAGTCAATGTATGTAGTCAATCTTTATTCTGTGATATGACAAAGGGCTAATGTGGGACTGCCACTACAGCCTAACCAAAACTCTAATTCACTTTTTATATTTAACATCTTCCCTCTCACACTTACTCATTCTCTATCTTTGTGCCATTTTTTTACGTTCTATCGTTCTCTCCCATTAAAACGTTAACTCCCACTCAATTTCTTTATTCTTCTTTCTCCTTTTCACACTTTCCTTCGTTCTTTCTTTTTTTTTCTCTTCCCGTTTTTATTCCTTCAGCTTGTTCACCACCCCCCACTCGATGTATTTTCTTTTATTCCAAATTATTCTATCTTATCTATCATCTGCTATAATTACCCAAAAAAGTCACCATCTTTTCAAAACTTATACGATTTAGCAACTTGATTACCAGTCTAAATAAAATGTAACAGGATTAGTTCAAATTTTATAAATCTCTTATCATATGCCAAATTTATATAAAAAAATGAAATTAGCTGACTGTTTTCTCTTTTGTAGTGGGTCACAGTAATTTCTCCATAACTTTTACTGTTATTTGGTCTCAAAAGTACAGCACTGAACCCAATTCTTATCTTACGTCAAATACTGGTAAGAACGTATTGGTTCTTTTTTTTCACAAGCGAAATGTATTTTTATAAATTTACAATTTTATGCTATTTCGATTGAGTTAAAAATTGCAGTAATTAGAAAACTGATATTTTTTCCACCAAAACTTCAAACTTAAATTGACATAAAGTTGTCTATTAGAAATCCCAACAGGTGGAAAAAAATTTAATCGTTTAAAAATAATTTCTGGTACTTTATCTCACAACACTTATTGGACAAATAAATATTATTGAGTTCAGAAACGGGACGAAAATCTGTCAATCAAAATAACTAGGTTCCTAATAGTCACATCAAGACCATTTCTTCTGTTGAAAGATACTTGTCTCATTTCTGTAAATCTTATCTCGAACTGGTCAGTTGTAGATAAAATAACTGTATAAAGCTAGATACTAAAAATGTGAAGAATAAAAAATATACAAAATAATTTTAAAAGAAAATGATGTTATAAACATATTTATAACTTTTAAATGATGTTATTTTATAACTATTTTATAAATAAAAAGAGAAATATTCATCTTCTCAGGACAATTCATGTCAAAATATGAAAGTGAGTTTGTGTTTGTAACCATCTGTACCACTTATTTGATGTCATTATGGTTACTATTCAATTGAAATATTTATAGAAAATGTATATAAACAAGGTTTCTTTTTTTTATTTTATTTTAATACTATGATTTTATTCTTTACTTTTGCGTCTAACTATAACTTAATATGGAAAAACCTTATAACCTTCTTATATAACATGTATTTGTTCATTCCATCTTTTACTCTGAATTTAGTTTTCTTATAACCCAGGGGTCTCCAAAGTTTTCCAGCGGAGGGCCACATTGCTGAATTTTTAAAGCTTCGCGGGCCAAGGTTCTAAATTATTTATTTTACCAAAATACATTCAATGTAAATAAACAGTTAATTAATAATTAAAAAATGTTATTTATTCAGTACATAATTACAATGCATATACTATCAGCAACAATTAACATGTTTTTTAACTTCGATCAATAGGGAAAATATAAAATTGTTCCATTCTGACAAAATTTGTCCAACTGAGGTTCAAAACGAGTGGTTTCAATAACAAGCAAAGCATTCAAATGTTCATCAGACAACTGTGATCTGTAGCAGGATTTTGTGTATTTCATCTTTGAAAAAGTCTTCTCACACAAATATGTAGTGCCAAAAACTGAAATGAATTCAAAGGCAAACTTCCTTAAATAAACAAATTGGTCAGATGGAAGGTATTTGTAGAATTCAGTTAAATTTCCTTCTTTATATTTGTCCTTCAGGATGTCATTGGATTGCAAATCTATAACTTCCATTTGTAACTCAGACGGTAAGTCTCCAATAACAGAGTCAAATGGATTTTCAAAAAGTCTTATTTCTGAAGAATATGCATCAAGATCAGAGAAACGTTCTTCAAACTGTTGTTTCAAAGCTAAAATGACATCTTGAGCAAACAAGAGTTTGGAAATGGAGTGGCAGCTTCCTGTCTATATTTGTCACATCGTGAAAAATGAGTAAAGCAGCTTCTTGCTAACTGACTTTCAAATAGTGTTAATTTCTGACGAAAAGCTTTCACCTTTGAGTACAAATCACAGATAAGTGAAGTTTCACCTTGTATCCGTAGGTTGAAATCATTGAGATGCATAGTTAAATCAGATGAAAATGCTAATTTCCAGAGCCATTCACTGTCTTTGAGCAACACCTGTGAATAGTTTCTCTCATTTAAAAATATTTCAATTTCAGTTCGAAGCTCAAAAAATCTAGACAGAATTTTTCCATAGCTAAGCCATCTTACTGAAGTATGGCAAGGTAGGTCTGGAAACTCAGCATTCATTTCCTCCAAAAATCACGAAATTGGCGATGTTTGAGTCCATGAGATCTTATGTAGTTAACAATGGAAATCACAGGGTCTAATACAGATGATAAATCAAGATACTTTCCACTCAGTGCTTGCTGATGAAGAATACAGAGTATTACCAAAGGTTTCAATCCACCGGAATTCTCAACTGCTTTGTTAATTTGCCCAACTAAGCCCTTTTTGGTTCCACACATATTTCTGCCACCATCTGTTGTTATACATTTTAGTTTTTCCCATTCCAAATTATACTCAGCCACTGACTTTTCCACTTCTCTAAAAATATCTATGCCTGTTGTTGTTCCATGCATGCTGTGCACAGATGCAAGTTCCTCAGTAATCTCAAAATTAGCATTTATTCCTCTGATGAACAATAACAGTTGGGATGTGTCTGATACATCAACTGACTCATCAAGTGCAACAGAAAAGCATACAAACTTGCCGGCTTTGTCTTTCAGCTGTGATTTAATACTTCTTTCAATATTTTCAACCCTACCAGCAACAGTATTCGCAGAAAGACTAATTGCGGAAAATAAATCTACTTTTTCTGGACACATTTCCTTAGCTACCTCATTTAAGCACTGTTTAACAAGTTCACCAACTGTAAATGGCTTACCTTTACAGATCAGGTCCCTGAATAGCATGTCGGAGACGAGGCCGTTGTCAGCCAATTAACGCACGCGCGCACGCTTCAGAAACAACTCGCTGTCGAAGCTTGGGTTGTGATCTTCATCCATGGTTGTGAGTGTTGTGACTCAGTCGTTGAAAGCACCGATATGACGGAAGGACAGCAGTGATCATGTGTTTCTATTTTTCATCCGCCAGTCAAGTTTGAAACGCTTATCTTGTGCGCTTATCAATTAGCGTCGTCTTGCGTTTGTTTCAGCTTTGTCAAGCGTGTTAAAAGGGTTATAAAGTATATTTGTTTTTGTATAATTTCGGCAAGGCCTGTCTTTCGACATTTGTTTTTTATTTTTGAAGGAGAGCTCGGCGGGCCGGATTAAAACCCTCGGCGGGCCGGATCCGGCCCGCGGGCCGTACTTTGGAGACCCCTGTTATAACCCTTTGCAACCCACTCTGTTATTTGTACTTTTACTATTATTTTTTATTCTTTTTTAATTATTAGAAAAAAGTTTTAAAATATTTATGGTTTATAACATTATATTCTTTTCAAATTGCTTTGCCTCTTTTTGTTCTTTTTATTTTTAATATTTAATTTTGTTAAGTCATTTTATATACACATAACATTTTTTATAGTTCTATTTATATTATCCTCGTCTTTTGATTACTTCATATCCCTTATCAATTAATAACATATTTGATATATTATATTTGTTATATAATATGGATCGTTATTTTATTACGTCATGGTTGCAATATAACAAAGTTATTTATAATTGTAATGTTACAAAGCTATATTCTATTTGATTTTGATCAAATTTAAACACTTTAGTCCTAGTTGTAAAAGTTGAATATGAAATAATGAAATAACAGAGTATTCTGAGCAATCCTGAAAATCGATAATAATTCCATTTATTTTCATTATTTTCATTTATACTGCTCATAATTCTGATTCAAAAATCTCCATTAAATAATTATATGTTTTTGCCTCAGTTTTCAAACCATAGCACAGGTATCTTGCCTTACCTGTTGACCCTGGAAAGATTTAACACATTTATAATATGGTCACATTAGACAAATTCTGTGAGAAAGTAAAAGAACTTGTTAAACGAATTTCATAATGAAAAAAAACAACAACAGAATAAATAAAATTCGTGGATATGTACAAGAATCCGACTCTGCCTGTCACAAGCCAGGATTAGATTGAGAGTATTAGAAGAGTAATAGCTCTTTTAGAAACCTTGTTTCATCTGGTCCTGCTGATACTACCTTGTGAGGGCCCCTCTGTGCAGAGTAATGTGCAAAGGGGAGGTGACTTCTATAATCTTGGTAGACAACCACCTAAGGGAAGGAGAACCCTACAGAAAAGTCTCCATGTTGAAGGTTCATCGAGGGGATAACAACCCCTCCTTGTAAAAGATTGTTCGTTACATAACCACACATAACCTCGGAAAGAACATTTATTTCTCGTGGAGTAGGGTACAGGACAGGTGAATGCAGGAGGATTGTGTTTGGAGGCCTGGGCCCTACACGGGCTGTAGCACCTTAGAGGATGATGAAATAAATAAAATAATTCTTGAAAGAGCTTTAAGTTTAAGAAAATATTTCTTAAATTTATTCATGCACATTTAAACTAATTAAAATATTTAACTTTAGATTGTACGAGACAAAAGGTTAGTTGTATATTTCTGCTCCATATGTATTAAACAACCAAATCATATCACTGAATACAAATAAATCTTTCCGCAATTTTAATATATTTCATGAAGTTTTTCTACTTAATATAACGTAGTTAGTAGTAAGGCGGGGAGATCAAAGATCTGGCAAGTAGGCCAGCCGAGTGGGCCCTTTTTGCCTTCCCCAAGCATCCCGGATCCTACTCTTGGGAGAATCTTCCTGATCTTTCTATATAGATCAGAAGGTTTCTCCATTCCATTTCCCTTAACTTATCTATATTTATGGTGCTATAACCTAGAGTTTGAAGTCTAAGGAGACTATATGCAGGGCATTCAGCCACATAGTGGACGGAGGTTTCATCTTCTTCCCCACATTTTTGGCAGATCGCGCTGTTTGCTAAACCCAAGATATGTAAATGTCTTCTCAGCCTACAGTGACCGGTGAGAATTCCAATAAGATTTCTCAACCTTGTTCGACCCAGACTGAGGAGAAACTTCTTACGCTTTACGCTAGGACCCAGAATATACATCTTGGCCTGTCTGTTGCCCGGACAGGTCGGCCAGCTTTTCTTCAAATTCTCCTGCAGCCAGGCATTTATAAGATGTCTGACTCCAGCAGTAGACAGCGGGAAAACCGGTTCCGGTCCTATAAACGGCATTTCGGCTCCGATTTTGGCTAACAAGTCCGCCTTTTCGTTTCCCGAAATGCCGCTATGTCCCGGAACCCAAATTAATTTAACCTCTTTAATCTGAGCTAGCTTATTTAGTGTTTCCTGACACTCTATTACCAACATGGAAGAAGTTGTCGGAGACATAATTGCCTTTATTGCCGCTTGGCTGTCTGAACAAATGGTTACTTTCCGCTCGGGTCCATCCCATATCTCCCGCAGATTGGCTGCCGTTAGAATGGCAAACACTTCTGCTTGAAAGACTGTGGTTTGTGTCCCAAGCGGAAAGCTTAGTTCTATATTTAAATTGGAAATAAGAATTCCCGCCCCCGACCGTCCTGCTTCACCGATCTTAGAACCATCAGTGAAGCATACCAGCTCATCCGACGAGAATTCAATGTCCATTTCTTCCCATTGTTTCCTATTGGGAATTATCATATTAAAATTCCTGCTGTTAGGTAGGCCATATTTAGGTCTGGGTATTCCCAACTCTAACACGCCTATTTCTTTCTTAATCACCAGTTCTATTTCGGTGTGACTATTTCCTCTAACCAAATTCCACATCCCATAGTCCCGTAGTCTGATGTAGGCCGCCATTGCCTCGCCGATTATTACATCAGCCAAGCTTGGCAGCCCCAACATAACATCCAGGGCTTTGTTGGGTGTGGTTCTCATTGCGCCTGTTATAGCCAGACTCGCTAAACGTTGAGTTTTGGCTAATCTTTCTCCTATGCCTTTCTTCTTCACTTCCCTCCACCATAAGATAGAGCCGTAGAGAAGTCTAGGTTTTATTACAGCTATGTAAAGCCAATGCATCACCTTAGGCTTCAGGCCCCATGTCTTACCGACTACACGTCTCAACTGCCAGAAGGTTTTAGTAGCCTTTTCTATGGCATTGTTGATGTGTAGTTTCCAACTTAATGTCTTATCCAAGAAAACTCCTAAGTATTTAACATGATCGGAGAGGTTTAATTCTTCTCCTAACATCCTTGGAGCCTTAAACCCCTGTAACTTCCTCTTCCTTGTAAATAGTATGAGGTCAGTTTTTCTGGGATTAACTGTAAGTCCAATTCTGTGGCACCATCTGAGAATTACATTGCACGCAGATTGCATGAGGTCACAGACTGTATCCAAGAACTTCCCTGTTACCAACACACATCCATCATCTGCATATGCTTGACAATAGAACCCTTCATTATTTAAGTCTATTATGAGATTCTCCATGACCAGACACCACAATTTTGGTGATAAACAACCTCCTTGTGGGCAGCCTTTAGAGATCCTTTGTTTCATTTTTATCCCTCTAAGATTGGTGATAGCAGTCCTGTCAGCTAACATGTCCAGGATCCACCTCACCAAAACTGTGGGAGTCCCTTTACTCTCTAGTGCAGTCTGGATGGCTCCAGAACTTATTTTATCAAAGGCACCCTCAACATCAAAAACCAAACAAAGTGCATAGTTTTTTGTTCTGGAGTGCCTTTTCAACTCTACTAACTAGGGCATGTAGGGCGGTTTCCGTGGACCGTCCTTTAGTATATGCATGTTGGCAATTATGTAGTGGTGCCCTAGTTAACACACTATGCGATAGAAATTTGTCAACTAATTTTTCTAACACCTTTAGCAGAAAGGAAGTAAGACTGACTGGTCTGAAGGACTTTGGGCCAGTGTAGTCTCTCTTCCCAATTTTGGGAATGAAAACCACCCTGGCAGTCCTCCAACAGTCAGGCACATGTCCCAATCTTAAACTAGACTTATATATGTTTATAAGCGTGTCAGATATGTCACTCAAAGAACGCTGAAGAAGCATCGGGAAGATCCCATCCTCCCCCGCCGCCTTAAACGGAGAGAAGGAGAAGACCGCCCACCGCAATCCCTCAGCAGTGACTATCTGCTCTTCCACGCCTTTTCCTTCAAGTGTATTTTTCCTTCTTCTGCTACTTGTACGCACTTCCGAGCGTTCATCGCTCGGAAAGTGTGTCTCAAGGAGCAGTTCCATAACCTCCTCTGTGGAGTTCGCCCAGGTTCCATCCTCTCTCCTCAATGCACCAATCTCATTACTGTTATCAGCGCTTAAGATCCTTACCAGTCTGGAGGTATCATGGGAATTTTCTATTTCCTGAACATAATTTCTCCAGCTTGCTCTTTTTAATTGTCTCAATTTTAAACAGTGAGTAGGGCCTGGGCCCTACACGGGCTGTAGCACCTTAGAGGATGATGAAATAAATAAAATAATTCTTGAAAGAGCTTTAAGTTTAAGAAAATATTTCTTAAATTTATTCATGCACATTTAAACTAATTAAAATATTTAACTTTAGATTGTACGAGACAAAAGGTTAGTTGTATATTTCTGCTCCATATGTATTAAACAACCAAATCATATCACTGAATACAAATAAATCTTTCCGCAATTTTAATATATTTCATGAAGTTTTTCTACTTAATATAACGTAATCAATCCTAAATTAACATAAAGTAAGGAGGCTAGCTTAGATCAGTCGTAAATGTACTCGCCTCTGAACTGGTAGGTTCAGGTTTCGATAGACACCTGGCCCTAAATTTATTCACACGAGAGGTGAATAAATCTGAGTACGTCGTCCCTCAGAGAGGACGTTAAGCCGTCGGTCTCGAACCTGTTCGATGTCAGATACTCGATAAAGATCCCTACTCTAAATGCATTTGTGTAGGCAAAATTTAGTATTCCCAAAGTAGAATCACAGATCAACCAAATGGCCGTTAAGGACTGACGTTTTTAACCCGCTAGAGAATTGATAAACAATAAAAAAAAAAGATTTCCTTCAATCTTATTGAAATATTATAAAACCTAGAACATTTATGTGTACGCCCATTCAAAATAATGATTGTCAAATTGATTTCATAATACATAACTATGGGACAAGACAGCACTTGGAATACATTATGCATTTCTCTGAGTATAACACTGTGACATTCACAGTATGATGGGCACATTAGAAAACTATTTACTGGATTCATTTATATGTTTTATAATGAAACAATAAAAATGAGACAATATTAATGAAATACTACTACTACTACTAATATCATATTAGCATGCCCTGGGCTAACGTATGAGGAAAACATCATAAAGTTGATTAAAGCCTACTAGGGTCTTGATGGAATGACCGTTGATGGTTTGTGAATGGTGCAAGGTCTTTGCCCTCTTGGACCGTGTAGTTGAAAGGCAACGGTCCGTGAGAGCCCTATCAGACTTGAGGGTCGGGCCGACCTACCGTGAAAGTGAAAAACACCCTCGCTGATTCCCTCCCTGTAAAACTGTCCACTCCAACGCAGTGTCTTGACTGATTTACAGCCGGCTACTGCACTCTTTATTCACCCAACACTCCCTCAAATCATTGTTATCACTAACCCAATCATAACATAGGGTTTTTTGATCTATTAAGTAATTTGTAATCAAATGCAACACTGATGTAATCAAATGAGAAACGACGTAATCAAATGCAAAACTGACTTTATAAATTGAAAAACCCTATAGCATTAAACAGACAAAATAAATATCATATACTGAAAACTTAAATTAAGCTGATAGTAAACAAAGTTTTGAATAATAAAAACCAAATAAAAAATTTGTTTTGAAAAAATAAAAATTAAATCAAAATAATGAATTAACACACTTATTAACTATGCAGGATTTTAATAAAAAGCTGAAATCTTTGAAGAATACATTTATATCCCAGGATGAGTTTCAAAAATTATAATAGATTTTGTTTTACATAAGTTGCATAATTATATGTCTCTAAGATTAGAACCACATAGGATATATATAGATTACAATTAAACATAGACATACTGGTATAAATATGTTGAAGTTCATCTCTGAGACATATTTTAATATAAAGAATCGCAGTTTCGTCATTCACAATCTGTAGACTGTGAGATTCAAAACTTTCCCCCTTAAGATAAAAGTAGGAAATGATTGGCCAAGTGATATATTAGAAAAATTAATTGATAAGAGATATGAAGTAATCAAAAGACGAGGTTAATATAAATAGAAATATAAAAAATGTTCTGAGGTAAAATGGATAAACAAACAAAACTCTCCACACAAATGAAGTTTTATTCAACAGCAACAATGCGTTTCGAACAATTTTTTTTCATCTAGAAGACAAATTGTTCGAAACGCATTGTTGCTGTTGAATAAAACTTAATTTGTGTGGAGACTTTTGTTTGTTTATCCATTTTACCACAGAATGAGTAAATACCACACAATTATGGATTGTACAACTAATTATATAAAAATGTTATATAAAACGACATAACAAAATTAAATATTAAAAATAAAAAGAACAAAAAGAGGCAAAGCAATTTGAAAAGAATATAATGTTATAAACCATAAATATTTTAAAACTTTTTTCTAATAATTAAAAAAGAATAAAAAATAATAGTAAAAGTACAAATAACAGAGTGGGTTGCAAAGGGTTATAAGAAAACTAAATTCAGAGTAAAAGATGGAATGAACAAATACAAGTTATATAAGAAGGTTATAAGGTTTTTCCATATTAAGTTATAGTTAGACGCAAAAGTAAAGAATAAAATCATAGTATTAAAATAAAATAAAAAAAGGAAACCTTGTTTATATACATTTTCTATAAATATTCCAACTGAATAGTAACCATAATGACATCAAATAAATCGTACAGATGGTTACAAACACAAACTCCCTTTCATATTTTGACATGAATTGTCCTGAGAAGATGAATATTTCTCTTTTTATTTATAAAATAGTTATAAAATAACATCATTTAAAAGTTATAAATATGTTTTATAACATCATTTTCTTTTAAAATTAGTTTGTATTTTTTTATTCTTCATATTTTTAGTATCTAGCTTTATACAGTTATTTTATCTACAACTGAGCAATTCGAGATAAGATTTTCAGAAGGGGACAAATATCTTTCAACCAGTGAAGTGGTCTTGTTGTGACTATTAGGAACCTAGTTATTTTGATAGACATATTTTCGTCCCGTTTCTGAATTCAATAATATTTATTTGTCCAATGAGTGTTGAGAGATAATTCAAAAAAAAAAAAAGTTGTTTAAGTTGAAATGTGGTTTGTATATTCTTTAAGACAGGTATGTTGTAGGTGTTAATTACACCTACATTTTAGCCTTAATTCCTAAAGAAACCTAAAAACTATTCACCCTCATAATATCAATGAACTCTTCAGAAATATGTTCTTATTTTTATAAAATACGTATTTGTATTTTGTATACAAATTCAAAAGTTCTATATCTACGAACTTTTTCTTTATGAAACTATCAAAATATATAGATACATATAAAATACTGGTCATACAATTTAATAGAAAAGTAATTGTTTGCTGCAATGAAAAAATCTTTTAAATCCTTCTACAAATATAGTTTTATGGTTTATAGTTTTAAAACACCTAAATAAATTACCGTTTTAATTATGATAATAGTAGTCATCATTAAAAAGGTGATTTATTTTAATTAAACAAACTTTGTTGCTTGGGAGATTTGTTCATTATAGAAAATGGAGTAGTAAGTTACTTTGCATGAAATTCTTCATTAACGTGACCACAAGTTTGTATTTAGTGGATAATACCTTCAAGTTGGTTAAACTAAACTCTGATGAAGGCGAGGGAGAGGCGAATTCAAATTATCCTAAATTGTGTTAAACAATGGTGGTCGGGTAGGGTAATGGCATTGTGTGTTTAATCATACTTTAATGGTGTGTTTAGGGGTGAAGCCAGCTGGTCAGCTAATAGGCTGCGGCCAGTCATCGTCAGGCAGATGCCACCCCCAGTCAACCATTGTCACCCTCCCATTATCTTTACAAGTGTCACTCCCCCGGCTCACCATTCACCACGCAATGCTATAAATCTCCACCCCCCTCCACATAGCCTTTAACTGTTTAGTCACACTCACCTCCCCCCCCACCCTTTAAGTCACCCTTCCCTCAGGTGACAAATTTATGCTTGCGGAAACGCGCCTGGGAAAACCTCACGGTTCGATGAACCCTGATTGAGTTTCCCCAAGTATCGTCTCCTGGGACCTACCTTCTATACACCTGCGACAAGAGGTATTCCTTAAAAAAAAAGAAAGAACACATTTAAGTGTTGTTCAAGTGTGTCGATCATTGACCTCAGCAGGTTCTGAACTATCTTGACCCCGTGACTAACCATTAAATGGGACAGACCCCAGACAATACCTGTCCACAAGAGTTGCCACACCTTACCTTTCTCGCACACCGTGGAAACAAAAGAAAATTCATCACCCATCTTACACAATATGAAATTGTTCATGCTATTCAATGTAACAACTTTAGTGTACCTTATTCAAAAAGTTACTTTGGATACTGGTTAAAACACCAAAAATTAAAAAAAAAAACCCCTTCTTTTTCGTACTATTGGTGGTGTTTTTCTTAATCATTGAGTAGTGTTTGTAAAACATTAAATTACACAAAACTCGTGTGTGTGTAAGATAAAATAATAAGATAAAAATTGGTGGTGTTTTTCTTAATCATTGAGTAGTGTTTGTAAAACATTAAATTACACAAAACTCGTGTGTGTGTAAGATAAAATGCACACTTACTAAATTCAATATTTCGAGCTTTGTTCGACCTCTCTTTTCGTTTTCTCCTGATCACAAACAGCAGTTCATAATATTGGATTTAGTAAGAGTATATTCTATCTTTTTTCTGTGAGGTGTTTTATGTAATTTGGAGTTACACATATATAATAGTAAACAGGAAAACGATTCAAAAGAACAACACATGTTTTACAGTAAACACAGAAACTGAACAAACGTACGAACACACTTACTATCTCTAATTTTCATAAGAAACCGTCATCAGGAGAGTTGAGGTTGGGACACCAAGCGCTTCGCAAGTTCGCTTGGTATCCGTAGCTCAACTATCCTGATGACGGTGCAACCAAAAATTAGAGACAGTGTATTCGTATGTCTGTTTTGTGTCTGTGGTTTACTGTAATTAATATATATATATATATATATATATATATATATATTATATATATATATATATATATAAACGAAATGTGTCCGGTAGGACAGATAAACTTAAAATAAACTGTGACACACAGAATGAAACATAACAAAGACTCACTTTTTAATATTTTGACTTTTCAAAATATTAAAAAGTGAGTTTCGGTTATGTTTCTTTCTAAGTGTCACAGTTTATTTTAAGTTTATATATATGAAACAATATTTAAAAATAAATACAAGAAATAATAATCAACTTCTAGTCACAATAAAAAATGGAAAAAAAGACTAAGATATTTCAACTGTAACAAGCCGTCTTCGTCAGAGTTAAAAACTGTGATTCTGAAAACTCTCAAAATTTTATTCGGCTTCCTCAAAAAATTGTTATTTATTATTCACACTTAAGTACTCTAAAGTTTACTTTTGCTTGATATTTCCAGTTACATATTCATTCAATCTCAGTTCAGCCTTTTTTTTAATTTTAAAATACATTTTTATCTTTCCCACTTTTTCTCTTTTTTTCTCTCTTATTTCAAATAATTACTACTCAATTATTTTCATTTGTTCATTTCTTAAGCTGTCCCTAACAAGATAAGATGGTTTCAGAGTATATCACTTTGTACCGGCTGTAACTGTTTCACCTTTCTGCAGTTGTCTTTCTTGTTCTACTCTTCTGAAGAAAGCCAGAATGCTGAAATGAACAACAAAAAAGTCAATTCTTTTTTTTTCTAGTTGTAATTCTAATAATATATTTAAATATACGTTTAATATTGAACTATAGGTATACAGTAAATAGAAAAAAAAAGACTTATTGTCTCTAATTTCGGGTTTAACTGGCATGAGGGGAGAAGAGATGGCCACACCAAGCCCATTTGATACGCGACGGTTGAAGTCCAAGTGCACTTGTAAAGTGCCCTTGATGTCCCTATTTCTTCTTTCCTGATGACTGTTAAACCAAAAATTAGAGACTGAAAGTTTGTTTTTCTATTTACTGTGTACCTATAGTTTACATTAAAACGTCTGTTGTCTTTTGTAGATCGTTTTCTTGATAATAATATATATCAATAGATATATTCGTTTGTTTATGCGTGTGTGTGTGTGTGGGTGGGTAGGTGTACGTGTGTCATATGAATCAATTGTTATTACATTGATAACTGGCAACTGATAACTGATATCAAAAGGGTTTTTGGCTCTGACGAATGAGTGGGAGACAAGTCAAGCAGAACACGCAACGGCGATACTTGCCATTATATGTATACTACCCCACGTCATCAGGAAGACAGAAGTGAATTGCTCCAAAAGCTGATAATGGCTGGCTTGCATTAAAAAGAAACACACAAACAATGTAGGCAACTTTTGGAGGGAGGGGAGACAAGGAAGATAAAGAAATAAAAGCCAAAAAACGATTAAATAAATGAAAACAGTGAACTAAAAAAAAAATAAAACCTATGAACAACTAAAAAAAAAACAAACTAAGTATATGAAACTCAGTACGTGAAAAAGACTAAAATAAATTAAAATAACAATTAATGACTGATGTTAAGTCCAGAAGCCTCAATATTAATATTGAGAAACAATATAATACAACTAGTTTATTATTTTGTTTTGTACTAATATAAATATATATATATATATATGAATAATAATCAAAATAACACTTGATATAATAGATGGATTAATTTACCACAATGAAAACAATTTTTTAAAACAATGCTCTAAGGCCTTTCGTTAACACATCTTCGGAGAGCAAGTGAACTAAAAAAACAATAAATACTTGTTAACTTGGCTGATTGAAATTTCCAGAATTGATGGCAACCCTGAATGTGTTTAATAATGAAGTCTTCATCTGTTTAATTATCCCGTTAATCAAAACTTCATCTAATTTGTAGAGTCCTAGGCTATTGTTCATCAACCTCTCATAAAAGTTCTTTATGAGCGCACTTTCTACGATATTTCTTCTTCTTTCTGAAGACACGTATATTAATTCATTTGCTTAATTCCAATTAATCACATGATTACTGTCTCTTATGTGAATGAAAAGAGTGCCTTGTTCATTCACATAAGAGACAGTAATCATGTGATTAATTGGAATGAAGCAAATGAATTAATATACGTGTCTTCAGAAAGAAGAAGAAATATCGTAGAAAGTGCGCTCATAAAGAATTTTTATGAGAGGTTGATGAACAATAGCCTAGGACTCTACAAATTAGATGAAGTTTTGATTAACGGGATAATTAAACAGATGAAGACTTCATTATTAAACACATTCAGGGTTGCCATCAATTCTGGAAATTTCAATCAGCCAAGTTAACAAGTATTTATTGTTTTTTTAGTTCACTTGCTCTCCGAAGATGTGTTAACGAAAGGCCTTAGAGCATTGTTTTAAAAAACTTGTTTTCATTGTGGTAAATTAATCCATATATATATATATATATATATATATATATATATATATATATATATATATAATATATTATATATTATATATATATATATATATTAGTATTAACAAATGTGTTTACATGATTATTAATAAATGAATTAGTTATTTACAGATCCTGTATGAATTATTATTCATATCACGTTTGCGTGATTTAAAACTAAATGACTTTACAAAAACTCTGATAACACAGAGTATTTGATGTTTTATTCTTTACACCATTAATTTATGTGTTATTTTTTCGTGATCCGAATTCATAAAATCTTAAATATATGTTCAAGTGAAATGTTGGCACTTTTCGATTTTACCTTTTGTCATTCACCTGTTTATCACTGGTGATGGTGACAGCTTGTATATATCTCTATATTTCTTTCCCCTTATTTTATATTAGTCTATGTCCTGATAATCATTCATTCATTTCACTTAATTTTATTGGTGAGTGTTAATAGTTTAATAGAATTATCAGTACTTACTAAATTCTATACTTTAAAATTTATAAGTCGAACTAAAATACCTTTCATAATCTTTTATTTGAGTATATGAATGGCATTTAATATTTTTTTATATGATGATAGTGAGGTTATAAGAAATTCTTCCGCATGAACTTTGATACATACATGTATTGTATGTATGTATACATACATGCATACAATACATTAAATTTGATAATAATTTCAGATGTATTACACTTGAGAAATGACAAAACGGTTTTGCCAGAATGTCTAACAAAAAAAAAATCATCACATTTATTTTTAATTTTTCTTGTTGACGTTTACATATGCAAATAGATGGACGTGGAGAAGTAACAATAAAACGCACTAAATATTTCGATCTTGTCATTAGGTGTTGAAGAAGAAGATGATCTCTGCTCGGCTGGCCAACAGAATTTCTCTTTCTATACCGGTGAGGAACAGAAATAAATCTTCTATTTTTTCTTCTTCGTCTCCTGATGACGACATGGTTGAAATATTGAAGTGTGTTTTATAGTTATTTCATAGTAGGTACTTTTCATGTTTTGATCTCTTTATATACCACGATTTCACAAGAACCATATGAAATAATAATCAACAAAATAACAGAATAACAAAATAATAAATAATTAAGATGAAAATAAAATTTAGAAATAAAAATAAAAAGTTAAAAAATGAAAAATAACAATACGTAACCAATTGGTAAAACCAATCCATAAAAAATGATAAATAAATAAGTGGAGATGAAAACTATTAAAAATAAATAAATATTCAAGACTAACAATTGATAAAATGAATTAAAAATTAATAAAATTACAAAAATTAACGGTTCAGTTTGAAGCCAGGTCTTAGAGTCAAATTACAACTGAGACCAAAGATGTAGAAAATTTTGGTCTGAGGTTGAGAGAAGTGGGAAGCATGAGAGGTATTTTCAAGGGTGTAAAGTGCAGGGAAGGACATTGGTACAGAGAGAGATGTTAGGATAACAAAGGAGCATAGGAAGAAAAACGTAAAACTATCTGCTAGCTGTCAAGGCTATTGCTCTCGTCAGAACTGAGTCAAGCTTGACTAAACCGTTACTAATAATGTTTATAATATTTGCTCTATTAAATTTAATCAATCAGGATTTGGTAATATTTCTTAATAACACCAATTTTTCATAAGTAATCATTTTAGATCCGGTCTAATCATATTTAATGAGTTTCATTATTTATATAAAAGAATAATCCTCTACTTTTTTCCTGTCTACTCACATTATATTGGTGGTTTTTGAAACGTGTTCATAATGATTTACCAGTTTGACCAATATAAATTTCATGGCAAATTTTGCACGGAATATTATAAATACTACTACACACCTGTTCCTTAGTAGAGGAACATTTCCTGTTTTATTAACATATTACCTACGTCTTTAACACCAAAAAAAAACTACATTAAAATCTAGTTTATGGAACAATTAATTGTACATTAAAACATGGTACATAAGTTGGTAAAACCAACTTCGAAAATTCCACGAATTATCCTTATAAAGAGAGAAATATGCCATACACTTAAGGAACAAAGTTATACCGAAGAATAATTTTGTGCTAGTAGTATTGTAACTGCTGCAGAGATACGCAGATTGAAGGAAGAAAGTTATAAAAATAATTATTGTAAATAAACAAAACCCAACGTTCAACCTCAGTAATAAATCAGTAAAAAAAACAGTTGAGATTTGACTCTGACGAAGACCGCTTGTTACGGCTGAATGATCATAGCCTTCATTGGATTTAAAACTTTTTTTTTAACATCTTTATTTACAAATACACAACTACAACAACAAATCCAAGTCTTTAAAGTTCTTTATGGATAACTGTTACCGGCAGTGTGGGATGCAGGTGTCTTATGACTGCCATCAGTGGTTTGTCTTGTTTTAGTTGGTAGCAATGAAAGTCAGAGTTACTCTCACGGAGGTGTGCCACAGCTCTCCTGTACCCAATGGCAGTTTTTGTTTTTATGATTATTTGCTCTTGGTACTTTTACACAAGAATTCCTCACCTTCGAGTTTTTCTTGCAGGGTTTGAATAAAGGATGTATAGTCTACCCTTCAGGAATATTGGAGGAGGTCTTTCCTTCTTTTCCTCAGGCTCATTACTGGGGGTAAGGCAAGCAAATGGGTTTGGGGTTTCATACTGAGAAGCGGGGACGGACGGTTGCACTGAGGAGGCGGCGGAGGATGAAGGCTGTGGTGAGGGAGGGGCATCATGTAGATCAGCTTGCACATTAATTAGTTTTAAGAAGTCCGGTTCTTGGGTTAAGATGACTGTAATATTCACAAGTGTGGGACTCCCAGGGTTGAGTTCCAGGATTCGTTAAACCCTGTTAAAAATGCAATGAGTACTTGCCAGTCCTTTAATCTTCAAAACTTTTATAAAAATATCAAAATTTATGAATAGAATTAGATGTGGTTGTAAAAGTCAATAGGTTATTTAACTGCAGGTTATAACAAACACATGGTTTATTACAAGTTCTCTTCCTCTTTATGGTTATCTCAAGCAACACTTGCACTTGTAAACCCGACTTTCTCGAGTCAGTTGGACCTACTCTAAGCGCACAAAACAATTATTAACAAGACCTATGCTCAATGGATTTAAAACTGTGAGGGGACGTTGGTAACTATTATATATAAAAAAATAGCAATTAATATGAAAAAAATACACAATATGTATATTAAATTTCTGTTGATTGCAACTAAAATTGATATTTATAAGCATTAATGATTTCATGCTATATTTATTTGAAGTCTTATTATGATGTATATGCTGTTATGAATGGAAATGTTTTGCTGAGAATTCAATTTCGCTTGCTTGCATATATGTAGGATGTTGCAACTTAGTCTGACTTAAGAAATTAGCATAATAATTATCTGACTATTACTTCCCTTTAGGTTACGTGGTTACCCGAATAATTCCATCCCACATTCACCCACGCAAACAATCAGGCCGACATCAAAGCTGAATTTAATGGAGTAAATTCATTTCAATGTGCTGTTTTTTATCAATTTTGACGATAATATTTTAGATAATTTGCTATTGTATATTCGACAAGAGGTAAAAATCACACATCCACAAAGTGTCTATGCACAATATAACAATTGAAAATAAACGTTTTAACATACTGATATAGTATACAATAAGTGCAAAAATAATCTTGTTGTACACTCTACTTAAGATCATAACGTTTTTTGTTATATTATCATCGCAGTTATACTGATACTTGGAAAATGTGGCAAAAGTTATTTTTTAAGAAATATATTTCTTTATCTTCGTTTTGACATCTTTGTTATTTATTTAATAAGTCATAGTTTCAGTTCGTGGTACATTAAAATGAAGATTTTTTTGTTTCCCTCTATTGGAATATTGTGTTAAAAATATTTTTTTGTTCTTATTATGTTCACAATCAAATTTATGATAAACTAATTCAATGAAATGTAATCATTAATAATTAAGGCTATAATGAAAAGTATAGGCTTTTTAATTAGTATTACAAGTACTTTATCTTTTGATTGCAGCAGTAACTGTTGGATTAAAAAAGGAGTTGGGTCTGAAGTTGGCGAGGAAGAGGGGATGGAGTTAAAAGTTTCATCAGATGAAAGGTTTTGTAGATGTTTTCAAGCAGGAAGAGGCTGCTTCACTTTGTCGATTCATCATTCTCTATTTCAAAATTGGATAACACCTTCGAGTGATTGATTACTTGGTTCAGCGACAGCTTTCACTCATATGGTCTTCAATTTGAGTTTTCATATGAGTCACTGATTATACCAAACCAGCCAATATTTCCATATATTGTGCTTTTGGCTATATCTATATATTTAAAAAAGTTATGTCTGATTCCACTTTACTTAACTTTTTGAATATTTCTCTCAACTTCAAAACATTTTTTTCAACTCAAGTTGTTCAAGTCAGATATTAGATCACGATACTTTTTCAATTTTGACTCTGACAAAGACAGTATGTTATGGTTGAAGGATCTTAGTCTTTCTTTTTATTGTTATTGCAGTAAGAGTATATATATATATATATATATATACGAGTTCGAGATTAACAAAGAACAACACACAAAGTAGGGAAACACACTTACAGACTCAAATTTTCGGGTAATCCGTCTTCAGGAGAAAAGAGAATGGGAGACCAAGCACGTTGTAGGCGCAACGGCAAGTAACCAACCCGGCAACCGCCAGTGCTGTCAACCGTACCCGGTCTTAAAGTATAAAATTAGGAGAAGATATAAACAGAAGCTCAGATAAGCAGTACTGGTTGGGTAAAACTATAAGTAGGTGAAAAATTATAAACAATATAAGATAAAAACAAACTATAAGAAACAAAAATAATGATAGAGAAAAGAAGAAAAAATAAATAAATACAATACAAAAAACTTGCATTGGTTGTTTTAGTAAATAAAAGATAGAGACTGAATAAAAGGGTAAGTATGGGAAACTAGTTAAGAATAAGAATTTAGAAAAATAAAATAGGATAAAACAAACTAGTAGTAAGTGAAGAAGACAAAATAGATATACACAAAATATACGAAAGAGGAAAAAAGAAATAAGTACTAGAGAATAAAGAATACTGGAAAAAAAGTACAAAAAAAAAAGTACAAAAAAAATTATCTTTTAAGGTTAAGTCCAGGTGCACTGCGCGCCCCGAGCAACCAGATGTGAGCCTCCTCAGAGGCTCTAAGGGTCACGGTATTATCACCAGGGGGAATCTGACGCAGAATCTGCACACTGAAGCAGTCGTTAAAAGACAGACCGTGGGATTTGGCGTGTATGGCGACAGGTAAATTGGAGTTGTTGTTAACGGATGCTCTATGACCGTTCATACGGAGGCTGAGCTTGTTAGAGGATAGTCCTACGTAGAACGCATCACAACGAGTACAGTCCAATTTGTAAACACAATTTTTGGATGTACATGAGCAGTCCTTAGCAACAGGGAAGGACTGGTTGTGGGAAGATGGAGTGAAGTGTGAAAGGGGGTTGAGAAGCGGACAGGTCAGGCACCCCCGCCTTTCGCAACTCTTAGCGCCCACAGACGGGTGGTTGACGCGCCTGGACGTCAAGTCTCTGTGGGAAAAGAGGTTGCCAAGGTTGGGGGAACGTCTATATGAGAGGCGGGGTTGGCTGGGGAAAATAGTCGACGTGGAAGGAGAAGAGGATAGGATGGGGAACAGATCTTTGATAATGCGTTTGAGTTGGTGTATACCGGGGAAGAAGGTAGTAACAAAGAGGGGAGACTCATTCACCGGGGAAGTGGAGGCGGAAGGAGGGTTGACGGATAAATTCGCAGGGATCAGTCTTCTTTCCAGTAACGATGGCGGATAACCACGCTCCAGGAACTTGGTTCTGAGGGAGTTGAGGTGCAGGTTCTTCTGCTGGAGTCGGTTGTAAATACGGTGGATTCGGATGGATAAGGATCTGGGGATAGATTTCTTTATGTGGGGAGGGTGACAACTATTAAAGTGGAGGTACTGGTGTGGGTTTGAGGGTTTAGAGTGAACGGAGGTAATGAGGTTGTTGCCCTGGAGGGTAATGTCGATGTCAAGAAAGGTCATAGAGGTGGCTGAAACGTTGTGGGTATAAGAAACAGAAGTGCAGAAAGTATATATGAAATATATATATACACAAAAACTAGAATTTTCAAAAGAATACATAGAAAAGAAATCACTGAACTCACTACTATATTTCGATGTCCTCGTCATCAGGAATAGATGTCAATCGCTCCAAAGGCTGATAACGACTCAGTGATTTGTTTTCTGTGTGTTCTTTTGAAAATTCTAGTTTATTCAGTTCGAAGAATCGTTTCATCTAATTGGTATATATATATATATATATATATATATATATTCACTGATAAAACGAAATACGATCCAAACTGGACACAATACGAGTTCGAGATTAACAAAGAGCAACACACAAAGTAGGGAAACACACTTACAGACTCAAATTTTCGGTTAATCCGTCTTCTGGAGAAAAGAGAATGGGAGACCAAGCACGTTGTAGACGCAACGGCAAGTAACCCATTATTACTTGCCGTTGCGTCTACAACGTGCTTGGTCTCCCATTCTCTTTTCTCCAGAAGACGGATTAACCGAAAATTTGAGTCTGTAAGTGTGTTTCCCTACTTTGTGTGTTGCTCTTTGTTAATCTCGAACTAGTATATATATATATACTTTTTTTTGTTGGAAATACGATCCAAAACGGACAAATATAGTTCAATATAAACAAAGAAACATAGAGAAATCAAAAGAACACACTTACAGTCTCTAATTTTCGGTTTGAACCGTCTTCAGGAGAGATAAGAGAGGGGAACCAGTGCGCTTGGTTTCCCTCTCTTATCTCTCCTGAAGACGGTTCAAACCGAAAATTAGAGACTGTAAGTGTGTTCTTTTGATTTCTCTCTCTCTCTCTCTCTCTCTCTCTCTATATATATATATATATATATATATATATATATATATATATATATAATGGTTTGACATAAACACGTGAAATAACAATCAATGATCAAACCACAATAAGAAAATGGGAAAACAAGACTAGGATCTTTCAACCGTAACAAGCGGTCTTCGTCAGAGTCAACCCAACTGAACTTTGACAGAGTCAGTTGGGTTTTTGACTCTGACAAAGACCGCTTATTACGGTTGAAAGATCTTAGTCTTGATTTCCCATTTTCTTATTGTGGTTTGATCATTGATATATATATATATATATATATATATATATATATATATAAGCATTCACATAAACACGTGAAACAACAATCAATGATCAAACCATAACAAGAAATGGGAATTGCGGTTGAGGGATCTTGGTCTTGTTTTCCCATTTCTTGTTGTGGTTTGATCATATATATATATATATATATATATATAGCACTATTTTGCTTTATCAAGGTTTCGTCCTGCATCAAACAGTAAACACCGTTAATCTACCGTTTTGTCTATATTTTTAGACATCTTCAAGGCTACATTAATATAGAAATTAACTACAGTAACATGAAAGAAATATACAAGTTATTTTATCTATATGAATAAATATTATTACCTTTTGAGTCTTTCTGTAAAAAAAAATACATGACCATTATATTGAAATCAAACTACAGTGATGGTTTTAGCGACAGTTTTACAAACATTCGTCGATACATTTTTGAATAATTTGTTAATAACTCTTGAAAACTACATCAAAAAAAGAAACCGGAAGCTACAAAATATTTCATAATTACTAATTAATAAACTACATAGTTTAATTATTTATTAATAAGTAAGTGTATATATACGTTCTTTTTTATTACATTTTTGGTTTTTAGAATGTAAATGTTTTCTTTTATAAGCCTCTTTTTTTCTATTGTTCTGTACTGAAAAGAAATGACACGTTTCTTTCTAACAACTTCTCCAAAAGTAAAACAAACTGTAAAAACATAATTTGGTATTTATCATTTCTATCCTTTTTGGTATTCACCTGTCAGTCACTCAGATATCCTTCACTTTACAGGTTGTCAGGTTATAAGTATATACTCTAATATACAAAAACACTAAAATAAATATATATATTTAACAGAAAAACTAACCATTTCGATTTTTTTGAAATTTTCTGTACCATACCATACAGAAGCTACAAAATATCGTAATCGTATCTTAAACAAAAAAGTGGTTATACTAATTGTTATTATAATTATCTGTTATAATTAATTGTAATAGTTATATATTATAATTTTTGTCACCGTTGTCAACAATAGAAGGCTTTTAGTAGTGATTTAGGAGGCAGTTTAATTTCTTACATTGATAAGAGCCTTTATCTAGTTGAATAATAGTAATTACAATATTTATTTTTCAATCAAAACAAACCATCAGATCTAATCTGAGTGATTGCTGATGTGATTACTTTATGAATTAGAGGCTGGGGACGATTAAAATTACAACAAAGATGAATAGAGTGGACGGGGTTGTTTGATAGATTGCAACCAGGCAGAATGATAGTGGTGCTGAAGCCCCATTACAGACAGCTCTAGAGCACTGCAAAAACGTTTATCGATTTCTGCAAAGGTAAATTAACTCCTTTGATGTTCTACAAGCTAGACATCCTAGTGAAAACTATCCGTTACTTATGGAGTATTCATCTCTTAGGAAAGCAACCATTTTATATATTTGTATATCTATGTTACCAGCCTAACCACAACTTTGCATGTTTGAACAAAAAAATTAAAATAATAATTATATTAACCTTTTTTTTGTAAATACACGTACAACTACTTTAGAATTATAAAGCATATATGCTAAATTTTAACTGAATCAAAATTTGTTTGAATTAATTTAAATCCAAGGATTAATTCAAATTAATTGTCGAATATTTCATCTTAATAGGTAAGTTAGGTTGCATTGGCTGTACGACGGTAGAACACACATAGGCCAACGATTGGCCCTTTGTGATTGCACACAATGAAAATTCTATATTGGAGACTTAGATTTTGCAGAACTCTAGAGTATTTAGAGGCACATATATCTTTAACCCGTACTTGAAATCCTATAGTTATTAACGGTTACTTAATGTCTTGGTAGTAAGTGATACTCATAGCATCTAAACGATACTATTATTCGTTTTAGTGTCATGTAGGGTCGTAAAAGCTCACCTCTACAGGGCCCATCTTGTGCGTATCCTGGTGGTTTTGTTGCTCTTATCCTCGTCTAGGGTTTGTGCACCCCGGAAGCTGGAAAAGAGCTTACACGCAAAAAAAGGCATCAGCCTGTTTTATTATGTTGCAGTGTGGCTGATGACTTAGGCATGGCCCACAATACCAAAACCGAAATAAGATCTTCTTTGAGGGATAGTGTGTTTAGATTCTCTTTACCTCCACGTGAATAAATTACGGGTCAGACTAAGACATCGAACTCCATATCTACCAGTCCAGAGGATAGCACTTAAGGCACTGATCTACTCTGGTCCTACATTAGCAGATAAATGGTATAATATTCATAATATTATAACTATATATATATAATAAATGGGAAAACAAGACTAAGACCGCTTGTTACGGTAGAAAGATCATAGTCTTGTTTTCCCATTTCTTATTGTGGTTTGAACATATACATATTTATATATATATATATATATATATATATATATATATATATGTGTGTGTGTATATATGAAAAATTCTAAAAAAAAAAATTAACAAACGCTATTTATTATTTGCGATTCTTAGTTCTGCTGAATGAAACATTTTCACGTCATAAAGTAAACAGAGATTAACATAAAACAGCTCAATCCAATGCCTCCTTTATTGGAAGGTGGATACTTGATAGTCGACAATAGGAAAACAAACATTTTGAAATCTTAATGGCTCAGATAATATCTGTGTCCATTAAAAAAGAAAAAAAAATAAATTTCAAACTAAAAATTGAAGGTTCAGAAATGACAGTAGCCATTAATGGTAAGAGAATATAAAAAATAGAGCTACAGAACTCTTTATGATATAGCTTACTAGAGATTATAACTCCAAAAAAAAAAGAAAAAAATAAAAACAAGGAGACCTCAGTTAAATGAACCCCTTAGACATTTCACTTCACAGCTAACGGTTTAAAGTGTTTTAATCTCTCCATTTATAGCTAACATATATATTCATATGAAATATACAACTATTTATTTGGTATTCATTAGTTATATGTTTCTTTTTATTTTATTTAATAATTACAAATTTTGATTCAGTAAAAATTTAGCATATATATATTATAAGTCATAAATGATTAATTTAAAGTAATTTTTAAAACTAGTTATTTGTTTTATAATTTACCAAATATGTCTAAGCCATACATACATAATAAAAAGAATCCCTTTATTAGACAGAAAAACTATAAATTAAGGGCACTTGATATTTGAAGAATTCCCTTTAGTCCCATCATGTTGATGTTTAAGAGGTCAAAACGTATTTAAACAGGTTTTTGAAACAATGAGTCTCTTTCAAAATTAAAATAACTCATACAGAATGTAAACTTCATATTTGTGTAATCATAATGATGTGTGAGTTGCTAAAAGTTTGTTATAACATTAATAAACCTATTAATATTAACTTCTAGGGAAGAATATGGTGCCGTGTAGATAACTCTACAAGGCCTGGTTACCACGAAAGGTAACCTTTTGTGGTTTTTTTTTCGTCAAAAGGAACAGAATGACGGAATATTGCAACTGTTATTTAAACAGGCAATTTAAAATCAAATATCCCTTTATGAAGTTAATAATTGAGAAAAAGACTAATTGAAATAAACCATGATTGTAAATAATGCAATAATATGTACAGTTTCGTTCTTTACACAAATCTTTAACAAGCCATTTAATTTCAGTAATTCACACTATATGTATGTAAATACAGTGTGTATGTAATTAGATAAGTAAATACATGTAATGCGCAATGTAATCATAATGTGTATTTTTAATGATAAATAAGATTTGATACAGCATGTTATAAACTATACGCAGTATGCTAAGAAATGTATTAAAAAAACATGTAAATGCACTTACATTTTTTTAGGTATTACAAATTATATGAAGCTTTTGTATTGCTTCACAAAGAAAAAATAAACAATGTACTCACTGGAAAAAATGTTAGTGACTAAATCTTCATTGAAGTAAAATAACAATGAAGATTGCTTACAATTAAGATGGCTGACTTTAACAGAAGCTTTGTTATCAGAACAAGATATCAGTTCTAAAATCTCCATTTTAAATTAATTGAATCTGAATCTAATTTTTTTTATTCTTTTCAAAATTTCACTAATAACACAAATATACCGGTAGTGACTCATATAATCAGTAAAATACAATTTTGTTTCCCACACTTAACATTTTTTTTGCAAAAATGCTGAAATCTATCTCATTTTCTTATTCATTTATTTAACTAAACGGTTCATATAGATTTAGAAAAACAAATAACATATTAAGTCGTACTTTTTTGTTCTAATTGATCGGTTTTAGATCTTTGGGTCTTACAGATCAAAAACTGCTTCATCATAGTTTCAATTGGAAGATCAAAAAGATTCAAAACCTGCTGAGTAAGTAAAAAAATATAATTTAAATTTTTCTTTATTCGTTTTATATTATTTATTATTAATCATCTTTGTAGTCATTTGGTAGCATTATTGAAAGAATATTCTTTTTTGTTATCAGTATCAAATGGAAGTATCAACCTACGTTAATACTTTTATTTTTATATTTAAAACAAATATTAGTTGCATTAACCAAATAAGTTTACATATTCACTTTAATTCAGACTTATAGAATAAAAAAGAAAAATATTTTTTTCTGTATCAGGTAAGAGTAGTAGATATAACAAATCAGAGATTTGAACACAGGGATTTGGGATGTGTTTTTAGTTTGACATGAGACCTGTTTTACGTACAAACTCATACATAGATGTTACAGAAGTTTTTTTCCAGTTTTTCCTGACACCTGTATCATGGAGACACTCTAAATCGGGATTAGGGAAGTGATTTAGGTTCGACTAGAGACCTGCCTCACGTGATAAATAATATGCAGATGTTATTGAAGTATTTTAATTTTTACAATACCACTTTCTTACGCACACACACACGCATACAGGAGTGAGGGAAGATATTTATGTTTTTCCCGAGCATTTTTTTGATGTGTATTCTCATTCTCATATACAGGGGTTAGGATTTGCCCAGGACCCCTCTCTAGTGCATATTCATATTTATAGGTTAGAGGAATGTTTTAGGATTGGTCAAAGAACTACCTCACGTACAAATTACTATACATTTGTACGGTCCGAGACATGTATACGTACATACTAATCAATGATCAAACCACAATAAGAAATGGGAAAACAAGACTAAGATCTTTCAACCGTAACAAGCGGTCTTCGTCAGAGTCAAAAACCCGTCAGTTCGTCAGTTGGGTTTTTCACTCTGACGAAGACCGCTTGTAAGAAACCCACTGGCTATTTGAACAAAAGCCATGTTCTCTTGTAGGAGAATGTTTCGTATCAAGAAATGTTCACTTTGGTTTTTCAAAATGTTATTACTGCTGTAGTTATACAAATGAAATTATTTGCATCAGCTGTGTGATGTACAAAAATAAGCTTATATATTGATATATCCTTCAATCACTATCTGTACTACCTCAGGAATGAAAGACTAATAATCACATCCCATTTCGATGTTTACATTATGCTTAATTTAGACGTTATATATTATATACTCAAGAAATTTGATATTAAGTTACTTATAGTAAAGTTGAGTGAAGGCCACTCCAGATTTTTAAATTAATTTTCTCCTATCGATGGTCAATAGTGGGTACCAAAACATATTGAACAATTAAATAAAAAATAAGAAATATGATGAATTAATTAATGAATTAAGAAAAATACTTCCGTAAGAAATACTTCAAGTAAGAAAAAATTTTAGAAAATTTTATGATAAAAAATTACTTAAGGAAATTACAAAAATTCTCCATCAAACTAATGAAGGTAAAATATGACACAGGTTTGGTCATATCGAGATAAAAAGCGAGGTTTCGTCTACCTAGAGAGAGACTAAACCTTCATAAAAATAAGTGTATATATATATATATATATATATATATATCAATGATCAAACAACATTAAGAAATGGGAAAACAAGACTAAGATCTTTCAACCGTAACAAGCGGTCTTCGTCAGAGTGAAACATCCAACTCTGATGAAGACCGCTTGCTACAGTTGAAAGATCTTAGTCTTGTTTTCCCATTTCTTATTGTGGTTTGATCATTGATTGTTATTTCACGTGTTTATGTGAAATCTTTTTATCGATGTACATACTAATACAGAGAGGTTAGAGAAGTGTTTTATGTGTGGTCCACATAAAGATTATATCCTTTAAAATATTCATAAAGGTCAATATAAAATATAAAGTTTTCATAATCTCTATCATGATATGATCTCTATTTCATAAAGACACTCATACACTGGATTTATAGATGTGCTTTAGGTTTAGCCCGAGACCTGTCCAGTGGATAACTTAATTTTCAACGGTTAGAGAAGTGTTTTCACTTTCATCAGAGAGCTACCTCAAATACGAATTAATTTTAAGAACAATGGAAGTGTTTTAGATTTTTCCCGAAACCTATCTCACGAACAAACTCATACACAGAGGTTAGGGAAGTGTTCGATGTTTTTTGCGAGGCACGTTTTACTACATAGTCAGACACAGGAGTTCCAAAAGTGTTTCTTGTTTGACCCATTGATCTGTACCACGTGGACTATTGTACAAACTAACTAAAGTCATTGTTAATAACTCATATTAATGTATACCATTTAAATTACTATTCAGACATCTCCCTCATCACTGTACCATGCTTCCAATTGCAATAATTTGAATATAATTCAATACTACTTAACATAGAAGACAAATATCAACAAAATCAAAGATGCAATGAACCATGAATATTTTTACAAAAACTATTTCACAAAAATATATAAAATATGACAGAATCTTAATTCTATAATGAGAAAAATAGATAAAATAAAATTATAAATACCAGATATATGAGTCATATAGTTCTCTTTGTTTGCTATTCCTGAGTGTAACCTACCTCTAGGTTTCTTCCTATTGTTAGACTTAAACTTTATTTATCTGAGATATCTATTTTTGGAAAGGCATGTTAAGCATACTTTTCATTAGCATGTACATTAATTAATAATTCACTGTAATTTCAATTTTTAGTCGCATTTGAAATTAGAAATACCATTAGGTAGTTTTATTTTGAAACATAAAATACTGTCATTGTTTTTGATGATCTCTATTTAGTTAAGTATAATTTGACTAGAAACAGATTTGTCCATTGTAAACGTAAAAACATTAGACACAAAATTAACTAAATGTATGTTTTTATTTCATTATAGCACAGAAAAATGAAAGAAGGCATTTATATAATTGCTTATTTAAAAAATCCACTGGTTATAATTCAATTTAATTTGACTTTTAATTAAAAACTAGTTAGCGGAGAAGAGTAAATATCAGTAAAACTGATGACGAGGTAAACTACTATAGATAATTCTCGAAAAAACACTGCCATAGGAATATGTAAGTATATTTCATAATGTTAAATCCATTATGAGAAAATATCAGATATAGTTGTTTAAAAATTAAATAATGCATCTTTGAAAGAATGAAAAAGTGTTGTTTGGAGAAGAGGCTGTAGGTGGCAGCACCAGTCAAAGCCACTCTGACCAGTTTGGACACTCGGACGCGCCCCATCTACCTTCACATATCCCCTTCCTTTTCTTTTTTATAATCATTCTTCAATTTGAAGCACTGTTATTATAGCTTATAAGGAACATCAACAAGTCGAGAAAAAAGAGAAGCAATCCTTTCCCTTCGGCACTGACCAATTGATTACAAATGTCCGTCCCATTAAACCCTGGACTTAGATCTCTGACTTAATTTCATTATATCCATCAACAAGAACATCTTTTTGTTTTAAAGTTCACTTCATCCATAATTTCACTATGAACTGTATAAACACAAATGCCTACGCTTGACTGAAACTCATTCTATTGCATTACTAAACTGTTCACTAATCCAATATAGAATTTATATATTTATAGTATTGGTATAAGTGGGCAGTAAATTTTCTCTTCCCTGACCTAATGGCATATTCAATTAAAAATTGCATTAAATTATTTATTAACTCCTGTATAAATTTAGTCTTCTTAATATATTTTTTGTGTTAGTTGTTATCTCCTTATCCTTAATAAATAAATATTAATTTTCTAATCGTTCAAAGTTCATTTCTGTTAGTTCGTTAGAAATAACTATTTTACCTTTGGATTACAATGTATAGTGACATTGAAAAGACTAGATCTTCCAAGGGCAAAAAAACAACCTAACAGTTGGGTTTTTGACTTTGACGAAGACCGTTTGTTACGGTTAAAAGATCTTAGTCTTTTTTTCCCATTTCATATTGTGCTTTGATCATTGATTGTTATTTCACGTTTTTCTGTAAAATCTTATATATATCTATATATTGCCAACAAGAAAACGATCCTCAAAAGACTACAAACGTTTTACAGTAAACTACACACACATAATTTATATGTTGAAACAATCATTAATTTACACAATCATTCCATAAAATGCTAAGATTCAAACGAACTAATATTTCTCTCGTCTGATGTTCAAATTTCTCTCGTTGAATTTCATATTGTTGGACTGTATTGTTTAATTTGATTGGGCATTTTTTCTTATCAAGCTATTTTGTCATATTTAGTTTCCAGCTGTTTTGTTACCTTCTTCCTGCATTATTTTTTTGTTAGCTTCTCGGTTTCTACTTTGTTTGCTCTCTGATAACATACATTGAAAGGCCTCAGCGGATTTATTTCTATTGTTTTATTTTTTTCATTGTGGTTTAAACTTCATTCATTGCACCACGTGTTTATTTTGTGATTTATATATATATATATATAATCTCACAGAGTATAATTCAGTTTAAGAACTTATCTAACATGACACAAACTTGAATGAAAAGAGGACAAAGGGATAGTCTACATCTTCTTCCAACTAAGTCAGTTGAGAGCTTAAACTGACAATGATGTTTACGATTTTTTTAAAAAAGAAAGAATATATGTTTTCATGATATGTAATAGATCATTATAACCCTAATGAAGACCAGTTATTTTAATAAAAAATCTGGAGTGGCCTACACTCAACTTTACTATAAGTAAACATGATATCAAACTTCTAGGGTATATGATATATAACATCTCATTTAAGCATAATATAATTGTCTAAATGAGAGATGTTTATTAATTTTTCATTCCTGAGGTAGTACAGATAGTGATTGATCCACTTATCAGTAGATAAGCCATTTTTGTATGTCACACAATAATGGATATATAATCATTAGTATAACTACAGCAGTAATAATATTATGAAAAGTCAAAGTGAAAATTTGCTTATACGAAATAATTCTTTCTAATACGAAAGAATTACTTATAACTCTGTTATAAGTTTGCTGTAAATGTATATTGAAAAAAAATATATTGTTAATTAGCCTCCTTTGCATTCCTAAATCAAGTTGAAAGCCGAATTCTCTGTATAATTTTAAATTTAAAAGCTGGAAGTTTGAAATTATTTGAAAAATAATGGTATGAACTATTAGACCAGAACAGTGAAAAGACTGGAAATTAGACAAAAACATAGAAGCCCAATTGGTGAATGTAATTTTGAAAAAAATATTTCGAATCATTCTCCATATAATGTTTTATTTTTAAGCAAAGTTTCATTTTCATCTGTCAAACGGTATGGCTTGTATCGCTCTCATAAGCTTTGAGATTTAATTATAAGCCAAATTTTTTTATTTTATTAAAAAAAAATATATCCCATTATTTTAAAATTCTGAATATACTTTTCGTTTATTGCATTTGTAACCTCAAAGATAATGCCAAAATTTCAAAACTGTAGCTTTAGCAGTTGACGTGAAACAAATATTTTCTAAAAACCGGTTTTTGGCAAAAAAAGTAATTTTCCCGTCATGCATAATTGTTCCCAAACTGTAGGGATCATCTATGCTGTGGGGCTTATTTTTGTGTAAAATATCAACTTGATCCATCAAAGATTCTGGACCGTAGCGTAGTAACAAGCAATACTAACACACTCACCCACACACAGACATCATTGCTAAAACATCACAAAACGACTTCTAGGACCTCAAACATGTAATTCTGTCGAAATCTTGAGATCGAATTTTTTCACGATCACTGTACTCTACTTATAGTAAAGTAAAAAAAAATCTTAACTTTTTTCTAAAAATCTTAATGTTATTCAGACTTGGACCTTTTTAATGTGAACTCCTGTACTTACATATGTGGTGAATCAATGTCTAAATCATAGTAACAAATCTTTTAACCAAAATAAGAGATCTTTGGTAGAAAATCAGTTTCGATCTGACGAAGACCGTTTGTTTTTGTTTGTTTAGTCATTTTTGAGATTTGTTATAGTGGTTTAAAAGTTGATATATATATATATATATATAGTTTTATATGATACTAATTCTGACGAATTTTGATGCACTTAAAAATGTGTTGCAGGTACTAAGCAATACAGAAACTGCAAAATGATAAAGAACAGCTTTGTGTTTCTAAAAAACACTTATTAATTCAAATATTATTAATACTATTATCATTATTTCGTCAGAGGTTTGAAAATTCTAGAGACTACTCTTTCATAATTATAAAATAGAGATATTCGGCTTTTTTTTTTAAATATAATTCCTGTCTATTTGACTGGATTTTTATTGAATATTTTGTTCTGTGCTATTGCAAATCGTGGATATGGTCATATTTTGCTGAAACTTGCTGTTTAAAATTTCTTGCTGAAAATTGTTGTTGAAATTTACCAATATATATATACCTTTTATCAATATATGAAGTTATGTATATATACAATATATCAATTTATACATATATACCAATCTTCGGAGCGATTCACATCTATTTTCCTGATGACGAGTCCATCGAAATATAGTATTGAGTTTCTGATTCATTTCTATGTGTTCTATTAGTGAATATAGATTATAGTTCGTAGAACCATTTCATTTAATTGGTTCTATATATACTAAAAAAAGACTAAGATCTTTCAACCGTAACAGGCGGTCTTCATCAGAGTAAAAAAACTCAAAATATTTTGTATATATATAAACGTTCAATCCACAATATGAAATGAGAAAAAAGACTAATATTGTTCATCCGTAACAATTGGTCTTCTTCAACAAATCCCAACTGTTGGAATTTGACTTTGGCAAAAAATGCTTATTATGGTTGAAAGATCTTAGACTTTTTTCATTTTTTATTGTGTTTTCACATTGAGTAAACGTGGTTTCACTTTGATTGTTATTTCACATGTTTATATCTATATATACGCTTGATGTACTGGGAACACAGACCTAGTTGTATTTATTTACAACTTGATACATTTTATTTATTTGAATGATATGTAAATCCGTTAACCTGAACGGAAAACATTGTATGTTGAAACTCGTTTTATAAGTGTAAGTTAAATAAATGTATGGACTATTAATTCAAATTTTTTTTCTTTCGCCCGATAAATCTATTTTAAATAGGTCTTTGGAAAACCTTCTTTATATTTTACCACTAACGAAAAGGTAAATAGCCAGGAGGTTAGAATCAGTTAATAAGAAGGTCGACATTGCAGAAACTTCTTATCACTTTTAATAATATTTACATATATATAAAGGACTAATAATTTAAATAGTGGAGCTATTTGTGTTTTTCAAAATTGTAAGTTCTTATGTAGCTGTATGCCACATGAATTATTTTAACTTCATAAAACTTTGAATACCAAGAAAAATAAGAAGAAGGGACTATTATACGACTAACATGCTTAATGTACGAAGTTATTTTCTTTCAAAATTATACAAAAGATAGGATTACCAAAAGTAAAAAATGATCAGGTGAAGTAATACTACCATCTTAATAAACAGGCGGTATTCAGTTTCAAAACTAGTTAAACATTTTCAGTGAACCCCTGCATGTTTAGAAACAAAATCTGTTTAGGATTGTTAGAAAAAGTGTTTATTAAACTTTATAATGCTGATATCATAAAAAAAAGTTTGAAAAGTGCTAAGCAATTTACGAGGATTAATTGAGTTATAGGTAGAATGTAGATTCCTGTTTCAGAAATATAAAAACCGTCGTCTAGCAAAAGTTGAAGTCTGACAGCCTCGAAAATTTAATTTGTTATACCAATTGTTTTTTTACCTTTTGTTGTAATAGATTTTCTATATTTGGATAACCGCAATTTTTATTTTAATATTGAGAAAATGAGAAATATTTTTAAAAAGTTATAAAACATGACGATGAACAATAACTTGTTATGCCATCATTTCAGACCTGTAGAGGTTACATAATATTAATGCTAAACATGACATACATATTAATGAGAACATTAAAATCGTGTGATAAATACTAAATAAACTTATTTTACCTTTGATATAGCTGGTATTAACAGACATATACTAGTTCATTTGATTGTGATAGTTCTTTTCTTGTTACATCTCTGCATTATGCATAATTTATGGTTGATTTCCAAACACCAAGATTTTTCTATTATAACCAAGTAATAATAGAAATCTGTTGCTATTTTTTTACAAAGAAGAGAAGTTACAGACACAAAGAAGACGTTATTATCTAACAATAATAAAATGTAAACAATAAAATTTACTTCTTAAATTAAATAAATAATTACTAGTATGTGCAATAAAAGGTTGAAATCAGAAGTTTGTTCTCTTGGTTTTGAAAGTTTAAGACCAAAAATTAACAATGAAGAAAAAACTGAAAAAAAGAGTCGAGAGAAAAAAACTGGACTGAAATAAGTAAGTGGTGGATACAGAAGAAGGAAGAGAGAATAGAGCAAACATCACTCAATCTAAAGGCAAGAAAATCTAACTGAACTCTCCAGTGTACTAGCCTGAGAGTTCAATATCTGCCAACGTATTCATAAGTCTGTGATATAGCCTCAAGGGCAGCAAACAATCGTGCATACTTATCACCTGCAGGTATGTCTCAAGAAAATCATACAGTACCTTGATGGTTGGATTCTCAGTGAGGCATAAAAAAAACATGAAAAACATGTGTTAACCGAAAGAAATAAAGAAGTTTATAGGGTAAGAAAATTCCTCATAACCAATGCATGACTATGTGGATTTTTGAACTGCAGGTTCAACTTGAGGAAACATACGACTCCCAATATGCAGATTAAGCCTCTATGAGACATGCAGGGATCAATGGTAGTACTAAATAGTACAGAGAAATAAAATTCTCTCAATATGGCACGCACTCGATACAGCTTTCCTGCTACAGGCACCAACCCAAAGTGGCACAACATACCAGAGTGCGTTTCTTGTTTCTCTCTTGATAACAACCACCATTTAGGTTAAACCCTTCAGGAACAAACAAATAAAAGTAACACCCGTGAAAGAAGCACTAATTTATTCTCTAAATGAAGCAGAAATGTGATAAGCGGAGGAGCACTAAACATAAATTTACTAAACTTATTAAATTCCTAAAGTTAAAAAAATCACGAATATTGTAATAATATTTTATTGATCAATATTTATGCTGTTTATTTGAAGGATCATTGTAATTTAAACTGCAAAGTGGAGCAGTGAATGTGTAAAATTTCAATAGTAAAGAAAGCTAACTTGTTGCCTAAATCATCTGGTAGTTAGTAATAGAAATATGGTGAATTCTATGTAAAGAAGGATGTCAGCAAAATAGGTCAAGCAGTGTGAACGTTGATCCATAAATTAATAACACTATGTTACCTGTTTTGATACTTTTTTATGATATTGTTTTTCGTAAAGCAAGGCAGTCCTGAATCACTGCCTCAGACAATATTCAAACGTGACTAAAATATTCAATTTTTAAAAGTGGTTATTCGAGTTCTTTTTTTTGTTAAAGAGGAATTGGGTGATTTAATAATGTAAAGTAGGCGGAGTTGGTTACATGTTAGGAGCAAGGCAATTTTTAAGGGTCTTGTAGCTGATTAAAGTAAACAGGAGGGGCTAGAGGAGTGGGTAAGGTTAGGAGGGAATTATGATAATAGGGTGGCTGCGACGAGGAGAAGGTCCAACCGCAGCAGTAGACTGCTTCTCTAGTTACCTTTGTCTCCATAGACCACAACACGTCCTCCGAGTAACGGTCCCCCAGCACTCATCTTGTTACCAAACACCATCTACCTTCTAGCTTTCAGTTTAGGATAACAAATATATCTGTCATACTCAAAGCAATACAGTCATTTACTGAACTTACTTCTATTCTAATTTACGATAATATCATTTTTACTCTAATCTATGTGCATATGAATGAATACACGCAATAATAACGCTGAGAAATTAAATTTAGTTTTCAGATTGTATCAACCAGAACATAACTACCATTTTACAACGATATATCTTGATCTTGAGACAAATTATGTCATTATAATTGAAAACAATTATTTCAATAATAGCATAAAATAAACCATTGATATGAATTGTTAAACTGTTGAAACTTTAAAAAGTTATAAATTTAATTCCAATATAATATCTAATTAAAATGTTTTTGGGTAGTTATATAAGATAATAAAGTTATAAAGATACATAATGTTTCACAAAATGGATCAAGATGTACTTGATATCTTGGGATATGTTTTATGCTCGAATGTTAATGTGTTAGCTATTAAGATTTCTGCAAATGTTAAAGTTCTCCAATCACAACAGGGTCAGTTAAAGTATATTTATTATTTTAACAGTAAACTTGTTCATCTTAAGCTTCCATTTTCTGAAATGACAGAAAGATGATGGGCACATTGTATACCGCAATCTCAGGTTTTATGTTTGGTTGTCTATAGAACACATTCTCAATTTAAAAGGATGTTGAACATATACATCAACGTTTAAATCACACTAAGAATATTAAAAAAAAACTGAGAAAGATCATTAAACTAAAATAAGTGGTTCTCTTCAGAGTCTGACTGATACTGAAACATATGAAGCAGAGCCTCTGCTATGGTATTGAGAAGGGAGGGATGAAAAAGTGGTATTTTAAAGAGCATAAAATGCCTCATTCTGTTACTGATAAATAAAAAGGTATAATGAATTAAAAGATTATATGTAATAAAGTAAATAATCAATTTGATTTGAACATATTCTATAAAAAAAACCTGAAATAGTAACCATAAATTACCTGTAACGTATGATTTCTGTGAAATAAGTTTCTAATTTAATTCTATAGAATATCCAATGAAAAACTTTTATGTACCAAAAAATTAATTTTGAGTGCTACAAAAATCTACAAACTTTTTATTTAGTTTAGTCATAATGCTCAAAAATAGATTGCAATGGACAGTAGAGCAATTATTTTTTACTTTAATTAATATAAATTAAATTGAATAATATTTTATACGATGTAACATTGATGCTTGTTTAAGATTATGAAACGAAAAGAAACAGTAATAATTTAATTGTTTTAGTTCTCATAATTGAATAGAAAATTAATCTTTTGTTACATACCATATTAATATATTAAACACAATGCATTTTTTTTTCTACTTGATTTATGTTCAATTTTTTCTAGTAGATCTTTTATCTTGAAGAGAAATTTTAATGAAAATAATAGTTAGAAAATTATATACAATTACAGAAAAATATCCAATTTCTATTACTAATCGACGATCTGAAATTAGACTATATTATTTTTGTTACCCTATTATTTTATTTTTAAATAGGTATACTACAATTTATATTGTTGTTTAGTGATATTAATGTTTGATTGCTTCTAATTAGTAACAATATTTAATAGACATAGGAAATTTGCCGCCTTCTAAATCAAATGGTTGACATGTTCAAATACCAATGTATGATAATGGTTACTACAAATCTTCCCTGTAATGAATGGAGAATTTACGATATTGTCCTCTTAAGAAGTAACTGTTTTAAGTGGTTCAAGTTATTGTTGGCTGAAGTAAAGAACTAAATCTAACCACGTGAATCAGTTATGTTTTTGAAGATGGTCAACGGTTCAAATTGATCAAAAACACCTTCGCAGCATTTTATGTAGAATTCAAACATTGATATATGTGTTACCCAAATATGTTTAAATATCTATTACAAATATTTAAAAATTTATATTTTACAAAGAAATATTACTTATTTACACAATAAAATATAGAAATTAAACATATTTATATGTTGTGTATTTTGTTATTTGGAACATTATCAAGCACCTACTATTAAGAATGTGAATTGTATTCTCAACAGTTGTAGTCTTTAAGCAGTATTGTGCGGTTCATAAATATCTTCAAATAAGGGCAGCTGTTAGATCGACGGTTACAATCAAGGAGTCTTTGTAACAAGATGTAGTTAGTTCTTTTCTAAGGGGCGAACATGGAGCCCTTCGTCATGCCCTTAGGGACAGAAGAGAAGAATGTTACTTGTGAATGAAGAAAATAAAGTTGGGAAGCAGGTGGACCAAGTTTTTCACTGGCTTGTTTTGGTTGTATGAGTGATGGAGGGCCGTCGCTTGAGCCTCCCAGGTGACTGAAATACAAACTTGGGGTGCCTCGGGCAAGTTCAACCAACCCTTACTAATACTCTTCGAAAAAACTACCCTATCGATATAGAAGTCTTTAAATTAATAATTACAATCATTCTTTGGTTGCTACCCTCTACATTGGGCAAATACACCTTCATAATAGCATATTTAACTAAGCAGAAATCTTTTTATAACAAGATTTATTGTTTGTTTGAATTGTTTTAAAAATTGTATATGAAGAAATTTTAAACGTAAATGTTGACTTGCTATAATGTTGTGGTTGTTTCATTTGATTTCTAAATGAACTCAACTTAACGTTATAACTACAATCGATATAAAACGTATTTATTAAAATACAATAATTAACAAGATAGGAAATGAATAATTCATCCTATCAAAAATAATGATATCAAAATAGCTAGGTCAATTAAATTGCATCGTTTCAAGACAACAATGGAACAAGCTGAATTATCTTGTATCCTGGATGTTGAGTCGTCTTACCGGTTTTGGGGAGTCCGTTCTTAAGACAAACTTTTTTGGCAGTTTCAGCTCCACTTTACGAAGCATGACGGTACATTCATCGCTCATTGAACATTACATTAATCTCTGAGTTAGTATGTATTCATTTGCAAGCATTATCATACACAGGGAGATATATAACAAAGTGTAGTTTGAACATTGATTATTATTGCACGAGTATATTGTGAAATCTTGTTATATACGAAAGTATGATAATAAATATAATTCGCATTACCATAACACTGTAAATTAACGAGGACAGATATTACACTAATCTAAATTTTGTTTCATGTTTTATAGATAATCAAGACCTTAATAGGAAATAAATTATAATTAAATTATTCAATAATTTTAATTTTGATGTTTCTGATACTTTACACTAAAAATATTATTGCTGATTCATAAGGAATACTTATATTTTATTTTTTTTTAAATAACTTGATGTGCTATATGACAAACTAAGTAACTGCATAATTTGAAAAAATATCAACTAATATATTTACATTTTTGTTTCTATATTTGCTTAGTACCAATAATGTTTTTAGTTTACATTGAAATAAATTGTAATCAAGTAATTTATATTAGTCAATGTTGAGCTATATAATATTAAATTTAACAGTGTTTTTTATTCTTGTTATGGCTGATAAAAACCTCGTTCAGGACACGTGGGAGTAGTATGAAAAGCTGCAAGAACTCGTGAAATCTTACTAAACAAGTTAGGGCTGCTAAAGCTAGATGAATTATTCATAAACCATCCAATTTTTATGTCCAATTTTTGATAGGCATGGTAGAAAGGGGAACATTTTTACCTGTAAGATAGGTGAGGTTAAGGACACGTCAGTAATGTCTGGATTATAATCTACAAAATAAGCTTTTTGTTGATTTATGAATATCATGTTTGCTTTTGTTTTTTTTTATAGAATGCAAAGTAATTACTGATTTCTATATGCATCAACTGGTAATATAACTATTTAAGTTAAACTTAAATTTTGTTTTTTTTATGCCAGTGCTAGTCGTTAAAATAGAATCGTCTGTTCCAACTTTTAATCTAGGAAATAAACTACATATACTGCGAAGAAGATGAGATTATATTCACCTGTGTTACTGACAGGAATTAAGAGAAATTGCAATGATTCAGTATGTGTCATTAACATTTTGAAGAAAAGATTGTTTGACAGTTAACAACCGATACTGCAGCCACAAATGTTTCAAGTAAAACAAAATATATTTAAAAGTTATAGCTAAGAAAAAAGCTAAGTAAGAAGGAGATAAAAATAAGTAAAGTAAAATGAGTTGTTAAAATTAATGAATTAAATTATTTAATTAACTGTCTTTTACGATGAAGGCTTTTTCTAAGAAAGAGACTTAACGCAATCTCCATGGCCTTCACAGATGCGGACATTCCGTTACTTGAGGCATCTCCGAACTTAGTGTAAACCAAAATCCTAACCATTTTCATTCCTTTTTTCTTCTATTTTAATATTTTTACATCTTTCCTTTTGTTCATTTAATGTGTTTATGCTTTTTTGTTTTTCATTTACTTTTCTGACTATAAATAGTATTATTATAAATACAATTAACACAAGGCAACTAAACTCGTTAATATGGAATATAAATTGATTAAAAATACAGTTCATTTTAATTACAAATTACAGTATTTAACTTGTTAAATTTAACTAAATGTATATCGAAAATATTTTTTAACAATCATCTTTCATCGTGATAATTTTAGACTTCCTTCATCTTATACTATAAAGTAGCGAGTAGAGCTCAGATAACTGCATATTTTACTTGAAATTGTAATGAGCGATAAATCATTTTAGATATTTCAGGTTAAAAGCATCCATAGCATATATTCTAGTCTATTGAACTTCTTCTACTCTGTCGTGTTCAACAAAGTATATATATATATATAAAAAGATTTCACATAAACACGTGAAACAACAATCAATGATCAAACCACAATAAGAAATGGGAAAACAAGACTAAGATCTTTCAACCGTAACAAGCGGTCTTCGTCAGAGTCAAAAACCCAACTGAACCTCAGAACTTCAGTTGGGTTTTTGACTCTGACAAAGACCGCTTGTTACGGTTGAAAGATCTTAGTCTTGTTTTCCCATTTCTTATTGTGGTTTGATCATATATATATATATAAAAATAAAGTTTATCGGGACTCGGTCAGTTCTTCAGGTTCAAATCAAACCCTCATTGCCAACGTTTCGGTCTTTAGTTAAAACTTTTTTAATATGCAGAAGTATACATTTTGAAACAGAAAAACTAAGTATTACATTACAAATTATTTTACAAAGAAAAATAATATGGAGATTTTAACAACTGTAGTCTGAATGAACACGTGACACTGAACTATCACGTTCAGTAGACATATACATATATATAATATATAATATATGTATATATTATATATATACATATCACTTTCCGTTGCGTCTACAACCTGCTTCCGCATTTTGTCATTAAAACTGATAAAAAGATAAGTTTTAATATTGTAAACATCATTAATACTGTACAAAGAAATCATTTTCACTTGAAATCGGATTGCCATAACATTTGAGTTTGTAAGTATGTTTCTTTATTCTGTGTATTACTCTTCTTCGATTTTGAACTAGTACTATGTCTAATTAGGATAATCTTTATTAATTGAATATATACAAGAGTATAATACAAGAGTATAAAAGAGTATAATTACAAAAACATGTGAAATAAAAATTATCATAATAACCTTGTAAAAAAGACACATAGATTTGTTTGATTTTTTTGCCAAGTATCTGTTTTTACTCAGACACAAAGTGAATAATGTAACTGTTACAAGGTTCAGTTATGTGATAGACAATATGTATAGGACTTATGAATTGACAATATGATTTGAATGTTGATATTTATTTCACCTGTTTATAATGAAATATTATTATTTATGGAACTACGTTACTGTCATTTTATTTTATGTATCTGCAAACAATTATTTACTTGGTGGAATGATTTTAGACTACTGCTGGGTTTTTACTGTGGCTTAAATGTTAATACGTATTATACAATTACATCCTCTTAAAATTGCACTGTTTTTTGTTGTATTAAGTAGAATAGTACTTCAATATGTAATGATAGATTTGAGTCTTAGAATCAATTCATATTGTAAATTTCAATTTCATTGAAGAATAAAGAGTACAAAATATAATAAGGAAATTGAGGCGACATTTATTTTATTTCGTACTATTTATTTTATACTATATTAAGTTGATAACCCCACAGTGTAATTCTAGTTTTTAGTTCTATGCCTGAAAAGAAACATACTTGTTTGAAACTTGTTTTAATGCGACAATTGCTGTTAAACTTGTATTGTGGAGCTCTTTTATTAGCTTTCTACCTTACAATGAGAAAATACCACTTAAAACAGAATGCACTATCTTAAAATATTTCAGTATTTGTAAAACTAATTAGTTTACCTTAGTGTGTTATTATTAGGTCTACTTTTCACCCTCTTTAGTCTTACCAGAAGAATTCAGCCATATCATAAAGCATCTGCGAAATTGATTCTAATGGCTTGATTACTTTTTGCTTTATAGAACCGCTATTTATTGAAATACCAAATCAATTTTAAGACATTGATTTTTTTTTGTTCCATAGTAACCTTGAAAGGAAATTAATAATAAGTCAAGAAGAGTTGAAATGCTTGAGTTAACCTCCTGGGAATCTAAACCTGAAATCCATGGAAAATTCCCAACATTGTCATTAAAGAGAACTCTCAACTCAAAACCGATTAAACTCATGCCGCAGCCAAAATATCCATGTCCTATTCAACAAAAAAGTGCTTTTTATTTAGCTATGCTAAAAAAATTTATAACTCACGTCCAGAAGTAGAAAGAAGACACATTTAGGCAAATAAATATGTACAATATGTTTCGTATGACTTATATAAAACATATGAATCCTTAATCAAACCACAATAAGAAATGGGAAAGCAAGACTAAGATCTTTCAGCCGTAAGAAATCTTTAAATATGACATTAGTTCTATCTATAGAAACTATATGATATGAATCTTTAAATATGACATTAGTTCTGTCTAAAGAAACTATATGATATGAATCTTTAAATATGACATTAGTTCTGTCTAAAGAAGCTATATGATATGCATCTTTAAATATGACATTAGTTCTATCTATAGAAACTATATGATATGAATCATTAAATATGGCATTAGTTGTATCTATAGAAACTATATGATATGAATCTTTGAATATGACATTAGTTGTATCTATAGAAACTATATGATATGAATCTTTGAATATGACATTAGTTCTATCTATAGAAACTATATGATATGCATCTTTAAATATGGCATTAGTTGTATCTATAGAAACTATATGATATGAATCTTTGAATATGACATTAGTTGTGTCTATAGAAACTATATGATATGAATCATTAAATATGACATTAGTTCTATCTATAGAAACTATATGATATGCATCTTTAAATATGGCATTAGTTGTATCTATAGAAACTATATGATATGAATCTTTGAATATGACATTAGTTCTGTCTAAAGAAAGTTTGACACATTTTTTACATGTAAGCAATTTACGAAATGAACAAGTCACAATCATCTATCCACCATATTTATTTAGAAATATACTAAAGATACTAAAGGTACACATACATAGAATTTTTTATGATATGTGTTTTCATGGAGAAAAAATGTTCTGTTCCCATTTCATATGAACGTGATATATTGATTTCTTTTCATCTGATCGAGTTTTCCCACACATTTTATACCCTTTTCTAATTCGAAAAAGAAGAACCAAAAGTAAAAAGGCAACTTTTACTCTTTGAAGTTTTACCTTCATTAGCTTTACAACATGTAAAATCATATTTGTGGTTTCACAATGACGAAAATATAAAAAAAAAAATTCAAAATTTATTCGACTGATCGTCCTGTATATTAATCAGTGACACAATAAATTATGGGCTAATGTCATTTTTTTTTAAAATCATGCAATCTACCAATAATATATAGGCCAATCGACTGGTAGATCACCATCAACATATTGGATACCCCTGGCTTAAAGGGGGTACCACATTATATTAATGGTATACCTAATTATAAAGTGTATATCTCATCATTATAAATGGATGAGCATGAAAACAAGTCATGTGAAATGTAAGATAATTTAACGTAATTATACAATTATCAGAATCTTTTCTTTAAACTTTTTAGAGGGACCATATATTATCTGCTCCCTAATTACACAATATATATATAATCAATGATCAAACCACAATAAGAAATGGGAAAATAAGACTAAGATCTTTCAACCGTAACAAGCGGTCTTCGTCAGAGTCAAATACCCAACTGACAGAGTCAAAAAACCCAACTCAGTTGGGTTTTTGACTCTGACGAATACCGCTTGTTACGGTTGTAAGATCTTAGTCTTATTTTCCTATATCTCATTGTGGTTTGATCATTGATTATATATATATATATATATATATATATATATATATATTACATACATATGTATATATATCTCAAAGATCTCATTTACTTTGTGAGATCTCAGCCGTTGTTCTCAGAACGCAAAAGCCGTTCTTATGCAAGTCGAAGTTCTTGAGAAGAAGGTTATAGACAGGAATTAATCAGTCTTCTTCAACAAAGTATGCATATATATGTTTTCCCATATGATTTTCTATGATATAAAATATCATGAGCAGTATCAATGTAACCCAATACATCAAGCACACTCTGGTTAACTTCAGCACAATGGTACATAATTATCCTTTACAATGTGATTGTTCTGATGATATAATTAAAGTAAATTGCCTGGGTGATAAAATTTAAGAGAAGCAATTGAAGTTTACTAGCTGTTATATTGAAGTTTTAATCTTTTGTTTCAACACATTTACTTTGAAGTGTTTCGGAAGTTTTATTACTTACTTTTCTCATGCTGTTACATTTTAGTCTTAATTTTACCTGCACAGTACGTTCTCCTTACTTAATAGATTCATAGTTACATTTTTATAGTTACTTCATATTTATATTCTTATTTCTAATAGATTTCACTAGTAGTTTGTTAATAAGTTTTTTTTTTTGTTAGAGTTGAAAAGGGGCACCATTTAAACTTCATAACATAATATTTTCTTAATTCAAAAAATGAATAGAGGTAATATAAATTGATGTATTTAAATAAAAGTCTACCATAATAATGTTTGTAAAAAAATTTCAATTGACTGGTAAACGAGTACGAAAATATAAACAAAGAGCCGGTGTAAGTAAAACAAGTTTTAAGTCTTTGACGAAGACGAACTTTTAAGTTTTAACGTTTCAATTAACCTGTTGACTTACAATTAATTTAACCTTCGTAAAACCTTCCTATAATCATGAGAACGAATGACAAAATTTTGTCAAGACTAACAACACCGTTTAGGAATAAACATGAAACTACACGATATACAGTATTTATTTTATATCTAGACTAGCAGAATACACGGCGAGCAACGGTAAGTGTGGATAAACTTACTCTCTCTCATTCTCTCACTATTTCTAGTTATACCTATTATACAACTCACTATTATACCTAGGTTATAAGTTCTATGTATTCATCTCATATGCATCCGGCTTAACTGCACCAACCCTAGTACATTATTTATTTATAATTTCATACCTGCAATAAAATGGCCATTTTAAGCAAAAGCGATGAAAAAATATGTCATGTATATTTCTTTTCTTCCTATCAAAATATGGCCAATTTCATTATTATCCTGCACTTTTGAGATTCTGACCTTCAGAACTTCTACTAATCTTCTGTGTAAACAAGCTAAAACCTAAACATATTTAATGTTTAGAATGTAATGTACATGGTTTAAACTTTACCAAAATAAAAAAATTCCAATTTTTTCACAGAGTATTCCTTTGTTATTTATGCCACCTTCTAATTTGCAAATGAAGTTTCTATTGTAGGAGTTGGGAATTTTTTATAAATATTGCCAGCATTTTCAACTTCATCTGGTTCCCTTGTGTGATATTGATCTTGAGCTACTCGATTTAACTAAAAATTCTTAAAACATTTACCGTGAGTTCAGTAACCTAAATATAAATTATCAATCAATTCTATTCAACAGTTTTGAACTACATTTTAACGTATTTGAATTTTCTTGGAATTTCTTACACCCTCTCACTTATCAACCGTTTTTACTCAATTAGAATTATATAAATGACGTTTTTTTGGTGACATTTGAGGCATTTTAATTATCATATGAGGAGGGAGGGGGTTATTCTACCCCCTGTTTTTCTTTTGTCTTATTGTGAGAGGGATGACATTTGAAACATTTTAATTATCATGTGGGAGGGGTGGGGGTTGTTCTGCTCCCCTGTGCCTCTTTCGTATTATCCTGAGAGATACCCTATCAGTTGAAAACTCTTTGAGGGTTTAGAACTCTACATTCCATTTTTTTATTCATACTGTACAGCAGTTTGATGGTCTGTGTACATTTTATTGAGATATTTTACTTTTGTTTGACGGTACAACATCTCGGCCACCCAACATTTTCAGTGACAAATCTATCTGCCAATTTTCAAGTATTTATGATAGCTGTTTAGACGTTATGAAACATTAATATTTATTTTCATACAAACCGACATAAAATCTCATTAATATAAAAACAATAATAAAAGCAGTTGAAGTATATTCATACTGGGGATATCAAAAATTAGGTTTCCAAACAAAAAGAGTATAATATGAAAACTAAAAACGCGTTTCGAACACTTAGTGTTCTTCATCAGGTTTACATCTGTACCCTTGAGAGTTAATCGACTGGACTAACATAAAAATGTAAACCTGAAGATGAACTTTACACCTTGTGTGGAGACCTAATTTTTGAAATCCCCTAATACAAGTAAATACCACACTATAATACATTGAACAAGCAATGAATGAAGTATATTCTCTTTAATCAGTGAAAAATATATAGTAACCCTCCAATCTACTTACACATAATTGAATTGATTATGTTAGCTAAATAGAATAAACATCAAGTGTCGCCGGAGCTGCTATTTTTTTTATGTATTTAGGACAAGAGTGCGGCAGTCATTAGTTCCTTAATGACATCATCGACTACATTAGTATTCAGAATGAATATACTTGGGCCCTGCTAAATAATTAAAGTCAAACCTTTTTGAAATATTAAAAACATTGTTTCACACTTTTTCTTTAAAAAATATATCTCAGTTCTTACTATAAGCTTAGTAGCAATAAAAAAATTTAAGTTAATACTGGTAAAAAAAATTAATCTTTTACAATAAAACAATAAATTTTACACTGTAGATTTACTAATTTATATTTGTATCATTTAACTGTCCTCAAAAAAATAAATGTTGTAATATTCTTTTATATATATATTTATGTATATATCAATGATCAAATCTCAATATCAAATAGGGAAAAAATACTAAGATCTTGCAGCCGTAACAAGCGGTCTTCGTTAGAGTCAAAAACCCAACTGAAACACTAGATACAGAAACATCTGGTGAGCGGTTAATAAGAGTGAGAGGAAAGAGTGGTTTTTCAAAAGGGTGAAAGTGCAGGAAAGAACAAATGACCAGAGAGGGATGTTTGGAGGAACAAAAGTGTAGAGCAAGAAGAGTAAAAAACTATCCGCTAGCTGTCAACCCTCTTAGAAGAGGCTATTGCTAAAGTTAACACTGAGTAGAGAGGGAACAACCCGTTACTAATGTTTGTAATATTTGATCTATTAAATTTAATCAGCGAGGACTCAATAATATTTCTAAACAACATCAATTGTTCATAGGTAATAAATTTAGCTCCGGCCCAATCAATATGATGATTTTCATTATTTACATGCAGGAACAAAGTGCTACTTTTTTCTTGTTTACTTACGTTGTATTGGTGTTGTTTTACACGTGTCTTTAAAGTTGATCAATATTTACATCAAGATTTACCAGTTTGATCAATACAAATTTTATGACCATTTTTGCACGGGATTTTATAAATACCACCGGACTCCAATTCGCTGGGAGAGTTTTTTATTAATATATTTCCCACGTTGTTACGATTAGAAAACACTATATTAAAATCAAGTTGTTTGGTTAGTCGTGGAAGAGGGTCCAATGAATCATGATACGGTAAAATTATGGAATTTGACAATGAACGGGGCTCTGATGAAGTAGTAGAGAAAGTTTTTTTAGCATCCTTCAAAGCTAATTCGATATAAGAGATATCGTATTTAAATGATAGGGCAATTGACCTAATGTTATTAATTTCTTCATTAAGGGATTCAGGAGAGCACACTCTTAACGCCCTGAAAAACATATTTCCAAAAACAGAGACTTTAACATTTTTTGGATGGGATGAATAAAGGTAAACTTATACAAGTACATTCATAGGATTCCTATATATACACTAAAGTACAACTCTTTAGGTAACGTATGAATCAAGACATTTAATAAGGGCAAATAACCACTTACTTCTTCTTCCATTGTAAACTGGATTGTCGGCACTAGTGAACAACGTATTTTCCTACATATCATTTAATACATTCTTAATTAGGACAACAAATCGACATCAGAGAAAATATGTATGCATCAAACAGGTATCAATTTTCGTATGTAGAGATGGTAATAGAAGTACGAAAATAACATGACCATTTAAAATGATTTTGGGTATTTATTATTATAATGAGGAAAAATTTTTTTTTAATAATTTGTCTTGCACTTTATCATTATTAACAAATTTAATTTTATTTATAATCATTAATATGTTAACAAAATATATAACTTATTTATAGAGGGAGTTGACAATAGAAAGATTTTTAACAACTTTGATTCAAGAAAATTTTACTTTTTAATATCATTCCTTGAATTAATTCAACAAATAAGATGGCTTGTTAACCAGCATCAAAGTTTTTATTTTAAAACTTAAGTTTAAAATATACAACAATTTAATGAAATTATAGTGCTAGCTAGAGAAACACAACAGTTTTTTTGGCTTTATAATGTATAGAATAAGGAATAAAAGTTTACCAAAGTTTCGGCCTCGGTCGAGAGGAAAATTTTTTTAAACATTATTAATGGTTTTTACCAGACAAAGTACCTAAAGTTTTCAACTAACGGTAACTATATTTTCAAAAATAATTATGTTGAATGAACGGATGGAGTAATTCCCCTGTTTCGAGCTATGAAGTATTCAAAATAGTCTACAAATATTAGGCTCTATGAGTAGTCATCATGAATATTGGTAAGTTGGTAATTTAACTATTATTTGGTATATATACACATATATATACCAATTCGATATAAGAACTGACCGAGTTCTGACAAACTTTAACTTTGTTCCTATTTCACGGTTGATATTTTCATCAATATATATATATACTTCCTCGATGAAAATACGATCCGAAACGGATAAATATAGTTGAATGTACAAAAACAAGCATACAGAAGTTAAAAACACCCACTTACAGTCTCTAATTTTTGGTTTACAACGAAAACGGACAATGTAATAGAAATAACCGATGAAGAACAACAATGAGAAAAAATAATAAAAGAACACTGATTAAAAATACAGTTGTGCCTCAGCTTTCGAATATCTCAGCCCTCAACTAAAAATTTCGAAAAAATTTTCCTTCACTTTCGACGAAATTTTAACTTCCAAACAGCCTACTTCGAGCAACTAAATAGATTTAGAAAGTAATATTATGTATATATCTACATGTTTATTTCTTAAGAGAAAAATTCATAACCAAATCTGACCTCGACGAAATCAGACCTCGACCACTAACGAGGAACGGATGAAGTTTGAAACCTGAGGCACTCTTGTATACAAATTCATTTAGCAGAAAATCAAAAAATTAATTAAAAAAAGGTAGATAAATTTGAATATACTTTGGCCATAGTTATATTAATTAAAATAAATAAATATAAAAAGAATATATAAAACAACACTCAGAAAACTATTTAAAGGTTGAATTTGATACCTGGATGTTAACGTACACCTAGGAGCGATATATGGTAATCTTCAGAAGCATTTAATGTAAGCTACCTATTGCGTTGAGTAACTGATTTTAGTATTTCATGTCTGAAATATCTATTATACAACTTATACTATGGGAATTGGCGAGAATAGCATCTGGCAGTAGATTATCTCGACTGACCAAGGACCTATGATTATTCATGCGTAAGCTTAACAACAAAGTGGTTGCTAAACCAACTTGGAATAATCACACTGAGCGGAGTCTAGACTTAAGACACTATCACTAGAAGTACAGGGGGGATTTGATATATATATGTATATATATATATCTATATGATCAAAACCACAATATGAAATGGGAAAACAAGGTTAAGATCTTTCAACCGTAACAAGCAGAATTCGTTAGAGTCAAAAATTACTCAGTTGTTATTTCACGTGTATATGTGAAATATTTATATATACATAGTTCACAAAGGAAAGAGAAAAACAGATTAAAACACACACAAAAAAGACTCACAACGATATTTCGACATTCGTCGTCATCTTGCAGAAGTAGTTCCTTTGAGTAGCTGAAGCCAACTCAATATATATATAAGGAATTACATATATATATACAAACTAAATTTTATCGTGACTGGGTCAGTTTTTCAGGTTCAAATTAAACTCTCATTGCCAACGTTTCAGTCTTTATTTAAAACTTTTTTCATAGACAGAAGTATAAATTTTGAAAGAGAAAAACTAAGTATTACATTACAAATTATATTACAAAGAAAAATAGTATGTGGATTTTAACAACAACTGTAGTCTGAATGAACACGTGACACTGAATGAATTCAGTGTCACGTGTTCATTCAGACTACAGTTGTTGTTAAAATCCACATACTATTTTTCTTTGTAATATAATTTGTAATGTAATACTTAGTTTTTCTCTTTCAAAATTTATACTTCTGTCTATGAAAAAAGTTTTAAATAAAGACTGAAACGTTGGCAATGAGAGTTTAATTTGAACCTGAAAAACTGACCCAGTCACGATAAAATTTAGTTTTGTTTCTATTCCACGATCGATACTTTCATCAAAATTTATAATTATATATATATATAGTTCAATATAAACAAAGAAACATAGAGAAATCAGAAGAACACACTTACAGTCTCTAATTTCGGTTTGAACCGTCTTCAGGAGAGATAAGAGAGGAAACCAAGCAACTGATCAGAGACGGTCTCAACCGTCTCTGATCCATGCGCTTGGTTTCCTCTCTTATCTCTCCTGAAGACGGTTCAAACCGAAAATTAGAGACTGTAAGTGTGTTCTTCTGATTTCTCTATGTTTCTTTGTTTATATTGAACTATATTTGTCGTTTGGATCGTATTTCCAACGAAAAAAAGTGTATATATATATATATATATATATATATATATTATATATATGAATAATAATCAAAATAACACTGGATGTAATAGATGGATTAATTTACCACAATGAAACTAATTTGGAAACAATGCTCTAGGGTCTTTCGTCAACACATCGTCAGAGAGCAAGTGAACTAAAAAATAATAAATACTTGTTAACCTGGTCGATTGAAGTTTCTAGAATTGTTAGTAACCCCGAATGTGTTAACGATGAAGTAGTCTTCATCTGTTTAATTATTCCGCTAATCAAAACTTCATCCAATTTATAAAGTCCTAGGCTATTGTTCATTAATTTCTCATAAAAGTTCTTTATCACTGGACTTTCCACAATATTTCTTCTTCTTTCCGAAGACACAAGTATTAATTCATTTGCTTCATTCCAGTTAATCAAATTTTTATTGTGGTTTAAATTTCGTTGTTTGCATCACGTGTTTATTTATTGTGATTCCTTGTTTGAAAGATATGCCTCCATTTATGAAAAAGTTGGACGTTTCTGTTGTGTTTAGCAATGATGGTTACTAATAATTTCATAATTCATAAATTTTCTTTTTTACATGAATTGCGAGAATATTAAAACTGTTAATCAATATCTGAAACATAGTACGTAACTTTGTATACTTGTACTATTTTTTAGTATACTCATTTTTTATGGATTGAATTAAACAAATATGGTAGTTCTTTCATACAGTTTTGATGCAGATTTTTATGGCATTGTGTTAGTGTAAGCAAAAAGAAAAAAAAATTGATGAAATTGTTGCTGACTCCAACTAGTATGGAAATGGAAATGTCAAGAGGAATGAATTTTAAAAATTTTCTTGAGACAGAGTTTTTGAAATAATCTGAATAGCTGCGTTAGGATGTTATCAGGTAGAAGAGGCTGGTGACGAGCAATGGTGGATGTCTAAATTAGGGGACGGACTCGTTAGTAACTGATTCAAAAAAAAAAATACACCCTCATTCACAACTAGTCTGTGACTTTGCTGCGGCCAGGAAATCTCGAAAAAACTCTGGTGAAAATCTTTTTACCACTCTCTGTCTCTCTCTCCTACTTCATTAGCTTACGCTTCAAAGATCCTTTTTTGTTTAAATTTCAGGATGAATTGAAAAATTCTTCAACCTTACTTTAAGAGAAATCAAAATATTGTTGAAATCAAAATAACTGAAAATAATATGAATGGTAGAATATTCTCTTCATTTCATGCAAAAAATATAATGTGATTCATAATGATTTTACTAAACATAAAACAAATTTAATACAAAAGATATAAGTATTTTTATTTTTGGCATTGTCTTTATTTATATATTCAGTTAAACATTTCTTTACTTTCAAATGTCAATAAAAGATTAAAATTGTGATTCTTCTAGCTGCTATGTTATTATTAAAAGAGCTTAAATCATTTAAAATAATCAAACTTTCAGAAGAATGTGTGACTTCAATAAATTGAGAGAAGAAATAGTTCCGTTAATATAATTGTTATTATTCGTGTAAATATGCTGGTTTTATATTTTATATTTGTTGGAATTATGTTGGCCATTCAATAATGGAAATTATACATAATTTAAACACTATATATTTTGAGTAAACTGTCCTCCAAGAAGCAACAACTTTACTGGTCTCCGCAGCGCGATACAGCTGAAAAGAGTAAACTCTTGGTAAAAATAAAAATGAGTGTAATATAATTCAACATGACTATCATTTCCTTCATTAAACTTAAAAGAAAAAGCAGTATAATGAGAATATACGAGTAACTTATCATTTATATATTCTATAATATAGCTATAAATAATATAAGGTTTTTATGATTAACAATAGTACGTTACAACGTTAAAAAATGTTATTTTTATTATAAAACGTGTTAGGGATATTATAATTTCTCATAATTTAACCAAACAGCTGTTAAGTGAAATGTATTTATTACGCAAGTTGGAATATGATATATGTGTCGCAGTTACATGTTGTTCGTACTCCTTTTTCTTTTTTTGTGAAAAGAGAGTAGTATTGTGAATGGATATTTCAAGTAGATTTTATAAGTGCGGAAGCATAGACGCAACAGCTACTGAAGACAATCCAGGGGAAAGAGTTTCATTAATGGAGGGTCCAGTCCTTTCTACCGTAGGTGGTAATTCAGAACACAGGATGAAGTAAACGCCTGAAGCCACCACCGTGACTCCAGGCGATAAATCAACAACAATTACTCTGGACGCCCCTAATAGAGGTGGATCCGTCGCCAGTTATAATTCCCTAGACCGCTAATTGCCGGAAACTCGGAGAGAAAAGTAAATTACTTGAGGCGTGGAGCCCAAAAAACTAAATTATGATTGGCTTAAATAGAGGGCCAATAAGGATGGTGGGAGCGTTAAAGAGTATTGTTGGTTGCTCAAGGTGCTACTGTCAAGGCGCCATTGTGAACTCCATTCAGTGGCTAGCACGAATAGGCAGTCTTAATAATTCTATTATCCAATAGATATACATCATAACCAACACCCATAGCCGTAAGTAATTATGTTGTTTCAAACAGCAGTATAAATCTACGCCCACAGGCTGATATACTGTCGCAGCTATCAATTACCCTTCTAGTCGCAGCTAGTGTTGTTTGCCCTTATTAAGTTGTTGGTGCTGAGAAAGATTCAAGATAGTAAGGTAGATGAACTATTCATAAAACCAAGGACATTGATATTTGGATATTTGATATATATCAAAATCAGAATAACTGATACAAAAATCTGAATATATGTATTTTTAAAATCACTTTTTTTTTAATTACCAATCCAAATGTACGCTTCAAGTTACAGCATAATTACAATGGTTTGACCATGAAAGTGGAGAAAAATTACATTTTTAATATAGAAATTAATATTTCAATATAAAAATCCGGTGTCTACTTCTCTTTCTCTTTAGAAATAAAGTTTTAACTTTAGAAATGCAAGAAGGGAATCAAGTTTGAATATAAGTAATTCATTTTCTAGCAAACTTTTTGCTCCAAAGATTTTTGTTAAAATAGATCACTCATAATTTTATAATGTGTTAATATATAAAGAGTAAGTTTTTTTTTTAATTTTTGTGAATCAACGGCCAAATTCCGTATGGCTACTATCCGTTGGCCGCGCTATTATGAACACTAAGAGGCGATATTAATAAGACCTTGAAGAATTCTATATTTATTATTTTTAAGATCACACTTAAGTCTAAATATGTAGTTGTAAGCAATAAAATGTATTACATACTAAATTTAGTATTTCTAATAAATCGTGGATCATGCCAATATATAATTTAAATCCATTTCTAGTATTACGATTAAAGTAAAACGTTCCACCATTTGTTTTTGTGGACTCTATGAGAGATATCTTATCATCTGACGAATCTGTATGGCTAAAAAAACTACTAATGTACATCTATACTCTTAAAAAAGCTCTTATGTGTAGGTATGTAAAAATCCAAAAGTAGTTCCATTATACAACTATCATGAATCCAAGTATAAATACCCAAATATATTTTTAAAACAACAAAAATATATCTTAATTACAATTCCACAAAGAATTTTTTTTTAAAAAAATTGAAATTTTGATGTCCTATAAAATAGTCTAAACGAATATTTTGAAATATTGGTAAATTATGACTAACTATGAGAACATTGCACCTGATGTTTTATTCCTCATTATTGAATATTTTAAAGGTTAGGTCAGAAGTTATTGATACACTCATCGATGGGTTATAATGATATATATACATAAATTTGACTCTGATCTCTAGTTATGTATATTTCTATTTCTTTTAATTGTGAACTCCCGTTGACCGTCTATGAACACTTATAGGCTCAAGTGGACCTCGTTGAAAACTTCTTATTTAAAGCCAAACTTCATATTTTCTTTCCAATCCAAATTCTCTGTGTAATAACAGTACTCTTGGGGCAATTCCTTTCTAAGTGACATAAGTATACTTACTCCTTCTAATTCCTGCTTTTCTATATTATACATTTTCGTAAGGTACTTAAACTTTTCAAAATGTCTGATTTTTGACTATCCGAAAGAGTGATTGCATTACCTATCACTGTCTCACCGAATGTTCTTTTCTCATTTGTAGACTATTTCCTTCAACCTAGTTTGTCTTTGCGGTCTGATAACTGGTGAAGCTAAAATAGTAATGTCAGTGTTGGGCTGTCTTTTATTATCTTTCTTTCCTTAATCATACAGCAATTAGTGATCCAAATGAATAGTAATTTAAATTACACAATAACGAAATATATACACTTCACATCTGTATTTTTACTGTCTATTTTTACCTAAACACATATAAAGTTTCACATAAATAATGAGTCAAATTACACAAGAAGAACATATAGGAACATCTCATCTCTCTGTTTTTACGAATTCACGGAAGCGGTCAACATGAATAATGATCGAACTACACAAGAAGACCATATAGCTACGTCTCACTTCTCCAGTTTTACTATAAGTGAAAGAAGTAGCCCATCTACGCGTCAAGCAGAAACTGATAAAATGATTGGTAAGCAAACAAACTCAGAATATAAACAAAACAAAATGTAGGCAAATATATAATAAATAATAAAGAAAATAATAATTAAAAATACCAAACAAAAACAACGGTAATAATTGAATCCAGAAGATGATCAAGCGTCAATAAGGTAAATATATGTCTGATAAGGTCTTAAGAGAACATAAGGAAAGTTCTAATCATTAAAACTAATGCATGACAATTTGAATAAAAATTAAGTTTGTGGTTCTTCACAAATCTCTATGTTACTGGGGTCATCAGGAGGATTCTCTGCAACGTTAAAGCATCATTAAAATTACGTATTTTAAGAAGAAGGCTAAGAGCTTTTTCACCTTGCAAGGCTTTGAGAGTATTCATGAACTTTTGAACGGTTTTCACATTTTGTCTCATGACTTCATAGGTAACTTAATCCAGCTACTAATACACACTAATTTTTGTATTTACACACATCAATGTTTTCAAGTCTTTTACCCAGTATAAATAGCTGAAGTACCTCTTCAACAGTTTAACTTCGTTTATTGTTTGTATTTTTTTACAAGTAAGGTAGTACTTTTGTTAAGCAAAAGCACAATTAACTCTGTTTAATGTATACTGTGTTCCATATTAATTCAAAACAGGAAAAGAAAACAGAAAAAAAATCATACTCATAAATTTAGCGCGCTTTCATAGCCTATACATAAGTCTTGAAAACCTAGCGGGAGGGATTGAAAAGATCAACGGGCAGGATGTTGCCCGCGGGCCGTAGTTTGCCTACCACTGAGTTAGAAGTCGAAGCTTCACTAGATAATGCAATTATTAAAGTCAGTTGTCAGGCAGTTTTGTAATACCACTAAACACTAATATATATCAGTAATGATAGTTATTAACTAACTCCCACAGAAAAATTAGTCTCAGCTTTTTGAATCTGCTTGTGTATTTTTCTTACTAAATAATAATAATTAATGTGTCCACAAGTATTGCGTGCCTGGTTTTAGTGTATATATTATGCTAGTAAACAGTTACCTTCATGGTGATTTCATTTGAATTCAAATTCATAATTGTACTCTTTTAACTATAGTGATTAAATGGATAAAACAAAGAAACCTAGTTTTAATAGTGAATACTCTGGAAGAGACTAACATAAGTTAGAGTGGTTGTCAGTTACTTAATGAACAGCATCGTAATGTATTCTGTGATAATATCAATAAACAGATTAAGGAATTGTTTTATATTTAATTATTAAGGCAGGGGCTTTTACTGACAAAGGTAATTGGTATGTTGTCAAGTAATTTCCTAAAAAGAAAAGATAAAAGGTAAAGTTTGGATAGATGGGGCTGAATTTTAAATGAACGTGACTACTTAATCGTGATACATTTGAGTAATAAAATACCTGGCTAATTATTAGGTTACAAGTTGTAATTAAGCAATAACTGGGGTTGAGTGGAGAGAAAGTGGGGTAAAACCAACAGGGCTAATGGGGTAATGGGAGACCCAGCAGGTGGAGCAAAGGGCAAGACGTCCCTCACTTGCCCTTCTTATCTGAATTTAAATTATGAAGGCAATTTGTAAGATTCATTTAGTATGTATTAGACAATGAAACGAGTTGGACGGGCCAACCGTCACTGCCGGAATTCTAATTAAATAAGTTAGTCGAATGTTAATAAAGAGCCTGAGGGTTGTTAGGGGAGAGGGACGTACGGCGCCAGAGAGGGCTAATAAATTATTGCTAGCGTCAATTTATTTAGACTATTAAGCGAAGGCCGATTGATTCGGCAGAGCTGGGATGGCCACTGCCTCACCAGTTCTTGCCCGCCGATACGTCAAACTAATCCCCCCTACACTGGAATTGCCTTGGTCACGCTAACTCGCTTCGGCTTCTCCGGCTAACCTGGTCCCGAGAGCATTACCTCAGGCACTTTTCATAAGTGTTTCTACTGTTCCTGTCCTTAAACTCCTATCTTTTTAGAAATACTTCTTCCAATTTACTTTCAAATAAAATAAAACACAAATTAACTAGTAATTTATTGGTAAGCAAAATCATCCATTTTTTTTTAAATGTATTACTATGTACTTATGCCTTAACTTGTTGACAGAATTATGAATAATATAGAATTCTTTATACTCATTATTTATAGTGAATATACAGACAGATTAGTATGACCATTTTATAGTAAAGTTGTATTGTACCATCTTGTGTTTGTTTGTTTTTTAGTAAACCCTATTAAGGTTTTACACATAGTTCCTGCCAGTGAGCCTATATACTGAGGGCCACGTTAGCGCAGTGGTTAACGTTCTCGCCTCTAAACTGGTAAGTCCGGCGTTCGACACCCGCTCTTGCCCTCAATTTATTCACGTAAGAAGTGAATCTGAGCACGTCATTTCTCGTAGAGGATGAAAAACTGTCGTTCTTAAGTCAATACAATTTAGGTACCCTTAAATAATTCCTACTCTACAAATACCTGAATTTCAGCCTCTTCTGTAATAACACTGCGTTAAGTGAAATTTAGGACTTTCAATTTAAAATCAATCTTCTTTGTGTGGTATCATAAAGGGCCATGTTAGGCCCCTGTGTGAGTTCCCGTGTGGGACTGCTACGACAACTTAACCTAACCTAACCCAATACATTCTAAACTAACGTGAAGTAGACTACTTGGAAATGTATGTTTTATCCGTGTGCTTTAGTATCCGTATTCGCAATGCAGTATTGTTATAAATAACACATTCTATAACAATATACAGTTTTGGCACTATTTTATAACAGTTTCACGTGCAGTACTCTCTATTTATAAACTAATAATAAACAGCACAGGCATCGTTCATTACTTATTAACACGCTATACAGGAATAATGTTTGAACCTGTGACTACATATAATTCTGAAAATAAAATTTATGTAGTACTGATATCAAAATATTCAGTGCTAAATAGTTTAGAAACAAATGACTGTAGAGAAAATGTGAAAAATTTAGTAAATTAAAACAGTTTTCTCTTTAACATTTGTTCAAAGCATGTTTTACTGTGACATGTAGATACGGAAAGATTTCCAATGAGATTTTACCCAGAGTCATTAAAATAATATGTGAGTTCTGATTATATTAATTAATTTTATTCTATCGGACATTTCTCTCTTGTAGTTATGGTATATAGAATTAACTTTCACCACTATGGATCCAATATTGGACACTGGTATATTAAGTAATATAATCTCTGGTCAGTAATACGATCGCATCTGCAACTTAAATTTTGAATAATGTGGAATCAATGTGTCCAGCCAGTACCTATGTAACTGTATGTGTGTATGCGTATGCTTGGTGTGTGATTCCGTGTTTTTAACAGTAGGCGAATGAATAAGAAGTAGATGTGGGTTTAAGTATTCTTCTATTATTTTATTACTATATTCATGCTTTATTAATATCTTATTGATATTTACCATACCATTTAAAATAAGAACAAAACTGACCAATTATTTCATAATATTACGAATATTGAATTCATTAAAAACATTCTGAGTAGTTCGTGATATATACCTGGGAGTTTAATGCATAATCAAGGGAAAATATTAGCTCTAGGAGTAAGAACTGCGGTCGCACGTGCGTACGACGGGAGATCGCTGCTTGTGGTTAACCGCGAATTGCCTTGGTAGTATAACGCTACCCAAGACCTTTACCAATACTCCAGTCTTGATCAGAGCCACGAAACTAAACATAAGATTTTGTCAACAACATCGAATTAGGAAAATCAACATCGAAATGATAATTTCATCTTTTATTTTATATTCAAGAATATTTAACTATAATTCGTTTCTAAATATATCTCATTGTCAGTTTTTCATTTATTGTATGAATAGTTAATAATTATTTTATTTAGTCTTAATATTTACAAAATCACATTTAAAACGAGTTTTATAACAGATAATAAATGTATGTACGTATTATCTGCTATAAAACTAATCGCTACACTTACCTACTGAAGACTTCTCACTTCTAATACAAAAGCTCAACCTTGTTTAAACCACACAAAAAAATCACATGAAGGGTGTAGGAATCCAAGAATTAGCGTAGTTTCAGAAAATTCATCAGGTGTTATAAATCATTGGGTATACCTGATTTTTAAGAACTGTAATGACAGGATTGATGGTACCGCAATTAAAACGGCTTTGAACTATATCACCAGTGATATTGATTAAATTGGGTAAAAAAATATATGAAAAGATAGATTTGATGTTTGAAGGTTCCTAGTAAAAGATGGAAACTGCCTCTCAGAGGACAGAAGTACACAAAGAAGAAGAATGTATTAGAAAAAACTTCATAATATCTCGCATACCCATGAGCTCTAGTAAAAATATTGTAGTGAGGAAGAAGAGCTCTTCTATTTCTACTAGGACTAAAAACCAATAACATCAGCCAATATTAAACGACTACTAAAAAACTCAGTCACCATGAACAATTTTTTTTTGTTTTCAATGTTGAAGGAAGCACATATTTCTCTCATCGGATGTAGATCTGCCTCTGAACTCAATTTCAATGGTAAACTATTTCTAATCTATAATCTAGTCTAGTAAATTATTCTATTTACTTCCATAATATTTTTATGGTTTTATTATTTGTAAGTTTATATTTAGAAATATATATTTTGATGTCACCTATCTTTTATTATGTTTTTTGTTTGTTTTATATGCTTATTAAAATGTATTATTATGCATATATTAAGAGCATTATTAAATAAAATAAACTAATCTAATTTTTATAATATAGCAGCAGTTATGGTAAAAGTTATCATATGCGTTATTAATAATAGATACGACTATAGACTAATATAACTAGAAATTTTGTTAAAGTATCCCAAACTCCACTATTGCATCAACTTATATCTATGATTGTTTGTACCGGATGACAGATTTTAAATAAACATATAATTTTATACTTTTTAAGAAGAGCAAACACTTTTGTCGCATTGAATAAAATAATGGGTCAGTTTTACTTAAAAGTCATCTTGTGTCCATTTATGTATAAATTATATATTAACATCTTTGTAACAGTCTCTCTGTATAGCAACATTTATACAGCCCTTGTAGAGTTTTATTTAGTTAGCAAATCATTTTATCTCCCTAAATTAGAATATTTTATTCGTAGAAAGTTTCTTATGAGTGTTGTTTCCCAAACTATTTAAATTAAGTTAAATATTTAATTATTATTTGAAATGACTTACTGTATGATGCACAAAGAATAGCAAAAACAAGGTTAAAATAAACAAAATCTGTTTTGTTTACAACTCAAGGATATTTCTAACGTTTTGGATCAATTTTTTTTTTGTAGTACATGTAAAAAGGGAAACATGACGTGAATACTGTCTATTACCTTCTGTACTAGTTTTGTTTGACAACCAAATTCTACTAAATTCTGTAGATTTCAATATCTATAGTAAACAAATTTTCGTAAATCCTTTGAAATATGTGGTTTACCTTGCTGTTTCTTTGAAAGAAATATGATACACTGAAAGGCCCTCAATTGTTGACTTAAAGCAATTTCGATGCACCCTCTCAAACAATCTCTTCTCTGTTGTACCATTGGTGTCATCCTGACAAAAATAAATAGTTTCTTCAATGAATGCACTCAGATTTTTAAAAAAAAAATATTGATCATAAAACTTATTTTATAATGTCATGAACTATTTTTATAATACTAGCATCTCATTCAGTCTTTGCGCGAGTGCATAATTAATCGCAATAATAATGATTAATTTCATCACTCTTGTATGTCTAAAACATGTTTGCAGCTTATTTTTTATTTCACTGTAGTAGGGCATATGTGTTAAACTTAAAGTGAACTAGAAATTATTAGAAGCAAATTACCAGGTAAAAACGAATATTTTTTATTGCAGGATTCATGCGTTAAACCCAAACTTTTCAATAAGATACAGTTAACTTTATACCCCTTATCTTCTTCCTCCTGAATATTAAGTTTGTGCTAATAAATTTGAGCTTATAAATTTGCGTGTCTAATGTATATCTTTTTTTTTTTTAGCTTTGTTTGAACTCTTTTTATCCAAATACACAAGTGAAATAAAAATCAGCGTAATTTATTTACATAAATAAACACGATGAGAATTCTATAATGAGACTATGGTCTCATAGTAGGCGTTTTTATCAAAATAAGAAATTCGATAATCCTTTGATGAAATTCAGACTTCGTTTGTGATTTTGATGAGGTTTTTTCTTAGTTAAATGATCTTAATCTCAGATTAGGGTCCTTTAATTTTTCCATTAGTGGTGTCAAAACCATTTGGTCCAAATTAAAACTACTACCGTTCTTGTTTAATGTAATTTCAATACTGAATAATGTTTGTTCAGCTCTTTGCTTAAACTAAACTATTAATCACATGACATATGTTTGAGATCTTTAAAAATGACCTCTGGGCAAAATTGTTGAAACCAAGTTAGTTTTGAAAAATTTGTTCTTTTGAACCGCAATGTGTTCATCGAGTAAGTTTTGAATAAATGAACCATGTCAAAAGAGCTATGAAAATAAAACAGTGGAGGATATCGAGGAACACTATTTGGAGAACATGGCATGGCAACAATGAGGGATTGAACCTTTGGTTAGATTCCAGGGTGATGCCATTAATTAAGTTGGATTGTTCTCTGGCTCATCAGTTCTGTTTATTTTTTTTTTAATTTCAATTCAACTCTTATATACATATTCTCATAATGAGAGCCATGGTGAACATGGATAATAATTAAACTCCAGGATTATGATATTAAAAAAGAAACTTGAGTTTGTAGTTGGATAATTCTCTGGCTCATCAGTTTTTTTTGTTTTTTTTTTTAATCCAACTCTTATATACATATTCTAAAAATGAGATTTATTTAACATTTTATGTGAATCCAATGAATAAATATCATATTAAGAAATTTTATAATATATTAATAAAACGTTAGTATGTATTGAAAAATTGCATCATTGGTAAAACTGGGTGATCATTTTAACAGAAGTAGATAATTTTATAAATATTTTGATAGTGTACTGCACTATCCTGAACAGTTCAGGTTTTAGAATTGGAAAGTAGGTATGGAAAAGGTAAAGAAAGGAGCTCCTGGGAGATGGTGTGGTATTTTAATGCGTGGGACGCTCCGAAAGATTACTAAGGCCAATTACTGATGTCACACTATCACTACCACTACAGTGCGTACTTCCTTCCCAACCAACCATTGTAAATAAGGTACAAATGATCGTAAATTAGTTGGCCATGAACTATCCGCCTGAAAAAAAGGAAGCAACCAAACTGCCTGCATAGAGTTTCAGTTGAGTTTAATACAGAAATTAATCTTCAACATGAAACAATATTCAGGCGCTTAAGTAACATTTTATTTAATATTTCATAGAAGTAAAAGGAAACTTTTTAAAGCAAAGTGTTATTTTTCCATAAAAGATACATTTATAATTACCTTTTGTATACCTTCTTCCAATATAATGGAACCCCAGTTATTTATTCAAAGTGTCCTACATCAGTAATGCATGTATAACTTCATTTAAAAACAAATTGTCAGTTTTATTTGGGGAGTGATATATATTTGTATAAACCAATTATGAACAAAAAATGTAATCATAAATATTTTTTTTATAATTATACTTGCATATAGCTACATTACGAACTAATAATTTCAGTGAGACTTTAGGAATGAAATCTTCGTTAACTTAATGTTCATAGAAAAAAAAAAAGATTAACAAATATACTGGGGTATATTACCTTTTGTATATCTTATTCCAATATAATGCAACCCCAGTTTCTTGTTCAAAGTGAAAGAAACTGGGCAAATGGCCACTGAGCAAAAATGTTTGAAACCATGTTAGCTTTGAAAGATTCCTGTGATCATTTGCACTTTTCAACAGCAATATGTTCATGAAGTAAGTTTTGAATAAATAAACCATGTCAAAAGAGCTATGAAAATAAAACAGTGGAGGATCTTGAGCAATACTACCCTTTACATTGTAATTGAATAATTGCAATTACTAAGATTAATTGAAAAATATTTGCAAACCATTATCCATAATATTAATGGATAATGCAAAATTTTCAAACAAAAGAAGTTTTTTTTTGTATAAACTACGCAGTTTCATAAAATTCGTGTTCATCACCTGGTAAACCAATAAAAGTAGTGGAATAAAAACCACAGGTGTTTGATACTCGTAGTTTGAATAAAAAAACTTCCTTTGTGTGGAGACTTTGTATTATCAATATACCCTAGTATAAGTAAATAACATACAATTACGTATTTCACAATTAATGTGTTAACGATTATGTAATGACTATTAAACTGTTTTTAATATAAAACGAGACAATAAATTGTAAAATAATTAAAGCAAAACTTATATTTAAAGAACACAAATATTCCTTGAATAAGACAAAAATATTAATGAATTTTCAATATTACATATTTATATTATTAATATTGCAAACTATCATATCCCGTAAGATGATCTTGGAGTCGTTGTGCAGTAGGTTAGTTGCGATGAAAGATGAACAACGTCTGAAAGCTCCAACGACTCCAAGATCATCTTAGGAGGTACGACGGTTTACCACATTAATTATTAATATAAATCACACTAACCTCAGTAGTAATAATAATATGCATATATTACATATTTAACTTATTCATTTCTTTTTTCATTTTATCACTATTTACATACTCATCAAGGTATCATTTATGTTTTTTTTAATATAAACTAAGTTATTTAAACTCTTAGAAGATTGTTTACCATTTTTAAATATGATGAATTGAGTGCCAGTGGAATACGCTTTCTGCTTATCAGTAATGTTTTAATTTCTTTCAAGACACGTTTTTATCAAAATATAAAAGAGAGCTAAATATAATTTTAAATTTACAAAAATTTAAAATGTTTTTATTTAAAACAAACAGGTTTATTTCTACTGTTAATAGCGTTCATATATAACAAAACAACCACAATGTTTTCTTGGTTTTGATTATCAAGTCTAAAAACCCGTTTAAATAAATTTTTATAAAATAAACCCGTTATCTTTTTTTTCAGGTAAATCTGCTCAATTGGAAAGGTGACAAAAACTTCAAATGAAAGAATTCATCCTTATTCCTGTCATTGCCATCTTTCTAATCCAGTGGAACACCTGAAAATGAATACAATGTGCTCGAAACTTCTTACTTATTTTTATAAAACATTTGTAAAACAAATACAAGGGTTATAATCCTTGTATGAAGGATTTTATTACAATCTGCCTAGCACTAAACCAAAGGTGCTAGGGTAGCTGAATGTCTTGCACAATTGGGAATCAAGCCCAAAATTAGACCAGACCATTACTAAAGTGGCTACACAAATAAATAATTAACAACGCTTTGTGCCCTTAGAAGAACACTAAAGGTGAATAACCATTAGTGCTGATATTGCAAAACAAATATTAAACAAAGTCAGTTTCACCAATTTACATTAATACATACATACAAACTCACACACTCCCGCACGCACACTCACACACACGCCTACACACAAGCACGCCTACTCAGATAATGTTCGAATATAATATACAAAACGATGATCAAGTCAGGTAATACAAAATGCTAAGTTTCAAATTCCTACTATGACAAAAATAATAGGATATTTAAATCAATATCGTTTTGACGTAAAATAAGATGAAAAATCTTTGTATCATTTTCGTCTCAACTAAAAATAAGAATATTTTCAACATCAACAGCTAAACATCTGTCACATTTTACCAATATCTTTCAAATGTTGGGACCTGTAGAATGATCACAATACATTTGATAGAGACGTAACGACTCTCCCATCAAGTCCAGATATCACATCATAATAATACCAAAACTTAATTCAGAAGATATCAAAGAAAACATAACCATAAAAATCACAAACTCATTTTTTTTATTATTATTATCATTAAATTTATAGTGAAGTAAAAAGAAACTTTACAAACACTTTACTAGATAATATCATAATTAATTAACAAATAAATTAATCAATCGAATAAGTACGAAATATACGAGTATAAGAGTTTGGCTAACCTTAGCACACAAAAATGTAAATGAAAATCAGCAGAGTTTGTAACAATGATAAAGAGACGAACTTGATATTAACTACTGCTTTAAAGGTCCCACAGTATTCGCAATTTATTCCATTTTTGTTATTTCGTGTAAAAATAAACTAAATTACTATGATCACTGTGAGGTTTTTTTACCTTATTCAAGCATTATTATTAGTCCTTACGTATTATCAATATGATTACGCCTGAAATACGATGTTTTGTATACTATTTCATATTCTTCCTTATAAGTTGATTAACTTCTACATGATGTAGTCTTTAAAAAATAAAATTATATACATATAGTCAGTTTTTAACTTTCCAAGTATATTTTCGTGTGATCTAAATAGAGTACCAGACAATCTTATTTTTTTAACATCAACAGTTATGGCTAAGAACATATTTGACGAAAACAGAAGTCTATATGTTGCAACAGAAATTTATTTTTTTTAATTTTGTCACACTTTTCCTAACAAATCAATGATTACAACAAAAAAGTATAAAAAATTTTTGATATTTATTTTCTAAAAATTAAAATAAGACTGCGTGTTTAAAGTTCGATATGATTGAGTACCCCAAAGCTAACTTTTTTTTTTTAACGAAACAAGACTTAAAGTTAAACGGTTTATGAAAGCGTTGAAGAGAGAGTTTCTCGAGGTAGATGTTCGAGCAGAACCAAGGTATTTATTTCGAAATAAGATAATTGTGTTGATGAGTTACATTACCTAGGCGGTTCCATTGTAGCTTGGGAGGCTGTAATGATCGGTCTGTCCGGAACTAATTCACAATAGGGCCAATTCTCTAACTCTTTTTGACACATAGACTTGATGCCAGATCAACCAATGTTGGTAATGCACTACTTCCTCTCGATGGCACTAGAATATTAAACACAGTCCTACAACTTTTAAAAATAAATATCTGTGTATCATCAATAAAATAAAAATACAATTACTTTGAACTCTTTAAACGTGATTGGTTTACAAAACCTCCAATAATGAAACATTTAAATAGTTACTTTATAGTTGATTGCACTAAATTTGAGTTCAATTAAATACGAAATCAATCTACAGTATCATATTTTTTTATGAAAAAAAACACAAACTCAGTTGTATGAGGGAGTAGTTGTTTGCACAGGTATTCTGCATATATGATTTGGAATAAAGTGCAATGAAATTACATTGATTATTATAACTCGTAGATTTTTAAATTAAATTTTTACATAAATCATCAGTTTATACAAGTACATTCAAATACTTATTTATTACCTGTGGTCATAACTTTTAACCATTGCAGGATGAAATTATTATAAATATATGTTCGATCTGGTATATTCATTATTTATATTATATTTTTTTTACCATATGTATTAAGAAATAACACAAACTCTCATAGACCAATTTTAGAATTCCTAACTCTGCTTTTTGATTTGACGTTGACTTAAATACATGATTCTCATAAAATATTATTTTAGATTTGCAAAGGAACATGAACGGTCCAAAATTAAAAAGTCAATTACAAAGAAATAATGCTTAGAACGTCCTGATAGAACTCACTTATTATTTATTTTGACCTTAGTTGTCATAGAAATGACTAGCTTGTTTTTTTTTTAAATCCATTTCTATAGCATGCTCCATATATATATATATATATATATATATATATATATTTATATTATATGCTATCGACATTAAACTATTAAATATTTTACATTATAATACATTACATTAAGATTACATTAAACCTATTTTTGTTATTTTTGTAAACTCAATTGATTCATTCATTGCAATACATTAACCAACATATGTTTTGTTGAACATACTTTAATAAATATTCCCACTAAAAAAATTAAGATATGATGCAAAAGATGGGTCTAATTCGACACTCTACACGTAGGAGGTATTTGACGATTCGGTACAATTTCTAATGTCTTCCTAGAAATTTTAGTTAAATAATTTAATGTTTATAACAAATAATTTAACTTTAATTTAAACAGTTTTATTATAGTAAGGATTATATTCTGATTTTGTTGACAATTTATGTTTACCTTTATTTCTAAATTAGTTTATACAAAAAGAAAACATTTACTTTTTTGTAGCTAGTGATATTTCACTAATTCTATCAATTGCACTGACAAATACTACTCAACCTATCATTAATTTACCCTCAAATTAATTGGACTAAGTATAAATTTAATATAAAATATGACAGTGTGATGTATAAGTATTCACATGCACAAACACATATATGTATACAATATACGAATATCATAGCATACTCTAATATGTATTTCATTAAAGTACACGACTACTTTTAAGCCATGCTACTCTAGTCTCTTAGTGGATTTACGGTGGGTTGGTGTTGGTACCCAAATCTCCTGTCCAGGAGACATACGAGGTGTGTAAATAAAGTAGTGAGACTGGCAACGTCGCTTTCGATCTGGCAACGCTGGAGACGCGTGGCCTTGAGTAGCGTCAGGTGCACGTGTGATGCGCCTCCAGTATGAATCTGAACTCGCCACAGTCATTTGTTTGTCCGTAGCGTTGGTTTTCGTGAAATGGTTTTTTCTTGAGCGTTTTAAAAATGAGTGACCTCAAAGTTGAGCAGCGGTGTGCAATCAAATTTTGCTTCAGACTTGGACAACTTGGACTTTTGAAAAACTTCAGGAGGCCTATGGAGAACGTGTTTTATCAAGGGCACAGGTTTTTCGGTGGTTTAAGGAATTTTCAGAAGGAAGAGAGTCGATTGAAGATGAACCACGAAGCGGAAGGCCTTCAAGTGCAAACACCGATGAAAATGTCAACAGAGTACGGAACCTTGTGCGTTCATATCGACGCTTGACAGTCAGAATGATCGGGGAACAGTTGAATTTGAATCACACCTCCGTTCATCACATTTTGACCAATGAATTGGAGATAAGAAAAATTTGTGTGAAAATTGTTCCGAAAAACCTTTCCCAAGACCAAAACGATCTCAGAAAGGGAAGGAGTTTTTGGCCAGTAAAAACATTCCTGTTGCTCCTCAGCCTCCTTATTCACCAGACTTGAGTCCTTGTGACTTTTTCCTCTTCCCGAGATTGAAAAATCACCTCAAGGGAACTCATTTCGGGACACTACAAAACATACAAACTGCTGTAACCGACCAGCTGAAGGCCATTCCAGAATCCGAGTTCCAGCAATGCTACAATGATTGGAAGGACCGTCTCCAGCGCTGTGTGGCTTCCGAAGGGAACTATTTTGAAGGTGACAATATCACATTGTAATTATATTTGAATAGAAAATTTAAAAAAAATCAGTCTCACTACTTTATTTATACACCTCGTATTACAAAGACCTCAGTTGAGGTAATGAAAAACATGTTTGTTATAAGAATAAGTATGAAAACAGGAAATAAAGAAAAAACTAACAACAAATAACTAACAAGGTTTTCAACTTCAATATAGGTAATTTTCATGTTTTATATAGACACATTTAAACAGACTGAAGGACGAGTGAAAGCTAGGACTCAGTTTCAATATTTCCAGATTCTTAACGTTGTTCTCAGGCAAACAGTTATTACGATAAGAAGACGACAGTCAACTCATATATGAAGTTTAAACCACAATGGAAAAAGGAGAACAATAGAAATAAATGCTTTGAGGCCTTTTAATTTACGTCATCAGAGAGAAAACAAAGTAAATACTGAGAAGTTAACATGAAAGTAATGCAGAAGGAAGATAACAAAACGATATATAACAATTTTACAATAAGCAACATAAAAATCAATGTTTAAACAACAGTAAGAAATTCAAAGGAATGACTAAGGTATCTAAACCAAAATAGATACCTTGATCTCAGTGATACAGTACGCCAAATATTACTATCAAAATATTTTTTTATATTTTGGAGTTAATTTTTAGAATATATAGTCAGGTCATATTCTGTCAAGTATGTTTTTGAACTTGAAAAGATATGAGATATATAAATTATGTTATATTTTATATTATATTATATGATTATAACTCGTAATTAACTGTTTAACTAAAAAGAAGGTAATATAAAATATTTATGGTAAAAAATATAATATAAACAATGAACATAGCAGATCAATCATACATTTATGGTATAATAACTTTATGAACAAAACCCATTTATTTACTATTGAATAGTAAAACATTTATTAATATCCCTTCAGTACCTGAAGTGAATATGTTATTAGTGAAGTTTACAACAGGTTTTTATTTTATTTAGAAAATGATTAAAATATTTCTTAGTAATAAGATGTAATCATGGTGAATTTAGAATTTCAAAAACATTGTCTGAAAATACAATTCAAACAAATAAATTAGCGATGATGTTAGGTTATAGAGAATCCCAGAGTCAGTCAGTCTAAAGAGAATTGAGTGGCATGCACGTACAAGCAGAAGCTGATGGAGAATTCACTTTTATCTTGACGTATCAACATCATTTAATAAAGTTTGTGTTTCCAAGCTTTCTAAAATTGTAGCGGGTAGATAAAGTAGTTAACCAATTGGTAAATAGTGTTACATTGTTTCATGTGCTAGCATTCTCTAAAAAATGAAAATTAGAGAGATTCGGAAAAATGATAGTAGATGGATGGACTCAAATTCGTTTGACCTTGGGTTAATGATTGTTCACAAAACACGCAGGCACCTTCATTCAAGGTTGAATTGAACGTTCCAATCAAGATTGAGAATAAATATTAAATAATTGATTTACCAAGAACAAAACAATTGACACTCTTTATTATATAGTTTTCTATAAGTAATTGAGTTAGCTACTTTAAAATTAAATGTAGTAGTAAGTATCAAATTATGCTTTGTAGTTCTTCTAATGTAAGATTACATATTGCTTTGAGGTAATGGGATACTCATACATACCATAGAGAGAAGATAATATTAAAGCATTTCTGAGTTTATGATTCAGTTTGACTGTGACTCTTTGTAACTAGTTACTAGAGAACAGACCAGCAAAATCCAGTGAGTTTATTTCTAATAAAGACAGTCAAGTGTCGACGGAGAGTTCTCATTAATACAGATTGAACCTCATATAAGCAAGTACGTGCTCAATGAAAAAAGGACAGCTGTGAGGCAAAAAATTTCCTTGAATGAAGACTGTGAATCAAAACAGAGGGATATTTTACTACCAGTTAATAACAAACAACCTAAAATATTCTCAAACCTTTCATGATGAAATTCTTATAGTAATCTTTGATTACGAAGATATCACCTGTTTGATCTGATACAGCTTTTGAACATTGATAGGGTCAGGTAGGTTAGATTACAAAGGCCACTCCAAAAAGAGTATCTGACATGTCAGGACCCACGGTTCAACGTCTTCTCCGAAGAACGATCTGCTCAGATATTTTTACTTCACATTTGAAGAAGTTGAGGGCCAGAGTGAGTATCAAACCCCGGATCTACCATCCAGAGGAGAGAACACACTTAGGACAAAGACTGGCTATTTGTGATAGAACTCAATGAACGTTCTATATTGGGAATAGTAAATTTTATCTAACTCGAGAGTATTTATGCATGATTAGTTTAGGTGCAGTGACAGTTTCACAAAGAACACACATAGGTCGAACATTGGCCCTTTGTAATGACTATAGACATTATACTATATTGGGAGTCCTACATTTTGCCTTACTCAAGCGAATTTAGCATAGGGATATTTAATGATAACCTGACATCGTACAAACTAAGACCTAACGGCTTTACGTCCTCTCCGATAAACGACTTGCTCCGATTCACCTCCCGCGTGACTAAATCAAAGACCAGAGTGGATATCTCCTCCGAATCTACCATTCCAGAGATTACGGCCTAACGTCCTTTCCGCAGGGCGATTTCTCCGATTTTTTTACATCCATGTAAACAAATCAAGTATCAGAGTGGGTATCATACCCAAGATCTACCTTCTAGAGGAGAGCGCTAATGCCACTAAGCTATCCTTTCCTCCTTGAAAATTAATAACATCCTAACTAGATTCCATGGTTTGAATACCAACCAAGAGGGGAATAGGAGACATACTGTTACTCTTATTGTAATGATGGGAATGAAAGTGGCACCAGTACAAAGACATGTGAAAATATCATCTAGGATCCATTTTTTGATTACCTGATAATCAATTGTAAATGCAGAAGACGTTCTTATAAACTTTTCTTCTCTTTGACAAGATTCATAGGTAATATTCGCACACTGGCGGTCAAAGATATGGTAATGCTCTCGGACTCATAAACTGTCAAACTACAAAGACTGAATGCAAAAGTAATTTTATTCTTAAAATACAAAATGTCACATCAATAGTAGCTGTATGAATAAATATAGTGGTAATTTATGGTATTATTAAATTATAATAGAAACATTCTAGACAATAAATAATTTAAATATATATAAATATTTCTTATAAGTATATATTTAATCTCTCTGATTGTGGATAACAGTCAAATCTGCGTAGTTCTTATATGAATGTAAACACACTGATACTTTTAATTTCAAAACATTGATAATAAAATTTTTATTTGTATATAAGCTAATTCTGGCTAAAATTTTGTATAATTTTGAAAGGAAGAAAAATTAAAGGAATACTGTATGCCACAAAAATATTAAACAATGGACTCGTATGTACCACAAATTTCCTGAAATTTCCAGAAAATACTAGCAATTATTAACATTTACCAGTATTGTTTCAAAATGTTCATAATAACTAAAAATTGTAAAGATTTTTAAATACCTCACAAAATAACCCGTGAGAGAGCATCATTCCAAGTCTATACCACAAAAGGTTTTAGAAATTAAGACAGAACCTGCAACGTTCATTCAATTAATCAAGTAATGAGTTCCTTGTATGATTTTGATGATTTCATTATTATGGATGGATTTTAATTTTATTCATCAGTTTCTCATTTTAGTTTATTTACCGGGTTGTATAAATATTCTAACTTAGCGACTTTTAGCTCTTATTTTCTATTTTTTGAAACATCCTATTGTTATAACCAGCTTATTGTAAGGAAGCGTTCCATTTCCTCTGGCTTCTTCAAAATCTTTCTTTATCAACAGCAGGTGATCTCCCTCTTTTCATGGTTGTCATGGATGTTTACTTTATTCTTTACTCTTATCTTCACTTTATACATCTGTCGACTACCCTGAGGGCTCTGATGCACTGATATACTACCTTGATCGCAGAATTTCTCATGACAATTCTTCTCACACATTTCTTATTCTACTGGCGATCATAGTCTCAAACTAAAAGTATCAAAGCTTAATAGTTGCTGTTGCCTTCAAGCAAGATGTGCTGTAAGACTTTACAGTTTCTCCATTGCTAAATCATTTATAGATTAATTTGAGCAACGTTCCTATATCGGTCTTTAGTTTCTTCCTTTTCTATACACCAAAAATTACATAACACGCTCCTCTGGAGCAAAAAGGAAGAACTATTATATTTAGCATAAATTTAAAGTAAAAAAAAAAATAAGTGACTAACACTTAAACGTACTATATAAAATACCTATACATTTATATTTTTACAACTATAGTCTCGTTTTTTGGGAACGTTACTGACTCTGTATTCTGCAGAGTACCTCCCTTGCAGCATGAACGTAACACTGTGAGTATCTAAGGAAGGAGCTATTTTGATTATTAAGTGCTCCTAGCTACATAAATTTCAAAACATTGATCATTTTTAATTTTTTTTATTGTAAATTTTGTTCATTTTATTTAGTATTTTAATGATAATTATTTTATTTATTTCACTTAATGTTAGTTCTATTTTTTCTAAGCCATACGCCTCTTTTTATTTACTGTAAGTGTTGTTTTATGTCTCGTATAGTTTCCACTTTTTGTCTTTTAATTATAACTATATTATTATAAAGTTATATGTTATTATTATTACTACTCTGCTTTCTTCTGCTTTACTGGTCACAAGTGTGATAACGCTATCGATCTAACTGTTCCCTTTCAAGTGCTTTCTGTCCTTCTCTTTTCATTTGATGACATTTTAACCAAAATTAGAGACTATAAGTGTATGTATCTATTTATTAATATACAAAATGGTAAGCTTATTGTTTAATTAAGTAAACATACATTTATTTATTACATTGATATTAAAATTGTTTGTGTTTAGTCCCCTTAAACATTTTATGTATTTGTTGATAAATTATATCTAACTTTCTGTTCATCCTGAAGAAAACGATTCAGTTGATGACGAATGTTCATTGCGAAATTGATTTTAAACTAAGATAACAAACTGAAAGGCTATTAAAATAGTTTTATATTTTATTTGAATTTCTGATATCTTTATGATTATATACCAATGTCCAAACCACAGTGAGAAATCAGAAAACAGACTAAGCTCTATCAACAAGGAGTAACAAACGGTCTTCGTTAGAATTAAAACTGATACTGATTAGTATTAGTTTTGACCCTGACCAGTATCAGTTTTATTTTGACCAGTATCAGTTTTATTTTGACCAGTATCAGTTTTATTTTGACCAGTATCAGTTTTATTTTGACCAGTATCAGTTTTATTTTGACCAGTATCAGTTTTATTTTGACCAGTATCAGTTTTATTTTGACCAGTATCAGTTTTATTTTGACCAGTATCAGTTTTATTTTGACCAGTATCAGTTTTATTTTGACCAGTATCAGTTTTATTTTGACCAGTATCAGTTTTATTTTGACCAGTACCATTGTAGTTTGGACGATGATTTTAATTTTACATGTTTACTGTGAAATTATGTTAATCATTATATATATTTATGGGTGTTTTGTAGCAATAATACATAAGTAGTGAATAATAGCTTTACTGCTAATAAGGTTATCTTTGTACCGACAACATCAGTGTTACTGGTTAACGCTTTTGTTTCCTTTTAGATTTATTTTATATAAATGATATGTTCATTTTTTTCCTTAATATCTGAAACTGTATATACACAAATACTGTTTTTCTTTTCGCACAAAGTCAGTAATATTGGATTAAACAAATAACCCAATCAATACACTATTGAATTAAAAACTTTAATTTCAAACATATCAAAAAATTTTACTTAATTTTAAGGGTAGAATCACTTTAATTGGTTTTGATATATGAAACAGTACTTGATGAAAAAGAATGTTTAATTTAAAATAATTCAAAACCACAAACAACATCAGCTTTTATTAAAATAGATTAAAAAATAAGAGATACCTACGGAATATACACACTATGAGTTATTTGATATTTTCTATTTATTCATTTATAATAAATTTTGAAATATGAGATATCCGTTAGACCGAATGTGTTGTATTAGTTTTTGTCTTTAAACATTTGTATTTATTTTTTTTTTTTTTTAAATTAGTTTATTATGTAAAACACATTAGTTGCAGTGTTATTAAAATAAATACCTAGTTCGTTCAATTCAACATAAAAAATTCTAATTTTCAAGTAAAAGGTATTGAATAATGAAATCGAAAACTTTATATCTGCAATTTGATTTAGCAAAAAAAAAAAATTATCTTGTTTTGTTTTCAACAGAATAAAACTCAATTTCAATAAACTTCATGAATAATTTATTTTTAATTATTTATTTTTTGACAGAAATATTAAAATTCATAAAACTTAAGACTGAGAAAATTTTAATACAGGATGACTTCTTTTTCTCCTTCTCATTTACTGTTTCTCTCTCTCTCTCTCTCTCTCTCTCTCTACACTATGTATTTTTAAATAAGTTATTTTTTCGTATATAAGATAATGAGATATCTGAGAAAAACGTCTTTGTGTAAAAGGAAATTAATTTTTAAAGCTATTATGAAACATGGGTTCATTTTTTTTTGTTTCCCCATCAAACTAACATAATATTATTTTTATGATTATATATATATATTTGTATAGGTAGGCAGCAAATCTTCTTTTAAACAAGTTGAATTGAAATATGCAGCTGCCTCAGCATTTACGAATTTTTTACTGTCTGTCTCTAATTTTCTGATTATTTTTCTTTCTTTTTGGGGTAAATACCAAATTAATTATATATATATAAATATATATATATATATATTAGTGTAAATTGGACAATTAATATGGCAACTCCAGCCCCAACATTAAAAATTGCCCTTAAGATCGCCATCAGTTTAAAAATGTGAGAGCAGAAGCTGCTGCTAAAATTAATAATATATATGTCAGTGTATAATCATCGATAAAAAGATTTCAAATAAACACGTGAAATAACGATCATTGATCAAACCAGAATAAGAAATAAGAAAACAATACGAAGATTTTTCAACCTTAACAAGCGGTCTTCGTCAGAGTCAAAAACCCAACTGAGACACTAGACGCAGAAAAAATCTGGGGTGGGGTTGGAAAAGAGTGGGAGGGAAAAGTGGTATTTTAAAAGGGTGAAAGCGCAGGAAAGGACTAATGTCTAGAAAGGGATGTTTGGGGAAGCAAAAGAGTACAGTAAGAAAGAGTAAAAAAACTATTGGATAGCTGTCAACCCTCTTAGAAGAGGCTATTGCCCTCGTAACGAAAGTATCAAGTTTGAAAGTACCGTTACTAATGTTTATAACATTTGATCTATTAAATTTAATTAGAGACGATACAATAATATTTTTTAACATCATTTTTTCATATGCAATATATTTAGCTCCTGTCCCATGAATATGATGATTTTCATTGTTTTTATGCAAGAATTAGGCACTACTTTTTTCTGTCTACTTACGTTGTATTGGTGTTGTTTTACACGTGTCTTTTATGATTTACCAGTTTGACCAATATAAATTTTATGGCAGTTTTTGCACAGAATTTTATAAATACCATAGGACTCCAATTCCCTGGGAGAGTTTTTTATTAACATACTGCCCACCTTATTACGATTAGAAAACATTATATTAAAATCAAGTTCATCGGCTAGTCTTGGAAGGGGGTCCAATGACTCATATATGGCAAAACTATAGATTTTGACAATGAACGGGGCTCTGTTGAAGTATTAGAGAAAGTTTTTTTCGCACCCTTTAAAGCTAAATCGTTATAAGAGGAGGGGTATTTTAATGAAAGGGCAATTGACCTAATGCTGTTATTCTCTTCATTGAGGAATTCAGGAGAGCACACTCTTAACGCCCTCAAAAACATATTTCTAAAAACAAAAAGTTTAACATTTTTTTGATGGGAAGAATAAAAGTGAATATATGCAAGTACATTCGTAGGTTTTCTATATACACTAAAGCGTAACTCTTTAGGTAACCACTAGAAGATCTTATTACCATTAGGTAACCACAAGAAGGGCAAATTACCACTTACTTCTTCTTCCATTGTAAATTTGATTATCGGCACTAATGAATTTAATTTTATAAGGAAAGCATGTTTATTTATAGAATTTCTTATTATGGTTTGATCATTGATATATATATACAAAACTAAAGTTCATCGGGAATCGGTCAGTTTTTCAGGTTCAAATTAAACTCTCATTGCCAACGTATGAGTATTACTCAGAAAAACTAAGTATTACATTACAGATTATTTTCTTTTGTAAAATAATTTTTAATGTAATACTTACTTTTTCTGTTTCAATATTTATACTTCTGCCTATGAAAAAGGTTTTAAATAAAGACCGAAACGTTGGTATGAGGGTTTAATTTTTACCTGAAGAACGGACCGAGTCCCGGTAAAATTTACTTTTGTTTCTATTCCACGGTCGATACTTTTATCAATATATATATATATATTCGTATATTTCGGGAGCAGACCTTCGTTTATGCATGTCTTGTTAAATTGTATGCCTATTTTTAATTTCAAAACTCGATTTCTTTAATTGAATCTCTCGATTTCTCTAATACACTTTCTCCATTTTTGTGGTACAAGATAGATTAGTTGAACAAAGTTTTTATTTATATAGTCCAACATGTAAATGCAACTGTAACCCTTGATAATGGTCACTGACGACTGAAACATGTCGGACTATGTAAATAAATACTTTGGTCAACTAATCTATCTTGTACCACAAAAATGGAGAAAGTGTATTAGAGGAATCGAGATATTCAGTAGAAAAGTTGTGAAATAAAAAATATGCATACAATTTAACAAGACACATAACACACACACACACACACACACACACACACACATATATATATATATATATATATATATATATATATATATATATTTGGGGAGCAGGCCTTCATTTATACACGTTTTATTAAAAGTAATGCCCAATTTAACTTTTACACTTTTTCTTATCCGTTTTTCAAGTGTTCTCATACTTGACTTCCATGGTTCTGGAACTAAAAACATAAGTTCACCAAAATTTTTATTACTATACACCGACATGTTTCGGTCATCGTTGACCATTTTCAAGGTTAAAGAATATATAAAATTATTAATGATCGAAAAGTGAATAACAATTAAAATAAACTAAAATAAACATAACGAGTCCATAACACATATTCACAACTAGGGAGGTTATCAAAGGTAAAGGTATGTTGAGGTTTCACCAGGCTCTTGGTTACCTTCCATAATGGAAGGTAACCAAGAGCCTGGTGAAACCTCAACATACCTTTACCTTTGATAACCTCCCTAGTTGTGAATATGTGTTATGGACTCGTTATGTTTATTTTAGTTTATTTTAATTGTTATTCACTTTTCGATCATTAATAATTTTATATATTCTTTAACCTTGAAAATGGTCAATGATGACCGAAACATGTCGGTGTATAGTAATAAAAATTTTGGTGAACTTATGTTTTTAGTTCCAGAACCATGGAAGTCAAGTATGAGAACACTTGAAAAACGATAAGAAAAAGTGTAAAAGTTAAATTGGGCATTACTTTTAATAAAACGTGTATATATATATATATATATATATATATATATATATATATATATATCATTAAAATTAACCGCAGTTTCGGCATTCACGATCTTAAGACTGAGAGATTTGATCCTACGAACTAACCTCCTGCTAACAGGGTTCAACTGGAAAAGGAGTTGGCCAAGTGACATGTTAAATTAAAATCGATGACTCATGCTTAGTCATTGCTATAAATAGATTAAAAGGATAGTACAGGTTAAAATAAAGAGAAGATCAAAGGTCAATAATGAACAAGAAACAAACGGTTAGAATAAAAGAGTTGAAAGTCCAAGAAATTCAAGAAAGGTCAAGTGACAAGTTAAATTAAAATCGATGACTCATGCTTAGTCATTGCTATAAATAGATTAAAAGGATAGTACAGGTTAATATACAGAGAAGGTCAAAGGTCAATAATTAACAAGAAACAAGCGGTTAGAATAAAAGAGTTGAAAGGTCAATGGTATAACTGGACTAATAGAGAATAAATAGATTAAGAAAATTAATAATAATGTTACATAATAATAATTAAGATTAATAGTAAACTAAAAAAGATATATTACATAAAGAGTTGAAAGAGAGTAAGAATTATTAGGGAAAGTATTGTTAGTTAGAAAATAAAGAAAAGAATAATAATAATAAATATAAGAAAAGAAAACGTATTGAGTGCGCAAGCTTTCGACATCACAGATGTCATCGACGAGCGAAGTTGTTCCTAGGAGATCCAGGATGGAAATGGTGTAGGGAAGGGAAAGCAGGCAAGTAGTGGGGGTAAGGGGAGTGGGGGAAGAGCAGGCGGAACCCAACTGGAGAACAGCTGCAGATCACCTATTGCCAGAGGCCGACTCGCGCCGAGCAGCCTCGGGAATACCGACCGCAGGCCGAGCGCCCGCCCTCACTCCACCCTCCGGTCCCCCAGCCCGAGTCACCAGATCAACAGAGCCACTATTATCAGCAGCACTATGTGGCGTTACACTCAGTCCTGTATCCCGCTGCACGTCACCGCTTACTACCATACTCCTCATGCTGGGAATGACAAACATGTCTACCGTCTGGCAGTTCAGGGAAGGCTTCTTAGACCTAATGTAGAGTGCTTCCAGGATTTTCAGGCGGTTAGGGTCACTTTGCAGTTGGAGGACTTTGGTTCCTTCGACTAACTTCTTCCTAGTGAGACGAGTACCATGGACTTCTTGTTCATGCTGTTTTGGTCCACATATATTATATATATATATATATATATATATAAAAATTTCACATAAACACGTGAAACAACAATCAATGATCAAACCACAATAAGAAATGGGAAAATAAGACTAAGATCTTTCAACCGTAACAAGCGGTCTTCGTCAGAGTCAAAAACCCAACAGTTGGGTTTTTGACTCTGACGAAGACCACTTGTTACGGTTGAAAGATCTTAGTCATGTTTCCCATTTCTTATTGTGGTTTGATCATATATATATATTATATATTATTATTATTATATTATTATATATATATATATATATATATATATATATTATATATATATAACGGTAATGTTTTACAATGAAACATGGAAAATCTACAACAGTAAATAACAATTTCTACAATTCAACTCCCGTAATTTGAGCAGAAGCGTTTTAACCTACACTCTTTTATGTTTGACGCATGATTGCTATTCATATTATAACGACTATGACTTTTATTCACAATATAACAATAATGATTTCCATTCAGAATACAAGGACTATGCCTTTTATTCACAATATAACGAGAATGATTTCTTTTCATTGCATAATGCCTGTGTTTTGAGAGTTACTGTTCACAAAACTACGACTATTCTTTCTATTAATAATACAACGACAGTGAGTTCTATCCACGAATAAGAAAGATGATTCCTAATCATAATATAACGACTTGGTTTCTATTCATAAATATCTCAGTTTTAGTTTTTTTTTTCAAAACAAAGACATAGAGTCATAAAAACTATTATAAAATTATATTTTATATAATTTACAGATAGTTCTTCTCCAATAGTTTCTATTTAGATTATAACATTTTGTATTAATGAATCAGTTATTAACTATTGTAGTCGACGAGAGAATTCCATATATTCAAGTGTAATAAAAAATAATCAATTCACCAATTTTGTGGAAAAAATTACTCTGAGTTTTTAAAATCCCGTAGTCTTATTTTTGAGATGAATTATTTTATGAAGTATGCCTGAAGATACTTTATTTTAAAATTTTAAATTTTAAAAGTAGGTAAAATAACAGACTTTATTTTCCTAAAATACCATTCATTGTAATAATTGCCTATATTTTGTTTCTATGATACACCAACACAATATTTTTTTGTTATGTCGTTCAGAATACTAAAAGACATACATAAAATAACAGTAAATTTAATTTATAATTAAATTTATATTTGTATTGTATACTTAAGTTGTTCGTAATAGCACATATCATAATTAAAGAGAAATGCTGGTTTTATTTAAATGATTAATGTTTCTGTTAAATACATGAAATAAGATAAGTTTAAGGAACTTAGGAATTGGTCGTGTACTGTACTCGTTCATTAGAAGGATGTCAGGCGAAGAATAGGCACATGCGTGCCGATATTAATCACTGATAACACTTATCTACTCCACTAATAAAGGAAATCCATGCTCAGCTAACAACCTCTCACACATCTAACCAAATTAAACTCAACCACAAAGGTTTTCTACCTTTATATTAAAATAACTGTGCGTCAAATTATTATTTTTTACTAAAAGTTAACATTCATCAAGAAATAAAACTAGATACATTTTGTATTAAAATGAAAATATCAAGGATAAATAACTCTTATGACGTCAAAATAACAAAGAAAACACATCAAAAACTCATGTAAACCATAAGAAAAATGCTTCAATATCCTTTATTTAACCTTGGAGTAATAAATCACAAAAAGACTAGTTACAAGAGTAAAGAATTCATTCAATTTGATATCAGTTATATCAAAACACATTAGCAGTTTTCATTCTTCTTTTACCGTACGGAAAATTCATAAAGGATATATATATATACACTTTTTCGTTGGAAATACGATCGAAAACGGACAAATATAGTTCAATATAGACAAAGAAACATAGAGATATCAAAAGAACACACTTACAGTCTCTAATTTTTGGTTTGAACCGTCTTCAGGAGAGATAAGAGAGGAAAACCAAGCTCACTGGTTCAGAGACGGTTGGAGACCCGTTACATATATATATGTAAAATTAAAATTTATAAAGACTCGGTCAGTTCTTCAGGTTCAAATTGGACTCTCATTACCAACGCTTCGGCTTTTATTTAGAACATTTTTCATAGGCCGAAGTATAACACTTTGAAACAGAATAACAAAGTTTATATAAGTTAAATAAAGTCATATGGTCCAACTAAGTTTATATATATGTATATATATATTCGTTTAAATAGGCAGAAATCTTCTTCTATACAAATGTTGTTGAGAACCATAGAGGCTTCAGTATTAATGATCTTTTTAAGTAAATCTAATATGTCTAATATTCGTATAAATAGGCAGCAAAAGTGTTCAGGAAAAAGGAGCATTTACTTAAAAAGATCGTTAATACTGAAGCTATTATGGTTTTCAACAACATATATATATATATATATATATCACACAGGTTTTGCATGTTTAAATATATTTTTTCAAACTATATATATATATATTTTTTTTTAATATCACAGTAGTATTTTAACGGATATTCAATACCAGTACAGAAGACTTGAAAACGTACTGTTCTGACAAAGTTATGGTAAACTATACAATTATAGAAAAGTTCGCTATATTGACAGTAAGGTGTTGATGCATTATTCATACTAAGGTGGTCCAATTATATACTAGGTAGCCAGTGACACTGTTCGCGTCAATCTGACATACTCTGGAATCAGATTACAGCTTCGTTCTAACAAACCCAAATTACTATCGCCATATTTCCCCAATATTTATTAACAATTGTTGATTAAACATTATAATTAATACATACTGTACAATTATATTTTATCAACTAATTGTAATGTGAATTTATATGTATACTTCAAAAGTTCTGCACGATAGGTCTTTCAAAATTATATTTTAGATTCTTTAAACAAATATTTTTTTCATTGTTTGAAAATATTATTTGTACAAATAAAAAATACAATAACATATATATTCATACAAATATTATTTGTTTGAATACAAAAATACAATAAATTTGCATTCATACAAATAATATTCATATAAATAGTGCATGAATACAATAAATTTATGGTATTTGATTTAATAAACTAATTGTATTTCATTAATCTATATTAATATGATTATTATATTACTCAACATTAATAATAAATAGTTTTCACTAATTAAAAATAAACCTTAGAACATTTTGCCCCTATTAACTTTTAACGTACCACTCATTCATTTATTTATTACCACAGTGGTACTCAACCTGTTCGCCATACTATGGTAAAGCAGATTAGATTGATGCTCTTCATATGTGGCTCTTCCAGTTATACTATTTCAGTGTTATTCAACCTGTTATGTTTCAAATCATCTTCATTTGGGCTTATGGAAACAGTAATCTTCAATCCACCTCTATGGGTAGATGTAGTTACGCAGAATTACTTGTATATGTTTGTAGACACTCTGTTGTAGTTTTACATCAGTGAACATAATGATTATTTATTGAAACAATAAGCGGTCAATTTTTTACTATTTAAAAAAGGTTTTAAGCTATACAATGATTTGCAGAATAAAAATTACAGCATGTTAAAACTTATAAAAGAAACCAAAATTAAAATAATAATGATAAACTCATTAATTTCAAGAATTTTTTGAACAAAGATTATATATATATATGGATTATATATATGGAGACTTTGTCTATGATATCCGAGTACTGATAAATATAATATAGGGTACCAAAATAGCTGAGTGGTTAATGTACTCGCCTCTGAACTGGTAAGTCCGGGGTTCGATACCCACCAGGACCTCGATTAATTCACATGGAAGGTGAATAAATAAGAACCTATCGACCCTTGGATAGGAACCTAAACCGTCAGTTCAGCATACAAGATGTCATCTACTCGTCAAATATCCCTACTCTAAATACAATTGAGTCTGTCTAAATTCAGGACTCCCAATGTAGAATCTTCAGGTAGGTACAATATCCCCTCGATGAATCAGCAACGGATGACTGACTTGCTCAGTCCCTCAGCCCTCTCTCTATCTCTCTCTCTCTCTCTCTCCTCTCTATATATATATATATATATATATATATATATATATATATATATATAAGCAATAGAAAAAAGTACAGCATGACAATGATTGTGTTGCTTTGGAATGCTGATAATCCAACAGGACATTTCTCAAATTTCATTTTACAAAAATATAGTATTTCCTCACAGTATTGCCATCAGATTCACATTACCTAAATGTCTCGTGGCTTGAACTAAGTTTGGAGGCCACTAGCATGCAATCATACATTGGTAAAAATTGTGATGTTCGATTGATAAAATAAATTTTACTGAACATTAATGTAAACATATTTGTGTCTTATAATTACTTTTTTGAAGTTTGATAAAAAAGGTAAATCCGTATTGTTGTATGTCTAAACATTGTTAACTGCAAAGAAGAGAACCGCAAGACCTCCAAGACACATTTAGTTCACTTTGTTAACAACTTCCACCACTTTGGTTGAAGAAGAAAAAAAAAAAAAGAAAATACAATCGATATGATTAAGTGGACTCTTTTAGAACTATTGCAAGGGCGAGACTGCTGGTGGAAGGAAGTTTATGAAGATAAGGATCTATGGAGCCGGGCAGAAGGATTAAGAGCCCAGTGCCGCCTCAAGACCTGTCAACGGTTATATAATGCCTGATTATAGTTTTGCGTGATTGGGCAGGGGGCTGATTCTTATTAAGTGAATTTAATTACCGAGGAGGGTGCTGCCCTCACGCATGCCCTATCGCACATCTGACAACATTGATTCAATCCAATACATTAAATTGATCCTCTTCCTTACTTACTACATTATATATGATCCCTTCATAGCTACAATTCTAGTCACACGAACCTTAATTACTGTTTATCATTTTTAGTTGAAATAAAATTAGTTTTTCTATAGACTTGCAACTTCAATCTTCATAAAGAAATAACTGATACAAATTATACAGTTTGAATGTTTTTGTTACAGTTATTCATTAAATGCTGTAAAAATTGAAAAATAAGAACTATGATCATCTGTACAATCAATGATTTTCCCCGATTATTAATCCATGATAATTATTTTTTTTATCTTCTTACTGACTTTATAAAGAAACACTACCAACATTGTAATGATCTACATGGGCCCGGATAGACCAGTGATGACGTACTCACCTCCAGACTGGTAGATCCGCGTGACCAGACTGGTATTCACGTGGGAAGTAAATAAATTGTACTACGTCCTCCCCCGGACACGATGTTAAGCCGTCGGTCTTGAGCCTGTGAACAACTCTTTAATGATCCCCTCTCTATATACACTTGAGTTAGGCAAAATTTAGGATTTCCAATGTAGAATGATAATTGTGTATGTGTAGAATGATAATGTGAATGATAATTGGTTACAAAACCAATGTTCGGTTTATTTGTATTCTCTTGTGAGACTGCCTACCTAACCTTATCTAACCTAAAATAATTCAAAGTTGAGTATAAAAAGATATGTAAAAAGTACCAAATTAAATTGAAGCAAATTTATTTATTTAACATTTAAATGCAGATTAGACAAACCGCGGTACACTAACGAGAAATTTGATTAAAATGAAAGCAAATTCCTAAATTTTCAAAAATGTAAATCATAATTTCAAAATGTCACTTTTTTTTTAAAATATGTTATATGTAAACGAATTTTTTGTTTTACTCATAATACGATTGTTTAATGTAACAATAAAAAAAATCAATGATTCCTGCTTGGATACATGGCACATAACATACTTAATTGCAGAATAATGTCACGTTAAATCATTTAATTGGCTTGAGTTTGCATGGTTGAGAAGATAGGGCACAATTGACAGAGAGCAATATTTAAATAAATAAAGCAAGACACTGTTTATTACATAGGTGATATTCAATTTAACTAAATAACAATAAAAATCAATAGTATTTGTAAAAAAGAATTATTAATTATAAGCAATATTGAGTACAAACTAATCTGATAATTTAATGTAATATTTATGACCGCATTAAAGTTGTTTAAAAATTATCAACTATTTAAAACTTTTATTTTTTGTTTTAACTATTATAAAGATAAGTATATACACTAAGAATATAGTATATATACCAATTTTATAATATTATTATGAAACACCATACAGTATTTCATATTATGATCATACTGTTGCAAAGTAGCAATAAACAAGATTCTAAAACAACTAAATGTTTATCATAGCGTACTAGATATTTTAATTTGTAGAATGTAAACCTTTAGTATATTAGCTTCTTTTAAAAATATTTGTATAAACCAAAATCTTTCTAGATTATATTTGAAGCTAGTAATTTATTAATAGCTAAATAAATATATAGATTTATAGAGCAGGATAAGAAAATCATAACAACACAATTCAATTTCATATTTTGATTTATCTTGTAAATGAAAGAATTCTACTTGGAACAATTTCTCTGTCATTTTAGTAACAATTCGGCTGGACCCTGCTTGATTTAATAACATTGTCTCGCATGTAGTAACCCTTTGTATCATTAGCAGTTTTGTAGTAGTAGAATCTCCAACCTAAATCTGCACGAACAACTGAGTATGCATCCTAAAATAAATTCCAGGAGTTTGTTGAGAATATAACTAACGCATTCTGTTCTGTCTATTGAAATATTTCTCAGTTCTTTTCTCAAACATTTACAACTCTTGCAAATAGGTTATGACTGTAATCGGTATAAAGAAAATAGATTATGGATTATTTATATTACTTTTTATGACACAATTATTTCGATTATTGATGGATCTAAAATGTTACTGTGTACAAATGTGAAAAAAAACTGTTTTGTGTTACTTCTGTCTTTTTAATACTACCTATATCTTTGAATAAAAATGCGATGTAATTCAAAAACCAATTCAAATTAAGATAATTCAATTCTCAGCCATAATGCTAGGTAGTTCTAAAACAAATAAACATCTCTGTTGTAATCCCCGATTTAATATGAGAATATTACACGATTTTTATCAGGTTTGAACAATTTAAATGTGAAAAAATTAAGTAGAATGGATGTATATTTGGAGCTAATGAGTTCTATTGTACTCATGTAATTCCATTATTCTACACTCAACACACTAATACTACTGTTGGTATCACAGAGAATGTAAATGTAATTTAAATTATTATGAACCGCCCTACCTGATAGTTTTTTTACGTCAATTGAGCACTTTAGGAATAAGCTCATCCGCACAAGTTTTATCCAATTACTTTCTTAGAATAAACTTGTTCATTTCAACACTCGAGTGAAGTGGAAAGGTTAGTAGATGGTTTATAATAATTTAAAATATTTAATATAAAAGATAACAGAATATGTGTTTGCAAACCATAACACGTATAAAAAAAATTAATATATGATCTTCAATACCTTATAACTAATTAGTTTATTTTGAGAATATATTAAAACACAACACTCATGTAATGAACCTGTACGATATCAGGTACTCGTTAAAGATACCTTTTCTAAATACACTTCATTTAGGCATTGCTTAGGACTACCAATGTAGGAATCACTGTGTGGTATCACAAAGGGCCAATCGTTGCCCTATGTATGTTCCTTCGTGTGTCGGCCACTGCACCCTAAGCTAACTTATTTTTTTTTTCGACGTAGGATGTGAAAAAATCTGTAGCTAACTTATTATTATACATATTATTATTATTATTATTATTATTATTACGAGTATATTATAATATTAGCCGTTCATTGGTGGAAAGCTGAGGTGAGATATTAGCGGTAAAATCAAAAGCATAAAAATTAAAATAAAATATAATGTAATAATTATGAATTAATTATAAAATGTTATAATAATTATATAATATTATTGAAACTATTATAATAAATTCTAGTATAAGTAGCAGTAGTGGTAGGCAACCCTTTAGGTTGTAGTGTCAGTCCCACAAGAGAACACGCATAGACCGAACATTGGGCCCTTTGTGATACCATAAAATGAAGATTGATTCTACATTGGGAGCTCTAAATGTTGCCTAACTCAAGTGAGTGTATTTAGAGTAGGAATATACTGACATCGTACAAGCTCGGGACCGACGGCTTAACGTCCACTCCGAGGGACACACTCAAATTTATTCACCTCCCACGTGAATCAATCGAGAGCCAGGTAGGTATCGAACCCCGGACTAACTAGTTCAGATGCGAGTACATTAATCACTGAGCTAACTTGGCCCCACTATAATTATACAATGGGATAAAATAAAAAGGTATAACAGTTTAAAATAACAATTCTTTTATAATTAAATGCAAAACAATAATATTTCATGTTAAAATTTGCCGCTCTACAGTATTTATTATGAAACTAAGTTCCAAGTAAATTGATTTACCAATTAAATACCAATGAAACTACAAATTTGTAGTTCCTTATCTTAGCACAACAGTTAAGCTGTTCTTGTTTAACACTGTGGGTAGCAAATAAAACAATACACAAGAAGCTTTTGCCAGCAGGTTTTCAAACCGACAAAGTGAAATAAATCTCTTGAGCCAAGCAGTGTTTAATGAAGGAATAGAAAACTAGTCAAACAATGGTAGTCAAATTGATTTTCTGACATCATCAATGTTACAGATATCAAGAAATGAATTTATAAAGGGAAATGCTGTTCTCTAAGAATTAGTGAGGAGTTGAGATAGGAATGATAACTATCAAAAATTAATTTTTTTGCAGTTATACATCACTTTAAAATTTTTTTTAAAAAATAAAAAAGAAATATTTCATTAGGAAATTTTCTTCATTGTATCCTTAATAAATTAAACTCTACACAAATTTATTGATCAAACCATCTACAATAAATTAAGTGCATTCAACTTGAATTCAAGTTCTAATACTAAACTCCACATTCCAGCTTGATTTGCGTACAAATCAGGCTGACTCATCTGTTAATTGTTTTATACCTCTACATTCTAGTTCCAATGTAATTTTATGGAAAACTGTCTTTGCTAAAAATAGTTATAGAACTATATTTGTTTAAATGGTACTTAATCATTTGATGACAGATGGAATGTATTCTTGTAATTTATAATCATTTAATAGGATTTATCAAAAAAAAAAATCATTGACTCCCCAGTTAAGGTCCTTTCAGAGGTATAAAGCAACTAATAATGACCTAATTTTAATTAAGAGGCACAAAATAAAACTCGGTGTGCTTTTGAGAAGTTATAATACTAGTTATAATACTTATTAGTGCCATTCAGTGTATTATTGCTTATTACATTTGTATCTCAATTATTATGATTGAGAATTTTTTTTAAAACAATTTAAATCAACGACTTGATGTAATATATTTCAAATATAAATGCATTAAATACTATATAGAGTAAATATAATTTAATTCTAGGTATTCAAATATATCAATTCAGTTCTATTATATATGTGAACACAATCAAGGTAATAGTTTTCTTATAAGTAAATAAACCTTTCTAAAACTTCGTTTTTTGATATGTGAACATAATTATAGTAAAGAGAATTGAATGAATTCATACAAATATCATAACAGTTTTAATTATTACACCAATTATTCAAGAAATACATCAACTCAGTATTTAAACAGATTTAATACTTAAAAACTTTTGAGTGAAATTAATCTTTGTTTGTTAGACAAACTTGGCCTAACTTGATGCAATGAAAATTCTATATGAAATCATTAATAACAGCTTTAATTATTAGCGACTGTTCCATCTTCAAAGAAAATTAATAATCTTAACTGGTTGGCTAAAAGCGGTTATAATTTCGTTAAAGTCAGTTGTTTATTTTGCTGATAGATGAAGTGGCTGTCGAGAGTTCTACGTCATCTTGTGACTTAAAGGTTTCTCAAAGAAATATGAAATTGGTCAAGTTTTACTTCCTTCTGTTTAAGGTAAACGTGGCTTTAATTATAAGTGCTATTGACAAATCATTGAGAATTTATTAACTTTTCTTCGTTAAACTTTATGTTGATTTAAAAACTTTAAATCAACTAAAATAACATGCCAAATAACTGTCTACTTTCTTATTTCATTATAAATGTTCACTGGAGTCTTCTTTTATTATTTCTTCTTTTTTTACGCATTTAAAAGTATTCCATTACTCCCTCTCTCATGACAATATCATATGTCTCTTTCTTCTACAACATTCATTCATCTGTAGCTCTGACGAAAACTAGCCATTTGGTTGAAAGACATAGTCACATTAATTAATTCATCTATTATAATTTAGAGGTTAATTTGTGTTTAACATGTTTATAGTGACATCAATATCAAATTGTATATATTTATAAATTAATTTACAGAGAAAAACACGTAGAAATATAACAGAAATAACACCCTTCAATTTTTCAACATTCCTTAACATCAGTTGAGAAATGGCCGTCTAGATGGATATGTGTCAATTCCCCTTCGATGTGTCTTTAGCTTGACATAGTAGTGGGATCTTACCTTGCCGAGTGGCTGGTCCCTTTATGGTGAGAACTAAGAAATGTTCAACGGGACAGAATGGTGTAGTACATTTGGTTGACACTTGCAATTGAAGAGTCTATTCAATCATGCACTGGCTTTTGGGGGAGCTATCTACCCTCATCTGTCTTATTTGTCAAGTGCCTGTCTTATTAAATACTCCTCTCCTGATGACCATGCACACAGCTTCAGCCACTTTTCTTAGACGGTGCAATTTAGTACCCATTTTTAGAAGGTCTGCTCGAATGAGCGCTGGCTTATGGGCTGTTCGTTTCTTGATCATTTATTCTTCCTACAAGTGCCTTTTATAAAACTTTTTCTACGCCTTCACTAGGAAATGTCAAATTTTGTCGGACTTACAGTTTCTTCTATAAGTCCAGTCATAACAGACCAATGGATCCATATGACAATTTAATAGAAGAACCAGCTTAGTAGAACCAAATTAACAAAAAAAAATCACAGTAAGTTCAATTTCGTTCATAGACTCATTTGTGTGAAGTACATCAAGTACTAATATAGCTAAAGTGAGAATTAGATTGAACTTGAAGTGAAGAAAAGAACGAATATGGCTAATAATAGGACAGGGTTACAGCTGCAACGTCCACACTGTTCAATTTACTTATCAAAGGAAATTAATAAGGTACGTGTTTTTCTCTCATGTTATTGTGTTATTTTCTTCATTTTTAATTTTTATATATAATTTTAAAAGGAAATAAATATTTTTCTATAACGTTTTTCTAAATATGTAATTTTTCTTCAAGTTTATTTTTTGTTACAAAAAGAGTAAGATTGTAAATCTAATTCAACATGATTTTCAGAAGTCATATTTCAATATTCGATTTGTCGTGTTACAAATATTAGGCATAATTAAATAGTTTATGTTTACACCAATGGACTTAATTTTCAATATATTTTTATTCAAGTGATCGGCTTATCTACTTTCCCAAAGTGAACATCATTTTAAAACTCTTATCAAAAATGCAGATGATTATTGAAGCAGACCGTAATGGTGATAAATACTTTTTCATCTAATTTTTTTTTGAAATTAACATAAAAATGACCCTGTTAGTAACTCATTCAATTAAAGTACAAACCTTTTAAAATAAAGCATTAATGAATTTTCACTGCTTTAAAGGGATGCTTCATTTTTATGAGCATGCAGGCTATCTCTCCCTCAATACAATTTACATCCACATGTTATAATTCCTTTCATAAACAGGCTTTTTTCCATCCCGATGCCTCCCTGGAGAGGAAAGGGTTGGATTATCAATGTTACATGATCCATCCAGTTTGAGTGTGAGAGATAACGCTCCTGTATTCAACTTTTTTACTTTTTTGTTCTTTTTTTTTTTTTAATTTGTGAGCTCAACTTGCAAAACAACTCAGTCGCTTTACAAATAAACATTTTCAACACATAATTATTCTAAAAGCCAGCACAGTAAAATAAAAGTAGCATCTAGATAAAAACTGTTTAAAAAAGTTAGTAATAATTTTTTTTTTGAATAACTAAATATTAAGTTTAATACTTAAGAAAAACTGACTGACCAATGAAATGACCAAATTTATAAAGACGATTTATACAAATTGTTTATAAATAAACACACGTGTGCATTTCTTACTCACCAAGATAATAGTTTTTACTGCACTAATAATTCTTGGATAAGATCATCCATAAGCTCACGTTACGGAGTCATCTGAACAACTCGATATTTAAAAATGTGGGCAAACGTTAAAATAAGCCATTTCATTATGTCGGATAGATAAGCAGGAGCAAAGGCAATGAGTTCTAACGTTGTCAATTTAAAAATTTTCCTTGACTGAAAAGCTCATCTGCTTGGGAAACAAAAAATGATCACCTACCTACACTAGGTGTCAGGGATGCAGGAATTTTATATTTTTAATTGTATTTTCTTTATCATATGCACCACTTATTTCATTTCATTTTTATTTATTTCCTCTGTTTCTTCTTCTACTCCTTCTTACGTAGGCTAGTTTCACTGCTGTTAACATTACTAGGCCATTTTCAATCTACCTTGTCATTTATAATCGTTCAATCTTCCCTCCTTATGATGAAGTTTTGTAAAAATATTGCTCTGAGTTCTTATAGTGCTTAGCGTTTTCTGAATGTTATTTATTATATATATATATATATATAATATCGTCTCCAACACTCTCTGTACCAGTGTGCTTAGTTTCCCTCTCTTATCTCTCCTCGAAACGATTTAAGCCAAAAATTAAAGACTGTAAGTAAGTTTTTTAAATTCTATATGTTTCTTCATATACACTGAACTTTATTTGTCCGTTTTGGATCGTATTTTTATACATTTTTCAACTATTATCACTATTGAATAAATAAAAAAAAACATTATTTCTCTGTAGTTGACTCTACAAATTAAGCAAACCCATATTCAATATTCTTAATACTATTATAATCTTGAATAGTATACTTAAACGCAATGTATTAACAAACGTGGGAGGCAGCCGCTATGGACAAAACAAAAAAAAATGTAGGTAATGAGCGTCTATTTGGCATTAACTGATTTTAAGAACAGTGAGAATTAAAAATTTTCTATGTATGTAAAACTTTGGCTTGAAAAATATTAAAGGATACTATAAGATTGGATGGTTATAACAACAAGAATAAATTAATTGATTTTCTATGTAGGCTTTCACTAAGTATCTTCATTTTATTCCTTAATAAATGACTTAGATATACTTAAGGAACTTGAAACCAAGGGAATTAATAGTTTTCTTTTATAGAAAAATGAGGAAGAGAAAATAGCAGTTAATGGATTTGTTGAGTATAAACATTCGTGTATTGTTTCCGAAGAGAGCAACAATAGAGGGGCTGTTGTTGAAGGAATGAAAGCTATTAGGAGTGTGGAGACAGCCTTTGGCAGCGACAAACAGTCCAGGCTGATACAGCTGCCTCTTCCCTCAATCCGGGATATTATTAATATTTATGATATCCCTTGACTTGAGCCGTCTTCAATGCATTAAAACTACTTCTAATGGCTGTATAGCCAATGTTTACCACACGCAAACTAACAATCCATCATTTCATAATTAAAGTAATTCATTAACATTATTTGTAATGAGCCAATCATAAGGTAGGCTGTTTTGTTCGGGCTTTTTTTTTTTAAAGTCAAAACTAAAGGCTGATTCAATTAAATGAGAATTTATTTGTTATTTGATTTAAATAAACTTGAAATCAATTTAAAACTTATATTCTGAAATCTACTAAAAAAATACAATTTAAAATCTCAATCATCCATTGGTCGGATATTTAAAGCAGTTATATAAAATGAATTAGATCAAAAATTTCCCAATATTCCATTTTTTTAGTTCATACAATCTTACATTTTAGTTCTTACATCAGTTCTGACTCCTGAAAACTGCAAAATCATGCAAACGTAATATTAATATTGTATCTTTAAAATGTCACTCATAAAAATATATCTAATTTACTACTTCTTTCATAAAATATTTTAACTGACATATTCAAAGTACTAATGGCATTTAATGTAATTATTTTATTCAATTATATTTAACTAACTAAACTATTTTATTGATTCGATGCCACTTGTGGTATCTTTAAACCAAAAAATAAAAATATTTTTAAAAAACCAGTGCTCTTGTTTATACAGATGGATTTCTAAACCTGGCACTGATGAGATCAAGGCATGCTACTTATGAAGAAGCCAATAACAATTATAATTACGAGATATTAGATCCTTATACTTTATCAGATTCTTCATGAAACCAACATGCAGTTACGTTCACTCAACCCAAAAAATACAGTTTTTTTTATGAACTCTAAAGCTATTATTGCAGTAATGAGTATTAAAGAAACTAACGGTTTTGTGTTCTGTTTCTCACTTCCAATCCAATGGTTCAAAGATCTCCAGATACAATTAAATAAAAGAGAACAATTATGTACAATGTTTTCAAAGGAAGGAATGATATTGGTGCTCTATACTAGCATATGCTATCAAAGGCTTAATGTAACAATATTGGAATCATATTGGTACTCTACACTAGTATATCCTATGAAAGTCATACTATAATAATATTAGAAACATGTTGGTACTCTGCACTAGTATATCATATCAAAACATTAATCTAAAGGTATTGGTAATGTACTCCGGTATATGCTACTAAAGGCTTCATATTGAAATCTACACCACCATATGGAACCAAAGGATTAAAATAATATTTGAGTCATATTGTTACTCTACACCAGTATATACTACCAAAGGCATAAAATAACAATATTCCAATCTTATTGATACTATACATCAGTATATCCTATCAACAGCTGAATATAAAAGTATTAGTAATGTATTCCGGTACAATATGAAGACTTCATATTGAAATCTACACCACTATATGGAACCAAAGGATTAAAATAATATTTTAATCATATTGATACTCTACACCAGTATATACTATCAAAAGCTTATTATAAAAGTAATGTAGTAATTTACTCCGGTATATGCTACATATAACAATATTGAAATCTACACCGCCATATGGAACTGAAGGATTAAAATAATATTTGAATCATATTGGTACTCTGAGCTTGAATAAACATCCAAGTCTCAATATAATCTAAGTGAGGATAATAAGTTGTATAATGAAATATACGTGTTAAATTAAAAAAAAACACAAAAAGTTTGAAGTATATAAAACACTTTCATGAATAGTAAACTTCAAATAGTTTTTTTAAAATTAAATATATGTAATTTATTTAATATATATTTTTAATATAACTAAACCATCAAAACAATGTCTCAGCCGTTTGTCAAATGTTTTTAATGATGGATGCAGTTCAAAGAATTGCTTCTCACCTGCTAACTTTCTTTCTTATTCAACTTTACATGTTTAATATTTGGGAATAAATATTTCAGTCAATGTAAAGATCTGATTTTTTTTCGAATGAATTCAATGTCTTTTATTGCATTTTATTGTTTTCATTGCATTGTTTGTCTCGTGACTCACACCTTGGTATGTGTAGGTTACATATTAATCTTATAAAAATTTATATAAAGACTGAAGTAATGTCAAAATTTATTTTGCTTATTTTGATTCAATATCTAATTTTTTGTCATATGAAATAATGTTTGCAGTTTACATCCATTTGAATATGTCATAATGTATTCAATTGTGTTTCATAAATTGCTACGAAGATTTCTTTGTTTTTATGATTCCTTTAGATTGGTTGCTACAATCAGGTTATATTTTCTTAGTCTGTTGAAGATATCATTGATATTATTTAATACGCTCAAGAGTATTCTACTAATTACTGAGCAATTATGCTTTATTTCTAAATTTAGTATAATCCAAAGTGTGAGAAATATATTCGTGTTGTGTGTATTCTAGGAAGTATCCCTTCTCTAGTTCAGAACTTTTGATGTTGGAACCAAGGTAGTGAATTTCTATTTATTCATGTGCAAGATGGAAAATATTGCGCAAACCGTCCTTAGGGGAAGATGTAAATCTGTTGTCCCAAGTCAGTATAATGCCAGATATTTGTTATTGATTTCTACACTAAATAAACTGGAGTCAGGAAAATATAGGACACATGATGTAGAATCAACACGATAATATGTCATATCTATGTAGGTGAATTAGATGGAAAATAATGATGCCTAGAAGATAACATAAACTATATATATAGTTTAGAAGGCCTCAGAGCTTATTTTTCGTCATTTTGATTTTTCCCCTACGGCATTTTGTCTCATATACATATCTTAGGTGTTGCTGATCTGAATACTTGGTGGTGACTGGCTGTGTGCTTGGCGAGTAGCTGGTGGTTGACCCAACTGTTTATATATATTTATTCATACAACAGATTCAATAATATATCGACCGTTTGATAGAATAGGTGTGTTATCTAAATGGGATTCGGTCAAATTTTCTAGGTTAAAAAATCAAACTCTCATTGCCGACGTTATTATAAAAGTAATGTAGTAATTTACTCCGGTATATGCTACATATAACAATATTGAAATCTACACCGCCATATGGAACTGAAGGATTAAAATAATATTTGAATCATATTGGTACTCTGAGCTTGAATAAACATCCAAGTCTCAATATAATCTAAGTGAGGATAATAAGTTGTATAATGAAATATACGTGTTAAATTAAAAAAAAACACAAAAAGTTTGAAGTATATAAAACACTTTCATGAATAGTAAACTTCAAATAGTTTTTTTAAAATTAAATATATGTAATTTAAAAAAAAAAAAAAATTGTATAAGAAATGGGAAAACAAGACTAAGATCTTTCAACCGTAACAAGCGGTCTTCGTCAGAGTCAAAAACCCAACTGAACACTAGATGCAGAAAACATCTGGTGAGGAGTTTTCTGCATCTAGTGTTCAGTTGGGTTTTTGACTCTGACGAAGACCGCTTGTTACTGTTGAAAGATCTTAGTCTTGTTTTCCCATTTCTTATTGTGGTTTGATCATTGATTGTTGTTTCACGTGTTTATGTGAAATGTTTTTATTTAAAAGAATAAATATATAGTTTTTTTGACAACCAACTGTATATCAAGCTAAATATGTATACTATATTCTACAGTATTTTCTAGAAAGAAGTTAAAATCATATATATAAACTTTGAAAACAGGAGGCACCATAAATAAAATCAAAACACTGATACTCACTTTCAATATTTTGACCCTTTTAACAGTCATCCTCAGGAAATGAAGTGATACGGTGAGATGAAGAAGCCAACTGGACTACTTTACACATTATTTGCAGTTTAGCAACAATGGAAATAAAAAGATGTACTAGAAATACCTGCAGATGGAAAGAAAAAAAATATTAATAGTATACTTTTTAAAAAATAAAAATTAATTGTATAAAAAATTTAGGAGTTAAAAAAGAAATTAACTAAATTAAAATAATTTGTTATAATATTTAAGTTAAATAACAAATGAATGGATATAAATATTTATGTAAAAATATGAATTGAAATATGAGAAAATTGTTACCAACAATCCTTGTAAAATGTAGATGTAGTGACTATCTCATCTGACGCATTATTGATAAAGAGGTTTTTATTTTAAAGTAAAAATTTTTGATTAATGGAACATTATTAAGAATTAATTTATTAATAATTAATAGAGATTTATTAACTTATGGTATGAAAATTGTGTTCTACTTCAATAATTAATATGCTAGATATGATTGGATTTAAAATGGACAGTAATAAGCATGGTAGAAACATGATTCATTCATAGTTTTTTAAATAAAACATCAGGGAATGTTATTAAACTCTATACAAAGTATTTGAACTGGGGCTTCAAAAGGAACAAGAACCGAATAATGGAACTATTCCCCATTTGGCAATCCCCTATAATTTGTTTGCCGATAGCATGAAATAAGCAGAGGATGACGAGTAACCCCAGATTCGGCTTAATCTTGTTTATCATATTTTTGCATAGTGAGGAGGGTGTTCCCTTGGGGTTAGATAAGTGGCGCAGGCCTTCCTCCCCTGTCTCCAGACACCATCCTTAATAGAACCTCTTGACAACATTTATGCATTTATTTTTCACAACACTAGGCTTCAAAACACATTTTTGCCTCGGAAGTACTGCATTTACTCGCCGAATTTTATTATTCTAAGATACACTTTCCTTCTGTCTTCACTGGGAGCATGTTTTTCGATGTACTTCGAAGAATATATCCTTTAGATAACCGTAAGAAATGTACAAAATATATAACTCATCTAGAAATATTGTAATAAAACTATTTTTGAAATTTCAATTAACTTCTCATATTAGCCTCAAAACTCAATACCAATAATGCATCAGACGGCATAAAAAAATCTTGTATAACTGCAATAAATGTGCAACTGTTTTAGTAACAGTAAGTTTTTAAAATCCATTAATTAACAAGTATAAAATTTTTTACTCAGAAACATGGACAAGACCTGAAACCGGTTAAATGTGATACGAAATTGAAGAAAGAAAGTGTTTCATTCTTTTTTTCCTTTAAAAAAGTCTCAGATGTTAACATTAATAACGTTAATTATTAATATTGTAATAATTTTTAAATATTTTTCAACATTATAATACCTTGGAAAAAAAATGTAATATTCTTAATAAAATAAAAGAGCAAAATAGGTTCTTCAAGCTGAGTATAACAATTTCTGTATATTTTACGTAAGTGAAATAAGTGCTTAAAAAAAGAAGAATTTTTACTTTTTTCTGTGTGTACAGTATGGTAATTGTATAAATTCTATTTTGAAGATGTTGACGGATTCACACTTTTTAAAGTCATCTCAGTTAATTATTGAAATATTTTTAATTATTTCTGTTTGTATGTATGTGTGTGTGTGTGTGTGTGTGTGTGTGTGTGTGTGTGTGTGTGTGTGTGTGTGTGTGTGTGTGTGTGTGTGTATGTGTGTGTGTTCGGGCATGTGTGTAAGTTCGTGTGGATAGGTGGATGGGTATCCAACAGTTCAGGGACATACTACAAATCACACTTGCTGAATGATTTGATATTATACGTAAAACAGTTCTTGTAGTATAGACGAATGAATAGTTTTTGGACAATATTATCTCATGAAAAATACGGATTTTTGACCATTGTTTAAGCCTTTAGTACTATAATTTTGACAATTTTTTCTCCTAGATCTACAGAAATAAAATTATGCAGTTCCTAAACTGATGTTAGCAAACACTAAAAAAATAACTTAGAAAAGAAAGAGCCATATAGTGCTAAAATATATAACTTTTACTCATGAGTATGCAAAATTGAATAATGACAAAAAATAGTAAAACTTAAGTTCGAATTATACTTGTTTGAATTTCTTACGTTAAATCAGTAAATTTTTCATCAAACTGAAGCATGGTTATTTGTAGACTTTAATATATATTTATACTAAATATAATTAACTATTAATTAAAATAGAATTGAATAGATACATTTTTATCATTTGGGGTGCTTGCAGGTGCAATTTTTTACACAAGTATTAAGCCCCTTATTGCCTTTATGCATTAACTTGGTTAAATGATTATGCAATGATTATAAATATGTATGATATCCATCGTCATATGTTGATAATGTAATTATTGTATCATATATAATCACAAATTGTCTTATATTCAATGGATTATTACAATAATAAAATTAACTTTTTCTACATTGGCATGTGTTTCTTTAGAAGGATGTTTACTAAAAATATAGTAATAAAAAAATATATGTTTCAATTTTACAGATTTACAAATATTTTTTCTCTTTTGTGTTCAGGCAAAAATAAAACTTGTGAGGGGTAAATAACCGTTCCTTGCGCTAAAGACGGGCACTAATTGGAACCTTCTCTTCTGAGAAATTTACAAATATTGAATTTCATACAAATTTTAATTAGTAAGAATTGTGTAAATTTAGATTATGATATATGAACTGTAGAAGGGAAATACGAAAATAATATAACTAAAAGAAGAAAATTTAACTACTAATTTTCCGAGTTAGGAAATTGCACTCTGTTCTTTGAAGGTACTTTCTTTTTGTTATAACAGACATAACTGATATAGCTACTTTAAAATAAATGAAGTCAATATCAAGCTTTCACAACAAACACATGAAATAACAATCAATGGTCAAACCACAATATGAAACGGGAAAAAAAAAGACTAAGATCTTTCAACCGTAAGAAGCTGTGTTGACTGAGTTGGGTTTTTGACTCTGACAGAGACTGCTTGTTACGGTTGAAAGATCTTAGTCTTTTTTTTTTCATTGCATATTGTGGTTTGATCATTGAAGTTAATATGTTGATTGTCTATTATGGTTATTAACAAATTAAGTGGGAGCGTTTATGACACTATTATAAGTAATAATTTAATTTAGATATACTCGTATTTAACAAGAGGAACAATACTACCATTGTAATTACCAAAGTAGGGCAAGAAGTTTTAGATGTAAAATTTCAGGGAATAGCATTTTATGGAAGTACATGCCAGCTTTTATACAGAGAATTCAATATCACCAATGTGTGGTGTAAATCGCTTTTGAGTTGCTGGAAATGAAGAAGTAAACAAGATGGCCAAGTAGTGTCCAAGAACTCTATTGCCTGAACAGGTCATCTTTTATATAAGGGCAGATGTCTTAACACAACAGACTTACGTCATTGTCTAAAAATAGCATCTGGGGGAAAATCACTTTAAAGTAGTACAAGTACCTCGTCACTATTGACGTACCTCAGAATACTAAAGTTTTTTTTTTACAAGGGGTTTCAAGATGCTACTTCTATCTTAAGAAGCAGCCTCAATGAGTTGGGGATGTAAATTGCCCCTCATGCTTCCCCACTAAGTAGATACTCTTATGAGAGAGGAGCATCATCTCGAGTTCTTGTCTGCTGCCTTCAAAAACAACAACTGCATAAAAGAAAACCAACTGCTCCTCATTACACAGCTTGTCAACTTTTTACTATTTAAGCAATAAATTTCAACACTCAAGAAAATACAAAAACATTTAAATAACTGTTTTTCTTTTCTTCGTATTTGAATCTGCTTGTGTTAAGGCACAACACATAGTTTGCAGCATACCTGTAAATAACCATAGATGACATATATTTCTTCTCTATTCCCATATTTATTACTTTTTTTAATAATTGAATAATTTTTAGAATTTTGAAGGAAGTTAATGTAGGAAACAAAACACGATGAAAGTGGAGCTAATCTTAGGCATAAATTATTTGCCTATATTATCTATTCTAGGAGGTTAAAAGTTCACTTTAGTGATATAACTTTGTCATTGTTTAGAATATATCTTGCTTAATGTAATGTTGTAATAGGATTGTATCGAAGTAAGTTGATTCAGTTCACGGTCAGGTTTTCGATTTTATACATTTTTTTAAATATAACAATAGTAAAACTCTATTGAGGAAGGGTTTAAATGATCATAACGCATTAAACAGGTTTTTAGTCGCTCAATGACTTAAAACCGTTTTCAATAAATGAAGAGAAGCATATCGTTGAAAAGACTGAAATACATAGTTTGAATTAAGAAATCAATTCAGCTGCTCCTGAAGAATGATGCTGAATAACATCTAAGCAAACATTTTGAATAATGTATAAGAAATGGTAAATAAATAATGAAGTTCTAAGGCATAGTATTTAAAATGAAAGAACCAGACTTTCCCTTATTCATCCTTCCACTGTGTCTCTCTGACGGGCTTCTCTCCTTAGATCCCAATGTTCTAGGTAAAACAGCCTGTCCCAAAACCTGTGGCTAGAACGAGCCTTACGTGATGGTACCCACGCTGCCTGCTTAGTAACTGCATTTCAGAACCATCTCCCTCCCTCCTTATCTCATTCACTTCTCTCCACTTATACTCGTTAGCTTCTTCTTCTTCTTCTTCTTCTTCACCTGCCAAAAACTTGAAGTTCTGTTCTGTCTAAGCTTCTCTTCCATCCTGCAGTCGACGGAAAGGCCAAAAAAGTAATTGTTTTGATAGAAAATCTCCTGAGGAGTCACTAGTGCTGGACCTGCAAATGAAATTCTTATCTAAAGCAACATTAACAGTTGTGAAAGAAATATAACAGCTGTGTACGGTGAATGATTTCCTTCTCTAGCACTCGCAACTCCCCTTCTTGCCATTGTTTTGAATTCGCTACGAATCCAGTCAACACTATTCTTATTTATGAAAACCACTTGTATCTACCCCACACTTTACATGAAGTAGCGGAAGCTAGGCTTAGCTAACTCTGGCTATGAAATATGGCTTTCAATATACAGGATCGGATGGTACCTATCTAATCTTCTGTTAGGCACTTATCAGGATAGTTATAAAGTACTAGCTGACACGGTGTTACCTTTTGCTAAGCTTAATTTAATAATTAATTATTAACATTATATCTAACCCAACAGATTCTGTTCTAGTTTAGCTATAACATATAAATTCGAACAGGAATAAAAACTAAAATAACAAATCAGGAGTTGCATTAACTGAACTTTACAAGTAAATGTAATATCAAACTCGTTAACAACCAAATTATGTTTGATTGTTATATTATGTTAGTTCACAATTGTTAGTTGTTTGACAACCATCTATATGTTTGTTTGGGATTAATTTTTTAACTCGATAACAACCAAATTATGTTTGGTTTGATTAGTGAAACAGTTGTTTGACAACCATCCATCACTCCATAAAATGCATCAAATAATATGTGTTTCATTGGGGTTAATTTTTTTACATTTAACAATATTATGATTGTAACATATCATCTTAACTCATTAAAACAATTGACTTTTTTTTAATAAACCTCTAAATAACAATTTTATTTCACTTAAGAAATGTCTAAGCTAAGTCAATGTAAATAAATGCAATCAAATCCGATCACTAGGGTAGATGATTTATTATTAGAAGAGAATTTGTCAGTTTTTTAGTTATATTGCCTTTGTAAGAATGTAAATTTTATGATTTCTTTTATAAATTCCTAATCTTCTTTTAAATTTCTTAACCAAATTTCATTGAATTATCAGTTTAGATAATTCAATGTAGATAATAGAAAAAAACATGTTCTATTTTTTTTAATAAGGCATTATAACTCCCTTTCTTATCAATGTAATTATGAAAAAAATACTGAACTCATCCTCATAGAATGTGCTATTTTTAGATATAAAAACTGAATGTATGGTGTACTCATTTCAGAATGAATTACAGTGCTGCCTAGTTACGATGAGTTTTATTTTTAGTTATTATTTAATTAAACGATTAAAGATGCACAATTATCAAAATGATTACTTTATACTGATGTTTCTGACAAAAACTTTCCTATAACCCTTCTTCTTCAGGCTGCTCCATTCGATTCAGATAGTACGTCGTTTTTCCATGTGGGGATACCCCAGACATATGAAACGCTCTTAGCTGCTCTGCCAAGCGTATGATGTGATCGCCTCAATATTAATCAGTGCACATCCTTCATTAGGTTTTCTTGATGTTCAAACGTTTTTATTCCTGTTAGAGAGATAGGCTTTTGTAGACTACTTCCTCCTCCATTTCTACAGTAGATCTCTCAGCGCCTGTAATAAAAGATAAACTTGTTGTAGCTGAGGATTCCTACTTCACTAAAATGAGACATACCTACGTGCTAACTTTTCTCATATAAATAAGAATATATTGCTGTCTGCAGTTTTTTAATATGTTACTTTTCATTTCACATAAATAATGCCCTTGTGTCAGGCCTCACTACCACAAAGATATTTGGATACCGTGTAATGAAAACTGCAAACACGGGTCTGTAAATGCCCCAACCATTTCAGTGTTGGTATGTACTGCTCCATCTTAACTTGTGTTGGGTTGTAGCTGGAAGGCAGGTGGGAGGGAGAATCTCCTAATGGTTATTCATGGTTACCATGATATCAAGCAGGTTGTGTAGAGCTCTTCGCTATCTAACACCAGTGAACCCTTCTGTTTGCCGCTCAATCTTCAGAAACATTCCGTCTAAGAAGTATTGGAAAGCAGAAAAGTGCAGACAGATGAAGTTAGAGAAGAAGCTCAGACCAGCAAACAGTTACAATATGACAGTAATTGTAACAACTGTATAGCCGTTATCATAATTATGACTAAAAAGATGAATAGAACCATGTGTAACCTAAACAAATAAAAATTCTTATGTATATAAAAATACAAATAACTAATAATAAAAAATTTATGGCAATAAAATATAAACTAGTAACGTAATCAGTGAAAAAAAAGTGATAACAATTTGGGCAAATTACAACTTATAACAAAGACTTATTTCAAAGATCTTAGTGTTATCTTTAATCTCAAACAGAAAAAAAAACTGATTTACTCCTATAATATATCCATCCATGTTTAATATTTTGACGAAAATCATTACCAACGGCGAACGAGTTTATCTTAAAATTTTGAAAAGTGCAGTGATATGTTTCTTGCGTGTTTCAAGAACACGCTAGAATAAATTGAAAACAAATTAACTAATGCATATTTTATTGAAACACACGTTTCATATTTTAAGGTATATATCTTGTTCGTTAAGTTGAGAAATGTTTCGTATTTTAAATATTGCATAGTAATTAACTATGTTACGTTATATTATTTTTTTTAATTACTTATCCACCATTGATGAGTTTAATTAATTTATAATAATTTAATGTAACTCTAACCTGTTAATTAATCATAAATAAAAATGAAATAACAAATGAGGCTATTGTAGCACAACAATTACATTTCTTTAAATGAAATTTCTCTTGTGAATAGCTGTCATTATATTTTTTTTAATAGCAATATGATAATGTCTGGATGGTTAGTGTTATTGGTTAATGCAATCAGAATTATTGGTACTACTAATGGATTACTTTGGAGGTTCTTAATATTTTCAATAGATTTCATTTGACTTATTAGATGATTGAGTTTATCATGTCATAGACATGTTATTAGCAGTATTATTATTTAATTCGGCTGGTTTATAACTGCACAGTGAGTGCGAGTTTGCCGAAAGTTTGTGCAGGTGGGAGTGACATTATTGGTTGGGTGGCTTGTGAATTGATACAATAATTAATTAAGCATGTTTGCCGTGTTTCAGGCTCGTGTCTGCTTTATATTCAGCCGGTCTGGTAGAAGGGGCGTCACCAACTTGTCCCTCTAATCCAGTTATCAACCCATTGTGGTCTTCATCTAGAGCCATCTGCCTCTAATGCCTTTTTAAAGTTGATAATTCGTCCAAGACGAGTCTTCTCTCTTGCTCTCTCCCATCAACAAACCCAATCTATATCTATCTCACTTCCCTTTCTCTTGTCCAATTATGCAAATTGTCGCAATTAGTTTAATGCAGTGGAGGGGCACGGGTTGGCGGCCAGTCCTATAGGCACCAGATGAGGACAAATTAACTTACAGTTCCCGTCCGTCACTGAAACAACTCGCGTCCCAGTGCATATTTTTCACCCATTCACTCTTTAAACTAAATTCTTCAAAATATTTTTACACCATACAATTATTCACATAAGTTACTCCTACTAGACACACTTTATTTGAAACAAATAGGGAAAACAAGCCACACTTTTCAAGATAAGTAACCCCAAAATATTCAAGGAAATATTTGGTAAAAATTAATAATGCCATCGAGAAATTTAGATCTCAGTTTAAACTTTTTCTTTTTTTATTTAAACCTTTTCTTTTTATTTAAATTATAGGTCATATAAATGATCACCACCTTTGAGATTAGATGAAAGAAAAAATGTTGAATTCATTTCTGAAAAACTACTATTAAATTCAATATTATAAGTTTGATACTAGAAATAATATATTTGAAAAATTTAACTGTCTAATTTTTTTTAAATTAAGGAACAACTATTATAATTTAAACCAATAATAATTCAACTATATGACTGCATACATTTCTCCTATGGTTTAAACTATATGCCATATTAGTTTACTTAATATTGTTTTTTATGAATAATTATATTCAAGTCAATCCTCCAATTGATTACTGACCATTAAATATCATATACATTTTAATATAGTTATCACGTCAGCTTGTATTACAAATAAGTTAAGAAAAAGTGAAATATTTTAAACTTATTTCAAACAGTTTTGAAATAAGATTAAAAAAAATGACTTATAAAAATATTACATATTTTTAACTGGATATATTAAAAACAGAAAGTAAGAAATAGTATTTATTTAGTGTTGAATGTTCTTTTGAAATATACAAGAATCAACGAGCTTCTGGCTGAATTAAGAACTTAATTAATTTATTAAATTAAAATCCTTGTTCTCATACTAGAGTTACACAAGAACGTAAGTATGCATAATTAGATAAAAAGATTTCACATAAACACGTGAAATAACAATCAATGATCAAACCACAATAAGAAATGGAAAAACAAGAAAACAGTTAGGTTTTTGACTCTGACGAAGACCGCTTGTTACGGTTGAAAGATCTTAGTCTTGTTTTTCCATTTATAATTAGATAAATAGAAAGGTTGGTGAAGTTTATTTGTTTGTTTTCTAACGTCTACACTTATAAGACTTTCACCTTTTAGTGTTATACCATGGGCGGAAATTGTGGGTCATTTATCATTCGGCACATTTTAGTAATTGCAGAGCCACATTACCTATTGGTTCTACATTGAGAGTCTTAAATTTTGCCTAACTCAAGTGTATTTAAAGTAGAGATTTTTAACGAATACCTGATATTGTAAAAGCTAGGGACCGGCAGCTTAACATTCTCTCCGATGGACGACGTGCTCAGATTTATTCACTTCCGACGTTAAAATATCGAGGGCCATGTGGTTATCAAAACTGTATACAAGTTGAGAGATGAGTAACCTCATCTCTCATGAGGTTACAATGTTGTTTGTTTATCTATAAATAACGTACTAACGTTTATTTAAATTAACATACTAACAGGGGACAGTACGTTAACCACTGAGCTAACCTGACCCCTAGGTTGGTGTGTAACCTAGGTTCTAAATCAACCAGAAAAACTAAGAACCATTTGATTTAAAGGACAGTAAGGTACCTTTCTTATAACTCAATATGAAACAAAACATATTGAGTTATTCATCGCACATCTATATGTATGAATTATATATCTGTGTAAATTTATTTAAATTTCTCAAACATAGCAGAACTATCGTAGAGTTATCACTTATATATCAAAATCATAGATTTTAGAGTTATTTTTTTATAATCACTTTATTTTAGTTATAGTAAACCAATAAAAGAATGTTTTGTTATAATTTTATGGTTTATTACAGGATCAGGTGGTAAAACTGTGGAAACATCTTTCTTTGGTATTATTTTGAATTAAACTCCAAAACTCGCTTTCATTGAAACTTTATATTTAATCACGTTTCCTTACAATTTGCCCGCTGCAAAGTTATTCCTGCCAACTGTATTGCTCTGTTGATAATGAAGAAGTGATTTATTTCCGGTATCTTACTCAAAACGAAATTAAACCATTCAAATCCTTGCCAGCGACAGAGCTTTAAACTTCTTAAACCGTTTGGCTGAATTTTGTCAAGATAAATTCCTCTAGATCATCCCTTTCAGTGGACTGTTTACTTTTTAGCCTTCAATAACTATAAAGCGTTAATTCCATTTTGCAAAACATTTCTTCCTTTCTCATTAAACAAACACAAAGATAAGAATTCACTCAGATAAAAACAAATCTATTCATCTTTAACTACTTAAACGAGTTATTATTTTAATTTTGATATTCAACGCTTACTTTAAATTATCTTTAAGACTGTGATAAAACAAATAGAATATCCAAAAATAATTCAAATATTTTTACTTTACTATAGATTAAGTATATTTTCATGAAAAAATTCAATCTGGGGAAATATCGATTTAAGTTAAATAAGAAATAACTGGTAACCATGAAGATAGAAAGTTAAAAAAAATCTTGTTTTTTTTTATTAAAGTTAAAATTTTTTAAAGTTAAATATTTCTGAAAATAAAAACGCCACTCATAAATAAAGAAATGAAGATGTGTTGATGTTCACACGATACACATTGATGAGTTCATATTCAAATATGGTTACAAAAAAAAACTTAGGATTTTTTTTATGGAAAATGGACAAATTATGCAAACGTCCCTCAAAACGAGCATAAACCCGTCATTTCTTCAACCGATTTGACCTCAAGTTGCTCGTTAACTTCCCTACTGTAATATACGTGAGCACACTAAAATAAGGATCACTCCCGTCATATGGCTTCCTCATAACTAATGTTTATGCCAGTTAATAAATAAACCACGCGTTTTCTTCCCTGCAATAAAACTGATGGTGAAAGCCAATAATTGAGGCCTTTGAGAATAAACAATTTCATAAGATTGCATAACAAAAGAAGGACAGCAGAAGCTAAATAGTAAATGAAAAAGTAATTTGAATTAATCCATAGACTCCAACAATTTTTTATTAAATATATATAACAACATAATTGTTGCAAATGAAGATGAAATAACAAATTGTATTATATAAATAACAACAAAGGATGACTCCCAATAAAAAAACAAAAATATATTCTTATAAAATTAAAATTAATACATAATAAATATTTTCAAAAACCTTGAATGGAGTTAATTAATAAAAAATTCGTATTTTAACCATTTGTCATTTTGTATGTTATTTTTGTTTTTTTTTTATTTTACCATATTATAACCTAGCAAGTTTAAGAACAACTAAATTGTTCCTTTTTCAATAGCTTTATTAAAGTCTCTAATTTTTCTTTAAACACCAACTACTTACTTTAGTAATTTAATCAAGAATTTAATTCAACATTTTAAACCCCTTTTTTAGTTGAACATTATTTCTGCCTTGTTCAATTACCATATTTAGTTTTTTTTTCTTATAATCCTCTTACATACTCAATGCTGAGAAGCCCTTCACTACTCCAATATTTTTATATTTAAAAATCAGTTGGACAGTTTTTGTGAAAAAAAAATTGTATTTTGTAAATAAATGGCTTGTTAGAACAATATCAACAAAAAAGTACCACAAGAAAACAAGTGCAGTAATAATACAATTAAAAAATAATATAATGAAGTGACAAAACAGTACTGACTTAAATATATTGCTTTTAATTGCAATGAGTAGTATAATTATTACTATTGCAATATTTATAATATACTTATCATATAGTATACATATTATATTATTATATCAATTAATGTATATTGTCAGTATATTGACATGTTTTTGAATATACTATGGTGTGAAGAGTCTAATGATTTGAAGGTTTATTGGTACTGAAATTTTGATTTAATGTTAATGAAAAAATTGTAATTTAAAGATCAACTTTTCGATGATTTTTTAGTAAATAAGAGAAGTAATTTTGATTATACTGTAGCTTTTTTATCTATTCAAGAATGCAAAAATGAATTTGGAACTCCCTATATTGCAAGAGTGTCGTAGTTTTCTAAAACTAATCGGTCATGTTTTATCATAAATGTTTGTGTTGTATGTTATAATTTTGTATGATATAAATTAATGCAGTTTTTTCATATCTGGATGAAATTTTAACTCAACTCACTGAATCAAGTTAATATATTTTAAGTTTCCTTTTTTTTATCTTTTCTATCTAATGCATTTGTGATTTTTTTAATGGATTCTTATTTTAAGATCTTTTCACAGTTACTTGCTCTTTGATTGTTTATTTGAATGGTTCAGAAGATACTGAAACATTCACTTTCTAAGTTGAAGATATTGGGATAGTCAGGAAGGTGGAGGTTATCGCTATGAGTTGGGTAAACATAACTAAGATAAGGAATACGACAAGGATCAGATAAGAACAGAGTTTGGTGCATCAGATGGTCGTTAACATTGAAAATAGAATAGCAACCTTACCTGAGGTTACAAAAAAATTAAATGCCCCTGGAATCCTTATCGTTCATCTGCGAAATTATACACTATTGGATGATTAAAGAGAGATGCTGAAAGGTGGGGGGGAGCAGGGTTACCATGTCTACAGACAACTAACTCCAGATATCCGGCTACGCTCTTTCACGTAATACCAACATATCATTACCCTATGCACTGAATCATTTCCAATATACCATAATTTAAGCCATTCCAGTCTGCTTATATGATTTTTCACCAACCATTAGCAGCAAAGATGACTTCGTTACTATAATTTAACATCGTAAATAAAGCAGCTCTAAAGATGTTTACCATATTAAACAGACCACTGTAAAAGCCACCCTCTACAGTCACGTTGGCAGTTAAAGGACGTCAGTGGCATTTTACAAGTATTATTTCGGATATAATTTTATATTAAAAAGAAAAACAACAAAATAGTGGTTCGATCTACTCCAACTTAGCTCCTCCGTCATTATATTACTTTAATAATTTTACTTAATGATATAGAATTTTGTAATAAATCAATTCTTTTAGTAAATACTCATTGTATTGTTAGAGTTATTTAAAAATATTTTTTAACTTGAATCAATGCCTATTACATTGCCAGGCATCGCGTATTCTTTTCCTTACTAATCAACTTCATTCATAAGCAATCTTCAATTGTATAAAACAAGTTATATATTTATATTTCCATCTTGCAGCATCCATTTGTTGTGCAGAAGTACTCGAAATAACATATAATTTCAAAAAAAAGAGTCCTAAAAAATTTCAAATTTTCTTTGTCTTAAAAATTTTGTTCTTAAGAGCTATTCAAGCAGTTATTGTGTGGTATTTACTCATGATTAGAGAGGAAAAAAACACTAACACATGCACACACACACACACACACACACACACACACACACAACACACAAACACACAAACACAAACACACAAACACACAAACACACACACACACACACACACACACAACCGTTTGGAACACTTAGTGTTCAACGTAAGGTAACACTGCCTCAGTAAGGTAATGTTAAATTAACCAATCATCCGACTGAGATAGTGTAACTTGACGATAAAGACTATTCGAAACGACTTATGTATTAAAACTTTTTTTTTGTATTTGTGTGGGAAGATTTAAAGTATTTTTTCCTCTCTAATAATTTTTTTTTTCCTTTAATATATAAAATTGAAGTTCCATTTTTTGTCCTTCATTAATTTGGCGGAATTAATCAAAAATTAGTATTCGTTAAAAATTAATTTCTTCTTAATTTACCGGGATAACCCATGTATATGCTACATTTCATATTTTAATATAAACTATATTATTTTTAAAATAATATTAATTTTAATAAACTCCGATACATTTGAAATTAGCTCTGATACTAGACAATACGAAATAGCAAAATAGAACAGTGCTATAAATAAAAACAATCTCTCATACTTACACATCAAGTTGTAGAAACTACCTACTACTATTACTTCGTAGTAGCTACGAAGGAAGGCAATATACAGAACACAAATCTTTCAAACAATATCTTCGTAGTTAGAAACTAATATAATCTCCAGTATGGCTTTGCTACCCATCTGCTACCCAAACGCTTGAACATATCATCGTGGTATGTAGTCTGTGGGATTACCATGTCTAAGCCGATGGTGATGATCAATGCCAGAAATTGGTCTTCACTCTGGCCTAGTCGCTAAGGACTTTTGCTATAATTTACAAAAAAGTGTTTTACTGTAAAAAATGTTGAGCTATCATTGTTATTATTATTGATTATTATTTCATCTATATTAGACCAATATTCAATATACATATAACAATAGACCATATTAATATGTATTACATTAATAAGAAAAAGCGCTAACCACTGTATATATAGAATTACCACAAACATTATACAGTATATGTATAGTATATATTATTTGTAAAACTTATACAAGTTGTGCATGGAATATATATGAGGAACACACAAAATTTATGCCTATTTATTTATTTAAAAGTTAGGAATATATACTATTATTATTATTGTGCAGAGCTTCTTGGAGGCGTTGAAGCTAACTGGGGTACTATAGTACAGAAGGAGGGAAAATACAATATTTCTTAGTACGCAGTACTATAATCACCGTCAATAAATAAATAGGATAATATATCAAACAATTATAAGAAAAGAACACGTAGAAACACATAGCTCACTTCATTATTTCGACTTCGTCGTCATCAGGGCAAGGAGGAAAAGAAGATGAGTTCAGCTCAGCTGGTAAACAGCTGGGCTAACAGCAAGAGTTACTCATTGTCTCATGACCTGATGACGAGGAAATCGAAACATAAAAGTGAGTTTCTGTGATTTATTTTATGTGAGTTCTTTTTATGAATCCAGTTTATTAAATTTGTGGAATCGTTTCTTTTAATTAGTTGTATATAAAGCCGTGACATTAATTATTATTTTATCTACTGAGCTACTACTTTCTGATGATGGCTTTACCTGTTCTAAAGTAAAATACGTTCCCCTTTAGCTTTCTTGTTTACATGGTGCTACTGTACTCTCTAAATATAAACTACTCATAGGAAACAAAACGTTCCGCAATTAGAACACTCATTGTATCAATTATAGAAATGTATATTAAGTGACTTTACTTAATAATTTATTTGTCTTAAGAATTCACAGCAATTTTACAATTTGAGCCTCTGTGCTACAAATAAACGGATCATAGTTCATTTTCACCACCATTTAATGCATGGGACGTTTGATTTTAGATATAACACAAAAAATCTAGCTAGATTTAACAGAATTTGATGTTTAAGGTATAGAATATGGTAGTTTTTGTTAAGATAGACCATCAATAGTAATGTATAGTTGCATTGTAGTAGTAATCAGTTTATATTATAAATATTTATAAAAGTGAATTATGTATAGATAAATCTCATTATTTTATCGTCAATAACGAAAAAAAAATCATTACTAAATTAATTTATTTCTTTCAAGAAAAAAAGAAGAATTTTATTTGAAAGAGTTTTAAAAAAAAATGTTTTAGATAAACACCTTCTCAAGAAGAAAGAATCCTTGAGGTCTTTAAAGGAAATAAATGCCACCTTGACTGCTGTCTGGGGACACAACCGAAATGCCTGCAATTCTAGAAAGTGGCAGAATGAATTTCATTTATCTGACGCAAAGAAAATGAAAAAAAAATATCCACTTTCAACTTGTTTAAAAAATACCAACTTAACCTTGTTCTATTCATTTTAATACATTTTATTTATATTAGATTTCTTCAAATTAATTCTAAAAGCTTAAAGATTAATAAAATTATAGACTATAGATTACAGAATTTATAGATTAATAAACATCAACTATTTTCATGAGGAAAATAAAATTTAAAAAATATTTATGTAATTATATATATTTAATTTCAGGGGAATTGAAACTTTATTTTAATATGTACCAAATTTATAAATAGAATGCAAAGATATTTCTATTCTATTTCCATCCTTTTTTTTTCAAAATATTTTTAAATAGTTCTCAAATTTCCTTCCATTATTTTTTTAATGACACTTTATAAATTATATCAAGTGCCAATGGGGAAATAGTTTAATCGATGAAAATTTCTGTTTTCATTAAGAGAAACATCCAAGGTTGCTTCTGTTAATTTGTGGATAAGGCTCTTTAAATTTAATGGAGGCCCAAACTAGATCTAAACTAGATCTAAGCTTCTTTTACAATGTACTGGTATTATTTAATCAAACACATTGATAGGAATCAATCATATTTTTCTTCTAAAATCTGTAACATATATAAATCGCACATGAATGGAAAATTCTTATTTTTCATATTGGTGGTATTTACTCATATTGGGGGATTACAAGAAATACGTCTTCACTCAAAAAAAAAGAAAAAAAAAAGGTTAATATGAAACTAACAACGCGTTTAGAACACTTAGTGTTCTTCTTCAGGTCAATATTTGCTCTGTTGAGAATCGATTTTCGGCAGGAGTTCCCAATCTTTGTTAGCTTGTGAATTCCCTGAGATGGCTAAATGGCTATATTACCATTTGTCAACCCCCCCCCCCCCGCGCCAAGGATACTGAAAAAACACAATAATGCCCGTACAAATTTTCAATCAAATATTTATTTTTAGGTAATGAAAAGTCTAAATAACTTTTTTTTACAAACTGATGTCAAAACACAAAAATCTTTTTAAAACACTAACAAAATATTCCTTTATTAACATTTTATAAAGAATGCTGAAATAAATTGTAAAAGAATCAATTTTGAATTTAAAAAAAAATAAAAGGGAATTTTAAAACATTGGAATATCATAACATACTGACAAAAATATTGAGCTTCATGTTTTATTTTTTTTTTAATATTCTAACAGTCAGCTCGCTATGCTTTGAAGATTTTTTGTTTTACTGTCCTGATATATTCATATAAACTTAACATGTAGCGTGCTATGGACCTTAAAATACTAGTCGTCCTCATGGACCCCTGGGTGCCAATGTGGACCATTTTGGGACCCACTGATCTACAGGAATGATTTAGAAATAACGCTTAAAATCAGCCCTTCTCGCTCCCATATGTCAGAGTCAAGGCCCTCGGGCCAAATGAGGCCTGCGGGCCAAATCAGACCCGCGAGAGGGTTTTCTATGGCCCGCAGGATGATATTAGTTTATTATTAAAACCGACCCGCATGCTGCAGACGTTTTAGATGCACCAATACTACATTTACCACAATGCAAAGGTGACGCAGCGAGCGTGGCTTCATTCCATAATTTATGAGCAGTCATTAGCAAAATAGGAAAAGTTAACTTTCAGATACCCTTCAAAAATGGCAAAACGGAAGGCGGGCACTGAAAACCGGTGGTTTCAAACAAGGTGGGAGTCGAAGTACATGTTCATGGTGCTAGCTGGAAAACCTGTATGTCTAAATGAGAAAATATACTGATGCTGCCTTGAATAATACCACCTCAATCATTGAATGTTCATGTTATGGGGATTTATATATAAAGGAAATTTGTCTTTTGTGCTGTTGAAAATTAAAAATGACTGACAAAGCCATAAGAAAATATTGCTTCATTTATCCGATCATATTACAATATATTTGTCAGGTTTTCAGTAGGTTCAATTTCGTTCCCAACACTATATGTGGTCATTTTAAAAAAAATTCAATAAACATTTGCTCAGTCCGGCTCTCGGCTTGTTGCTACATTTTTTATGTAGCCCTCCGTCCATTTTGACTTTGACACTCCTGTTCTAGCTCATTCCCGTAGATCGACTCTTAACAGCGCAGACGTTAACCCCACGAAGAACACTAAGTGCTTGAGATGGTTTGTTAGTTTCATATTATTTTTTTTGTGTGGAGACGTAGTTCTTGGAATCCTCTTATATTAATAATACAGTTCTTTTCTGGAATAAAAACTATCAAACGTATGTATATCAAACGTCATTAAAGTTTGTCATTGGTCATTAAAATTTCTGATGGACACCAAACAACCTCATAAAAAGAGAAACGCAGAAACCATTAGCAACGTCAAACACCGTCAGCACCGTCTTTGAACTGACGCTTAAAGCGTCAGCAACCGTCAGCAACGTCAAACACCGTCAGCACCGTCTTTGAACTGACGCTCAAAGCGTCAGCAACCGTTAAACTCTAGTAAACGATTTTTTTTTTTTTATGATCAATATAGTTAACATGCAGTGAAGTAAATAACTGTAAACCCAATACAAAAACTTATTAATTTGTTTCCAATTAACTAGAGAATTTGCAGAATTTAATCATAAGTTTAATAATAGCAACACTACAATAACGTAAACAAAAGTAAACGCAAATAGTGAATTGTCTCAACTTAAAAAATATGCAGCTAAGTTTCAATTCATTTAAAACAAAGCATAATATAACATTTATTTTGGAACTATATTGATTAAAATTGGTGATAATATGAAAATAAATATTATAATATTATATTATATATATATATATATATAATATTATAATATTATTATAGAATTATAATATTATTCTACACGATACTTCTTGAATGGTATTGTGTTCAATTTCCAATTTGAGGTAAGATGAAATATTTTTCAAACATTATTACCAAACAAAAATATAAAGTAACACCTAAATCAATTTAACAAATATTTCGTGTAATAATGAAAAAGGCATACATACATATATGTATAGCAAAGACTAACCAGGGAACTGCTTCTGCTACATTATAGCTAGTCAAATCAAAGAATCAATTTTTTTTCACAACAGAGGGAAGAGACTAAGGTGATTGAAGAAATGTTCACAATGTTGATGAAACCATACGTGTGTAAATGATTCAATTCCTAACAAAAAGGCCCTTTTGATAGAATAAAATCACATAAACACCAAAAACAATATTCATGGGAATTATTTCTCAATATATCTGCTTTGACTGCAGATTTATAAGGTATACCCAACCAAAAATTCACAAGAAAATCAAATCAAATCAAATCAAAAAATGATATCCGCCGAGCACAAACTGAATACCAAAAACTTTTACAATCCCAACTAAAGACATGTGGCATTCTTTTATGCAAATACATCATCATGTTCACTTGCCAAAAGTTATGTCTCACTTGCCAAAATTATTATATATATATAATAAAATTTTACAATAAAAATGTTAAATCAGTGTATAAACTATAGTAAAAAATCAGAAAAAAGACAAGGACCTTTCAATTAAAACAAGGGGTCTTTCATCAAAGTTGGTTGGTATTATAAGTTGGAATCTGAAGAAGGCCACCTGTTTTGCTTAAAAGATTTTAACTATTTTCGTAATGTCTTCCTAAAGTTTAGACGTTAATTTATATATATAAGTCAGCTGCTGCTGCTCCAGTGATGATGACGCCTGTTGAAATATAGTAGTGAGTATTGTAAGTCTATATTTATGTTCTTGTCTTTTTATTACTGAGTTACTAGTCCAGTTGGACCATTTAATTATGGTATATATATTAATTTATCTTTTAAACATATAATGTTTAATAATACGCCATATTTATCTTGGATTTTGTTCTTATAAAAATTACCAATTTTTTTTTAGTTTTTCTACATTTTTTCGTTATAACTGTACAAAAAATAACTATTATACTGGTCTCATTTTCAAATGACAGTTTCACTTATTATCAGGAAGTAATGTTTGTGTGTTGTGAGAGGTTGATGTTTATATTTAAAGGATGAAACACATTTATAATTTATGCTCATCATAATAAATGCTCATATTAATATTTATTAATATGATATTTATCATATTAATATTAATTAATATTTATGCTCATCGTATTAAACTCTTTTATATGGCGAGTAGACTACCTCTTAAAAGAGGTCCGCATAGACACTACATTACAATGTTTGAACAAAGAAACGGGGAAAGACTTTCAATAATTGGAAAAATTACAGAAAACTGAGTATTTACTGATCTATTTAGTCTACTAAGCAGAAGAACTGTAGATGTAAATGGAGGGTGCAGAGTCCTTCTTGAGAAATGTGTATTGATACTGGACTCGATCATTTTCACGTAGAAACTAGAAAAAGTACGTGTTTGCAACCTAACTTGTTTTCCAATACTCAGCTCAACTTGATGAACTTAACATTTTTCACTTGCTAAAAGACTTTGCACTGTGTGGTACATATTAATCAATGTCCAATGTACACTCTGTGGTTCATCTCCAGTGTTATTAAAATATAATTATTAAATATTCTCCAAAATTAAAAAAATAAATATATATTCAAAAAGTTATCTTGATTCTTGAATAACTTTGAGTACACATAATAACGCTAAATATACGTATTTTAATAATCTGCTATTACAATGAACAAATAATTACTTTGGAAGTTTCAGAAGCGAAGTATTTGTTCATTATTCTATTCAATAATATGCAACCAAGATTTCATATAAACATTTATTTTGAAATACATTTAATAAATTTTATACTTTATTTAAAATTTTTTTTAGTTTAAAACAATTTATGGAATTTAAAAAAAAATACGTTTTGTTTTTCCTAAAGGGACCCAATTTTGGAATACAAACATCTCATAAAAGGAAACCAGTTATTATCCCTTTAATAGAAATTCAATTTTCTAAAAAAATTCATATGAAAGAAAAATTTAATATTTTTAATGATGCATTGAATTGGGTAATGGGGAGAAGTTTTTGGGGTTAGAAGAGAGTTGAGGAGTGGGCGAAGATATGTCAAAGGATTGCTGGGAACAGGAATGCCCGCTATTCACGCCCCATCCAGCTAAACAAAGAATTTGATGAAATTGAATTTTAAATGAGAAATAGCTTAAGACAATAGCCTTTATCGAACTACTACTTCAATATACAATCCCCTTAATTAATTAATTTTCGATTCTTCATTCAGAGTAAAATAAGTGAATGAACAAATACAAATATCAATTAAATATACACATCTAGATAAACGTAATGATTTGTGGCGTGGAATAACAGAGATTTTTTTTTAACGGAAATGAATTACTATTTATTATTTTGAAATTTGTTACTGTTAAGTATATTCATATTGTTACTACCACAGACTTAAGTATATTTCATTATTATAAACTTTCGTTATATCAGGTAACTTGTAGATTATTTCGTCTCCCAGGTTTTCATAGGCTGATCATTGTATGGGACCTTACATGTATATCATATGTACATACTATCTTTAGAACAATTTAATTAAGATATACAGATTTGAGTTTTATATATATATATATATATATATATATATATATATATATATATATATATATCAATGATCAAACCACAATAAGAAATGGGAAAACAAGACTAAGATCTTACAACCGTAACAAGCGGTCTTCGTCAGAGTCAAAAACCCAACTGAACACTAGATGCAGAAAACATCTGGTGAGGAGTTGAGAAGAGTGGGAGGGAAGAGTGGTATCCCACTCTTCTCAACTCCTCACCAGATGTTTTCTGCATCTAGTGTTCAGTTGGGTTTTTGACTCTGACGAAGACCGCTTGTTACGGTTGAAAGATCTTAGTCTTGTTTTCCCATTTCTTATTGTGGTTTGATCATTGATTGTTGTTTCACGTGTTTATGTGAAATCTTTTTATATATATATATATATATAAACTAGAATTTAAAAAGAACACATAGAAAGGAAATCACTGAACTCACTACTATATTTCGATGTCCTCGTCTTCAGGAAAAGAAGTGAATCGCTCCAAAGGCTGATAACGACTCATATATATATATGTTCAAACCACAATATTAAATGAGAAATAAGAGTAGCACCTTTCCACTGTAACAAGAGATGTTTGTCAAACTTTTTATTTATTTATGTATATAATTCAAAATGGGTTTCTTGAAGTTTGGGTGCAAATATTAAGTACTCCTGATTATAGGACAATTTGGCTTAAAATCAAGAGTAGTTAGTCCTTGGACCTTATCTTCAAGAAATCTAGTTTCAATTTTAAGAATCAGTAGTCTAGATTCTTATATATATTTATATATATATATATATATATATATATATATATATATATTTATATTGATAAAAGTATCGACCGTAGAATAGAAACAAAACTATAGTTTATCGGGACTCGGTCAGTTCTTTATGTTCAAATTAAACTCTCATTGCCAACGTTTCGGTCTTTATTTAAAACCTTTTTCATAGGTAGAAGTATATATTTTGAAAGAGAAAAACTAAGTATTATATTACAAATTATTTTACAAAGAATAATAGTATGTGGATTTTTCTTTTAAAATAATTTGTAATGTAATACTTAGTTTTTCTGTTTCAAAATTTATATTTTTGCCTATGAAAAAGGTTTTAAATAAAGACCAAAACGTTGGTAATGAGAGTTTAATTTGAACCTGAAAAACTGACCGAGTCCCGATAAACTATAGTTTTGTATATATATATATACGTTTCACAGTAAACTATAGATTCAGAATAAATGGACTTGCCCTTGGTGTCCTTATCTCTCCTCATCTGATTATGGTTAAACCAAAAATTAGAAACTGTAAGTCTGTTCGTCCTTTTACTCTGTATCTATGGTTTACTTTGAAACGTTTGTTGTTCTTTGTTAATTGTTTTGCTGTTGTTAATATACAATACACACATAATAGCCCAATCATCGTTTTCTAATCTTAAATCATATGATATAAAATATAAAACAAAACAAAAGGCATTTATAGATTGTTGTTTAGAACAACGTTCGTCTTTAAGAGAAGATAAGATCTCTTATTTATGAACAACAAAAATGTATGATCATTTATTTTTAATGCCATATTTTGATAAGGCATTATCCTTATTCATATTAAGGATAACATTGATAACAACAACTATTATAACAATTCTAGTAACGACTAATTACTAGCAATGGTTACAAATTACAATAATTGATATGTCCCTTTAACTGTAGAGCATGTTATTTTTAAATTTTACATTTTCAAATGATTAGTTAATAATAGATAAATATTGTTAAATTGCCATAGATTAATCATTAACAAATAGATAAAGTATGTCAATTTATTTGTAAATTAAAATTTAAACTTAGTAATTTTTTTTGAAGTACTTAAACTCAATATGAATGACTTAAGTCTTAGTTTTAAAAAAAAAACTACAATAGAACAAGTTTAGTATCTTTAGAGATAGTTGTCAAAAGTGACTAATTACAATGAACAAGCAAAGACCTCGAAACTTTACTGAGCATAATGTTTAACTTGTTCAATTGAGTTTTAACAGTTACGCTCTGAATATTAAAAAGTATGTCAGTATCCACTTATTTTTAAATGTTGATTTAACGTAAAATATTCAAATAATCCCATAATTACTAGTTATCTAAAACGTTAACTCTTGGTTATTTATATTGTCTAAATTTTACGCGACTGATTTTAGATATTTTAATATCTAAAAAAGTTCGTATTACTATAAAAATTTGTAATATTAAGATAAATCGGCCTTGTAACCACCCAACCGGTTTTAAACTTCGCGCATTTTCAAGTGTGACTCGTGCATCAGTCCCATTTGAAGATGTACACTACTTTCTAATAATGGGATGTACTAGTACTAATAAAATGTACTAATAATAGGATCTAGTAATTAGTACCTCTGTAGACTAACAATTTGACAGGTGTCTAAAAAATTATTATAGATATTAGTATACAAAATAAATTATTATCCTACCAAATCTAGCTCACGTTCCTTGGAATCATTTGCACGAATTTAATGTTATATTTTATCCAGAATCGCTTTCTTGTGCCTATTACTGTTCTATACCAATTGCATGAAAAATATGTCTTCACATTGGCTTTTATTTTGCAATTATATTATTTACATTTTATATTATTATTTAATATAAAATTGAAGAGTGAATAATGCATTATCTACAGATAGCAATAATGCAAAACATTTCATTTCATTTTTCGATTTATAGTTTTTATAAATTTGAAGTACGAATGCAGCGTCTACAAACATAATTAATATCATACATTTTATTTTCACTTATATACATTTCATTTTAATTGTCATTTTTTTAATTGCAAAATAAAATTAAAGGTTGAAAAATCTATGACATATAAACAATAATAATGCTATAGATTTTATTCTTATATGTTTATATATATATATATATATATATATATATAGAATTTTAAGTGGATATATATATATATATATATATATATATATATATATATATTAATTTTTATGCATTTTACTTGTTTTAATTTAATTATAAAATTAAAAGAATGAATAAAACCTTATCTGCAAACAACAATAATGCAACGCATTTTATTTTTATTTATGTTATTTTTATTCATTTCCTTTTTTTTTTATAAGGTTGAAGAATTAATAATGCATTATTTATGAGTAATAATACAGTATTGCAGTTTTTCTCACTTTCTCTTGTTATGGATGCACAATCTTAAAAGTGAAGACGTGATTTGGCAATGATTTGCATGTCTTGACTCTCTTAAGGGGCGACATAAAGTCCGGCGAGGTGCTCTCGTGAGAGAATCACCTGGACCACCATAAATCTTAACAAGACAGCCAGTGGATTAATACTGATGCCTCTTGTTCCTCGCCGATCCTATCAGCGCCTTGGTCACCTCGCTGACATGCACTTCTTCTATACCTAACTTGTACTTAATTATTCAACCATGTTATTAATTTTAAGTCCACTTGTCTGACCTTGGATCCTATTAGTTGAATCGACACAATTAGTAAGAAAGAAGAAAAAAAAAGTCCTATTCATTCCTATTAGTCATATATGAAATTCAACAAATTAAACTCTTTGATATTGAGTGATGTATCATTTGATAAAAAAAAATTCATTTCATCAATAAAATGTTTATTTGGGACGTAGGTAAGTCACAGAGGTTCAAAAATAATTTATCTAATCAAGTTATGAATATGACTCAAGTTCTAACGTGCGAAGTATTTACTACAAGTAAGATAAATAAACATTACAATAAGTTGTATCGTTGTTGATCACTTAGTTTAGTAATTATTCTAAAGATTTGTAGGGATTGGATATATATATATATATATATATATATATATATATATATATATATTTCGTTGAATATATATTCTAACCATATTTTACTAATGTCATTTTTTTCACCACCTTTTCGAGATTTCTGAATACCTTCTTCTTTCCTTCATCCAAACGTTTGAAAATATTCATTAGGGTGGAACCGACATGTTTCGACAGGCTTCCCGTCATCTTCAGGGAAATTAAAAAATTGTTAAAGTCTTAAGAGGTGGAATTAAGACACTCGGATTAATTACTCTGAAGATTACTGGAAGCCAGTCGAAACATGTCGGTTCCACCCTAATTAATATTCTCCAACGTTTCAATGAAGGAAAGAAGAAGGTTTTCGGAAACTTCAAAACTGGTGAAGAAAAATGACATCAGTAAAATATGGTCAGTTATTCAACGAAATATGTTTGAATGAAGGACTGCTTCCGAATTTTACAAATTTTACAAATATATATATATACAAAACTAAAGTTTATCGGGACTCGGTCAGTTCTTCAGGTTCAAATTAAACTCCCATTGCCAACGTTTTGGTCTTTACTTAAAACCTTTTTGATAGGCAGAAGTATAAATTTTGAAATAGAAAAACTAAGTATTACATTACAAATTATATTACAAAGAAAAATAGTATGTGGATTTTTCTTTTTAAAATAATTTGTAATGTAATAATTAGTTTTTTTGTTTCAAAATTTATCCTTCTGCCTACGAAAAAAGTCTTAAATAAAGACGGAAACATCGGCAATGAGAGTTTAATTTGAACCTGAAGAACTGACCGAGAACCGATAAACTTTAATTTTGTTTCTATTCCACGGTCGATACTTTTATCAATATTTATATATATATATATATATATATATATATATATATATATATATCCAACTGACTAAGTTGGTTGTGACTCTAACGAAGATCGTCTGTAACGGTTGAAGAAACATCATTGATATATATGTATATATATACATATATGACTTAAAATAATTTGACACATTTAAACAAACGTAACAAGGGACTGACTTTTCTTTCCATGTGTCAGTTTTCCTCAATTTGAAATATGGAAGTATTGCATTTGTGTCACAACGGAAATTTACATATTTTCATCTCCAACAGGCCTATAAAATAAGTTTTGGGAATCGACTGCTGTCTGTTTGAGTGTGTGCCTCATTGTACTACATATCTTTAAAGGAAAAAATACATAGTGAACATATTCGTGTTTATGTTATGTGGTAGCCATGAAACGAAAGAGCAAGAAATATATACCATCATAGTGACTTGTTTTTATTGAATTCCCTGGTAAGCTTGTAATTTTGCAGTCATTATTCTAATTTTAAATGGAAACAAGAAGTTAAATGTAATAAATTATTTTTTTAATATTTATATTCTTTTTTTTGACCAATCTCCATAAGCTCTTTAAATAAGAAAGTATTTAAAATTTACTTTTTATGTATAATAGTGTGAATCGCAGCTGTAAGTTATTTGCAAAATGTTTGGACAACATCAATTAGAAAATTATTGATTGACAGCTGGAGCAACCTGAATAAATGAGCGAATTATCTAGAATTAGTAGATTGGACTCAATTGTAAATTGCTATTAATATGGTTTGGAAATATACGATCAGTTGTCAATTATAGGTGTCGGAGAAAGCCTGAGGGACAGAGCAATGCAATATGGCAGACGGGGATGTCGTAGTCTATAGGGGCAGGTCGAGGGCCGGTCAACTAATTTGAAATGTTTGCCCTCGTCAATATCTAGCTAGGCACACCTCTCTATCACATTATCATCAAGTATAGCTACATAATATAAGGATATGCAGTCGATAATGACATGTAACAAACAAAAGAGAAGGTTGTTCTGTTTGTTACAAGAAATAGTAACGCTTTCAAAAAATAGTTTCAAAGTAAACATACTTCATCATTTATAATTGAAGAAGCTCTCTATCACCTTAATTGATAACCTTAAATTAACTTTATCAACTTAATTGATAACATATTATTATTGCAGATTAAATTATTGTAACAAAATTTTACTTCTAATATTAACCATATATTCAACTTTAAAATAAAACCAAAATTTTTTTGGGCTTACGCTATCCTCTCTGAGAAAAGAAATATATATATTTATTTGAATTTATTACATAAGTCAGTATCTTTGAAGAAATGCAAATTGAATGAATTTTAATTTCTTAGAATTTTTAAATAAAATTCTTCAGAAAAGATAACTTGAGACAATTGATGATCATGAAATGAACTATTCATAAAAATTTCGTTGTTATATCTTCAAAACACAGTTAAACGGCTATTGAAATACTACAAAGGATTAATAATACGAATGAAGTCAAGCAAGAAATACGTCTAACAAGCCTGGAATTGACATCAGGCCAGAATGTTGTAATTGAGGGCATTGAAGTTCCCACTTATGACTATTATCAAGAGGGTGTTTAGTGAAGCGAATGTTATGGCTTTTGGCATTTCTATCCAGGGAAAAGACCCATCTTCATTTTGACTATCAGCTTCCAGGGATGACTCAAGCTTCATAACAAACAAGTAGTTAATGTATGCACATCAATAATTTTATCTTGAATGTTTAATATCAAGGGATTCTACTTAGCAGATTATTATGTTCTTTCTATTTTCACAGACCGCTAATTAAGAGTTATATTATATATAAGATACATTATTATATCTTATTATATAATATATATAATATTATATATTATATATCATATATATGTATATATATATATATATTTGTGTATTTCGGCAGCAAGTCCTCTTTCAAGCCTGTATTATTGAATTTGATAGCATATTCTGCATTCACGATTTTTCTAGTTATAGCTTCTATTTTCCTTACAATTTTCTTTTGAGCAGGTGATAATTGCCAAAGCCAGCTAGCATAAGACATTCAGAAGGCTGAAACACTAAATAAACTCTTCACTGGGGATAACTATATTTAATTAATCACTACACTAGTTTCAGCCTTCTGAATGTTTTATACTAGCTTTCTTTGGCAATTATCACCTGCTCCAAAGAAAATTGTAAGAAAAATAGAAGAAAATACAATTCTTGTAATTGAATAGATATCAAATTCAATAATTTATATATATATATATATATATATATATATATATAAGAGTTAACTTATCACTTATTAGGGTTGTAAGTTATGAATTATAAGAAAAAATAAAAATATTTCATCCTAAAATTTGATTCAAAGTAACTTGGTAACTATAATAATTGAAAAACTGTAGTATATCGTATGTTGTAGTACAATATCTCACAATAAACGTGTGAAATAAAAATCAACTTTCAAACCACAGTAAGAATTCAGAAAAAAGTAACAAGTGGTCTCTGAATCAGTTTAGATTTGAATCTGACAATCACCACTTGTTACAGTTGAAAGATCGTAATCATTATTCTGATTTCTTAATATCTGTATGAAAGTTAATGAAGTATGTATTATACAATTGTATAAAAAAGGAATGTTAAATTTCTCTTCAAGTGAATAAAGATCAGTATTATCAACAGTACAACTTTAATACAAGACAAAACACTGACATTGGGGCAGCTTAGCTCTCTGGCAACATCCCTCGAAGAGCCTCCGAATGTGTACGATGAGAAGTACTCGTTAAAGATACCTACTCTAAATACACTTGACTTAGGCAAAATTTAAGACTCCCAATGTAGAATCAATGGTAGATGAAAAATCTTCTAAAGGAATCATCATCAGAGGGCTGACTTTATCAGTCTCTCAGCCCTCTACAAAAAAAAACACTGACGCTGAAAAAAAAATTCTGTAAAAATTAAAATAATATTCCATTTTACAAAAAAATATACACATTTCAAATTGATAAGTAAGCAATTTTCACACATAATCACTTCTTCTTTATTATGCTATACAAACATGTTCATACTTTCAACTTATAGGATGGTAATCATTTTTACTATTGGCAGATACAAACTATTGATAATTTTCGTACGTTTTAATAGAAGAAATATTAAAACGTACAAAAATTCCTTTTTTTAAGTTATTTGTATTAAAACTATAAGCTCTTTTCAGGTTTAATATACATTTTTTCTGAACAAATGAAGTACAACTGAAATGTACTTCCTAGCTCGTTTATATAAAACTGATATTTATTCTATTTATCATTCTAATATAACAAAATAAATTATTATTGACTAATCTATCCAATTTATTGTCATAAGTAATCTAAATTTTAATGATTAATACAAATCTAGTTTTTTAAATAGCATTAATTTAAAAAAAATTAGTTTATATGTACCATAAATTTTTTATCTCCATGCAAATATAATAATTTAACAACTATTCATCAACTAAAATATTTGTGCATTTCAACTGTAAAACTATTACAATATAATCGCATGAAAAAAATAGTCTATACAATTCTAAAGTTGTTTAATCAGTTATTAGGTCGTATTTAATCATTGTAAGGTAAAATTCTCATAAAACATTCTCCACATATACAAGTTTAATAATCTAAAAACGCGTTTCGAACACGTCGAACACGTAGTGTTCTTCATCAGGCTTAAAACCAGGCTTCAGAATTAGTTATATCATAGACAAACTATAGACTATGGAGTTTGGTTTACGTGTTCAAAACAGGTTGTTTTAGATTATTAAACGTTTATGTGTGGAGACTATTTCATTAAGTTTCTCCTCTACAAACCAAAAAATGTAAGAAAACATTTACAATAATGAATTATTAAAGTCATAACATAATCTTTGATAATTTAAAATAAAAAAAAATACTCAACGACCAGCTAGGTTGTTGGTAACTGACTATATATATATATAAAGATTTCACATAAACACGTGAAATAACAATCAATGATCAAACCACAATAAGAAAATGGGAAAGCAAGACTAAGATCTTTCAACCGTAACAAGCGGTCTTCGTCAGTCAAAAACACAACTGATATATATATATATATATATATATATATATATATATATATATATATAAAGATTTCACATAAACACGTGAAACAACAATCAATGATCAAACCACAATAAGAAATGGGAAAACAAGACTAAGATCTTTCAACCGTAACAAGCGGTCTTCGTCAGAGTCAAAAACCCTTCGTCAGGGTTTTTGACTCTGACGAAGACCGCTTGTTACGGTTGAAAGATCTTAGTCTTGTTTTCCCATTTCTTATTGTGCTTTGATCATATATATATATATATATATATATTAGCAAACGTACCCTTCATTGAAGGAATCAAAAATTCTATTATACTATTTACCCAATTTATCTTTTTTATATTATTGAAACATGAGACGTTTTGCTCTGATATGTACTATATGTACAAACTATTTCAAAAGTTCTGAAAATTTTGGCTGTATTTGACTGTATTTGGAACAATTTCTGTGCCAAGGCCACAGAATTGTTCTACTACTTTCCTAATATTTATTGCAACTTTTTTACCTTTGAAAATTATAAAAAAATGGCTAGAAAAACAGCTAATAAGGTTTTATGGTAACAACCTGAGTTATAGTTTGGCAGTGTTTAACTACTTTTTTTAACAATATCTGTTCCACGTAAAATAGAAGAGAACAGGGTGGCAATAATGATTTGATACTTTTATAGATATGGTCGATAGATTGTACTGGCAGTAATTTTTGACAATGATTAAAGCCTGAGTTTGTTCGATAGGTTCATTTCGGACTGCCAGGCGCCTATTCGAATATAACCTCTTCTTCGACCCGGGTGGTATTTTTTTTATCCAACCATGAGGCACTTTGGATGGGGATTTTGAAAAACAAATAGTACTCAGTCATTAATTACATTGGATATTTTAAGAATGAGCCGAGCGAACCATGTGAGCCGCAAGGATGAAGCCTGAGATAATTAATTTAGTCAAGTTGATAAATGGTTTACCTAACGACGGCCGGGATGAAACTCAGATCCCTGAGCCCTACAAGTCATTTACCCTCTTGTCCCATCCATCTCCTACATTCTTCTGTACCCATCAAATTAGATCCCCGTAGATTATATCGCATGTTTTATACTACACGCTCAATCCGACCACTAACTCAGTCCAATTGTATACCAATTATTCAGTACCATCACCTATACCTATGATGCACAATTTATAATTCCCCTACTCATACCAAAAGTGTCAGTTTAATCTATCTTTGAATGATTTCCTCCCATTTAGACTAGAAACGTATCAATGCTTTTTCTTTTAATGCAAAGAAGTTGCAGCATAAAGGTGTTGTTTTTTGTTTATTATTTACCCACTTCTTAAATAGTAATACAGATTAACCACTAAGACTATATATATATACTAGCAAACGTACCCGTATTTGACGGAATCAAAAATTCTATTATACTTGGTATTCCAAAATACCATTAAAAATTATAGAATAGTAGAAAATACCATTATTAGTACAGTGTTAAGCAAATGCCTCTGTATACACCACATTAGCTGTCTGTCCTTCAGGTTCATGGAAGAACAAACAGTTGGAACCTCTGACTCATGAGCAAGTAAACTACAGTTGACCATGTGAGAAAAACTTGGTCTCGCTAACTTGAATTCCTGCGTTTCCCCTTACGACTTAGTTAACGTCATTGCGAAATAGACTCTGTCGTGACTTTGCAATCGTTTCAACGGAAACAGATTGTGGCTCGGAATCAATGGTATGCGTGGAATACACACAGACTCCCCATTCCACACCCAGTCATGATGTCCGCCTCTATGTCATATCTGCGCAGAGCACAAACTCAGAGTTGTGTCCCGTTTCACAGTTTTAGAGCACTCACGTTTCGTAGCATGAAATTTGTTACTGCTAGCATGATTGGTGCTCCTATTTTAAGTTTTTGCTCATGAGCGGGCTGTCCAGGAGAATGATATTCACAGTCAAGAAATTCAGTTAGATAATGAACTGCTTCCTCATCACTAATCACTCTCTTTACTTACATGAAAGTTCTTTCCCCGGCTTGATATAGCGTAAGAACTTGTTTGTTGATTTAAGTTGATTTACCTGCTTGTTCATATTAAGGGTTGAAAATTATGCTTCACAAAACTATTTATTCTGAATAGACAGTACATCCTCAACTCTGGGAAACACCTTTTCAATGATGTCAAATAAGCAATATATTCAGATGCTCAAACGAAATTGAAATCAACTAACAATACCTACTTGCTATACCTGTATATTTTCAAAACAAATATGTCTGTGAAGTTAGCAAAATACAGATTAAAGCCCCATAACTTTGCTTTTGCACTGAATTATCAATCTATTTTGAGCTTATACTTTAAGTTAGGCATACACAAATCTAGTGTCAACGTTTCAGCTTGCTATATCTCATGGTGGTTGAGTTTACTTGTAACAAACGTTTTTGCTTTAAACGTCCATATCTTCACTTCTACGTTAAATTTCCAATCAATTCAGAGCCTATATTTTATGTTAGACATACACAAATCTAACTATCAAAGTATCAGCTTGATATATCTTATGATAGATGAGTTTACTTGTGACAAAATTTTGCTGACAAACCAACAAACCGACAGAAATTTTTCTAAGGGTGGATTCGGTTTCTCCAATGTATAAAACGTAAAGAAAACTTGAAATGAGTTAGTTCCAAGCAATGTACAGAATTATATAAAATCATTCTTTTATTTACGTAGATATAGTTGTGGTTTGCCTTTAGAGCAGAAGTCATTTTCTTTCTATTTAGCTGATGACAATAAAGTCAAAATATTGAACAGAGTTTTGTTATTTTTTTCGTGTTCTGTTCTTTGGTAGGTTGATATATATATTCTGAAATACTTGAATCAGTCTACATGGAAATATATACTCCATATACTTAATATAGTGTGCTTTTTTTGAAAATGTCATTTACAATTTCTTACAAAAATGTTCACTAATGACATTATTTTTGTAAGTTTAATAGTCAATAATATCTGTATATTAGGTACTAATAGACAAAATTGGTATTGTTAGTAATGTATAGATGTATTTGAATTTATTTATTATGAATTTCTGTAAAAGTAAATTTCAAATAAAATAATAAATTTCTACTAAGAATTTCTGTTTAATATTTCAAATAGTAGATATTACTGTAAGATTTCGATCTGGATAATGACTCTTAATGTATTTTTATTAATATTCAGTCAGTATAGAATTGTTATTCATAGAAGTTGACGTCATTTGACTTCTCTGAGTTATATTTTATGCATACCGCTTTTTATATATTTCAGTTGAATATGTAGAAATTTGAACAGAAAATATAATTCCTCCTTTCAGAGACATGTTTAAATAAATAAATTGTGGGAAAGTAAAAAGAACTGGTGTTAAAAAGGTGACAAGGATGCAAAGCTTTCCAAAGGAAACCGGAAATTCCTTTACCAGCAACCCCTTGGATTTCGTATTTACCCTGATACGAATTCCATCCGAGAGTTCACCGCTACGCTATATTTTATTAACTTTATATATCCATTTTTCTCTACACGATTTTGGCTATACATTGATATTAAAGGAAATATGTCTTGCTCTGATATATTTGTGCTTTAAAAGACTTTACAAAAGGAATTCCTGAAAAGGCTAGAACATTCTCTTATAGTGCACCTACATTTTTTATTTCCTTTTCAGCATATTATAAAATGAGAAGGTATTTAAATTTATACTGTTGAATATATATGGAATAAATATTTGTTCACATGAGAAAAATGTTCACTTTTGCTAAAGAAGTTTCATTAAAGATATAGCCGCTTAGCCAAACGTATTTTGATTATTTTAATCCAATTTTGACAAATCTCCTTTTAGAACTACTGCATTTAATGTGTTTTACTCTTCTAGTATAGTGGTCTGGAACTTGTTTGCCTGAACGCAGAATCAAGCTCTTAAAGACCTTATGAAATCCGTAGTGTAAAAATAACTTCACAAAATCAAAAAAACAATTTTTTTGCTCTGAAGAACAAATTTATACACTGAGTGACCACTTGAAATGATTTACACTCCTTTAATTAGAGAGGTATTAACATATACTATTTAATACAATTTTCGTACATTAAAATATATTTATCAGCGTAAATATAATACTATTGAATTCATAAGTGTGACTAAGGTCTCTCAGTCAAGTGAATGGCTATGATGATTTATTAGTAACTGATAAATACCAGCTATCTGGTTCAAAGATCTTAGTACTATATTTGTATTCCTAACTGCGGCTCTCACATGAATGTATCTAGAAGTGTCACAATAAAAAAACCTGAACTTTATAATCAAGGAAAGCATCACTAATTGTAGTAAAAGAAATTGAAAATTTCCTTAAGCGTTTTTTTGTTTTACTTCGTTTTCAAGTGAACTGATTAAAGAAAGTTGAGAATAAGCTGTGGCGTTGTAAATGAAATAATGTTTTGCTTTGTTTGTTTTGAGTTGCTAATATTTGATGAATATTAAAAAAGAAGAGTAGGTAGTTAAAAATGATAGATTGGTCAGCACCTACTAGATGTCAGTTTGAAGACTACACTACACTACCCTTGTATCACTAAGGATTCGATTGTTCTCCAAAAAAAAGGGAAAATTCCCATTTGCTTGGGATCAGTTTGTAAAGCACTATCCAAACCATGGTCTTATTCAATGCTGAGGGCCAGTAGTATAGCTCTTCCTAGGTGCTAAGCAGCCACCCGCCCGAGAAGATACGGCTTCTCAAACAGCGACACATCCCTATAGATCACATGTGTCTACTTCGCCTGGGTAAGCAACCACAGCCATCACGAGTCCGTCCGTATAATGGAGCACGAGGGAAAACCTAGATGAAAGAAAGTTAGAATGGGATAGTTTTTAAGACAAACATGAATATGAAGGACCCCATGGGTTTGGAACGCTATACCTGTGGTACTATTAGTAGTTTAAGAGTATTTGGGTTGGTGGGTATGTAAAGACGGAAAAAATAGGTAAATAAGTGAAAGAATAGGAGATGGAAGAAAAGTAACAGAAGGAGGAAGCAGAAGTAATCAAACTTTACTTATACCAGGTCGGCCTGGTAAACCTACGTCCGCTATCACTGACCCCAGATGATATAAAACATAATAACATAAGCCTTATGGGGAACAAAACTGTTATACTTTATCGAAGGAAGGCATCTTAAATGGTAAGGCGCTAGATGGAAGAGAGCATAAATATAGGTGTTCAGCGGGTGACGGAGCGGACCTGCCACCTGTGGACTCGACCAACCCAGTGACACCCTCAGCCCGGGTAGGCCTTTCTTAGTTCATACTATAAGGGGACAACAACTTAAGCATGTTAAAGTCTCTACCACAACAAAGTTAAGACACACGTGAATCGCTTGATCTTTATTTACATATGTTCTCTTATGCACAACACTCATTTCAGTTTTTAAAGACAACTGATACATATATCTTAGCATCTCCAAGTACATCTCCAAGTGTTTATAAATTTCATTGTAAAAAGCAACTAAAATGGTTATTAAATATATGGAACTGGTGTTTCACTTTTCCTCATAATTGCTCTGGAACTGCTCCATCCAACCAAGAAAATTGATTATACTATCAAGTAAATATTATTCTTCTAGGCTCAAAGCGTTTGACATTTCCATAATTCTCTCTTTAATAAAATTGTCCTCATTTGACCATTTTCCTTGATCTAAAGTTATAAATACAGTTGTATAACTTTATAAGTCACAAACCATTTTCAAATAACTTTGATTAAATTCATGACTGACATTTTTCAGAAGAACACCGTTCTAAACACATGAGAATTATAGCAAATTTTTTTTGCGTATTACACCGCACGTTATACTACTTTTGGCAGATAAATTTCTTCCCTAATTAATATTTTCAATAATTTTTAAAAATTTGTAACATACATTTTTTTCAAGTAACATTAGTCAAAATTTTGAGTCACATTGAAATTACTATTACTTGTCAAATATTGATATCCAAGCCATATCAATACCATAAGCAGAGCCTCTTTTTAAATTGTTTGATTGTCTCAATGGAACAACTTCAATAAATTTCTCTTACTTTAGTACATAACAAATATTTCAGTAAAAATTCATATGACCTGTCACATGATGAAATCATTATTCTTTTCACTTGAATTAGATAGACGGCAGTGGTATCCACAATTCATAGTTGTATATGTCTTTTTTTTTTTTTTTAATTAACTTATTTTATTGTTAAAATAAATTTATTCTTATGAATTTTTCATTTGAATTCCAAAAATGTTTCTCATATTTTAAAATATTAAAATGTGTTGTTAATACCAAAAGAGTTTGTTTGATCTACAGTATTTTCCTTTGCTCTTGCTTAATAAAGGGTATCCATTTTATTAAAAGTAGAAATTTTATGGTAATGAGAATGGGTTACTTCCAAGTGGAATACTGAAATATAAAGAAAATGAATGTTGATTTCTAAAAGCCAGTTGAATAAAGAAAAGCAAAAAAGTTATGATTTCCCGTCTTAAGTTTTATAAGAAAAAGAGACAGGAAAACAGCTTGTGTATTAAGTTATTACTTGAGGGAGTCACTTGTTAAGAGAAAGATGGCCTGTATAAAGAATTGGTTTAAGGAAATGGTTCACTTCTTTGAGTTTGCAAAGTCCATTGGTCGGACGCTGTTGGCAAAAAAAAAAACTATTTCTTATTGAAACTTCTTCCACTTAGCTGACCCCTTCATCAAATATAGAAAAGCGAGAACCCTATCTTCTACCTGAAATGTGCTTTCACATGAAACACTAAAATACTTCAAATAAAGCATACACGCTCTATCAAACAACTTCTCTCAACATTATTATTTTACAAGAATCCTAAAAGCTTTTTCGTTTCAGAAAGAACGCCTTTTAATATGCTTTTTATCTCAAAATAATTTTCTAAAAAGCCGTGTACTTTATAAACAATTTTCAGTAGATAATATTGCAAATTAAATTATTAATGAGAGCTTCGACATTAGTCAGTGGTATATTTTGTTTTCGTAAACTCATTCAGTGTCCAATATTATATATATGACTTTGTGTCTGTCGGTGGACACATCCACGTCTCCGCTTCTGTGTTCCTTTTCCTTTTCCTACCTTTCCTGAGGACGGTGTCATAGCCGAAATGATCGATAATAGTAAGTGTTAGTCTCTTTTTTAGGGTTAACCTGATGATGGTCTACGAGACTGAAACATGTCATTCTTTTATTGAAAATAATATTCAGTTAGCATTTAAATAGTGTTAGATATAAATAGTGTTAGAATGTGTAGTTATGAAAAGAAAAGTTAGAGCCAGTTGATTTTTTTATTCCCCGAGGAACTGAGAAGAGCCTGTAGGACATTAAAGAAGCTCTCAAAAAAGGTAACCATGCATGAAATTTGCATATAATTTTTAGAAATATATATTATAGTTCTTCATTTTAATACAATAAACTGTATTATTAGTTCAAAAAACTAAATATTTCATATACAGCTAGACTACCCGTGACCCTCTGTGTCACTCGGAAATTACTCGTATAACAGTCGGTAATGAAATTAATTCACTGAACATGATTGACAGGGATAATTTTAATTGTTGTTTCAGGAAAATAGAAGCTATAGTAAAAAGTTGTGAATATATAATATGCTATCAAATTCAATATATACATATATATATATATATATATATATATATATATATATATATATAGTTAACACATGATAGAGAAAAAACAAATAATATATATATATATATAATAATATTAAGTGAATATATATCCACTTAAAAATCGGAAAGATCCATACTGGACACAATACGAGTTCAAAATAGAAGAAAAGTCACACACATAGTTCTTGTTTTTTTTATTTTTTTTTGATACTTTGACTACCATTTCATGTATTTAAAAGTAATTTTAATTTCAGGGTTATTCCTTTAGCTTTTTGATTATGTAGCGAAAATCGGGTGGACACCAATTTGTGGCACTCCGTAACAATATTTAAGCTTTATAACGACAGAAGGTCACGTGGCCATTGCCGTTTTAGTCTTCTTTGGGGGTTTGTGGGGATTACTAGTTGGGAAAGATTTTGGACAAGTGGGTTTGGATGAACTGAGAGTTTACTATGGAATTTTTTGTAGCGGTTATTTGCGTAGTCGCGAACGAAAGGGACTTTACGATCTCGGTGAATGATTATGTTTGGGATGTAAAATGAGAGATGCGAGAGTTTTCTAAGTATTTTTGATTGGATGGCTTGAATAGGACGAATATTTGAAGGTTTGGGAGAACACCAAAGTTCTATAGCATAAGCCCAAGAAGGCTTATATGTGGAATCTGTATGTGTATATGTGGAGTCTGTCTGTTAGTGTGAGTTTTGATTTTCTGTCTAAGAGACATACATAGTGCAGAAACAAACTTACAAACTCAAATTTTCGGGCAATCCGTCCTCAAGAGAAAAGAGAAACTGAGACAAAGCACGTTGTAGACGTAACGGCAAGTAACCCCATCATCAGGAGAGAAGAGATAGAAACACTAAGTGCACGTCTATACTATTATAAAAAATAAAAAAAAATGTCTAAGATCTTTGAACCAAAACAACTTGTCTCCGTTAGTTGGACTCTGATGACGACCACTTGTTTTGGTTGTAAGATCTTCATCAATTTTCTGATTACTGTGGTTTATGTTGATATAATACATATATGTGTGCTATGTCTAGAAAACAGACTAGTTAGTTTGTATGAAAATTTCTTTCTTTATTTTACAAAATTCTCTTTAATTTCATATGTAAGAATCATATGAAACAAACATGTTTGGGTACTTTCTAAATTGCAAACAACAAATCAAAAAATTGGAAGCTACACTAAGATAGACATAAAGTCATATCATTTTTATTCAAGTATTCAAATTAAACGGAGAAAAAATCGTTTGAATAAGTGAATATTTTTGAGCTGTTTTATTATTTAGAAGCTGATATAAAAATTTTATTCAGTAATTGTATATATTCACTGTGATTATTATCAGAGTATTGTTATGTTCTTTCTCAAGTATAATCAAACATACATCAGAACAAAGTGTTGAAATAATCTGGAAACACTGTTTTGGGATTAAAGATATTAATGCGAAGCTGTGAGAGGTGACGGGGTAACACCTGTGCATTGTGCAGCGGGCGTTGCAATACAGCCGAGCTTCACACGTCATAAATCAGCTGCACTCGCCCCATAGGCTACGCGAGTTTCATTATAATGTATTACAGGGGCACCCAACCCCTTTTTAATTAAAATTCTCGCCAACTGGCTTCGGGACGGCCATCCACTCCCCCCCTTCGTCACTAGAATTTGCATAAGACGAGTAACCCCTTTTCAAAATAGTTCATTTCTTCTTTAAATTAGTCTTGCAATTTGTTTCACGATCCCATACATGCCAAACTAACATATCCCTTTGTTTATTAATCATAATATTTGTTAACTTTCGATCCCCCCATTTCTCGCTTCACTTCTTTAATCAATAAACTTTATAACATTCTTAATTTAGCAGAGGTTTCATTTTATTCCAATGAACTTGACTGTATGGTTGTAACTGAAAATTATAAGTACATGCTTATACATTTTTCAGGCATATCTTTAATCCTTTATTGTTCATTATCCAGAATATGTCAACTCTAGTATAATGCATAAAAATGATTTGTATTATCACATCTGATAGCAATGAAGCGAATGATTAATTCACCAATAGGGTGAAAGAGTGCTCCTTAACGTTAAAATACAGAAGTACTTTCAACAGTCTCTCATTAACGAGCTGAAAAAACTGAAACTGCTTGAATTTCTAGCTATGTAAACTTCATAGAGAATGGAATAATTGTAAACGGCTCTTCTTCAAATGAAACTACACATTCTAAGGGGGTTAAATTTTAAATGGCAGAAAATTATTGAACTACGAGTAAGAGGTGTGTAACTTTCATGACCGACACTACGATTTATAGAAGATTGCTTTGTCACATGACATTATACCGGCATCACCACAGGTCACTGTGATGCTTATCTATATAGCATTTATGTGATATCTTCCAACGAGCTTGTCCTTCGCAAAAGGAACTTATTGATGCAGATCACCTAAACATATCATCTCAAGTCTACCCTTCTATAGTGAACTAAGATGCCTAATAAATTTAAGTCCCTACAATAAACTCTTCTCTGCAACTAAAATAAAATTATTTTCATTATGTAAAATTATTTACATAAAATTATGTAATGATGTATGTAATTATGTATTCTGTTAAGCTATCTTAGTTAAATTCAATTAAAACCACCAATAATTTCATAAACTAGGCGTATTTATGATAATATGTGATATAATGCTAAAAATGTTTGGTGTTAACCTGGTAGGCATAGCTATCGTAAAGTCATGAAGTCATGTCGTTGCTATTTATACAAAATTATCTTCAAAAATTCTATTTCACAAATAAGTTTATTTATATTAATTCAATATATTATTATATTATTTTTAAAGTAATAAGCAAGCCAGACACAATATGGCTGTATGAATTTTTTATTACTCTACTGAGTTGCTGACCAATTATTTCACTTATTTAATAAATTGAGTTTTAGATCTCAATTTCGTTTCAGTCCATAAAAATGGAATAAGATTTTTCTGTTGAAAGGGCTTTCAGACCAGCTAGGTGCTAGGTTGTTAGGGTGTTACTGTGTCGTAAGATTCACTACGACGTCGTTGGAAACCCAAGTGGCCGAGCTAGATGTTGGTCTGAGTGAAGGGTTAAGACATATTTGGCGGAATGTGTTTCCAAAGAGAACAAGGCGGGCGCATGTGTGGGTCAGCCAGCCTACCTATAACCAAATTTACGTTCTTTATACAGCCTCTCAGGACCGGCTAAGCCCTTCTCTCCCTTTATAGTTACACCTGCAGAATAACCCCTGAAAACTCATCTTCTTTCTTATTTACCACAAATCCCCTCGACAAACTAGTTTATTTATATTTATTCCCTTCGTAGAATATTTTCTTTCTTTTTTTTTCATTTTAACAATAGCCTTCAATAAAAGGAGCTTTACTAATAAAACCATCACAAATGGTTTGCATCAAAGGATAGCATATAAACTAAAAATATATAAACAAATATTAATAAATTTCATATATCAAGATTCAACTTCTATATTTGAAATTAAATATAAATTTTGGAAACTGAAGAAATAAATAATAAGATAATATATCCATAAACTGTACAGGATTTTTAATGTGTTATATTCTATCCATAATACATTAGTTCAGTGATTAACCCATAATCCAGTCTGAAACTTTGCGAACTACAGTGGCTTACTTATAAAGCACATAAGTCGGCCTGCATAGTCAGCTTGCTTCTGGACTGGTAGATCCGCTGTTCATTACCCACTCTTGCACCAATTTATTCAAGCGGTAGGTGAAGTCATTTTTCGGATAGAGCATTAAGCCGTTGGTCCCAAGCCCGTTTATTATCTGAATGTGATAGTGTTTACCTGTTTCATATTGTTTGTTTATTCCACTTCAGAGGGGATTATTCTGCAATTCCTTTGGACAGAGCTCATCCAAAGGATGAGTTCTAGTATTCTACCTCAGTTTTCTCCAGAAATTATTCAAGCTTACTGCATATTCACCATGTTCTATCTGATATCTGAGCTTTCAAATTAACACGGGACAAGATACTTTTTCTCACACAGAAGGTACAGAGACTACCTATATTCACCTAACCTTAGTCCAGTGATTAACGTACTCACCTCTTGTAACCCCACTGGTAGTCCGAGGTTCGATCCCTACCTGGCCCTCGATTTATTCATGTGGGAGGTGAATAAATCTAAGTAAATGGTCCTTCGGAGTGGACGTTAAACCTCTTTTGATTTATTCATGTTCCTTGGCCTTTCAGCCACACCATGATAAAGCAGAATAGATTGATGTTTCTTAACGTGGAGCCCTTTTGCCACGTCACGAGATCAAACTGTCCTCTCACTAATGATACACAACGAAACGGTCCTCGTGAAGTACCCAAGGTGGACCTCGCGGAGGCGGGCTTCCACGACCTACATCAACGAAAGCTTTTAAGCTTATGCCAGTTAGCCTCTAAAAAGGACTGAGGGTTACGTGATGATAGGGTTCATCAAGGATTACAGGGGAAAGATTAAATTGGAAAATACAAGGGTAAAAGTTAATAACAAGTTGAGAGATAGTAAAGATTAGGTAAGTTAGGGAAAGAGTCAAAGGTAGCAAGAAGAGGTGCAGGGAGAAAATAGGAGAAACATTCAGATGTTAACGCGCCGCAACCGGTTACGCCGGCCCATGCCCACCACAAACCAGCCACAACAGTCCTGCCCGAATACGTATGACCAATAGTCTCTAAGAGACTGATTGTTTCGCCGGGGCGGAAGAAAGTCTTAAAAAAGACAAGCACAAAGCCATAAGAAGAAAAGATCACTCGAAACCCAGCCCTGAGACCAGCGCGCGACTGAATGGGCTAGCCACCAGCGAACACTAGCCTAGACAGGGACTGAGGTAGCAACTAAAGCCACTGTTTTGCCCACAGCGAATGTTACCTTTTACCTACAAGGGCGGACGGCCATCCGACCAGCGCGCAGACACGCAGGCTTGCTACCCCCGGACGCGGGAGCAGGCATGCCCACCGCCCAGGTTGTGCCTTTCTTAGTTCAAGCCATTATTTAGGCATGTTAAGCCCCCCCACCACGACAAGGTGAAGGCACGTCGGGGGGGAGAGGACGTTAAACCGTCGGTTCCGAGCCAATACGATGTCAGATAACGTAGTACTCGTTATCAATGCCTACTCGAAAAGCCCTAGTGTTAGGCAAAATTTTAGACTCCCAATGTAGAATCACCGATCAAATCTGACGTTATTACCCGCTACGGGATTGGTTTGGAGAATAGAAAAAACCTTGGAAATAGAACCTGTTATCGGGAGGTCATTAAGTGCCTGAGGTCATTGCCTGTCCTTGCCTACTGCTGGTATCTATTGTATATTTGTTTGTTACACCCTAACTCACATGAAGAGCTCTAGAAAAAAAAGCGTTTTTAGAAAATTGCTCGAAAATCATAACTATATACTATAATTTTTTTCAAACAGCCATCAAACTTCATTTATAACTAAAAAAACATATTTTGGCTGTGACTTTATGCATCATAAAAAAACCTCAATTCTTTATGGGAAATTTCAAAAACTATTAAGTCTCTGCAAGAAAGCGATTTATGTTAAAACTAACAAAGCGTTTCGGACACTTAGTGTTCTACTTCAAGTTTATATGTAAAAAAACATAAATATCTAGATCTTTAATAACATAAAAATGAGTTACTTTAAAAATTGAATTCAACTATTTGGATGCTGAACAACACTATTAATGTTACACTATAGTATTAATTAATTTACAAGGGGAATTAAATGAAAATTGACTTTAATAAACATGAACTTTTATAAATTAACGTTAATAAAAGAACGGTCAATAGTAAATCGTTAACAACCTAAAGAAAAGAAAACCATTTTCTAATGCAGACAACGTTACTTTAGAAATACGATTGATTTACGATACAAGTCGCAATAAATAAGACACAATATATATATTTATTGACTATTTTTCTCTACCTTTTACTCATGTTTATATATTGGTCTATTAAGCTTAAGTAATGAAATGTTGACAGAACTCAATACTCAAAATTTCAAAGCTTAAAAGTATTCATATAACTTTGGTTTTTTGTGAAATGTTTAAATATGTATTATAAACACAGATTATAAATACAGTGTAAACACAGATAATAATAACATTAGATAGTAAAACTAAATTACAACATTTGGTATGTTGAAATATTTATATTTAACAAACGTATATTTCCTGAAGAACAGAACAGTTAATCTAGAAACAAGGAGAATGGAGATTTAGGTTGTTTTATTGATAGCTAGATTGAAGATTGCAATTTATCCCAAGATTGTTTCTTTGCCCTTTTGAATTCAAAATGACAAACCTTGAAAGAAGCAATAATTTGTAAAGAAGGGAAGAGGTTGAGCGAAGCTGGTGATTTGATAAATAGAGCCTGTGTCAAGGGGAAGGGCTTTCAATAATAGATAGTTTGACATTGTGAGTTCAGGTCAGTCTGCGAAGGACCTACGGCAAAACAAATCCCTAGTATAAATCTTTGGAGGGTCGGAGTCTAACATAACGCCAGAACAGGGAACTTTCCCCCTTATCGTAAGGGGGAGGATTGGATCTTCCCTATGAGGGTGGCCTATCAATAATTTATACTTTGTCTGGATACTACTCCGCCTCATTTAGTATTTAGTAACTATCTATTTTAATATTACCATCTTAAGATATCATATTTGTGTTAATGACTGCAGAGATCTACTGATTATTACCACAATCCCCTTAACAACGACAAATATCTCTATTATTCATATTGATTACTTCATGTGCAACATTTCCAGTCATGTGCAATTAAATTTGGTACTTTTGGCAATATCACTCACACTCATTGCCTCATAATATTATAATATTAAATTCTATAATAGTTTTTGATCATATATGGTAAGTTAAGCGATCAAAACAAATTATACCACCACGTAATCATAACTGGAAACCACAATCAAGCATTCAATTAAAGCTAACAGATGCTAAAACCTCACAAACTCACATTTTATTTCCTGTTTTTATATATATTTCTGCTAAAAAATCACGCACACAAAACACACACACATATTGTTTATTTGTCGGATATTTATACATAATTTCTTACTATCCTTTGTTTGTAGGCCTAAGAAAAAGGTTTTAAATAAAACCGAAACGTCGGCAACAGGAGTTTCATTTTTAAACCTAGAAAACTGACCAAATCCCGATTACATAAAACACCAATTCTATAAAACGGTTGATACATTATTGAATTTGTTATATATATAATAAAAAAATTCGGAAAGCAAATATAATAGTTCATAAAACACACTACTATTTCTGAAATAATGTAATGCATTTTAAAGAAAGCAAAGACTGCTTGACTTACCAAGCAGACAAGACACTGCACTCAGGTAGAATGATGGTTGTCAAACGCTTGTAAGTTCGTAATCTATTGTGTGACTCTGTCTGTTAGTGTGCTTACCTATTGTGTATGTTTAGTTATTTTAATTAGCTTTTGATAGGTATATAATCACAAAGGAAAGAACAACCAAATCTTATTCAATATTTTGAGTATTCATCTTAATCAGTAGAAGAATTTTGATCTACTTATAACACATACAACAACTATATAAGGTGCATATATTATTATTTTAATGCTTGTTTTCTTTATATTTTCTTCTTTCTATTATATTTCTCTTTTAGTTAGGTTTCTACTATCACACCTCTAACCTCTAATCCTTAGACCTATCTTATGTCATAGTTTTTCTTCCAAACCTTCCAATGTAGTTGGCAGTTGGTTCAATGTAGGTGACGTGGATGTATAATTTATGTCATCATTAATATAGTTCCATCCTTCACCCACTTCTTTAACTAGCACACATAGCCTTATCCCAATATTATCTGTAATTGTTTCATTATCGGGACTACATTCAATGTAATGCTTTTTTTGTTAATAGCTTCCTCAAATTAAAGCTGCTTATGAATAATCATAGGCGCTCCTTTAGAAAAGTTGTGACCTTTCCACGCTTGCAAATTCTCATAATCACAGTTTTTATGACTGTCTCCATGCGATAATTTTTAAACAGATCCCAGACTTTAATGTCTCTTTCAAAGTTTCATGGCAAACATTGATTTGTCACATCGGAGGTAAATCTGTCACTGAATGCATCCTCAAGTGTTAATTATTATTTTTATTTACTCTCTAGTTTTGTAATAATTTTACACAAATTGATGTCTAGTTATCTTTTTCTATTAATATATTGTTTTATTCTACTTAAAATGTATCTGTTGATATTATTTTTATTCACTTTTACGTTAAGTTACATTGTTTTTTTTTAGTTATATTACTTACTGATTTTCTTTTCTTTCATTTGTTCTACAGGTGACAACACTGTGTTTCTGAGAAGCCTTTAGTCTAGTCTTTTAATCGAAGTAACTCACTTCTTCATCCTTGATTCTTCGAATCAACAGATTCCGAAATATCGTCATGAGTTCACTATAAACATTCAATATTTCAACCATCGATCAAAAACATATAAATATTTAAGATGAAAAGGTCCTAGTAAACAGTTCTTTGTAGAATAACTAATTCAGAATATGATGGCCTTGCACACATTTTTATCTTATCTTATGCAAAACCATCACTTAGGGAATAGAATTAAGATAATAATAAACATAATACGTGAGCATAGTGGAAAAAAAATTAAAAGTAAATGAATTATTAATGGATAAAATGGAAAATAATTTAAACAATTCAACAAGTTTAAACGACTGCAAAATGTGCAATAGGTACAATGTAGAAATTCACAATGACTGTCTTTCCAAAACAGGCTGTAACCATGCATCTTCAAACAACTTTAAGGATATTAAGGTAAAATATGACAATAATATTGCTATATACCACCAAACAACACAACAAATTTATAAGTTTTATAGGAAATAAATGACTAACATTTGAAGAATTTATATAAGAGAAACGAGAAAATTGTTTAAACGTGGAAATCAAAAAGTGGTGAAAAGAAAAGAAAACTTTCTCTTATGACTGTGTTGGTATTATGAATATTGGAAATAATTTGGTTACAAGTAACATCCCACTTGTATACAGTAATATATAACAAACAGTATAGTATATTAGTACTAATAGATTTCAGGTTTGGCTGATTGTTGCATACAAGAGTCTCCAGTATCAGACGATTGAAAAAAAAACCTTGGACTGAAGTTTCAGAGAATGAACCAATCCGTAGGTCTGTAACATAGAGCTTGCATTACTTTTTGTTACTTCAAATTTCATTTAAAAGCATAGGAAAGAAGTGAGGACTTTAAATGAAAAGAACGAAGTAGTATAAGAAAATAATGATATAGATAATAGATATAACGAAAATATCTTTATTTTATATCGTTATATCTATAAAAATTAGTACAATATGATCAATAAACTGTGTCTACAAAAGATATTGAAGGGCGATAGATGAGTGAATGTCTTTCAAAATAATTTAATGAGACACACACAACAAATAAGCACGCTCACAGTCACTAATTTTCGATGTAATTGTCATCACGAGAAAAAAAAGAGACAATACCAGAAGAAGTTGAAGTTAACAAACCTGGAGCTTCCCCTCTTTTTCTTACCCTTCTTTTTTTCATCTTGACGACGGTAGTTTAAAAAATAGAAACTCTATTCATACGTATTACTAATGTATCTTTTTAGTTTACCTTTAAACTTTTTATATCCAGATAAACAATTGTTTATGTTATGCTATCTTAAAGATAAGAATACTTACCATAGTTTCTAACAAATTACACAATTGAAATATCGATTACCCTCTTAAGCAATTTATAATAATTATCAAGATATTCCGTGGACTTGTGACCACAAATTAATTTCTGAATTACTTCTATCATAAGGTCATTGGATATACAGTATGGTATAATATTATACAGGTCTTTTTAAATAAAACAAGTATGTGCTTACTATAGATTTAGCTAATAGAATGGTATTCTGCGGTCAGAAAATTGCTGGCAAATACTGAATTAGGAGAAAACGACCAGATGAACACGACATTTTATTGAATTCCACTTTTTACTATTAACTCCTAATACATAAAATGAAAGATTTTTTAATTTATGTTTATAGAAATTTGTATAGGTACATCATTTTTATTGAAAATTAAATTTTATTAATACATTATTTAGTATAAGAACTTAAAGCTATTTTTTAATATCACATATTAAAAACAATGGTAACAAATTTAATATGATCTATGTGTTGTTATGCAAAACTGATCATTAATAAACACAAGGCTGATGAATTGATACTACATTTGAGATGGACTTTGAATATTAGAAAAATTCTGGTTATTTAACAAAACTTATATAAAAAATAATTTACATATTTATTTAAATTTTAAACCATGTTAATCATTTTTTTATAACCGTAAAAATTTTCAAAACTATAATGAATTTGACTATGTTATTAGTTGTAATTTGCCTCAGGGTAAAGGAGTTCACTTAAAAGAGCAGAACGTGTTTACACGATACGGCTTTAGTCTCAATAATAAATGAACTGTTTAAAAAGTCAAAGGTTGTAACGTATAAAAAAGCCAAAGGGAGGAAGATGAATAATGCAGACAGTGTCCCGGAGGGAGGAAGAGAGATTGTTGCTATAAAAATCAGCACCGTGGCTGGGTGCATATTTCAAAGAGAAGAGTCGCCGTGGATAACAAGACTTGGTTCAGTTTGAAAAAGGTCAGACTGAGCACAGTGTACAGAGCCATGAATAAACACTGGACAACCACACTGGCTAAAGGAAAAGTTAAAACAATAAACATAAACTTTATTTCCCTCTTTACCACAAAACCTAAACAACTACCGTGCCCTATTTGCCTCCCATGTTAGACTACTGTACTCCATCTGCGTTAGAACATGTCTAAAATTCCCAACTATCTGACTAAAACAACACCTATTAACATTTTTGTTAAAAAATAACATTGAGACAATATTCTCTTTACAAAATTTTATAATTCAGATGTCATTTAACGGTGTAAAGAAGTATTTTACACCAACAAAAAACTAAATGCTGGAAACTGTTAATAAAATATTTCTTCCATTTCCAGTTTTGATGAAAAATAAATATCCTTTTAACCAATGCATTTCCTTTTTTCATATATATATGAAAACAAATCACAAGGAAAAAAAAGAAAACAGATAGAAAAAATTCTCTGAGGCGTTTCAATTTATGTCATCAGAGAGAAAACAAGGTAAGAACTGATATATGAACTATATATATATATATATATACAAATATTACACATAAACACGTGAAATAACAATCAATGATCAAACAACAATATGAATTGTGAAAACAAGACTAGGATCTTTCAACCGTAACACCTACTGAAGGTTTCAGTTGGGTTTCTGACTCTGACGAAGACCGCTTTTTACGGTTGAAAGATCTTAGTCTTGTTCAAAAATAATAAACCACATTTCATATTGTGGTTTCATCATTGATATATTTATTATAGACACATAGGGAAATTAAGAAAACAACCTTGTAGTCTCCAATTTTTGGTTTCTACCATCTTCAGAAAAGAAGAACGAGAAATTAAGCGCACTGGAACAGAGCTTCGTAATATTGCGCTGGGAATTATGTTTTCAAAATATAAATATACAGATATATATAAACTCAATTTTTATGAAGATACGTCTAGTTCTTGATGTTCAAATTAAACTCTCATTAAAAAGTTTGCGTTTTTATTTAAAACATTTTTCATAGACCTATAAAACAAATGACAACAAATATAAGATATTTACTTTTTTTTGGTCTATGAAAAAGGTTTTAAATAAGAACAGAAATGTTGGCAATGAGAATTTAATTTTAACATGAAGAGTTTTTATAAAAATGCGTCCTGATAAAATTTTATGTGTTTCTACTTTACGGTTGATCATTTTGCAATATTCCTATATATATATATATATATATATATATATATATATATATAAATTAATAATCAACAATAACTCTTGATATAAAATATAAATTAAATGCCACAATTAACCAATATATATTAATTAAAATGCTCTAAGGCCTTTCGTTTTTTCGTTTAATATATATTTGTTAATTGTGGCATTTAATTAATATATATATATATATATATATATATATAAATTAATAATCAACAATAACTCTTGATATAAAATATAAATTAAATGCCACAATTAACCAATATATATTAATTAAAATGCTCTACGGCCTTTCGTTTTTTCGTTTAATATATATTTGTTAATTGTGGCATTTAATTAATATATATATATATATATATATATATATATATATCTTCATTATGCATGTTAAAAACAAGCAAAGCATTCAACGAAATACACACATATCTATAAATATACCTTATTTAATAATGAAACGATCCCAAAAATACAACTAAAGTTAAATGTAAACAATAGCACATAGACAAATTAAGAACACTCTAAGTCTCCAATAATTTTTGGCTTGAACAGTATACTTATATTGCTAAAGCCTGTATTTCTAATGTTAAGAAAACATTTTCGGGGACCACCACCCAAAGAAAAATATATAAAGATAACTTGAATGGCAGCCAAAAAAGTCATGATTGTGGATGCTTCCATGCACATTAATAAAATTCGCATACCATTTAATCTGAATTTTGTAATTTCTTACTGTATTTATATTTTACGCGTATTTACTGTAAAATCTATATCAAACTACAACAAAAAATGAACAAGTAGAAACAAAACACAACTCACTTCAATATACGACCTCATCATCATCGTCATCATCAGAAGAACGAGAAAAAGAAGAAGAAGAAGAAGAGGAGTTCCATTCGATCACCAAACGGCAATAGTAATACATATATATATATATATATTTTTTTTTTTTTATTATTATTTATTATTATTTTTTTTTATTTTATTTATTTTTTTTTAAAGTTGTTATCAGCTTTTAATTTTATTTTAGTTAAATGTTTTCATTTTTTAATTTTTATTTGGCTTTTATCTCTTTATCTTCCTGTCTACCTTTCCTCCGAAAGTTGGCTACACTGTTTGAGTGCTTCAGTTCGAACGCCAAGTCAGTCGTTATCAGCCTTTGGAGCGATTCACTTCTTTTCCTGAAGACGAGGACATCGAAATATAGTAGTGAGTTCAGTGGTTTCCTTTCTATGTGTTCTTTTTTAAATTCTAGTTTATATATATATATATATATATATATATTTAATACATATACTTTGTGTGTTGCTCTTTGTTAATCTCGAACTCGTATATATATATATATTTTAAATATCATCATTCTACTATAGGAATTCTTGTTTTATATGAATAATATATATATATATATATAATTTCTTAATATATACACCTTTGAATTTATATTATTTGAGGAAATAACCTTTTTGATACATATACTATTAATTTTTTACTTATTTCTCTTCTTACTATTTTTGCAGATAGGATTTTTAAATCTCTTATTTCTGTTTCTATAACTCTCCTCATCTCGTACCTGTGCAATAACTCTCTGAAATAATTACTGAACACCTCTATTTTTATTACGAATTTCGATTAAGTTATGTTAAGATAAACCCTGTGGATGGTAGAAGAGGTTTATACATTTTCAATATAAACTGACACTCATATAAATGAAGGAAATACACTTACAGTTTTTCAATGTGCATCATACATCAGAATAGGAGAGAGATACCACGTGTACCTTGTCAATAGCAGACCAGTAGCCATCCATTACATCAGGGACCAACTTATGGAAATGGGTTGCAGATTGTGCAACTATTTCCGTTTGACTGCAAGAAAGCTCACTCTGCAAGCCTTCAAGAGACCAAATTTGGCTAATCTATGCACACTCTGGAATTGTTCTAAGCTAAAAGAGAATATTTAAATTAAATATTTAATAATGAAATTTAATTTTTTAATATTTTAACTGTATATATTTTTTTGTTATTGCTTTGTTTGTGTGACTTTTTTTCCATATGCTGAATTGTATTTATTTATGTCATTTGTTTGTTTTTTTTTCTATTATTTAATTAATCATTATTTTCATCTTCCTAGTTTGCAAATTCACTTCTTTCTGTTTTTTAGATTATCTTTAATCCATGTGCACGCTTGTTAATATTGGCAGCCCCAAATAATTGTTCAATAACTGTGTTTCATCTCTTTCTCTTCTCTCATGACGACTCTAATCAAAAATTACAAACTATAAGTTTCTTTTTTATTTATTTGTATGTCTCAGTTTACAATGAACTTTTTTGCTCCAATTGCGGATCTTTTTCTCAAACTTGAGTTGTATATACTCGTAGATATAACTTTACATTATAATATATCTTTTAAAAGACAAATTCTAGTAAAAAAAATAGTAAACTGAATAAAAAACACATAAATAGCATATCACAGACACTATAAAGGTAAACATTATATATTCACTAGTGACATCTGTACAGAGTCTCTTCATTCCATTCCACGCTTTGCTATATTGGCTGTCCTAATAGTTCTCATGTATAATCTTTTTTCTTTTTTGTTTCAGGTGTTGAATTGCCAGCATTTGACAGGCTCATCTTTGCAGTTTTTATTATTTAAAAAATATTAACTAGGACTTGCCAGTTAAGATAGCAGCAGGTTTACAAAATTTACATCTGAGAAGATGTTTATTGTTTCTAAACTAAAGTTCAGTACGAGTTTTGAGAAAGTTTATAGCCGTCACGCTACTCCAACACGTAACTGCATTACGTTATTTATGAAAAAAATTCTCAAAACATTATATATTTTTGATAAATCATTCAACATAAGAACTGTTACTAAAACCACTGTTGAAAACACGGTACTTTCACTCGAATTTGGCTATGAGTTTCTCTGACCTCCCATATTGTCACTTTTTTCCGGAGGAGCAAAAACAAGAGCAGGTTGTATACCATCAATCCTGGAGACCTGCCATATTTTCAGTAAACAATCTTCACTCTCTTTAGCGAAATCAAGTGAGATATGCTTCAAGATATCGGGAAATTTTACATCCGCTGGAAATTGTTGAAAACTGGTATAACTTTGTGGAGATACACAGCAAGTTATCAGATATTTGAAACATACTCGTAATAGCAATTGTAGCCAGAAAAACTCCAATGATTCCTTTATTAATGCTAAAAATACTGATACACTCACTTCTTGATGTGACTTATAGTACAATTTTAAAACTTTTGGGACACCCTGTATATTTATATATCACAGAAATCGACACCATAATACTAATATTAATAAACGACACTATGATTTTTTGACACACACTTGCATCTCACACATACACACACACACAAACACACAACAAAAGGAAATAAAGACATGTACTCTACATGAATAGTTAGGTAGGATCGCTTTTTCAATAAACAGAGCTAGATCCCATGTATGCATCAGAGAATGAATAAGCTGATATAGTGGCTTTAAAATTCATCCCATATAAAGGGGTAAAGACACCATTATCATAACTCTCCATATCCAGCATTATAACGTGGCAGCTGATGTTCTCAAGTAGGAGGAGATTTAGATCACCTCTTTAGTAAGAGCATTGACAAGAGAGTCTTCGCTATAAGTCACACAGCTTGACAGTTTGCGCACATTAGTGTTGGCCATGTTCTGAAATAAGTCCAGACAAGATTTTTACAATATTTCCATATTTTCATAGGTCCTCTGTTTTACCTGCAGATGCTCCTTTCTCCTAATAAATTATTTAACATTCATACTAGCAGAAGCAACATTAATTCTATTTATTGTTAACAAGACTGATGATACTCGTACTTTGTGAGATTGAACGCCAACTACCATGTATGGAAAGGAACTAAAAAGTGCAACTAATACTTGCAAACAATTATTAGTTATAACAATAATATTTATTTTTAATTTTTTTTATACTAATGTATAATAAGTACATGTATGATTCAATATTAAATAATTAAATATTTACATGATGAAATAATGAGTTTAACATATAGAATGAAACTAAAAAAAACATAGCACAAACAAAATCACACCTCTCATTTTCGCTTTCTTTATTCACTGATCAATCACAAACATCAATTGCAAGAATATTAAAAAAAAGTAGTAAGGTGGCAAAAGATATAAACATGTTGAATCAGTTTTTCCATGTTAATTTATCTTAATATAAGATCATTTATATAAATGTAAATTACTTTATACATTTATATGTATATATATTTCACTTAATAAACGGAAAGGCAATCCAAACTGGACACAATACGAGTTCAAAATCCAAGAAGAGTAGCACAGAAAATAAAGAAACACATTTAAAACAAAAATTTTTGGGCAATTGGAAAATTTGGTTTGTTACTTGTCGTTGCGTCTACAACGTTTTTGGTTTCACTTTTTCTTTTCTTCTGAAGTTTGAAGTGTCTTTCTTTACTCTCTGCGTAACACTTCTTGTATTTTGAACCTATATATATATATATATATATATATATATGTATAATTAAAGTTACAACTAGAGGACACAAGAAAAAGGACGAACACTCACAAATCTCGATAATTTCGGCGTCTTGCCGTCTATATATATATATATATACTTTTTCGTTGAAAATACGATCCACATCGGACAAATATAGTTCAATATAGAAAAAGAAACATAAAGAAATCAAAAGAACACACTTACAGTCTCTAATTTTCGGATTGAACTAAAAATTAGGGACCGTAAGTGTGTTCTTTTGATTGCTCTATGTTTCTTTTTCTATATTGAACTATATATATGATCAAACCACTATATGAAATGAGAAAACAAGACTAAGATTTTCAACCGTAAGAAGCGGCCTTCATCAAAGTCAAAAACCCAACTGTTGAGTTTTTGACTGTGACAAAGACCACTTGTTACGGTTGAAAGATCTCAGTCTTGTTTTCCCATTTTTTATTGTGGTTTGATCATTATATATATATATCAGTTAAATGAAACAATTTCATTTAACTATTAATTAAATTCATTTAAGTGAAATAAACTAGATTAACTGAAGACTTTTCTTCTCATAAGGTATATGAGATATATCAGTATTATTTGGTTTTTAATTGGTAGGCATTTGTATTTGCTATTTATGTTTAGTAAACAACAATGTTGCTCAAAGGCAACAATCAAGCAAGCAATATACAAAGTTTTAATTGTGAAGGTAAGTAGATTTACTTCACTTCTACTCTTTAAGAACTAATAGTTTTTGTATTACACGCTGGTCTCATGTCTAATATTCTCTAAAAACGTTGCCCATATTATTTTGCATTAATTAGTATTATTATTTTAGTAATTATTACTTTACTGTTCTATTCCAAAATAAATGCATATACTAGTTGAGTATTGCTCTAATTGATATATTTTACAACTTACAATAATAAATCAATATTGAATTATACACAAAATATTTTGGATATGTTGTATGAAAAATCACAACCATTTAAGTTTTAAACGCATTTCTTGAAGTCAATTAGTCGTTGCTATATAGTTTTTAAATTCTAGTCCTACAGCTTTGACATTAATAGTTTCTGAAGCTCATTTTCTTTATATTCTAATGCAATTAATTCCTACTCACATTCCTTTATCTTCAGAGATTCATTCAAAACGTCTTTTATTTCTTAAGATTCTTTAGGAATTAGTTTTCCAAGCTTTCCTTTCTTAAGGGTTATCGTTTAAGCTTTATAACATTATCTTTTTGTCTCTTTGAAAGATAAATAAAGGTAATTCAAGTAAGTGTTATTACAGTAAAATTGCTTCATAAGCATTTTTATTAAAAACTTTAAATATCGTTTATTTTTTGTTTAATCCTTTGAAAAATAGTTTTTCGAGCTTTATTCTTTTAAGTTTTATCGTTTTTGCTTTGAAGTATTAACTGTTGTGAGTTAAAATGATAAATAAAGGTAATTCAAGTAAGTGTTATTACAGCAAAATATATATATATATTATACTACAGTATAGTATTTTCGTTTGTTATATAAATATATATACACGAAAATACTAATGTTATATATATAATAGAAAAATTACCGATGCAAGAAATTATTAGATCTTTGACAACAATACAAAAGATTTTTTTAACTTTGTCATGTATACTTATGTTTAGATGTTTTCTTTTGTAATACGAAAAAATAGCATTCTCAACATGCAAATGTGCTTTTCTAATTTGTTGATAATTTTCTGCATATATGATGTATCAACGTATAGATTCGAGGTATAAACGACAGAAGGTTCCTTTGTTGATTAATTGCTTGAATTACTCACTGCTCACAATGCATCGTTAGAACTCTCGATATGGAATATTTGTTCTTCTTTATCTTCTCTTCCAACGTCTTTCTGACGAGATGCTGTGATGGGTCAGTGCAGCCCAATGACCTGCGTGCTCAACTCTGAACTGGTAAACCTCGAGTTCTACTCTCACTTTAGCCTCGATTTCTTCACAACAGAGGTAAACAAATCTGAACACGCCATCCATCGGAAAGGATACTAACATGTCAGATTCAAGCCACGACTATGTCAGGTAGACAATAAATATCTCCATTCAAAATACATTTGAGTTTGGTAAAATTTAAGATTCCTAAGACAGAATAAATCCGGCAATGTACTATACTTGTTACTGAAATAGGTGCCAAATAATAAATGAGTAACACATCCCAACCATAAAACAGCACTAAAAGATGAAAATAACCGTAGCTTATAGGTTCTCAAAAGCATACACTAAAATGGCGCACTGTTTTTCAAACTATCGATTGCATTATGGGTTTTTGTTTCTCTAGTTCTTTATATATATAATACTATAAAAAGATTTCACATAAACACGTGAAAGAACAATCAATGATCAAACCACAATAAGAAATGGGAAAACAAGACTAAGATCTTTCAAGACCGCTTGTTACGGTTGAAAGATCTTAGTCTTGTTTTCCCATTTCTTATTGTGGTTTGATCAATAATACTATAAATTAATAAATCAGTATATTTCAAATTATAAATTTAAACATGAGCATGCAATACAATTTCATGATTACCTGACATACCTACATTCAAATCGATAGAGTTTCATAAAGTTCTACAGTAAATCTTTTGAAATTTACTGTAGAAATGCCAGAAAGGATTAAAAGCAAATGACTGATTGATCTGTAATTCATTTCTGCTACTTTGAATTAACATTCTGTCGTTTATTATTATTGACCTTATTTATTTTTGAACAGTTCATACTTCTATCTGCCATTTTTTCTACTGAAAAGAATGTATCTTTTACAGCTATTACGACTTGATGGGCAAATTGCAAAAGCATTGTTCAAATTAATGCTTTTGTAGTGACAATTTTTCATATATTTTTTTGCTTTAACTAATTTTGTTAAGTATTAATAATAATAATTAAAATGTATTACACTGGTTCTTTTTCATTTAGGTTCTGAAGTGAGCAAAAGTGGGTAGTAACGGTGTCTTAAACTCGAGCATTTTTTGATGGTGCGTTTTTCTATTTTCAACTTCTCTCAATCTAAAGAGAAGGAAGTAAAATGGTCGTTTGATTATAACATTTATTTTCCAATAAATTAACTACTAGTGAAAAACAGTGCTACAAATCTTAGAAGTCTAGCAGAAAAAGAATAGGAACACGAAGTAAGAGTCTGATGATTCATTTTGCAGTCAAAGATCTGAAATGTCATTTTCACAACTGAAATTGATAAACTATCTGAGCCTTCTATGAAGCAGTTATGACTAACCAACCATTTGTAATTAGTGTTGAATAATAAATCTTTTTTGCTTATACAAAGAATTTCTAGTTTCAAAGTTTCGTGACGAGAGCTTTCTTTTGGAATTTCAGAATTTAATCAATTTGACATATTTACAGTAATTGAAATAAATCATCTATGCCGTGCAATATCTGCAGTTTCTTCACAAAAATAATTTACTTTCTTATATTATCTTATAGTAATTTAGCCTTACAGTTATGTCTTTGAAGATTGCTATCTGCCCGGGGCATTACTCGAAGTCAGTCCGCTGGTGACTATGTTTGAGCCAAATAGTAAGAAATTCGCTTTTTTTTTTTAATCCTCTAGTGATCAAAATACTAGTCAATATCACTAACACAGGATATATTTGCTTTATATAATCAGTTATTTATAGTTATATTTCAATATGAAAGCAAATATGATAAGCAATGTGATAAGGCGGTTCCTTAATCTAATATCAACTAATGAAATCAAAAGTAGGGATTAATAATGATTGATGTTGGCAATCCTTACACAGAACTTTGTTGTCTCCGAAGAGGTCAAGTGTCATAGGTCATCCATCAGTCTGTCAGAATTGACTTCAGTCCGAATAATCTCAAGGATACGAAGCAAACAGAATTCTTTATATAAACCTTGGGATTATAGAAGACATACTTCATAACTTCATACTCTTAGTAAAGTTATGAACAAAAATGGACTACGATTGGGGGAAAAAAATTAATACTTGTTGAAAGTATGTATTGGTAAGTAAATTGCAACATGAATTAATATATGAAAGTAAAACTATGAACAAAAAAAAAGAAAAAAATAAACACTTTTTTGGAAAACAAAATTTCAGTTGTTCAAGTAATTCTCTTAAAATAAAAAGTAAAGCATGATATACTGAAAAAAATCACACTGCAGTTGGTCAAATTATTAAATTTAAAAAAAATGAAAACTTTTTTGTCTTTTATGTATTTTCAGTATAATTGAACGAGATAATATTTCAAAAACATATAGTTTTATTCTAAAATTATTAATAGCAATTACAATAACTCTCAGTAATTGTATTTATTATATAAACATTTATTTTGTTATGTGTTTTTGTAAACTATTTTTTCCTACGATAAATTTTCTGAATAATAGGGCGAAATGAAACATTTGAAATATTACGGAACTGCTACAGAAATGTATTTTAGTTGATTTTCTGTTTTCAATTTCTCATTTTTATTCATATTATTAATTGTAAATATAACCTGACAAGGAACACTAAGTATTGAAATGCGTTTGTTTGTTTGAGTAGACATTGGATAAAATCATTTATCTCAAAACTTATTGTTTTTTCCCTTATTCTAATCATGAGTAAATACCTTTCAATAAATGCAGAGCTCGTGTGTTTTTCAGTTATAATTATGCTCTTTTTATAGAACTCTTATTATTAAATGTATAGAATAGTCAGTTTGTTTACATGATCTTTAATTAAATGTCATGATTATAGTCCCTAATAATTTAAAGAAACTGATCCCGGTGGACCATATAAGGTTTAATGGTTATAGGATATAATTTTGCGGGGAAGATCAGTCACGTAATGGACGATTTGATACCAAGATATCAAAGTTTTTAAATATTGTGTATTCATTTTTTAAAACTGACAGTTACAAAATTTAATAAAGGTATATGAACTGCATTGTCAACATTAAGATGTTATAATCCAAACAGAAGTTAAAAAAAAAAATTAAAAAAAAATTTTAAATTTATACCGAACGAAATCTGATTTATTATACAACTTGTTTTCATATATTTTTTGAAATATTAAAACGGAAATTACTTACAATGAATGCCGAGGAAGAAGGAATTTATTAAAGAAACGACTGGAGATGGTGGGAAGGAGCCAAATATATGCGCCGAGTTGGCCTTTGATTTAGTGTGTTGTTTGGATCGGCTCAAGGAGGCCAAACTTCCATCTGTAAATGATATATCTGTTATATTGACCTGACTTATTTAACTGGATTACATTGGGTGGTGAAACATTTCCAATAGAATTAACTCAAAAAAAAAAAAAGGAATTTTAATGTTTTCCAATTATCAATTCAAAGATTCACAAGGTTAATATAATCTCTTAACTCATATACTCATTTTACTGGAAAAAAACGTTTCATTTAGAAAGTTTTGGTTTCAAATAACCAGTATTCACTAAATACAATTGATATGACTATTAAATTATGTATATGTTTGTTATAGTACATAATCTTTTCATTCTCACGTACAATTTTTAACCTACAATGATCTTTTCAATAAGTGTTCGGGTACAACCAAATGATTATTCTGAAAAACTACATTACACATGTTTGAAAATAAAGATACTCGTAATGCACTATTCTGAGGCCAAGTTAGCTCAGAGGCAACGTGTTCGCCTCTGAACTGGTAGTTTCGGGGATCGATACCCAGCGTGGCCATCGATTTATTCATGTGGGAGGTGAAGAAATCTAAACACATCGTCCCTCAGAGATAACGAAATGCAATCGGTCCCGATCTTGTACGATGTAAGGTACTCGTTAAAGATTCCCACTCTATATACACTTGAATTAGGAAAAATTTAAGACTCATAATGTAGAATTAATAGGTGATGCAATATTCCTTCGAGAAATCAATATTAGAGGGCTGACTTTTTTAGTAGCTCAGCCCTTTATGTAAAAAAAAAAGAAAGAAGAAAGTACTATTTCAGTAGGTGGAGTTATAGGCATTCCTAGGATGCTTTAGTTGTAGACAGGGCTGAGCAAGTCTTGCCTCCCACCAGTTCACTTAATCGCGCACCAAACATGTCACCACTATTATATATTGTAAACAAGAAAACGATCCAAAAGGACAACAAACGTTTCATGGTGAATAAAAAACACAGAACTAAGGAACAAACACACGTACTGTCACTAATTTTCGATTGAACCGTCATCAGTGGAGTTGAGATAGGGACACCAAGCGCACTTGCAACCGTCTCAATTGTTGGTATCCAACCGTCACTTCATAAGTGCGCTTGGTGTCCCTATCTTAACTCTCCTGATGACGGTTCAACCGAAAATTAGAGACAGTAAGTGTGTTTGTTACTTAGTTCTGTGTTTGTGATTCACCATGAAACGTATATATATATATGAAGACCGCCTGTCACGGCTGAAAGACCTCAGTCCCGCCCTCCCATTCTCTTATTGTGGTTCGATCATCGACTGCTACTCCACGTGTTTATGTGAAATCTTTTTATCACATATTTCACATAAACACGTCTAGTAGCAGTCGATGATCGAACCACAATAAGAGAATGGGAGGGCGGGACTGGGGTCTTTCAGCCGTGACAGGCGGTCTTCGTCAGTTGGGTTTTTGACTCTGACGAAGACAAAGTAACCGCTTGTTACGGTTGAAAGATCTTAGTCTTGTTTCCCCATTTTCTTATTTTTCAAATGTTTTTTGACGCTAAACAGCTCATTAAAAAATCATGAAATTTTGACCATAAATGGAACACAAAATTAGCAATTTATAAAAAAAAATGCATGAAATTTCAATGACAGCAAAGAGTAATAAAACTATAAAAACTGTTTGTTTATCCTGGACTAAGGGATAACCTGCTATACTTGTCGAATTTTTTATAATTTTTTACAATGTTTACATTGACTTAGAAATTTTTTCAGTGAATACACTGAGATAAAATTGATATTTAAAAAAGGTAAAATTTAAATAATTTATTGACTTAAACCAGATATACAGGAATAATATTTTTACAAGTAAAAAAATCACCCCCAATAAACATTAATATAAATTTCCTTTCTGTTCCATGGCATGATGGATTTGTCTCGTAAAATGTTTTAATAAATCGATATATTGCACTCTTGAGCAAAACTTAATATCAGTTATAATTAACTTTATCTTTGTGAATTATAGTATCTTTCTATGTTATTGAAATGTGACGAATGGACTCTTTCCTCAAGAAAGAGGAATTATGTTTGTCGATAAATAAGAGTATCCAGTTTTTTCACTATTCTAGTCTGATATATTTATTATATATTAACTAATAAATATTAAATTAAATATAAAAAATATTTATTGTTTTCAAAAATTAGAAGGTCCTAACTATAAAAGATTTAAATTATATTGAATAGAGGGCTTCAAATTTGGGTTGAGTATGTAAACTGTCTAATTACTAATATATTTTTTCTCACTATACATTCATAGCAACCTTATAACAGAGTACAGCAGGCAGGAAAAAGGTAACACTCGCTCAGAAAAAATTTGTATGTATTTTTTTTTATAAAGGGGAAGGAAAATGATTTTATTAAATACTAAGAAGCCATAAAATACCCAGCATAATAATTCTATAAAAGACCAAAAATGTAAAACATAATTCAAAATTGAAAACTTTCGTTTGAAGATTAATAAATGTAATTATCGTACATTCTTAATTATAAATTATCTTAAAGCGACATAGTTTCTACGACGTTTATGATGTTTTTCAGAGAAAATAAGAGTATTTTCCTGTTTTAAATTTGAAAATTTGACTTAATTATCAAAGTAGAAGGAGTTCAAGTAAACGAAGTAAGAAATCATCTGGCTATTTGAACAAAAGCCATATTCTCTTGTAGGAGATTATTTTGTATCAAGAAATGTTCACTTTGGCTTTTCAAAAATATAATTACTGCTGTAGTTATACATATATGTATATGAGATTATTTGCATAAGTTGTGTGATATACAAAAATAAGCTTATATATTGATAAATCGATCAATCACTATCAGTACTACCTCAGAAAACAAAGACTAATAAACATCTCCCATTTAGATGTTTGTATTACGCCTAAATAAGACGATATATATTGTATATCCAAGAAGTTTGATATTAAGTTTACTTATAGTAAAGTTGAGTGTAGGCCACTCCAGATTTTTTTTATTTCTATTCATATTTTCATAATACCACTTCCTTTCCTTAGGTGACAGTTGAAAGGTTCGAAATATTAAAAGTAAATCCTAGTGTTTAGTTACTATCCGTGTTTCTTTCTAATGTTTTTCTGGTATAGACGTTCCTGCACCAGTGGGAGACAAATGGTGAGTTATAAAAAAATTATTATCTACCCATTTAATTATCAAAAATCGATTGTTTAGGTAATCAGTTATATTACGGTATGACTTTAGAACTCTAATCTGGCCATCATTATTTTAAACTAATAAAATGAACGTTAGTAAAATTTTTGGCTTGATTTGTTGATAAGGCCATTTTTTTATATTTCTAACATAAACGTCTTTAACGATGCGCTATGTTGATAATATTTAAATAAAAATATTTTTCACATTCAGTCCAATTCCTTTAATAAATGTAATTCGTAAAGTCTATAGTAATGGTATGAGAATTCTAAATTGGGTGGTTAGTATTCACCCACTCAAATGGAACTTCTAAAAATGAGAGTCGAAAGCTTATGTAATGACTCTTCAAGCTGAAATAACTTCCTTTCTACGAAGATATTTCACTTCTGTTTTTGTTGGACTCTTTCCCATTTGAATCTCCTTATTTTAGTTTAGTAACAGTTAATTTGTTTAAAGGACATTTCCATCTTTACCTGTTCTATGTTAAAATTAAATTTTAAAGAATTTATTTAAGGTTATTTTTAACAGAACTATTAGTGGATGAAGTTATTTATTTTAATTAGGTCATTTAGAAAACTTACTGAATGTGATTCTCTTGATATAAAAACATTTATAATTAAAATAGCGTTTAATTTGTTTGAGTGGTCTTTAATAATTCAACTAACCGTGAAGCGATAAACAATACAGCAAGTCAGCTCACTCCTGTCATAATGACACTCATATGATCATATATATAAAATTAAGAAAGTCTGATTGCATCTTATCTTATTATAAAGTCGTTCTTTATCTTTTATATCTCCCTTACCGTGGTCAATTGAAAAGTCGCGCACCAACCATGTCACCCCTGAAATCTTGATTTCATAATATACTTATTCTATGAAACATTCATATTTTATTAAATTGGTTATAAATATATGTTTATATATAAAAAAAATATTTAAAACGAACGTAATCAGAGATAGAAACAGACATGACTCAATTCGATATTTCGACGATCGTCGAAAATCAAAAATGCTCTCCAATGCTTTCGTAAATCGTCGAAATACAGAAGTAATGGATGTTTCTACCTCTGTGTTACCTTCGTTAGCACTTTTTTCTATTTAAAAGTCCGTTTAACCGTTTCATTTAATAGCTATATATAACATTAATATATAGTATGATATGAACATTAATATAATGTTAAGAATATATTAATTAATATATTTATTAGTCATTAATATTAATAATGTTATTATTAATAACTGATTTCTTAAATGAAACTGAATTACTACAGAGATATCCTCTCGCAGAATATTCCTTTGATGAACTTCCTATATTAAACAAATTTTAATATGGCAGAATATATATTTAGATTTCAAAACGTCCTTCGACATATAGGTTTGAGGGCTTTAGAGCTTCTGAAAGAGCCAATATACTATGTCTTTTAAGAGGACGGTTACATTCAGAAATGTTAGGTTGTATTCTGAATTTTAATTATTCCTTTACACATTTATTGCCATTCATTTGTTAAATAATGTAATTATTATTTAATCTTACCAATTAGAAATAATCAATGATAAAGGTTATGATACGGAAAGTCATGCTGGTTACCTCGTTATTATACTCAGATGGAAGTATTATGGTTTTAGGATTAATTATAATAATTAGCTTAACAATCTGTTATAGGTATAGGTAATAATAATTATAGGAAAATATAGGAATATAGGAGAAGGTTAATAATTATATAGAGAATTACGGTTACTTTATGTACGAATGCAATATGTTCGAGGAACATAAATCAACATTTTTAGAAAAGAAAAAATTGCATTAATTGAATAAAACTAGAATCCATGACTGATCCGTCATTAATAATTATCAGTAATTACCTGTCTAACTGTATTGGTTACTAAATATTAATTTCGTCTTATCAAATAAAGCGTGACACACGTAAGTACGTAGTTACTGGCGTATTAATATATAGGATAATTTTGAGCATATTTAGATTGATCTCCTGATTGTTAAAAAAGAGTTAAGAAAGAACTGGATTTAAACAACCTCTATATTAAGAAGATTAAAATTAAGCTGTCATAGGTATGCAAAAATCTCAGAGTTGTCTAGATAAGAATCTAACTGGAAATTTCATTCAACAAATATTCTGGTTAAAGAGATAATACGAAACCCCCATGAAATTCTTCGATATAACCTGAGGTTTTTAATCCTAAATATACACGATTGATGTACTCTAAGTTGGTAAAATCGATAGTCATATATCTCTATTGTAAGGAAGTAAAGCATAATTACAAAATAATCAAAACTGAACTTAATAAGTGGAAACGATAGACATCTCTAGGGAGAAGATGAGTAATGCCACCTGTTTTACGTTAACACGTAAGAAATTTGAACCTTTCCCCTTAGATTATTAAGGGGAAAGATTCTCCAACAGTGTTTTAAGACTAACATGCCACAGGAATGTCTCAAAGCAAATCTAGATATTCTATAGTCTGATTGGCCTAAAATTAATAGTTCGACTTATACAGTAGTCACAATGTCTCTCAGAAATTTTGAAATAGTCATATTGATAACATAGACCAAGAGTTTCTTGCTTTTGAGAAAAAATTTTTCATCTCGTACCCTGTTGTGCTAAAAATAACACGCAAAGCTGAATTAGGTATCAAAGGCCTTCATTACAATATTCCTAAATCACTGGAAGAAATAAATACGATTTTCCAGACCAAAATGTTTTCGATGAAATTTTGATAAAGCCCACATTAAAGAAGTGACTTAAACAAGCACAGATATACATTTTATCAGTGAGTTATGCCCAATGAATTATACATAATTCGCATTCACTTTAAATTACTGTAGAAGGGTCTAATTTCTATTCAAAATCCAGCCAAAAAAAAAAAAAAACTTAACTTCTATGTGGGTACCCAGGCCACATGGGAATAGAGGGGAATGAAATGGTGGAACAACTAGTGAAGGCAGAGCCAAACAACCTCTTTGTAGCTCTGGTCTTTTCACATTTGACCCCTTACGTTCGTCAAAAGTGTCATTCAAGGATAGCTAAGGCAAAATTAACAAGAATATATAGTAAGTAAAACTAAGTCATAGTTTACAATCCTTAAACTAATAATAATAATACCTCCTTTAATGATACTGTTGGATTTGTTTACCAGATTTTGGAAGACGTCGACTTTCAAGACAAACTTATCAAAATTTGTAAAATGTACTTACATTAGTTGGTTAAATTGTATTATTATATTTCGGCCATTATTTTATTTATTTCAGTTTCTTATATTATTTCTCTATTATTTTTTTTATAGTCATCATAAAGTCTGTGAACTTGTTTATATTAGAAGAGTTGAGAAGAGTTTATAATATAAACTCTTAAAATTAAAAACAGTTGTTACAACTGTGATTTTCACTGGATCAAGCCTTCAGCACCACATCCTTGGTGTCTTCCTGATGATGAACACAAAGTGTTCGAAACGCGTTGTTGTTGTTGAATAAAACTTCATTTGTGTGGAGACTTTTGTTTGTTTATCTATTATCCCTCAGAACTTTAAATAATCATTGACGCATTTTATTATTATATTTATGATTGAATTCCATTAATTTTTTAGTTATGCATGATTCATTTACCTAATTTTATTCTTCTAGTATTTTGTTCTTACTCATTAATATGAAGTTGCTCTTTCATTTTTCCTTTAAAGACATTTCCTTTCTTATAAAGGAAAATGGAAGAAATTTTAAAAGAATTGAGATCAATAAATTATAAATGGGTAAATAAATTGAAAATATTTACGAAAATTAACTTTAATGAAGTATTTATTAATTCAAAAAAATTGTTTCCATTTAAAGTTAGTCTTTTTTTTTAAATATTGTTTTCAATAATTCTAATTTACTAACCTAAAGAATGGAATTCCAAATCAAGATAGTGCTAATGCAACCACAGGTCAAGCTTTAGTTAGAAGGAAAAATCAGATAAAGACAAAGCTAGAAGTCTTTATTCTTTTTGCTTTTGCTAAATTGTAACTTATTCTTGGCACCAGGCTAATCAGCTTGGTAATCCTTTTCTCTGCTAAATGCTGCTCTAACTCAACACTATCGCTGAACAGTGTCTCTCACGCGATTACCTCATCAGCCAACTGCACCGGTAATCTAACGAAATCTGCCCCATTCATCAATATTGCTTTATTAAAACCATTTCTATATTCTAAGAGCATTAATACAATTAATGAATAAGGATTTTTTTACTGAGTTTTTAGTTAAATGTATTTATTTGAAGAAAGAAACAATTAGAAAAAGTGGCACACAATGTCACCTTCATGTAGTTTAAAAACATAAACAATGTATTTCCTTATTACCTTTTATAGATTCGTAACTCTATGAACATTTCTAAGTGCTGGAAGTAGCATAATGAGTATTATTTTATTACTTCATTTTTTTATACTATATTATTTGTATTCTCAGCTTTATTTTGTCGCTACCTTTTATCTATATTTGAATTCCTCAATTCATACCTCAATTTTTCTTTCTGTATTTATTATTTTTCTATATTTCCTAATTTAATTTACTTATTCATTGATTCCTGTCTACCTTATTTTCTGTCACCGGGTGCGTATGCAGTAACATTGTTGGTCTACAACCGTTTCTGGACCAGTGAGCTTAATTTCCTCTCTTATCCCTCCTGAAGACGTTTCAATGTACATTGAACTCTATATATATATATATATATATATATATATATATTATATATATATATATATATATATATATGGATTAATTTACCACAATGAAAACAATTTTTTAAAACAATGCTCTAAGGCCTTTCGTTAACACATCTTCGGAGAGCAAGTGAACTAAAAAAACAATAAATACTTGTTAACTTGGCTGATTGAAATTTCCAGAATTGATGGCAACCCTGAATGTGTTTAATAATGAAGTCATTATTAATCAATTATTTTGATTATTATTCATATATATATATATATAATTTTATGGATTTTTTTTGTTATATATGCAAAGTGAAAGGATTGATGGTTGATATGGATGTATAAACATCTAACTATAGTAATAAATTCAAAAATTCAGCATTGCTGAAACTGTGATGAAACCCAAACATTTTTTTTAATTATGTCCGTTCCTTCAATACCACTATTGCTAGAATTTATTTGTTTATTATGGCATGGAAGTGTATTTTGTTTCCTTTTGTATATTTTTTACAATTTAATATTCCTAGAAATAAATATCAATAAATAGACATAAAACTAACTTAAATGTCTTTAATAAATTTTTTTGTGTTATTGTTTATTATGAATTACAGAAAAATATGAATTGATTTATTTTTTTTTAGAATATAGGAATAGTTATTGGATACAAGACAGTCACTGGTGTCCCCTTGGCTGAGAAAGTCGCCAAGCGAGAAACGTGACAGTAGAATCTCCCAGCGTGACTAAAACTCACTAGTTGTCCACGAAGACTATCTGATTCGCCAGTCAAACTACATTTACTTCCTATTCCCTAAAAGGAATAAAAACAAATCTGAGGAATTTCTGATTTACTACAAGTCAGCTTTTCCCTTGGCGATATTATAAAAGGACGATATTATTGTTCTGGTTTCAAGAAATATTGAACATAGAAGAGTTCTCCTACCAAGTACTCTATTATTTCTTATTCGATTGCCCACTCAATGCAAGACTGCCTTCCAATCAAATCGTGAAATTGTGAGGAACAAGGAGCACAATGCAAGGTTGAAAATTGTTTTTTTCTTTTACAAGCAGACCTGGTATGGGCAGGAGTAGTCTTTGTTTAAACCAATTAACGGCGTTACAATTGCACCAGTAAGTGAAGTGTATTCTTCAAAAGAAATGATGAGCATAAGAAGGTTGACAATCTACAGGTAATTGTGAATGATTATTTCATTTCCTCTGCGTACCATTCAGGTTAGCATTCATGTGAGTTTCCACCACTAATGGAAATCTACCTAAACTTCCTGGTCTATACAAGTATAATTTTCCTTTGTTCAATTCCTCTGCGCATTAGAGGTAGCATTACACTTTGATACACATATCTCATGAAGATTTATGACTATCAATAACGACTCTTGTGTGTTAAATAATTAAGAGATAAACATTATACATCACATATATACTAATGTAAGTAGGTAGCATATCTTTTTTCGACACGTGTTATGAATGAGGACCGCAATCAGCCTCAGAATTCATGATCCTCTGACTGAAGGATTCGATCTTAAGAACTCATTTTCTCATATCCAGGGATAATCGAAACAAGAGTCAGCCAAAGGATATTTTTCGAAAGAATAAAAGATTCTTGTAATGAATCATAAGTTTAAACATGTAATCATAATTATATGGGATATTTTGCCATATTATACAATTTGTCATAAAATATTAAAATACATATATTATAAGTCTTTTATCGTTTTGAAACATGTCACCTGGCCAAATCCTTTTTGACTATTCCCTGATAGGAACAGACAGGATCTGAGGACCGAATCTCTCAGTTAAAAGAACATGAATGACGAGATCATGGTTTACTTTAATGAAATATATATCTATATTTAATTAAATATCCAATTTTATAATATCCAAATACTATAAATTATTAATTATTAAATATTTATTAATTATAAATTATTATTTTAATAATATATATGTATATTATTGAAAATTACAATAAACTTACCTGATACTTGTTTAATAACAATCTCAAGTTCTCTAAATAACACTCTCGTTATTTCATCTACACAATAAAGTACATCTCCTATAGCTAACATGTTTTGAGTGATCAATATTCATCTTCAGGGCACGAACTACTTCTTGGGTGAATTTTCTTGTTTTTTATATATATAAAGTTAAGATATTGGTTTTTTTTTTCTTTAAGCTTAAGATGGGCTGGTCATTAATCTCACAGGGTGAGTGACCTCGCGATCCGAGTTACTCACTATCTGTAAGGGTTTCTGGATGCCCTTGCTGTAAATTAAAGAGATTTAAAATTTTGCTACTATTTTCGACTTGAATATTTAAGACTGGTTTTAGTTTTTGAATTAATATAGCCCCTTGCACTTAATGGCCGTAGCACTCAAAGAACATATGTGAGAGAAGCATAACGTAAAATTAACTCAAGAGATGCTGGTTATATCTCTTTTGTTTTAATACAAAACAATTAAAAAAGAAAGTAATCAGCACAATTTGAGAATTTTAGAAGCTATGTTAATTCAAAAACTGAAAGCAGTCTTAAATATTTAAGTAAAAAATAGTAGCGAATTTTTAAACCTCAAATTCACATCAAGGGCATCCAGAAAACCTTACAGGTTGTAACTCGGACCGCGAGGCCATCTCTCTCTCACTCTCTCTCTCTCTCTCTCTCTCTCTCTCTCTCTCTCTCTCTGCACACACACATACACACACATCGCATACATACATACATAAACATACTCTTTGTCTTCTAGTGCATTATGATATGTAAATTTGTTTCTGCATGTGTCCTACGCTAACTTCCGGCTCCTAGTAAGTCCGTTCGGATTATATTCTTTTATTCCACTATTTGATGATATTTGTAAGGATATATTGATAAAAGTATCGTACGTGAAGTAGAAACAAGACATAAGTTTATCAGGACTCGGCCAGTTCTTCAGGATTGTATATAATAGCGTTTGTTATTATATACGAGTACACTTGTATAATTATTATACAATCATAAGTATATTAAGTATATAATATACTCAATATAATATAAAAATGTATCAACTATTGCCATTAATTAATTTATTTGTACTAATTGGAAAAGAAATAAAAAAGAAAAATACAGCGATTTTAAGTTTCATTTTGTCTTTAAAACCAATTAAATGTTCTAAGGATAGAGTTAAACCATAAACAATCACTTAAAAAAATATGTGTTTATCGTAGACTGGTTTTCTTAAAAATACATTGTACATTCATGATAGAAAGCTTATTTATCCTTTTTCTTATTAATTATATTTCACATTACTAATTTTGTTCTGTATAAAATATTTTAATAGTTTTATACTTTAATTTTGTGGCAAGGTACATTTTGTTTTTTGCAGTTGTTTAGCCTACTCATGAATTGATTTGAACTTCATATATTCTAAAAGAGAGTTTAAATATATATTTTTGTTTAATTTTCATTATTTGTGTCCTAGTATCCATCGTGTACGGTAAGTTACACACTGTATGAGTACACGTGGAGCTGGGGCATCAACAAGTGAATAAATTCAATCATTCGTCCTTTTTACTAGGGGAGTTTCTTTTAGATTGCTTTTCTCGGTAAACGCGATGTAGCACCATCCTCACAGTATGTCGTTAAATTAATTTTGCAATTAGGATCATTATGAAGAATATAATTAACCATCAATCATATCTATATTGTATTTCTCCGAGTATAAGTTTATAAATAAATAATGTGCCCTCTACTATTTTTTTGTACTTGTGACATCTGTCATTAATATAATCATGAGTTTTTTTTCATTTAACATTGAGTTTTTCCATTACAGTGTTTATTGTTAATAAAAAATGGTTTCATTTGTTCAATAATTTATACAATTTAGTTGTTGTTTTCTAATGCACATACTCATATAGGATTACACCTTTAGTACAGTTCTCGGGGTGGTAAATGGGGTTCATTTATTATTCAACACCCATTTTAGTAATGGGTGAGCGACATTACTGGGCTGATTCTACATTGGGAATCCTAAATTTTGTCTAGTTCAAGTGTATTTAGAGTAGGGGTATCTTTAAAGAGTACCTGGCATCGTACAGGCTCGAGATGGTTTAACGACCTCACCGAGATATGACTTGCTCAGGTTTATTTATTTGTCTACCACCTAAAACCTAGAACAATCCGATGTTGCTCCTCGAAGTAATATTCCATATCCCATTGATTCTAAATTGTGAATCCTAAGTTTCTTAACTCAAGTGTATTTAGAGTAGAAATCTTCAAAAAGTATCTGACATCGTACAGACTCGGGACCAATCGCTTTACGTCACCTCTGAGGGATGACTTGTTCAGATTTATTCACCTCCTACGTGAATAAATCGGAAGCCACACGGGGTATCGAATCTGGGACCTACCAGTTCATAGGTGAGCACCTTAATCACTGAGCTAACCTGGCTCCCTAATTTGGTTTATACTATGAATTTATTAAACATAATTATTTTAAAAACCACAATATCTATTATAGAAATTCATTTAATGGTCAGGAAATAACTGCATCAATCACTAAATAACGTGCCTAGAACAAAAGATTGAATGAAATTACTACTAACCCGATTTAGCAGTTTTTAAAAATTTTTCGGTTTTTCCGCTCTGTGGAAATGAAAGAGAACCAGTTTAAAATGTACAGATTTTTTTTAAAATTCTTCAAAAATATATACAAGGTAACAACATACAACTATCAGCATTTGTCTAATATCCGTATCAACTTAATTGGAATATTTTAAATGTTAGGTTATCTATATAACACACACATACACACACACACACACACACACACACACACACACACACACACACACACACACACACACACATACACACAGAAACTAACATACAAAGACTCCAACTTCCAAAACCTCTTTTATTGAACCTAAAAAAACTCAATACGTGTATTTCTGTTCAATATTTGGTATAAATCTTGACCCTAAATCAATAAATCATAGCTTTGATGTCATGTAGGGTTTTACAAATGAAAGGCAATAAAATTTTCTGATCCAATTTACTTATCATGAAATGATTAAACTAAAATGATGTTAATGTAAGAATATTAAAATGTACATGTACAATTTTGTACATATTTTGTAAGAATATTAAAATGTACAATTTTGATTACACTTAAACATAAAGAACGGGAATGTTTATAAAGAAAATTATGAGGTTATGATGTTGTAATAGTTTAAGGGTAAACATAAGATTGGCACGGGTGAGGAATTCTTCTTGCAGGTTGATGGTCACATTTCTCCGTTGGTTTGTTACCACCAACTCAAGCAGACAGCAATTATTAAGCAGTCGAAATGAATTTCTGTTAAGTGGCCCGAGGGGAAATCAAAAAGAATGAAGGGCGTTGAGTTTTTCGGAGAGGTGGAGGGGGGGAGGACTTTAGAAAAAATCCATATCCTTAGGGAGCCCCGGGCACCGGTCGCTTTTCACAGTGACTCCGCTGGAGTTTCTAAGACGTTTCAATTATTTATCGGTCCGTCAACGAACGTCATTTTTCTAAAGAATTAATTCCAGCCTTCTTATTTTCCCCATCACCCTTCTCTCACCATAGCTCCCCACTTCTGCCTGTTAACAAAATCAATTTTCCGTCACCCACAGATTTTTTTCCTATCAAAGTTCTTGTTTTACACTTAATTAAAAATAAAAAGTAAGTTATCTTCTGAACAAAAAGATAGGATTAAATAGATAACTGAACAAGCAATTAATAGCAGTTCTTTGTTGTGCTCAATAATAGAATATAAATGTAGTTTTATTCGCTTTAGACTAGTGAAACTAGTTTCTTCTTCTAAACAACAGAATAATTGATTAACTGGCTACGTAAAAACTATTTCATTTGAACTTATTAATGCAAATATGATGATGGTACAATTAATTCAGTAACATTGTGTTATACTCCAGTTTGTTAAAATAAGATTTGGTGTTCATTTTCATGCTTCTAAATTAATTTGCACCTTTTAAAACTAAAAGTATTTGGATCTGCGTTTGTATATATATATAACGCGTCGACTACAATTGCTGACCACCTCAACCGTTGTTCTAACAACGAAAAAAACTGTTTTTCGGCAAATCGAAGTTCTTGAGAAGAAACTTATAGACAGGAACTACTCTGCCGTGTTCAACAAAGCATGTATATCCGAAGGACTGCTACCAACGTATACTAAAATATATAGATAAACGAAAAACGGTCCGGTAGGACTGATTACACTTAAAATAAACTGTGACACATAGACAGAAACATAACAAAGACTCATTTTTCAATATTTCAATCGCCATTACGGTCAAAATATTCAAAAGTGAGTCTTTGTTATGTTTCTGTCTATGTGTCACAGTTTATTTTAAGTACATATATATATATATATATATACTATTTATTATGTAATTGGGATGCGGTGAATTTTTTAGTTTCAAAATCATACATTCGTTGCCGACGTTTTAGTTTTATTTTAGAAAATTTTTGATAGGCGGAAATAACAATTTTTTCAATAAGGAAATTCTTACTTCTGCCAATGAAAAAGGTTTTAAAATAAAACTTGAACCTAGAAAATTGACTGAATCCCGATTACATAATATACCTATTCTATCAAACAAAGAAATCTGCCACCTATTTATTACATTTATATATAATATATATACATATACATATCATTATATATATAATCAACAAAATGAAACTGTCGGTAAGAACAATCAATTTAAAAAAAAAACCACTACAAACTAATCTCAACATATTGACATTCGTCGTTACATAGAAGAAGCATTCATGGCTTGGAAGGCATACTAAAACTAAAGGTAGTGTACAGCTGTGTGTGTCAATTTATCCAATGACTTCTAAAATATTCAGAAGGATATTGTTTAGATGTCAGACAGAAATGGTTTATTCACTGATATGTTTTATGCATTAAACAATTTTGTGAAATTATAAGCCCGATAACCAGATTATCATTAATTTAGGGATGGTAATTACTCTAATGTAGATTTGTGATACTTCCATTATATGACTAACTATTAATAAAAAAAATTGAACTATAAATTTCATTTCATTTAACTATTATTTCATTTCAGTAACTCAGAGAATTATGTTCCAAAGTACAAAATCAATTTGTATTTTATGAAATATAGAACAAAGAAAACAAACTACTATTCATAATACCTTTCTTTAAGCCAAGGTTTCGTCTATGTTTCAAGAGATAATTTAGGCTTGGTATTTTTCTATTATAAAAAAACCTTTACATGACTTCTATTGAAATCAAAATTTGAATTGTAAAATAAAATTGGAAAAATCAAAATTTCAAAATCAATTTGTAAATTACTTTACCAAATGCATGAAAGTACATCACCAGAATGGTTACTGCCTAGTTTGAACTTGAGTACTAAAGGTGGTTCACCCCAGAATCCCCTTTGATTGGTAGGAAATAAACCAGTTAAGAAAAGTAGGTTACCCACCTCTAAACTTGATATGTTTAGAGTTGATAATTATTTTAATATTGGTTTTTGATATCTTCTACTTTATGACTAACTTTTAATAAGAAAACTGAACTAAAAAAATGTATTTTAACGTTAGCTGAAGAAACTAAATTCACAAGTACGAAATCAACTTATTACTTTGGATGTATGCAGTAAAACTGCTTATCCAGAATATCTTTCTTTGTATTTGTTTGAAAAATTCGATATTTATGAGTTCAAAATTCAAGAAGAATGACATACGGCGTAAAGAAACACACTTACAAATTCAAAATTTTGGGCAAACCGTCTTCAGGAGAAAAGAGAAAGTGAAACCGAGCACGACGTTGACGCAACGGCAAGTAATTGACCCGACAACCGTCAGTGCTGCCTCTCGTACCTGGTTTTAGAGTAATAGAATTAAGGGAAGTTATGAAGATAAATTCAACAGAAAAGTTTGGTAAATTTAAGAGAATTGAAAAGAAATTTAACGAAAAAAAAATATATATATATATAAAACAAGATTTTACATAAGCAAATCAATGATCAAACCACAATATGAAATGGGGAAAAAAGACTAAGATCTTTCTACCGAAACAAGCGGTCTTCGTCAGAATTAAAAACCCAACTAAATATATATATATATATATATATATATATATATATATGTTTTATTAAAAATTATGCCAATTTTTATTCATGTCATTTTGCGAGTGAATTTTTAAAACTTTCTGAATATTGTTTTCCACCTTTCCGGTAAGATATAAAGCAATATTACTGGAAAGGTAGAAAGCCATATTCAGAATGTTTGAAAAATTCACTCGCAAAAGGACAAGAATAAAAATTGTCATAATTTTAACAAAACATGTTTGAATGAAGGACTGCTCTCAAAATGCACAGATATATACCATATATATATATAATCCCTTATATATATATATATATATATATATATATATATATAAAAAGGAGATTAGTGTAAAAAACATATCGTAAAATATATAACAAAATGTAGAACAAATATATAAATTAAAGAAAAATTATAAGAACAGTTTGGTCCTGATGATGACAAGGTCATAATTTTCAAGTGATGACTGTTAGATTTTGGGATTTTATAAAACTAACTCCATATTTCATACATTGCTGGTAACAATCTCCAGCCTTGAGGTAGCTGTACCTTAGCCTTCTATGATTGATCCATAACCTGTGTTTTTCAACCTTTTCCCTTCCAAAGCACATTTTTTTTATTGATAATATCAGGCAGCACACTACCAGCTGAAAATGTGAATAAAAAGCCTGTATAATCAATCAAGTGTTGTTAATCAAGCTTGTTTTAACATAGATGAATTACGTTGTACTATATGACGTCTAGAATAAGAATCCAGTTAGCAGAAAGTACAGTATTTTATAAACTTTATTTTTGAGGAGGCTGAAGGGAAATAAAATGACATCTTCACCTCAAAAGTTTCATTATTATCTCACATATCACAGCAGTATTAACATCCTATGTAAGCAGTATTAACTTACTGGTAACTGGGAACATTTAAAAATTGCTACATCTCACATGTTGCTGTCAGAGTTGGACCTTTAAACGAAACCAATTTTTGTTATCCACACTTGTAAGCTGGTTTTCATTCCGTCTCGGAATTCTTGTGTTTAGTTTATTCAGATGATGATAAATATTATCTTCCCTCTTTAAAAATGTATCTATCATTTCCATCGTCTACAATCACACCATCCATCACCAATTCGATTGTCTCCAAGCACAAGGCAATTAGCTACCTGCTGTTGCTACCTTCTGGTTTAGAAGATACTACATGGGTACTCGCAAGGTGCTAGACTGCACAAGCGCACAAATGTGATTATTTCCCACGACACACCTGATAATACTCGTATCTTGCTGCTCACCGTGTGCTGCGGCACAGTAGTTAAAAAACACTGCCCTAAGCGATGAAAAACAACAGCGTAACGGCGGAGACAAATGCTATAATTGTTCTTTGTCTCAACCATGTATAGTTGTGATTATTTTTATTTTACATGTAGTCATTCTCTCGTATTTGTTATTATATAATATAAGCGTGTTTCATCTGTTCCACGATATTCATCTGACTTTTCATTGAACTATGATTACAGTTAATATTATAACAAATTTTCGTTATACCTCGTATCTTGTTGGTGGAGTCGATCAACCAGTTTCAGAGAGCCTGCATCATCCCTTCTGTGGTACAAACAATGTACATATATAGTCATTGTATTCAGTTTACAAATTTTTAAAATATTTAATTGTGCTAATAGTAAGACTGGATAGAGTACCTCTTAAAATGCATATAATTAATGTTCACAACTGTTTTAGTTCTTCTTTGCATTAGGAGATTATTCTCTTGGCAATAAGTTGTGATTGATGGCACCCTTAACTGGAAACAAGAAACTAGTAGAATTCTTTTTAAGAGAAAACATGATATTTTTAGCCCAAATGGACTCCAAGGACGACAACAACAACAAATGAAAATTTAAGAATGATTTCATTCATAATAATTGTATTAAAAAAAAATAATTTAATTTCTCCTTCAACCATGCAGGACATAGCTTCCTAAAAAGCTATACATTTATGTTAATGTATAGCTTTTTAAAATGCTTAATTAATTCCAGTCTTAGGTTAATTATATTTAAATGTATTTACTATATACAAAAAGAAGTTAATTTTTAATTGCACGTTTACATGTTTACAAATGGTGTAATTTCAGCTGACTGAAAGTAATTTTGGCTTTGTACGTGCACGATGGCCAAGAGTTCGATCCCATTAACTCAAGGTGATTTATTGTGTCTCTCTCTTCTTGCCTAAATCTAGAAATATTGAATACTATTTGATAATAGTTTGATTGCTTTCTAATAATCACAATTTACAATTATAATCTTATAATTACAATTGCATTGCAATATTAAAATTATACAGTATTTTAAAAAACTCACTGCTATTTTTCGACAACTTTTTTATCAAGTAGAAAAATATTTCACTTCGAAGACAGTATTTTAAAAAACTCACTGCTATTTTTCGACAACTTTTTTATCAAGTAGAAAAATATTTCACTTCGAAGACATGCTTAACAGTTTATTTAATTCCTTTATTTACATAAATTTTGATAAAATTATCAACCGTGAAGTTGAAACAAGATAAAAGTTTATCGTGACTCGCTCAGTTCTTCAGGTTCAAATTAAACTTTCACTGTCAACGTTATATATATATTCGTTTCAAAGTAAACTATAGATGCACAGTAAATAGAAAAACACACTTGTTACTTGTTACAGAGACTGTAGGTTTGCTGTTCTATTTACTGTGTACCTATAGTTTACTCTGAAACGTTTGTTGTTCTTTGTGGATAGTTTTCTTGCTGATAATATCTGTGTGTATGTGTGTGTGTGTGTGTGTGTGTGTGTGTGTGTGTGTGTGTGTGTGTGTGTGTGTGTGTGTGTGTGTGTATGTGTGTGTGTGTGTATGTGTGTGTGTGTGTGCGTGTGTGTTTTGTAGTGGGGTTGTTTTTTAATATATGTTTCTGTATGTTCACAATGTCTCTTTTCACACATATTCATAAGCACATTAAAAAGATAAATATATATAAAACAGTATAATTACTACAATAGATGAATAATTTATTTGTTTATAAATCTAGCATATATGCAATTTGTTTATGAAAAAGCTAAGTCCTTATAACTAGGCAAAGTCTATGCACTTTATGAATTCAGGGAATGTATCTCATAAATCAATTTGTAACAGCTGCTGTTTAGTTTGCGGTCACACTTTACCCACTGCGGCAACTCGTCGAAGAGTTGCTGCCTGTATCTGTCAATTCAAGAGCTGCTGCATACTACATGATCAATATCCTGAAATTCATGTTTACAAAGACATTTACCAGAAGAAATTATACCTAGTTTTTGCAGATAGTGATGAAATTTTTCATACCATGTTGAAAATTGTATAAGTTTGTTTTCTCAGCTGAAGTTATCACTGCTCATTAGAGATCCCACTAACGGAAACAGGTTGTAAGATTGTTGATTAGTAATATATATATTATTTAAATAAAACATAAAATAGACTCATTAAAAACGTTAAGGTTGTTCATTAAAACAGAGGAATATGACGCTTAGTATATCCCAGAAGATGAAGTGAGAGAGGGATATGGGGAATTTCAAAAATAACCTCTCCACAAAAAGAGTTTTATGTCAAAACTAACAACGAGAGTCGAAGACTTTGTGTTCTTCTTCAGGTTTACATCTGTACTGTTGAGGGTGACATCGCATAAGGGACAAGGAAGTACATGTATTAACCTCAACAGTACAGATGTAAACCTAAAGAAGAACACTAAGTGTTTGTAACACGTTAGTTTTGACATAAAACTCTTTTTGTGGAGACGTTATTTTTTCCGAATCATGAGTATATACCACACTATAACAGATAGCACAAGTAATACGAGAGACATTTTTCTTTTTTTCATCTGGTTACAAACCTCTATTTGTATCACGGTCTATGGTTCTCTTATGTATTTTTTCTAGAACAACTAACTAGAACATATTTTCAAACGAACCAATTACGTGGATGCAAGATTATTGCGGCTTTTTCCAATAAATTTAATTCAACAAAAATAAGAACAATATTTGGAGAAAACATTTTTATCCCTGAACATATTCACCATCTAGTTCAATTACTGCTTCCCATCTGCTTGGTAGCCTGTTGATTCCATGGGCGATGAAATTGTTGTTCTTAGAGGCGGTCATTAAATCACCCGAAATGTTGTAGACTTTGTTTGCAAGAAAATTTTTACTGAACAATTAACGTAATAGTCTGTAGGCGCTTCTCTGGGAGAATAAGGATAAGAGAACAGGTTTGTCGCACCTTTGTCAGCGATAGACTTGATACGATTCTGCTGCACTCCAACCTTCCTCGAAGTGGTAGAGCATAATATGAAGACTATGGAGGTAGTTATTGATTTGCTTTCTAAAAAAGATCATAATTTGAATATAAAAAAAGAAACAAACCTTTATTTTATTTTTATTGAAATTTTACTAATTTTTTAAAATTTATTGAAAATAGCCGCATTAATTATACACCCAACTAATATAAATAAAATTCTATGTAATTGCAAAAATAATATTGATTTAAAATAAAACAACAGAACTGGTATTAAAGTAACTATCTACAATCTATCAAATTATCTACAACATATATAATTGAAAGTCGTACATAAAACTTTGGCCACAACATTGAAATCAATAATTTGGAAAATTATTATTTATAATGTATTAATTACTTTTAGTTTTTAGTATTTACAAAGTATTATTCTCATTGATATAGAACGATGACTTAATAAACTTCGTTCCCTTCATTTCTATGTACGTTTTTATAGAGGTTTATTCATGACTAAATGGACTCTGCGTTAAACGTTCCAGAAATTTGTTTCAATAGTGAAAACCTAGTTAGTTGATAACTTTGTTATTACGATTTCTCAAGTTGTAAACATAAGTAGTATTTATATAATATTGATATCAAAGCAGTTTTGTATTTGTACAAAATTATCAAATTTATTGACTCCAAACTTGAATAAATTAAGAACCAGAGTGGGTTAAGAACTCCAGCCTACCAGTCTAAAGTCGAGCACATTGCCACTGAGTTAACCTGGCTCCCAAACTTATGAGGAAGTAGTATAGTAAAGTATTCATCATCGTCTTAATAGCATATTATTTATTTTAAACATTTTTGAAAGCAATAAAAAATAATTGGAAATTAATTTAATTGGTTTTAACAAGATTAAAATGGTACACATGTGTTAAGTAATTCATATAATGACTGTGTTCTACTATGATTGTTTGGCATCGCTTGTTGGAAATAAGTGATAGGTTTGGAAAAGGAGATTAGTGAAGAAAGGAGAAGCACATGTGGTTTAAGGATGGAGCCGACAAGGGGATGCAATTTGTAAGAAGCAGGTCGACAGGGATCACCGCCAGACGGCTTCCGCGGACCATCACCTGCAGACCTACCATCCATCAGCCCGCTAATCACCTGACCTGTCGACCAGCCGTGCTCCAACAGGCCTAATTCTCTAGGAATATCTTCATTATCAAGCGTCAAACGTGCTCCTTGATAGTGTTTCCAATGATATACTTTGATTTATTAATAATGTCCGAAAGGCAATGGTGAGACCTTTAGATGCGACAGCATCGAGTTTGCTACAAGAGAGTTACAGATCTACGTTAATCTGAACTTCAACTACGTTGATCGAATTTCTTACTGGTTCAACCCAGCAAAAAGCATCCACATACAATTCAGTAAGAAAACACTCAGGCAACCTCCTCTAGTTTTCATTGGTTACCAGATAAAACCCTATAAACCCCAGGCCAAATACCTAAGAATAATAATCCACTGCAAGATCCCAGTTAAACACCATCTAAAAAATAGTCAAATATTGAGAAACGCACTAGTGTCAAATTTGTACGCTATCCTGAAGTCAAAGAACACTCCACAGGTCATAAGAGCCTCATTTATAAAGTGGTAATTAGGTCTGATGTGACGTACGGATGTTCAACCTGGTTATAAAGCGCAAGAAGTGATAAAACCCTCATAGAGATAGTTCAAAATAAATGTGAACGCATTATGGCCGGGGAACTTAGTATGTCAGATTATATATATATTCAATGAGAACTCAGTTTGAACTCAATTGATCAATTCACAAATAGACTAGTAATCAACAAGGGACACAAGAGCGATGAGGACCAGTAGGCTAGACGGTCTGAAAGGTCGCTTCACAAGTGCCCTTGGTGCCCTATCTCCTCTCTCCTGATGACAGCTGAACCGATAATTAGAAACTGTAAGTGTTTTTCTATTTACAGTGTACCAATAGTTAGTCTGAAACATATATACATATTGGAACTTCGAACAAACATAGACAATAGCCAGGATGTATGTGTAATGCCGTAAAGGAAGGAATGGTAGAAAAAGAAAAGATTTCCGAGGTAAGCAAAAATAATGATAATAAAAAAAATCCATATATCAATGTGCAAATCTGTTGTGTAATACCAGATTTATCAATCGCTACCTCTCTCTCTCTCTCTTATACTTACCCTTCTTGTAAAAATCCAAAACGCAAACAATATCGAATATTGTAGCAGTTATAGGGCTAATTGTAAAAAAAAAACATGTTGTACCATTGAAGATGACTTAAGTATATGTCGAAACGTCGGCGAGAGAAAGAGAAGTATTTTCATCTTAAGTAGTAGAATCATAACAACTCAACCTTCAAAATAATTATATCAAATATATATATATATATATATATATAATATATATAGAAACTTATTAAGAAGCAAGTTTCAGCAAAATATGGTCATATGTTTAACAATGTGTGTTTACAGGAAGGACTGCTACCAAAATTTACCAATATATATATATATATATATACTGATTAAAATCTTCACTTTTATAGAAGATATCGATAAAAGCATGCTTACCTAATTAGTATGCCGTTAATTAATTGGAATGAATGATCATTTAGTTAATTAGAGCAAAATATGCCTAACTCAATGAGGTATAAAAATAAAATTCCACCAGCAAAGTGTGATATTAATTAAACCATATGAGTGGTTTATTGAGGTAAATAAACATTTATTAGGGGTTTCAACTGAATTAATTAATTACGCTTTAATTTAAAACAATAAACTTCTATTATCAAATTTCAATAATGCTTTAACATACAATTTCCTTATATAATCAGCAACAAAAAGCATTTAAAAGTTGTTTGTATCATTGATGTAATAAAAAGTACCTATAACTGGAGTTATACTTTATTTTTACTTTAGATTGAATTTCAATCTTTTCGTAATATATATTATATTACTGAGGTGATCCAGGGTTGCAGACTTGCAACCTCACTCTGAGTCTTAGCCATCTTTTTTATCCTACTCCCACTCTCATGTTCAATTAGTTTCAATTGCTCATTTCTACTTTCTAATTATAAAACTCTCAAATAGCTTCTTATATTTATCTTGTTTTTTTTTACATATGCAATATATATATTTGATTGCATATACCTTATGTTTTTTCTGGAGTTTTTCTAATCTCCTACCTAATTTTCTTTCTTCAGAGTGCAATCAAATCAATTGATCTTAATATCCTATATATATATATATATTCGTTCGTTTTTTATTTAATTTCTCCAGTTTTCTGGGTTTTTAACTCTTCGGGTAAACTAAACACTCTCTTCAGGTAAACTAAACACTAACTCTCCGAAAGATTTATTCTTGAGTTCCATAGTAGTAATCGATTACTACTATGGAACTCAAGAATAAATCTTTCGGAGAGTTAGTGTTTAGTTTACCTGAAGTGTTAAAAACCAAGTTTAGAAAACTGGAGAAATTTAATAAAAAACGAACGACAATGAAGATCGCATATTCTTTAATAAAACATGTCTAAATGAAGGTCTGCTCCCAAAATATACTAATATATATATATATATCAATGATCAAACCACAATATGAAATGCGAAAACAGGACTAAGCTCTTTCAACCGTAAAAAGCGGTCTTCGTCAGAGTCAAAAACCCAACTGAGGTTGGGTTAAAACTGAGGTTGGTTAAAAAAGCAAGTTGGGTTTTTGACTCTGACGAAGACCGCTTGTTACGGTTGAAAGATCTTAGTCTTGCTTTCCCATTTTCTTATTGCGGTTTGATCATTGATTGCTATTTCACGTGTTTATGTGAAATCTTATATATATATATATATATATATATTCACAAATAGTTCTTGACACAGTATTCAACTCTTCATTCAACACAGTGTTATGTAAGTTTTTTTAAGGCTAGATCCTGGAAATAAACTTTTCCTTCTTCGATGTACTGCCAACATTTCAATGTATTTTTACATCATGATCAGGCAATTTTACATCATAACACATAGCATCAGGCAAGGCAACTAAATTCCGCCACATCCAGCCGTAACTAGCCTCGTCCGAATAATCTCAATCCCAATATGCAAACAAAGTTGCCAGATTTACAGGAGGGTTAAAAAAATCTCTTTAAAAGACAGTCGCAAACCAGAAGAAGAAAAAATACTTGGAATCTTGCTCTCGAACCAATACTCGACAGAGCAGACACCAGCCCAAGTTTATGAGCCCCAAGGTATCAGCTAAACCCGTTGTTGTGTCACCACTGTATATGAGACCAATAAGGACGGACCACCACCCAAGCCAGCGAGCGAACTACCTGTTTTGATATTAGAACGTGTACCCAGCCTTGCGGCCATAACACGTATAATAGCAACACAGATCGATGCCTTTTTTACGTGAAAACTCTTTCGCCGCATCTCGGGGACAAAAGCCCTAGCCGAAGATAGAGGCAAACAGCCTCCGAGATACGCCCGAGGTGGACCACACGGAGGCGAGTTTCCACGACACCACATCACATAAATGAAAATAAAATACCACTACTAAAAAATGTTTAAGGTTTACTAAATAAAAAACTTAACTTCATCAAGATCTTCGAACACAGATTAAATCCAAAAATAAAAAAAAAATGTCTTCCTACCAAACAAAAAATAAAAACTTTCACTTTTCACATTAGTTTATCTTGGAGGCGGTATCCCCTGCGCTCCTCTGATTCTTCTTATGTCGCTTATGAACTTCATAAAAGCTTGTTTATGCCTGGTAAGCGCAATTCCGTACGTGTCGCCCACAAACCGGCCCGTGGCCATTTCATAGCTGAACCTCGGGACGGCATATCTTGGACACACCTCCAGAATGTGCCCTACACTCTCCAGATGGTCGCCACAGCGACAGGCCGCACTTTCTCTCCTCTTGAATCTGGAGAGGTAGGCACCGAAGTCTCCGTGTCCCGTCAAGATCTGGGAAAGCCAATGATCTATCTGCAGTTGTGCACCCAGCCTCATTCCCGTTCTCACATTTGGAATGAATTTGTGTGTCCACCTGCCCACATTCCCCTCATCCCATCTTTCCTGCCACTGTCCCACTATCCAACTCTCCAGTTGCGACACCTTATCCCCCCGGACATCCTCCGGTGAGTAGGTGATCCACCTCGGCCTATACCCTCTTTTGAGGAGGAACAACTCTACTCTCTGTTTGACCTTTAGGTCTATTGGCATGCGGCCCGCCAACACCTGCACCGCCAGAGCTGAGGTAGTCCTATATCCTTTAGTGACCGCCAGAAGTGCCCTTCGTTGATACTTGACCAGTGTCCTGCGGTGCGCTGAATTTATGTCAAGGCCCCAAATGGGTGCACCGTATAACATAATTCCCTCACAGATAGCATTGTATAATATTCCCTAGATCTAGCCCCAATTCCCCATTTAGGCCCTGATAATTTGCCAACATGCATAAAACTTGTGAGGGCTTTACCTGACATTTCATTAATATGTTTTGTGAAGGTAAATCCTTCCCCTATCATTACCCCCAAATATTTTGTTTCTGTCTGAAACCTGATTCTAGTACCCTCGCAGTGAACCCGAGGCATACTCCCTCTATTTAGCCTTCCTTTTAGCATGAGGGCCGAACACTTGTCCAGTGATAACTGGACCTTTACATATTTGCACCATTTTTCTACTATCGTGAGGGAGTGATTAGCTTTTTCTTCTATTGCCCTCCTGGAATCAGCACACACCACTAGGGCCAGGTCATCTACATAAGCCACTGGTATATGTCCTGCATCCTGGAGCTCCACCAGTAGCAATTCGAATAAATATGCCCATAATACCGGGCCCAAAGCTGACCCCTGTGGACATCCCCTCTCCACCGTCCTTCTTACAGAGCAGGTTGCGGTCCTTATACTTACTGTTCTATTTTCGAAGTAACTACGAATTAGTTCTTTTACATTACCCGAAACATTTGATTCAAGGACCTGTCTTAACATAGCTGGTCTCCATGCATTATCAAACGCGCCTTTTATATCCAAAAAGAGACCAACTACGTATTTTGTCTCTGCTTCCTTGACGATGCATCTGATTCTCCACAGGGCGTCTTCAGTGGATTTACCGGACATTGAACCATACTGGCTCCCACACTCAGTGGCTTGCAGGCTAGTTGCCAACTGGCCAAGCATCAACGCTTCCAGGCACTTGCCCATGGAGGGCAACAAAAATATAGGTCTGTATGATGTTGCGCACGTTGGATCCCTGTCTCCTCCTTTGGCTAGCATTACAACGTCAGCCCTTTTCCACGCCGTCGGGAAATATTTTAATGCAAAGCACTCCCTGTATATCTGGACTAGGGCATCCTTTATAACAGGGAAGGCATTCTTGATGTAAATTGGTGAAAGTTCGTCAGGTCCCGGAGCTTTAAAGTTGCCTTGCTTATAAAGTACCATCTGCACTTCCTGGGCATTCCATACACATTCCTCACTTACACCAGTGACATCTGCGCATATGGCCCTCGTTGTTTGATGGTGCTCTGTCTCCTCATCCGTTGTATCCTGCGGATAGCATCCTTCCAACAGCTTAGTAGCCCTTTCTGCTACTCCATAGGTATAGTGTGACCCGCATTTTATGTCACTCACTGCTCTATCTGCACTCACTTTTCCATATGCGATCTTGTATGGAAGGCCCCACAGATTTGTCTCTAATTGTGACACAAAATTCCTCCATGACTCTCGCTTGTGCATCTCGCATGATTTTCTGAAACTTTTCCTATGTCTTATGAACACCTCATAACTAGCTTTCCTTGTTGAGGTGCCTCTGCTTCTCTGGTACTTACGTCTGTGGCGGACTACTTCTTTCTTGAGCTTTGCCAATGACTCGTTCCACCAAGGCACTTTCTTTTGTCCTACTCCTTTAAATCCATTAATCCTCACCGCCGTATTGTATAAGAGCTCTGTTATTATTTGTATCTTAAGGTCTACCTCCTGTGAGGATTGGGCTTCTATCATCATTAGGTCGCCTATTGTGTCGTACTGTGCCTCTAGCTCATTCTTAAAGCTTTCCCAATCAACTCCCCTTGTCTTTAATCTGCATAATGCTGGTGGGGGTTTCTTGAAGCCAAAGGTGAGCACTATTGGATTGTGGTCCCCCAAAGGCATATCGTCCACTACTCTCCAACTTTTGATCTTTCCGTATAAGTCATATGTCACTGCCGTTACGTCAATCCAAGAATTGCCGTTTGGGCCTTCAAAGGTGGGCGTTGATCCTGGATCGTTCACTACTATTAAGCCGTATTTCTGGAAGAGTTCAAGCACTTTATTTCCCTCATTTGTGGCCCTGCCTGGGCCCCATGCCATATGTCGTACGTTGAAGTCGCCCATTAATACAATGTCTTTGCCTTTGATGGAGTCCAAGGCCTTTTCCAGTATGGGCAGGGTATTACTTGTGCTTTCACCGTATTGTCTATAGAATGACATCAAGACAAATTCAAAATCCAATCCTTTGAATAGGCACGATGTTATATATTTGTCCGAGACCTGACTAAATTCACAGACGTCCAACAAGTCATCCACCACTTTAATAGCAGTAAGTGGGCGATCCCCTCCACTGCATATCAGCTTACCCCTCAATCCCGTTCCTTTGGCTCCTCCGAAGTTCCAGGGCTCCTGAATTGCCATAGCTGATGCCTTTATGGCATTTCCAAGACCCATTAGTTGTTCCGTCACCGACTGAGACTTTCCAACGTTCTGTTGTATAATTGTAATGTTATCAAACATCTTATTCATTTAGTTTGTTCTTCATCGCTCTCAGTTCTCTCTTCCTCACTGGGCAAGATTTCGCCAAAGCCCCGTGGTCCTGGCATGGTAACCTAAGTTTTTTGCAATTAAAACATGTGGTGGATGACTTGTCAGGACATTCCCGCGATTCATGAGTCCCTGCGCAGTGGCCACATGATGCATCCTTACTGTGGCATTTTGTGGCCACATGCCCGAAGGCTAAACACCTGAAACACTGGCTTATTTCGTTGTAAATGCTAACCGGGCATATCTGCCAGTCAATCCTAATTTTGCTTTGTTCTATGAACATCTTAACTTTAGACCTATTTACGGAACAGATAACCGTCGATTTCTCCCTGTTTTTATCTCCTACCCTGAAGAGGGGCTTAACGTCCCCTTTCTCTAGATTTAGGTCACTGTTATTGGCTATAATTTGCTTGGCCAAGTCTTCGAAAGTTACGTCGCTCGGAACTGCTCTGACTTCAATTCGAGGATCTATAGGTTTAATGCCTCTTACTTGCACTCCACATCCGAGTTGTGTAATGCCACTTCTTAGCTTATTGGCTTCTTCAGGGGTTTCTGTAACAATCATAATTTCCCCAGAACTGAGACTCCTCAAGGTGTTTACCTTTACTCCAAATTCAGAGGGGTTAAGCTTTGACTTTAAAAGGCGGCTTAACTCCTTTGCTGACCCATTCTCACTGTCATATTTCGCTATGACAATGCTGTCCCTTGGGGCCAGGTAGATATCCTTCAAGGTCTTTTGCCCCTCATCCGCCTTAGCGGGGGCATTAGCTTGCTTAGCCTTCCTCTTTCGTTTTTTGGTCACTTGCTTCCACTCTGGCGGTTCCTCCCCAGAGGGAATGGTGCCCAAATATTTTGGAGTAAGCTGAGTCAGAGCTGAGTCAGAGAAAGATGCTCTTTCCAGCACATCAGTCCCCCCAGCAGTAACCTGCGCAAAGGATTTACCCCTTGCCTCAGGTGCCCCAAGTGTTCTGGTCGGTTGAGCAATTGCCTGGGTTGGTTCGTTGTAGTTTGCGAGTGGGGAACTCAAACTCACTACCTTCTTCTCCTTGACCGCGGCTAGGATAGTCTTTTTCTGACTCTCGATTGTGCTGCGAACATTGTTTTCAACCCTCTCAATGAGTGGGTTCGCAGCAACGACCAACTACCACCCCCGGACGGCGGCCTAGGCTAGCACCCCACCCAGGTTGTGCCTTTCTTAGTTCACGCCATCATACAGGCGTGTTAAGCCCCTCCACCACGACAAGGTGAAGGCACATCGGAGGGGAGTAAGTTGTAATACTGATATCATCATAGCGAATCCAAGCACAACAGCTTCAGTGAAATATGATACGTAAAAGTCGGAGTAGGACATGTTTTCCAACTCTGAACTCCGACTTCTTACCAGTCCAATAAAGTTTCAGTTACCATGGTCATAACTGTAGTTTGGTAAAATCTGTTCAATGGATTTCTACTTAAATTAGTAAAATTATTTTTGGTTATATAAGAATTAATCAACCCATAAATTAATTTAACTGGTCTTTTATGCTCTATATTCTATACGGGTCGTTTTGCATTCTGAAACTAAGATGTCCAATAGTTTCCAGTATAAATTTGTCATACCAGGTTTGATTATTTTTGATAAATCAATAATTAAATTAATACTTTGGAGATTGATAATAAGTTTACAAAGAGTAAAGTTGAGTAGAAACCTTAAAATGTGTTTGTTTCTATTTTCTATTGAATACATTTACAACACACAATATTCACAATGGATAAAAGGAGTTATATTATATATTTATGTGGGTCATTGTATATATGCAACTAATACTGTTCAATAGTTTCCTGTATAAATTAGTCAGATTAGTTTTGCTTCTATTTGAATCAACTAATTGACAAGTTAATTATGCTGAAATTAAATAACAATTTTACTGCGAAGAAAGTTAAGTTATAGAAGTAACAAGAAAATTCTAAGTTATAGAAAGTAACAATAGACGAATCAAAATTTATTTACATTGGTCAATTACTTTTACAATTCAAAATATTGACCATGGATAAAGGGAGTTATGCTATATAATCTATACGGGTCACGGTACACTGTGCACCTAAGATTGTCTATGATTTATGACAAATACAATTAAATTATTATTAGTTACTAGAGATTAGTAGATTATAATTAATTATTAGAAGACGGGAGGTCAAGATTGCTATGAATGATTGACGCCTAGGAGGATTTGAGCTGAAGAGAACATGAAATAGTGATGAGAGGATAGGGAGGCTGGGACAAAGCGATCGGGCATTCTAAACGAATTAGTCCCAATCCCAAGCCAATTACCTTGGGCTGGCCTTATTAACATTGCACCCGGGACGGTAATGGCCGACTGACCAACCGCTATGCCAACCGCCCAACTGAATCGCTGCTTCGTTTAACTTAATCAACTCAACCGTGTATCTCTAATTTTAAAACCAGCCAATTGAACTTATTTTAAAGAAAACTTAATTAAATCCAGTTACAATTTTCGGAAATAACAATATTAACTTTTTTTAAATTATTTTCCTTACAACACATTTTCATATTGTTAAAAAAAAATCCAAAAAATAGTCGATTGTAAATAAGACGAAATCATATTTTACTGATGAAATATTCAATGTGTCATTCATATAATTTCTGTAATATACTCAGAACCGGATTAAACCTTTCACCAATTCTTAGTACTTAAACCTTTATTGTCATTTATATGTATATTTTAAAATATAAACACAATAAACAAAAAAAAATGCATCCATCTAATAAAACAAATTAAAAGTAACAAAGAAAAGAAATTACCTTTTCAATATTTGTGCCATCTGTTATAGCGTGGTATTTACTCATACTGGCGAATTTCAAAAATTACATCTCCATACAAAAAAAATACGAAGTATACTTTTGTAAATTTTCATTTATATTTGACAATTTTCTATTGCTTTCTTTCACAGTGAAACATTTGATCAAATCTGTTGCCGATCTTATTAATACGTCTGCTTCTATAGTAAGAGATGTTTTCAGGCTATATTGTCATATAGTTGTTCTGATAAGATTTTTAATATGCTTCAACGAAGAAGATGAGCATTCAGCTGAACAATTTGTAGCTATTAGTTAAACAATATACAGCATAATATATATAGACTCAATATATAAAAATATAGACTGAAAACTTATATTACTATAGAAGCAGATGTATTAAAAAGATCAGTAACAGATCTGATCAAATGCTTTACTGTCAAAAAAAAAAACAACAAGATGAAGTTGTCAAATCTAAATGACAATTTACCAAAGTATACTACGTATTTTTTTTGTATGGAGATGTATTTTTTAAAATTCGCCAATCAATGGATTTACTGGACACATATGGTATTAATAAAATCTAAAAAACATAGCTGATCTACAAAGATCTTTTACAGCCTTTACAATATGTCTTCATGTTAACAGATGAAGTGATGTTCATAACATAAGTGATAACATAAACTTTTATGTTATAAAAAAAATCTATATGTCATTTATCGTATGTGATTCTTTATTTTATTCATTTAAATTTCTCGTATGTCATCAAGTGTATAAAATACGGTATTTTGAAATTTGTCTGTGGGGCTCTATACATATATACATCTGCTGCACTTCCATCATTAGCTAGCATCCTTGTCAACTATATGAACATAAGTTCTCATAAGATTTTAGCAGTTTTTAGCAACATAAGGAGACAGTGTTTTCTTTTATCCGTATAGCTAACAGTTATCCAAAGAGCATATCAATATGCATCTGTAATCCATTATGTCTTCAGTTCTTTTCAATTTGCTTCATAGTCATGGGCCAGGTTGCCCAAAGACAACCTCTGGGCTGGTATATACGGGTTCAATACTCACTCTGGCCCTCGATTTATTCATGTGGGAGGTAGATAAATCTGAGGACGACGTTTCTCGATGAGGACGTTAAACCGCTTATTCCGAGGCCTCAACCATGTTAGGTACTCATTAAAAATTACTACTCTAAATACTGTTGAGTTAGGCACAATTTAGTGCTCCCAATTTAGAATTTTCATTGTGTGGTTAGAATTTTCAAACAAAGGAGCAATGTTTGGCCTATGTGTGTTCTCTTGTGCACTACATCCTAGTTGAAGCTAATTAATAAATTATCCAACCTTGCCAATATTTCTGAAGGGTCCAAAAATAAAAGCATATATCATGATCATTTCGTTAACAGAATCATCTCAATCTAACCATCCATTTGGACAATGCATGTAATTTATCTGATGCTCCCTGTTTATAGTATTCTGATAGTAACTGAGTACAAAAAGGATTCAGTAATGATTAGTTTATTGGTATTTGAAAAGAACCGATAATCTTGATTCTACAAATTGCAATACTGCAAGTTAAGAAGAAACTGTTGCTTAAAAAAGTTGCACTCATGGATATTTGTGGTTGTAACAACGAATTGAAAAGAGACCTAATCCGTTCAATTTCACAAATAATACAAGCCTATGATGTCTCATCCTGTCTCTTCTATATTTTCAATGACACAATTCCTTTCAACCTAGAAAATCTTACAGTCCTACTGGTTGCAATATCTTTTTATAAAGCCTTCTTTTATTCCCTCTCTGGAAATCCTAATGCTATCACTCAATATCACCATTCTGAAAAAATTGCTTAGATTAACTGATAGCTATATCGCTTGTGTGTATTCTAAAACTTAATGCTACAACCAAAATGTAAAATAATACCAAAATACCATTTCAATAATATTAAAACTATTGAAAATATAGATTTTGATCCCATAAGTAACATAATTATTATTAACAATAATTGCAGTAATTTTTAATACAAAAATTCTTGAAGGGCCACTGGGAAAAAAACATAATGAAAAACCCATAGGTAAATCGCACCCATTTATTAAATTCCTAACTAATCACTAGATTCTATTCTGATATATAATTGTCACAATCAGAAAAGTACAAGAAAAAAAAATTTATTTATTTATATAATTCAAAATTTAAAGTTTTAAACTGGAACGTAATGTTTAACTTTATCAAATAAATAAACAGTTAATATAGTGATAATATTTTTTTTTATATTTCATCTACTCATTCTTCATTTTTCAATTAATTCTCTATTTCAAAATTACAAACATATAACAGGTGTTATATTTCTAATTTGATTGTATTGTTTTTATTATTTAATAGTGCTGAACATATTCATAAACATTTTTTTGTACAATTTTCCTTCTTTTACACTTTTTCTATGTTTATAAGAACTGCTGCTATTTTTCCTGATTAAACCTCCTAACCTTACAATTATGTCTCCATGCATCACTTCTCCCAAGCGTATTAGTTGTTTTAGATAGTTTCGTCAATTTGATCCAGCTTCACTGTATTTAGTAACGACCATACCAACTCCATTCTTCATATGCTCTCCTATATTTCAAGAAATAACAACTGCAAACTGTAGGCTATTTTTATGCTTCTTTGTCTTCTACTAAACTGAGCCATTGTATGAATTGTCTCATATCTTCAGATGGTTAGCAACCTCTTTTGACCTTATACGAGTATGTACCTCGTGCTCTCGGCCATTCCACCTACGTTGGTCAGTAACCATTGTCATTCATTCTGTTCCAATGTCAGCTTAGATGAACATATTTCTAAACCAGTCTAATACTAATGAATTTTTGAAAGATTCGAGAAATATAAGTCTGTGCAGAAATAGATCAGCTGTTATTTAACAGTTATCTTTAATTTTGTTTGTTTATTTTCTAGTAACTTATTTCAATTTGCATCATTCTTTTTTATAATTTTCTTTTGTCTCTTCTTCTTTCATGAAATACCAACACTGTCCCGATGGTCTTTTGACGACTGGATATCTCAGTACTACTTACTCTCAAAGCTGCTCTGCCTTCTAAAAAAATATATAAATATTTGTTAGCTCTTCTAAGATTCTCCTTCTGAAAGATCATATAACTCAATCAGAACGTTTTATATTGAAATAAACTTTAAAGATAACTAAATTAAAAAAAAAATAAATAATCAAGATGTTGTATTGGATATCCTTACCTGAGAAATCACAGCAGTGATGTAATGAAGGATGCTGGGTGCTGGTCTTCTGTAAAGGTCTTAGCACACTTCCATCAGTTTTTCATCTCATCTTCTCAGGGTGAACTAAACAGCTCTATAGGCGTGGTTTGATTAGATAATCTTTAAAGGTTATGTCTCAATTGCATTACCTCATAACTACGAAACTGAATCATTCAAACATTCACTTAAAACTGAATATGTAATTAATTTAAAACAAAATTTACATAAAATTACATAAAACATTAAATAAATACAAAATCATAAAAAACAATCTGGAACTATGAAATAACATGTAACATAAGCGTTAATAGTTCATATAGATACAAAAACCCCTGGAATGGCCTATAGTTAAACTTTTTATATAAAATAAATAAAGTTATTAACGACTCATTAATAATCAATTTGACTAATTAATTTAATTTATGTTTAATTATTATGTCAATCATTACAAGAGCTTCTTAATTTTCATGTTGCTATAACCATTTTCCAACAACAACAGAAATTTGTTATAGAAAGTATAACAGTAACTATAATAAAACGCTCTATTGTTATAGCCGAATCTTACAACTTCCTATATATAACTCTGAATAGTAATCCTTTAAACTGTAACGCAAGTTCCTATTAAGACAATATCCATTCTACATTTAATATAAAATATTTAGTTAACTTTTCTCCCAAAAATAATAACTTAAACTTATTTATAATAAATAATGAATATTAATATTCCGTTTTTTAGAATCACTAGATCAGTAGAATAAAATTTTTATCCCTTTCACCATAAAGTACAATATAGATGTTTGAATATTACTCAAAAGTACTTCGGATTCTCACTAGATCAAGAACCATTTGTCAGTATTAATATTTTTTGTTTAAATGAATTTACTTGGAGAAAAAGATTTCACAATAATCACGTGAATCAAAAATCACCATCTAAAACTCAAAATTTATTCCTTCTAACTGTATAATTTGTATACAACAAACAAAATAAATGACCATGTATATTGAAAGTATTGAAAATTATCCTTTAAATAAATGCTTCATAAAAAATATTACTTTAAGCATGGTAATAGATCATTCAGTAATTATAGCAAACTGGTATTTCAAATTATGCTCTTACATATTTATAATTTTTCTCCCATAATTCAAACTAAATTAGGTTGGTAATGTAAATAATGGAATAATTTCCCTGTCCAAAGATAATATACGTAGTAGTAGGCTTAAGTACATACGTTTGCATAGTATTATTTTTATAGTACACAAATTTTATATTTTTTTAGACACTAATTGAATAAATTTTTAGTACTTCAATATTTCTTAAAAACTAAGTATTTCTATTGTTTGAATCTGATAAAAAAATATGTTTGAATGATGTTAATATAACCAAATTTGACTAATCGTGAAGACTGACCTTGTTCCAATTAAAGCTTCATGTCTGTAGGCCCATTAAACTTTTTTTAATAGACCAAAATTATATCATTTCATATTTTTGATATTCAAATGAAGAAAACTGCAAATTTTGCAGCAGAAACAGATTTTTTCTGAATTCACAGAATATGCTTACATAGTGCACATTTTTTATGATGTGTTTGCTTAGCAATCAATAATACTCAACCTTCTACAAAGTGTTTTTTTTACGATTAGGGTTTAAACTTCATTCGTAAGTCAAAGTTATATTATTTATATAAGTTATATTAAAGTTATATTAAGTTATATTTCTTTTTACACGAAACTGACGGTTCAATTAGTCAAAAAATCACAACGCTAATATTAGTTCCATAATAACTTAGAAGTTCCTACTTTCTTGAATTAAAAATTATTGAATTTTTACTTTTCTTGATAGTCATCAACCAAGAAATCTATATTATTTTTACGTAGATAATATATTATTGATTTGTATTAATAATTATCATTTTATTTAAATGTTACAATGTTTTTTTTAATTTTAAAACAGTTTAGTAATGAATAATGTACGTCATATAAATATAATAAATAAATATACAAATCATCAATGAAACCAATTGTGTCTGCTCTAAAAACAACAAACAAAATGTAAATTTTACATGAGAAACACTAAATATTATCCTTTACCAATCTAAATTATGTGGAAAGCAAAAATGTTTATGGAGTTCCCGAAATGGTTCAAACTGTGGAAGAAATTCTTTTTTATTAATTATAAAGGTTGACATAAAATATTTTGATGTTTGATATTGAGTTGACACACAAGACAATATTTTGTGTTGCCACACAGTTAGTCGAGTTACTAACATAGGACCTTCAATATTAGTGTGGTAAGTAGACTGAACGCTAATAATTAATAAAAAGAAATATTCTTGAAGATGCCATATTAATATAGAATAATGTGTCATAATTAGGGACTAAGATCTCAAAACGTAAGGTATAATAAATGATTAATTATACTGATAAACTACTAAAAATATGTTATACAATATGTCAAATAGTTGTTTATATTAATATTATCTTTTAATAAGGAAATAATATATAAATATAATAATTAATTTCTTAATGAGCAAAGAGCAATAATATAAGTAGAGTGAATATTTACATTTTAATATATATAAAGTGCTTTTGTTCAGTACATTCTTAAATATAATTTTTATAAATTTATAAGTATTTGTCTATATATAAATCTCGGGCAGCTTTTGTTTAGTCTTTTATTTGGTGTGTGTGTGTGTGTGTGTGTGTGTGTGTGTGTGTGTGTGTGCATGTGTACATACAGAGATATAACAAGATATCACATAAACACGTGAAATAACAATCAATGATCGAACCACAATATGAAATGGAGAAAAAAGACTAAGATCATTCAACCGTAACAAGCATTCTTCGTCAGAGTCAAAACTCAACATAGATATGTCTTGATCTGCATGAAAAAGAGAGAAAGTGAGTTAGAGAGAGAGCAAGTGAGTGAATGAGATTGAATGAATGCTTTCTGTTGGTATATCTATACATTATCTAATTAATACATGTACGTTTTATTCATTGTATGTCATTAAATTCCTATCAAATCAGACCAAAAACATTCTGCCAACAATGTTGATTATTACGTTAATAATATGAATTAGCAAGATTGCTAGAGAAATAAGATCTATTATCCTCATCCACGATCTCCAGTCGATGGCTAAAACAAGAGCGATGCTTGTATTGAATCTGTTTGAGACCAGTGATTATGTACATTACAAAGTCAGGATAATCTGCCGTTTGCTTGACCTTGAAATGGTAGTTGTTAGCATCAAAAGAGCCAAGGAATCCTTGAATCATGATCTATCATTTGGAATCGACTCCATTCAACTTTCAGTATTTTTGAATCATATTCTTACCAGATAGTTATATTCATCACTCACAGAAAACGGACCAAAATGTAGTATATTTTAATGTTTTTTTTTAAATAGGAAATTAGTTTGCTATTCAAATATCAATCAATTCAAATTCGATATGCAATTAAAATATTATGTGTAATTTCAAAAATAAAAAAGAAGAAAAGAAAATGTTTAATGAACAAAAGTTACAGTCGCTTTTTTGTTCATTTTTATTATCTTTTGAAGATTAATTTAAAATCATTTGTTTTACATATAGCTAAAATTTTAAAGTTCTTTAACTGGCATAGTTGTACTGTTCTACACTTTGAATTCGGTGATTTATTATTTTGAATTCATTCGTCATTAACTTATAATTTTTCATGTTTTTGTATTCTGTAGGCACATATTAAAGCGTTAAGTAATATCAGCTGTATGGTTTGAAGTTTACCTTCAAAATTTGGTAGTTTGTGTAGTAGAAGTTGTGTTAAATAATTTTTTATCCATATAATAAATAATTATACACTACAGTTATAGCAATATACAAAACTGTTATTAAAATGATTAGCTATATCGCAATAATATTCAATATAGTATTGTGAAATTGATTAAAGCATTCTCAATAGTGTTGATTGCCCCTATCTCATTTCCAAACAATATTTTAAAAAACATCATACACTTTAAAAAAGCCCAAATTATTCTATTTTTCGTGCAATCCGTAATTGTGTGGTATTTACTCATTCTGAGGTAAAATGGATAATCCAACAAAAGTCTCCAAACAAATGAAGTTTTGTTCAACGCGTTTCGAACACTGTGTTCATCATCAGGAAGACAAAGTGTTCGAAACGCGTTGAATAAAACTTCATTTGTGTGGAGACTTTTGTTGGTTTATCCATTTTACCTCTATTTTTCGTGTCCCGAAAATCATTATTTGTTTTATACCCCACTATCTAGTATAGTATCTCGTTTAAAATAGTGTAATAGTAGAGTTTAATTGTGACATAAATAAATTTAATGTAATAAAAGTTTTAATAAAAGTTATAAAACATGCACTACAGCTATTCATCATTCCTACAGTAGTTCAACTGCCACTGACTGAATCTTGTTGGATTTAATTATCATTAGCATTATGTGTAACTGGTATCTGTCAGTTACCTTCTACTGTAAAAAGATTTCTATCACAATTTAATTAAATATTTAATGTTCTATAAAATATCATAGAACTAATATATGTTGTTTTTATAATAAGAATATACATATTATTCTTGGTTTGTATGAGGAATCATTCTTTTGGACACATTAATTTAGGAAATGTATACTGCTTTCATTCAGAAAAAACTTTGAAAATTCAGTTAATTTTGTTGTTCCCTACTTACCCTAAAGGATATTACTTAAATAACAAATCAATCACGCCTCAAACACTAAATGTTTTGAGATGGGTTTTAAGTAAAATGCCTATGTGTTTTTGTTTTCGATGTGTAATTAAAGTCTGTTAGTCGTTGTTTTGTAGTTCTTATCGTTTAGTTGAAAAGCTCTTTCTCGAACGGTTTCTGAAGATCTATTTGATTTTATTATGCTATTAATTGCTGGTTCCATTTCTCTATCTCTGAAGTTTCATTTTAGATGATATCATACAAACTTCATGCCGTAAACTTTGGATAATTTAAGGATAAAAACGTGTGAAGTAATCTATATTATTTACATACAATTGCGTCATAAGGATTTTTCTTGAAAAAAACTTGTGAGTGGTGAGTACTGGGTCAGGATAGCCCAGCGTATCGTACTCATATCTGGACTGATACATCCAGTGTTTGATTCTCAAACGAGCCCTCGATTTATTCACGCGGGAACTTAACAAGAATCTGAGCATGTCGTCCCTCAGAGAGGATGTAAACCGTCGGTCCTGAGTCTCTTCCTTAAAGACCTCTATGCTAAATGCACTTGAGTTAAATGAAATTTAGGACGCCCAAAGTCAGCATAATGTGTGTGATTATCGCAGATTGTCAATCTTCAGCATGCGTATATTCTCTTGTGGGACTGCTACTGTAACCTACTCTGACCTAACGAAAGAGTGGGTATGATTGAAAAAACTGAGGTAAATGTAATAAGGTATGCGTTAATCCATCTGTTGACCTGTATTAATTTGGCATGCCTAAAACACTTCTAGAGTGAACCCAAATTAATACATAAAATTTCATCAATATTAATGAAACCATTGGGGAATGCATATCCAATAGATAGACGTCTAGAGAATTTTAATTGTAAACAATTATTGTTGCCTCCCCAGTGTGATATCATTGGCAAGGAATGCTGCGTGTTGTAGTCACTGTCGAACAAGATTTCAGGGAGATGGATGACTCGAGTTATTGGCTTACAAGGGTCTATCTTAGGGGGATATTGTCTGTTGGCCAATAAGAAAATAATAGAGGCTCCTGATAGCTCTACTAATTACAGGTCGAGTAGACAATGCTGCTCTTTTCTCGCTCTCTGCTCTTCATCTCTTCTTCTGCTCTTCACTAATCTCAAGCGCACACAAAAAGCCTCTGTTTTCAATCTAACTCCACTTTCTCTTTCCTACTCCTTTCTACTTATTAAAGGCAAACCCTTTTTTTTCTTCTTCTTCAATTAATATATCCACTATCATACATGCCCTTTTCACCTCTGCCTCAACCTTACTTTATTCAAGGTTTTTTAATATGTATGGAAAGCACACCCAGATAAAATGAAACATTTTTAATTAAAATATCACTCTACCTTGCAATTCAAATACAGTGATATTATTATTAAAGGTTAGCTTCTTTTCTCCTGGAAAATTTCTAATACATATTTTACATTGTTAAATGCTAAACGCGTATTAAAAATCTTCACAAACACAATTTTAAAAATTTGAATATTTTTGCTTACAATTAACAAAATATCAACTTTCATTTTCTAAAATTCTAGTTATAAAAAAAAATTAATTTTCTCTTATAGTACTTCCATATGTGCTTAGCATACAGATACCTAAATACTGTTAATAGACTGGTTTTTCATTCTTGAATTTTCTTCATTAAATTAAGTTTTCTAATATTATAAATAATTATATATATAATAAGTTTTCTAAATATTGTTCTCTAAAGTTTTAATGCAAACTATGATTATAATACAATATACTACATACTATAAATGTTTGTTTGTTTGTTTTCCAACACCTATATTTATAAATATCTTACCTGTTAGTGTTATTCATGATTCAAGATATTCCCCATTTAGTGATATTTTAGTGAGAGGGAGAAATTGTGGCTCATTTATTATTTGGCACCCATTTTAATAATGGTTGAAGTCACATTTACCTGTTGATTCTACATTGGGAGTGTTAAATTTTGCATAACTCAAGTATATATAGAGTTATGTTACGTCGAAATGGACGGTTTAACGTCCTATCTGAGGGATCACCTGATCAGATTTATTCACCTCCCATGGGATTGAATCGAGAGCCTACCAGTTCAAAGGTGAGTAAGTTAACCACTGAGCTAACCTGGCCCTGGTATATTATAAATGTCTAAATATGTGTTTTAATTATGACTTTATAAACAAAATACCTTCTTCTAGAATTAATATATCAGAGTAAATGCTATTCTATAACACATAAAAATATGATGTTTTAAAACATTACTGGGCTCCTAATTACTATATTAACTATAAATTATGTATAAGAATAGCAGACAAAAGCAGAGGTTCATTAGAGTTGGTCAATATACAAATAAACTTCACCTTGGTCCAGCGTTTTGCTGTACAGCGAAAGCTGTAAAAACCTACAAGATGTACTCTTGTAGGAACAAATAGTTTTATAGCGAACAAAAAAGTATATAATTATTACAACATTACCTCAAACGACTGGATCTAAGAAACTTACGAAGTAATAAACAAGTTTACAAGTTTAGAAAAATGTATGCAATAAGTATACATTCTAATAAACTAAAAACAGAACATACGAATATCACATATTAAATATTGTACTACAATATACTAAAACTAGCAAGCCCTTTATTACATTAGTTTACAGATTTCGTAATGTGATAGCCGACCTCTTTTGTTATAATTATAACTAAAAAGTTTCATTTCATATTTATAATGACATATATGTTTATTTTTCATATCTTCTTTTTTTGCAATAACACTGCAAATATATCAGATAGACGGCAATAATTAATTTTGTATGTTATAATATTTTTTTATTAGAAGTCTAATGGTTTGGTTTTTGAGAAATATAATAAAACTAAATAAAGTTAATGAGATATATAATTATTTAAAAATATAATTTAAAAAAATGTTATTTTTTAGTTCAAAATGTTTTATTTGAGTTATACTTAACAGTAACGTTTTATACAAGTTGTAAAATTATTGTTTTAAGAGAAAAAAAAAATAGATAAAGATGTCACATTTTTGATGCTTAAAAAGAAGACATAGTTAAGCGATTTCGATAGAGAAAGAATTATTGTTTTTTTTATATGGTTATAACGATTACAGGGATGAGTAACTCTTTAAATGTATTCAAGTTCATTTTAGTTTTAGCATCTTGGTGGCAGGTCTGAAAGGTTTGCTTGGTTAACCAGAGAGACTTCAGTCCAAACTGTACATTGCTCAGTTCAGATAGAATCAATACCTTAGTCGCTGAAGCATCTATAACTAGATTTTATAATTTGATTTGCAATGCAGTGTTTGCCTAGCTCTCGATTATTTTCGGCCAACTACCAAAACCCAATAATGATGCGTTTTAGGTTATGCAATTTTCAAAAACCAACTGAAATATTAATAAAAATAATTTCAACAAAATTTAGGAAAATCAAAGAAAAAACAGAAAATATTTGAATAACGTTTAGGTCAACTGCAGGAATTTATATACCTATGTAAAAATGTCCTTACCAGATATTTCAAATTAATGAACTTTAGTAAATGTGTTTAAACTGTCAGCAATTTAAATTAAAAACTGAATGTGAATTACTTTACAATTGCAGTTTATTTTACAATGTGTTTAATTATTGCCCCATTATAAAATCATTTGCTACTAGGCCGAATATTTTTTTAATTAAAACTCAAAACATTAATTGTTTTATTTAATGATCATATAACAACCTCATTTTTAATCATTATATATTTAAAATTATCACTGAAGCATCATATTATATTTACAGGAAAATTAATAAATTAATTTTCTTCAAAACTCTTTTTGATAAATAAAATTGTTGCATTAAAATAAATTATTTTTATATTAACAAATTTAACATTAAGTTACTAAAAAAATAACACTATCTGCTTGCATTTGCCATATTCAAAAAGTTGTTTAAATGTGTTATAGTCGTTATTACGTCATATTGCAGTTCAACAACGTTAAACAGTATTTACATTCTTGGCAAGTCATATATAATTATCGTTATGCTCTTTAAAATATGTATTGTTGTATATCAAATTATATAACTAAAGATTAGTACATCTTTTCACAGCACAAATTAATAAAAAGGACCAATGCTGGTTTATTGAATTTTAGATTCGCCGGTTTTTGACCTCTGTACACGGCTTTATCCCGTTCCATCTTATTGTTTATTGAATGATTGGAAAAGAATATAATGAATAATTATTAGCTTTTTTCTATGTTTTTAATACTTAAATAATTTTTGTAAAAAGTTGTTCATAGTAGTGAATAATTGAGAAGTTATAATAAAAACATAAGAGGAAAAAGTTGAGGAAAGGTGTACTTGTTATGGTATGGAAAACAAGTTTAGTAACAGTGCTGGGTTCATGTACACAAGAAAAAAAGCAAAAATAGGAAAGAAATAAATCACTTTAATCCCTCCCAGGTATAGACTTCTGTAGCATTTCACCTAAGTACAGCGTGTGTGCTGATTAAATTAAGGTGATAGTCCCTTATAGAAAAAATTGGATTCACTTCTGTTTAAATAGAACTTCCGTTCTTGGTGATAACTATAAATTTGGAATTTTCAAACTAACCAGGCTCTTGAGATAACTGTTTTAAAGTCAGATAGTAACTATTATAATGAAGACGATGCTGAGAATTTAATGCTTAATATGAACGGTGGTTAGCTTTTGAACACATAATTGGTATAACACATAAAAAAAAATTTTTTGAAAAATTGGCAATTAATGATTTAGCTTATAAGTACCATAGAGCGAGAAGAAAGTATTTAGTTAGCTTAAGGAGTGAATAGATGAGAAAGAAACTGATGGCTAAAATTTTGTTATATCGTACCACTGAAATCGTTGTTTGAGTAATTATCAGCAAAATAAACAAGAAGAATATTCAATATTAATAGTACATACTGTAAAAATAATTCATCGTTTATGTTCACTTCTTTATTTTTTCTGTTATTTGCCCTATTTAACAATTATTTTTCTCTTTTCTCTTTCTTTTTAAGGCCACTATTTTTGTTTACTGCTTGTTCATATGCTTCACATATGACGAATATTTTTTTTCTCCTGAAGAAGACGAGTTGACAAAATTATTGAGAAATATGAGTGTTTTTTTTTTCTTTCTGTGTCCCTAAAGATGAAGTTTTGATTGAATATATTTATTTTAATACTTCATATAATTTTTATGAATTAACATAATTAATTAAGCTTTTAAAACCATTAATTAAAGAAGCTTAGTATTCAAAGAAAACCTAAACCACAAACTTTAATAATTGCTTCTTTCTTTTTTAATGATTTGGCTAACCACAGGTCTTGCTAAAGCCCAATTGTCTTCGTTTAATTTTCAATTCCTTCATTTATCTTTTATTAACCTGGATTTATTCAGGTGACTCATTAGACCAACGACTCTGTACTCTCATCTTTGATGAATTATCTTAGTTTGGCGTTAAATTAGCCTTCTGGATAAGCTTAATATACTCATAAGCTCGTCGTTTTTAATTACTCATTCAACGAGTAGCGAAGAGATATTCAGTCCTCAAGGAGTCTAATGTATAATATGAGGCTTCGAAAGCCTTACCACTACTCTATAACATGAATTGTGCAGGAAAAAATAGCAAATTCACTGGAGCTCGCGTATGAATATTATACATGTATTATATACCACTTTAGTATTCGCGCTGTCATTATTGCATACAATTAAAAAAATGTATATTAATTTTAACTTTTAATTTTAAATAACACCCACTGGATTAACACTTGAATATTTTTACAAAAATATAATTTATTTAAGATAATTGATTTAATCTAGTTGAAAAGTGAAAGGTTCTTTACTTGTAACATATGTTAGAAGAACATTCTAATCACAATTTTCCAGATTTCCGAAAAAAAAAATTAGTAATCTTGTGTCTTGTCATTTCAAAATTTTAACACTTTTTGATTACTATAAAAGTGGAAAGAAATTATTCGTTTTTTTTCATTTTTAAGAAAAAGCACTTTTCCCAAGATTTAATATTGGAGAAAAATTATGATGAGTTTTTATCAGTGAGGACTACTATATGTCAATTATTTTCTATCGGTCAAAGTACGGTTACAAATTTCTTTCATACACACCAGGCTGCTCATATTGTATACTTTTTTTTACTGGTATTGCAAAGGATGCTATAAGTGATTCAGGGAATTTCAAATCATGTAAACCATCAAAATATAGATTTTTTTCTGTATTATATGGTATATGTAATGAAATAATAAAGTTGTAAACTGATCTCATCAAAAGCATTAAATTAACATAGTGTTTTTTATTTATATATATCAGGCAGATTTTAAATATATTGAAATATTAAAAGATCTTTACAATCAAGACCATGAATTATTGAAAACTCGTAAAAAAAATATTCTTTTCACATATTGTAAATGAGATATTTTAAAGAAATGAATATTATTAAAGAAATAAAGGTTTGAATAGTATGTTGAAGCTGTTCTTGTAAGGGAATTGAGTCGACTTGGCTCGCTTCACTATGTGAGGCTTTCACTCAGCATTTCCTATTGCTCTTTCTCTTTTGTGTGCCTTCAATCCATCTTATACTGCAGCTACTAACCTTTAGAACATCTAAAGAAAGACCTTCTTGGAGAAAAGTCTTAGGTAGATTGATTTCACATTTGCATTGCTTTTTTTTGCATAGAAAACAGTGAAATATTCTTTCCATTATTATAATGATTGAATTAATTTTTTTTTTCATTCATTTTCATTTTAATAGAATATCAACACCATTAATATACTCGAAAACAGTTTAAACATTTAACTAAAAAAATGTTTATTGTAATGTTTTTTTATAGTTTATTAAAGGCTCTAAACATTTTATCACTACAAAACATACTTGGAGTCGCCTAAGCAATTAAGATAATGGGGAAGCAGCTGCCGATTTTTCTGTTACCTCTTAAGTAGAGAAAATAAACCTACCGGATAAAGCTGTATTTTTTGTCGACTATCACGGTTCCTTCAACAACCTCTTTCACAACTCTCAAACAGACTGCACCAGGACAATCAACCTTAGTAAACAACTCAGTACCTCACTGAGACATGGATGGGGTTTAAAGTTTCAATGAAGCCTTTGCAAGTAATTATCAATGGTTTTAAAATTGCTGCCAACCTGGCAAAACAAGAGATTTAATTTCTTCAACCAACCTGTTTACTATCACTCAAAGCAGCAAAAGGACACATCTTAAAATCAACTGGCTTCTGGCAAGAGCTGGGGGGAGCCTAACATCCCAAGAACTCTTGAACTCTATCTAACCTTCCAAGGACCGTAAGTGTGGCCACCTTTTATCTGAAGCTCATCACGGCTATCTGAGGAGCATCTGCACCACACTGGTATTCTACAATGGATACCACATTGGTAGTCAAGAGTCAATGGATACCCAACACTTAAAGGCCCACTCAGTTTTGACCCCCACTTTAAATGACAAGCAAGTGTACAAAGAAATCTTTCTCTTACTGGTTAGTGCATCACCAAATGACCCAATGTGAACGAAGATAACATCCTGTAGTTCGAGCAATTTTGCTATACTGACCTAAACTTTCAAAGGAATCAATTTGAATATGGATGAACATTTTCTGTTAAGAAGAGGTAAATTGATACCTTTAATCTGATAATATCTGAATGTGATCTAATCTTCTTGGAGATGATACAAATTTTTGTCAAAAAATACTTCAAACCATAGAAGTAAAAGATATTATCTGATGTACATTAATGAAGGTCTTTAAGAAGTTAAAATCTCAAAACTGAATGTAGTTACATCGATGAGACGATCATTATGAAAAGCAAGACCTTGAGGTCCTATGAAATTCAGGCTACTAATTTAATATTTAATAAAATCTCAAACTGATCAATGACTTGTTTCTTATAACTGTTAAAATGACTATAACCACACTTGAACAGATGATGCAGTTTGAATAAAATGCATTAGCTGGCCAGCACCTACAAGCTGAATAGTTTATGGACTATCATACTGGTCAGTGACCTGAGTCGTCCCCCTCCGAAAAGGGAAAATACCCATTCCCCGGGCCAGGGGTTGCAATGATCTTGATCTTTCGGTCCCTCTGGGCCCCAAAAGTAGGTATTTTGGTAAATATAGACATTGATAGAGAGTATGACTAGAGGAGATCTTGTCTCGCTCTTTCGTAAAATAAGTGTTCGAGAGGGATTCCATTCATACCCACCCTGAGTTCCATTACAGCCAAAAGGATAAAGCAACTACCAGTATTCCAGCCCACTAGCTGAAATTGTGGTCCGTCCCTACTGGTAAAGGTTTAGGGTCTAGCTCCCTTAGATGCTAAGCAGGCATCCGCCCGATAAGATACTGCTCCTCACGCAGCGAACACAAGGGTCTACCCAACCTGGGTGAGAACACATAGCCACTACGAGTCCGACCTCAAGGGCGGGCTGGAGAAAATCTCCATGGGCCCCCGCAACCCGTAGTACCGACTTATTTGAAGAGTTTCGGATCAAACTCCGGACCGAAGTCCTACTGAACCTGCTCAGCTGCAGGTAGGGTCAGTGGCTCTTGTTTTCCCCTAACTCACAAAAGTAAAGACCCAATACAGCTTACGGCAGAGCTGTATGGCTCTGGGAAGAGGCACTAATGTAGCCCCGGTTCAAAAACCATGTGGATATTAAGCCATGCAACCTTATGAGTATGGCTGATGGCCCCACGTAGGGCAAGAGGCGAGCGGATGGGTGGCACTTTGGAAGACCCACCGGTAGTGGTGCTGCACAAGGCTACCATTTTGACTCTCTTCTCGAAGACCTTTTAAACTCGCAAAGCGAGAGGCTACCATCCCGTACCGCCCAACGGGTTCAAGCTGTGCCGAAGCACTTTAAGAAACCCTTTCTGGCAAAGCCATCTGGGCTACTTGGCCGCAGTTGGAGCAGCCTGCCCTGTACTGTTAGCTTGCGCTGTGCAGCCTACACAATTACCACCTCTGCGACGGGGACGCCAGTACTAGGTACATCCACCTCGAGAGGGAATAAAATGGATTTATAGCCACAATAAAATTAAACAAAGTATGAGTTAATTGTCAATTGGTTTGATGGTATTCTCACTTATAGTAAAGTTGAGTGTAGGCCACTCCAATTTTTTTCTATAAATTTAACCTACTTGAACATCTATTGTTCATAAAATTACAATTCAACTAAAAGTAATCGTATTTGCTATTGGTATATTTCTGTTTGATTAAAGTTGAAAAAACTTAAAAAAAAATATGAACAAAGATTGGTTAGACAGACAAGGAGATTCATTAGAGATGAATTTTAGGGACAATGAAAAACTTTGGAATTGCTCCTTTCAGCATGGACCATTTAAAAACTCTTGCTACCCTTATTTGTCTGATTATTCTACTTGATTTCAAACTCATTTGAGTGCTTAAAAAATGTATTGTTAAACAAAGATTAGAAGGGAGAAGCTAAGAAATTAGAACGTATTTTTAGAAGTAATTACAGTTCAATACTACTACTATTATAATTATGTAATGTAAAAAATTATTTTGTTAAATTAAAAAGAAATGATGCAAAAATAAATTAAATTATAATTCTCAAGCATTTTAGCAACACCAAAAATAATTGTTTTAATTTAACTACTTATTTTAAAAATGCATGTGCAGCCTTTAATGTTTATGACCTTTATTATTGATTGGTAAACAATTTCTCTCAGCACAGAAACTGTAAACGACCATACTCGTTGAAATTTTGCTTTATACAGGATTAATTTTTGGAAAAAAGTGACTATAAACTTGTTTTTCTGAATTTTGACCTTGTTACACTCTGATATATCTCTGAGTTTAGTCTCTATTTGATCTTCAACAGAGTAATTTGCTTCACCAGCTAAAGTTACAATTGTGATAGCAATTTTTATTTACTCTATCTAGAGCATTGTAGAAAGGATGAACAAAAAGCTCAAAAATTACAAAATCTCCTAATGTACTGGAGTACAGTAAGCTTTGTCTCATTTTTTATAAATATTGTCGTAAAATATACATAGGTCAGACTGGCAAATCATTAAAAGTGCTAAACAAACAATATCAATCCTCACCAATTAGAGTCAAACAAGGTAGAGCCTTATTTTGCATATAAATAATTAAAATAATGATATAAATTAGAGAAAAGCTGAAATAAAAACTCATGGATCATTGTTGTATTTAATTCAATAAATTTGTCAGATGAAATACTATAAACAACCGCTCGTTCGTTCACTTCTGCACACTACCATGTGCCTGATAAAGAAGTTAATAAATACCTATAATTAATTTACAAATTTTAAAATATACATCTATTTATATTTTTAAAAGTTTAGGTTATATTTTACAAAGTAATTGTTAGTTGACACTAAGAGATTAAAAAGTTACTGGTACTTTCTTCAAAGACTATAACCTTCCCTTTGAGTAATAATTGGACATACTAAGTAGCGATTTACTCAACAGTGTGGTTTTATGTATTACTTGGTGACGTTTACAATACTTTGAAGTTCATAACTCCTTTCGGACATACATAAAGCATGCTTAGGATACGAATTCATATTTATTACTGAATCACTTATTAGACTTAAAGACGGAATATAAGATAAAAGAAACCAACATTACTATTATTTTATAGAAACTTGTAATATCTAATAGATGAGTAAACACAGTTCCATAATAAACATAGACTACAAAACAAAGAAAATGTGGCAAACACAACAATATCGAGAAGAACTCCACAAACTGATAAACATCAGAAATCACAAACTATCTGTAACACAAATACATCAATGTCGACAAGGCTACTGATAACATCAACTGCACCACCTCATTATCAACAAAATCACTATTTTTTTTATTTTGAACAAAAAAAATTCCTGATATATAAAATTAAATTAAGAATTACTTTTAAATAAATGAATATATTTTTTATATACCATTTTCCAATCATTGAGTAGCAAACGACTGCAGATTAAAATAACTTACAAATTTTTTAATTATACAATTTTCTTTCAAAAAAATCGGGATTAACTTACACTCAGCATTTAAACAGCCAGCATTAAACTTATATATTTGGTTAACTCATTGCTCAGAGGATTAGTTTATTAAATAATACTAATCACTATGTGTATATGACAAAGTTTGGCAGAAGTTCGATTTCGATTCAAATATCGTTGTTAACAAGGTTGTAACAGTTTTCCAAAAAAAAAAAAGTTTTCATATCTGGATACTAAAAGACTTCCATTTCTGAGTAATATTACTGTATAATGTATCCTTTAACCAGAGATAGAATTGTACAAGCTCAAACAGCCTCCTCAGGGGCAGTTAATCTTCTCGGCTCGTTTCCTATAGAGCAACAAGTCGCTCCAATGGATCCCAACTCTATTTATTACGGTTCAGTCTAACTTCTTTTTGGTTCACATTTTAGTCTGACTCATATGAAATGTATTTCTAAAAAAAAATCGTTTTATTTTTCATAACATGATTAAAATTGAAGGATGTTCAAATAACATTTTATTTTGGATTAATGTTCAATGTTTATTTGAATGTAAAAACAATCAGTCATTCCTTTAATATTATTTGGTAGGATAGAACATTCATTGAATCAGAATATAAAAAAATACTTAATAATATAAACATTTAGACCAAAGAAAAAACTGTAGTTATAATTTCTAAAATCATATCGTGGTCAACTGTTCTGTTTCCGAAGAACTGGAAGTTTCAGAAGCATTCACTCTCAATAGCTTTTGTGTGATGTCAAATAGGTTTTTGTTTTATTTATTTATCTATGATAATGTTTTAATAGTTTAGGTAGACATTTTTAAAAATAAATTTATATATTATATATATATATATATAAAGATTTCACATAAACACGTGAAATAACAATCAATGATCAAACCACAATAAGAAATAGGAAAACAAGACTAAGATCTTTCAACCGTAACAAGCGGTCTTCGTCAGAGTCAAAAACCCAGTTGGGTTTGATCATTTATATATACATAAAGCAGCTGTACAAAACGATACCACAAACTGACTAATTTAAATTCACAGAAAACAAAAACCATATAAAAGATTTTGACTCGTCTGCATTAGGTAGAGAGATAAGAGTCGCTTAGAAAACAATCGAGGATTGACATCAGTTTTATTCAAAAAGACTCAATCAGTTTAGAGTACGTAGAGAGACTGAACTTTATCACATGTACAGATTCTTCGGCTAATCACTTTGAGAGTTTGAAAAGAAAATACTTATATATCTACTGGGTGGAACCTGCTTCTGGGCTTAAAGTCAACTGTTAATTATGTTTTATTATTTGTTTTAAACTTTTTTACTTAACTATATATTTTTATCTATTGTTTAATTTTACTTATTTATAATTTAATTAAAATTTATCTATTTATTTTGTATTATTTACCTTTGAAAATAAACATAGGGGCCAAATTTAATTTCTGAAATCTGGTTTTCTGGTAATTATTTATGTCAAAATTATTTCACTTTATTATTATATCATTTAAAATCATTTAATCATTGACAGTGAAACATTTTACTTTTGTTATGAATAAAATTCAATGGAGAAAAGATAACTTTCATTGTCGCACCCTATTGTCATGCCTCTTGACATGTTACTTTGTATTATAGGGACAACAAACCCCTCAAAGAATACCAGTTTTATTATTACTCGGAAATGGAACGAGGATTGCACACATGGAAGGATGTACACAAGTGTCAGCGTGCACACTAGGCTATAATAATTGGAGGACGGTAGCCTCGCCCTTAAATTCTTCCGCTTTTTGATCAGGGATGACTGCCCTTGCCCTATCCTCTCTCTGTGATTCACACTCCACCCTTCACTCTGCCCTAATTACCAATCATCTAAACAACTTTCATTATTTCACCCTAGCAGCAGCCTTTGACTATTTGTATCATCTTTCATAGCAAGAACCCTTTTCCCACGCGTCTAAAGTAAAGAAAAAAATAATCAAATCAATAAATACTCGAAAATATTTATTATTTTATTTAACAAAAGTTGTATGAATAAAACCTTTATCAAAACAATGCAAACCCCTTCAAATAAATTACATATTTCAAAGAATATCTTTCTCACAAAAAATGATTTTACATTTCGCTTATATTATTGATAAATTAGTTATATATATAATAGTTAAAATAAACTGCGACACATGGAAAGAAACGTAACAATAGGACTCACTTTTCAATAATTCGACCGCTATGGTGTTCGTTCTCAGGAGAAGAAGTGAACTGATGGAAGGGCGACAGTCAACTGATGTATATATATATATATATAAAGCTTTCACATAAACACGTGAAATAACAATCAATGATCAAACCGCAATAAGAAATGGGAAAACAAGACTAAGATCTTTCAACCGTAACAAGTGGTCTTCGTCAAAGTCAAAAACCCAACTGATGTTGGGTTTTCAAATCATTGATCATTGATCATTGATTGTTATTTCACGTGTTTATGTGAAATCTTTATATATATATATATATATATAAAACAATGGACATTTGTCATATCTACTTTACAATCATCATAAGAAATTCAAAAATCTACTTCCTCAAGGCTAACTTCTAATACCGAACTAACAAAACCGTTATCTGTCATTGCATGTGCTGCTACCCAGCGACATTTATTAAAAACACTGTTTTTTATATTACAATTAATCCATGGCAATATAAACTAAGATAACATTGCAACATTAACTATTTATAATGGAACTATAAATCCTACTTAAATTATCAGTATCAGTTTTTTTTATTGTAAGTCTTGCATGTGCGCTGGGTAGCAGCACATGTAATGACAGATAATGGTTTTGTTGGTTCGGTATTAGAAGCTAGCCTTGAGTAAGTAGATTTTTGAATTTTTTATGATGATTGTAAAGTAGATACGACAAATGTCCATTGTTTTTGTTAGTTTATAGCGCTGAGGATGTCTTAAAATAAAGACGAATCGTTAGTGAAAAGGTGATTCTGTATATTAACCCTGACCAAACTACAAGAAGAAGAAAAAGTGTTTATTAGTAAATTGTGGTCAAGAAAACAATACCGTATATATATATATATATATATATATATATATATTGTTAAAAATCTGACCATATCTTGCTGAAACTTGCTTCTTATTAAGTTTTTCAAGTTTTCTAAATTGAGTTCTTGTCACTATATCCACAGTATACAATATTCTTCCGATAGTCGAATTCTTCTTTGTGTGGTGAGTGATCTAGTCTAATAGTAAGTTCCCTTCTCAATTTAGAGATTTCGTCCAATAACAACTCCGATTTTTTCTCACATTTTGTAGCTTCATATTCCAAAAGAGTCCTTCTGTATTCCTTGGTGAAGCGTTCCTCACGGGCTGCTGGGTCATAGGTTTTGATATTAGTAAATTTTGGTAGCAGTCCCTCCTGTAAACATACATTGTTAAAAATCTGACCATATCTTGCTGAAACTTGCTTCTTATTAAGTTTTTCAAGTTTTCTAAATTGAGTTCTTGTCACTATATCCACAGTATACAATATTCTTCCGATAGTCGAATTCTTCTTTGTGTGGTGAGTGATCTAGTCTAATAGTAAGTTCCCTTCTCAATTTAGAGATTTCGTCCAATAACAACTCCGATTTTTTCTCACATTTTGTAGCTTCATATTCCAAAAGAGTCCTTCTGTATTCCTTGGTGAAGCGTTCCTCACGGGCTGCTGGGTCATAGGTTTTGATATTAGTAAATTTTGGTAGCAGTCCCTCCTGTAAACATACATTGTTAAAAATCTGACCATATCTTGCTGAAACTTGCTTCTTATTAAGTTTTTCAAGTTTTCTAAATTGAGTTCTTGTCACTATATCCACAGTATACAATATTCTTCCGATAGTCGAATTCTTCTTTGTGTGGTGAGTGATCTAGTCTAATAGTAAGTTCCCTTCTCAATTTAGAGATTTCGTCCAATAACAACTCCGATTTTTTCTCACATTTTGTAGCTTCATATTCCAAAAGAGTCCTTCTGTATTCCTTGGTGAAGCGTTCCTCACGGGCTGCTGGGTCATAGGTTTTGATATTAGTAAATTTTGGTAGCAGTCCCTCCTGTAAACATACATTGTTAAAAATCTGACCATATCTTGCTGAAACTTGCTTCTTATTAAGTTTTTCAAGTTTTCTAAATTGAGTTCTTGTCACTATATCCACAGTATACAATATTCTTCCGATAGTCGAATTCTTCTTTGTGTGGTGAGTGATCTAGTCTAATAGTAAGTTCCCTTCTCAATTTAGAGATTTCGTCCAATAACAACTCCGATTTTTTCTCACATTTTGTAGCTTCATATTCCAAAAGAGTCCTTCTGTATTCCTTGGTGAAGCGTTCCTCACGGGCTGCTGGGTCATAGGTTTTGATATTAGTAAATTTTGGTAGCAGTCCCTCCTGTAAACATACATTGTTAAAAATCTGACCATATCTTGCTGAAACTTGCTTCTTATTAAGTTTTTCAAGTTTTCTAAATTGAGTTCTTGTCACTATATCCACAGTATACAATATTCTTCCGATAGTCGAATTCTTCTTTGTGTGGTGAGTGATCTAGTCTAATAGTAAGTTCCCTTCTCAATTTAGAGATTTCGTCCAATAACAACTCCGATTTTTTCTCACATTTTGTAGCTTCATATTCCAAAAGAGTCCTTCTGTATTCCTTGGTGAAGCGTTCCTCACGGGCTGCTGGGTCATAGGTTTTGATATTAGTAAATTTTGGTAGCAGTCCCTCCTGTAAACATACATTGTTAAAAATCTGACCATATCTTGCTGAAACTTGCTTCTTATTAAGTTTTTCAAGTTTTCTAAATTGAGTTCTTGTCACTATATCCACAGTATACAATATTCTTCCGATAGTCGAATTCTTCTTTGTGTGGTGAGTGATCTTAGTCTAATAGTAAGTTCCCTTCTCAATTTATATGGTCAGATATGGTCAGATTTTTAACAATGTATGTTTACAGGAGGGACTGCTACCAAAATTTACTAATATCAAAACCTATGACCCAGCAGCCCGTGAGGAACGCTTCACCAAGGAATACAGAAGGACTCTTTTGGAATATGAAGCTACAAAATGTGAGAAAAAATCGGAGTTGTTATTGGACGAAATCTCTAAATTGAGAAGGGAACTTACTATTAGACTAGATCACTCACCACACAAAGAAGAATTCGACTATCGGAAGAATATTGTATACTGTGGATATAGTGACAAGAACTCAATTTAGAAAACTTGAAAAACTTAATAAGAAGCAAGTTTCAGCAAGATATGGTCAGATTTTTAACAATGTATGTTTACAGGAGGGACTGCTACCAAAATTTACTAATATCAAAACCTATGACCAGCAGCCCGTGAGGAACGCTTCACCAAGGAATACAGAAGGACTCTTTTGGAATATGAAGCTACAAAATGTGAGAAAAAATCGGAGTTGTTATTGGACGAAATCTCTAAATTGAGAAGGGAACTTACTATTAGACTAGATCACTCACCACACAAAGAAGAATTCGACTATCGGAAGAATATTGTATACTGTGGATATAGTGACAAGAACTCAATTTAGAAAACTTGAAAAACTTAATAAGAAGCAAGTTTCAGCAAGATATGGTCAGATTTTTAACAATGTATGTTTACAGGAGGGACTGCTACCAAAATTTACTAATATCAAAACCTATGACCCAGCAGCCCGTGAGGAACGCTTCACCAAGGAATACAGAAGGACTCTTTTGGAATATGAAGCTACAAAATGTGAGAAAAAATCGGAGTTGTTATTGGACGAAATCTCTAAATTGAGAAGGGAACTTACTATTAGACTAGATCACTCACCACACAAAGAAGAATTCGACTATCGGAAGAATATTGTATACTGTGGATATAGTGACAAGAACTCAATTTAGAAAACTTGAAAAACTTAATAAGAAGCAAGTTTCAGCAAGATATGGTCAGATTTTTAACAATGTATGTTTACAGGAGGGACTGCTACCAAAATTTACTAATATCAAAACCTATGACCCAGCAGCCCGTGAGGAACGCTTCACCAAGGAATACAGAAGGACTCTTTTGGAATATGAAGCTACAAAATGTGAGAAAAAATCGGAGTTGTTATTGGACGAAATCTCTAAATTGAGAAGGGAACTTACTATTAGACTAGATCACTCACCACACAAAGAAGAATTCGACTATCGGAAGAATATTGTATACTGTGGATATAGTGACAAGAACTCAATTTAGAAAACTTGAAAAACTTAATAAGAAGCAAGTTTCAGCAAGATATGGTCAGATTTTTAACAATGTATGTTTACAGGAGGGACTGCTACCAAAATTTACTAATATCAAAACCTATGACCCAGCAGCCCGTGAGGAACGCTTCACCAAGGAATACAGAAGGACTCTTTTGGAATATGAAGCTACAAAATGTGAGAAAAAATCGGAGTTGTTATTGGACGAAATCTCTAAATTGAGAAGGGAACTTACTATTAGACTAGATCACTCACCACACAAAGAAGAATTCGACTATCGGAAGAATATTGTATACTGTGGATATAGTGACAAGAACTCAATTTAGAAAACTTGAAAAACTTAATAAGAAGCAAGTTTCAGCAAGATATGGTCAGATTTTTAACAATGTATGTTTACAGGAGGGACTGCTACCAAAATTTACTAATATCAAAACCTATGACCCAGCAGCCCGTGAGGAACGCTTCACCAAGGAATACAGAAGGACTCTTTTGGAATATGAAGCTACAAAATGTGAGAAAAAATCGGAGTTGTTATTGGACGAAATCTCTAAATTGAGAAGGGAACTTACTATTAGACTAGATCACTCACCACACAAAGAAGAATTCGACTATCGGAAGAATATTGTATACTGTGGATATAGTGACAAGAACTCAATTTAGAAAACTTGAAAAACTTAATAAGAAGCAAGTTTCAGCAAGATATGGTCAGATTTTTAACAATGTATGTTTACAGGAGGGACTGCTACCAAAATTTACTAATATCAAAACCTATGACCCAGCAGCCCGTGAGGAACGCTTCACCAAGGAATACAGAAGGACTCTTTTGGAATATGAAGCTACAAAATGTGAGAAAAAATCGGAGTTGTTATTGGACGAAATCTCTAAATTGAGAAGGGAACTTACTATTAGACTAGATCACTCACCACACAAAGAAGAATTCGACTATCGGAAGAATATTGTATACTGTGGATATAGTGACAAGAACTCAATTTAGAAAACTTGAAAAACTTAATAAGAAGCAAGTTTCAGCAAGATATGGTCAGATTTTTAACAATGTATGTTTACAGGAGGGACTGCTACCAAAATTTACTAATATCAAAACCTATGACCCAGCAGCCCGTGAGGAACGCTTCACCAAGGAATACAGAAGGACTCTTTTGGAATATGAAGCTACAAAATGTGAGAAAAAATCGGAGTTGTTATTGGACGAAATCTCTAAATTGAGAAGGGAACTTACTATTAGACTAGATCACTCACCACACAAAGAAGAATTCGACTATCGGAAGAATATTGTATACTGTGGATATAGTGACAAGAACTCAATTTAGAAAACTTGAAAAACTTAATAAGAAGCAAGTTTCAGCAAGATATGGTCAGATTTTTAACAATGTATGTTTACAGGAGGGACTGCTACCAAAATTTACTAATATATATATATATATATATATATATATATATATGGATTAATTTACCACAATGAAAACAATTTTTGAAACAATGCTCTAAGGCCTTTCGTTAACACATCTTCAGAGAGCAAGTGAACTAAAAAAACAATAAATACTTGTTAACTTGGCTGATTGAAATTTCCAGAATTGATGGCAACCCTGAATGTGTTTAATGATGAAGTCTTCAACTGTTTAATTATCCCGTTAATCAAAACTTCATCTAATTTGTAGAGTCCTAGGCTATTGTTCATCAACTTCTCATAAAAGTTCTTTATGAGCGCACTTTCCACGATATTTCTTCTTCTTTCTGAAGACACGTATATTAATTCATTTGCTTCATTCCAATTAATCACATGATTACTGTTTCTTATGTGTATGAACAAGGCACTCTTTTCGTCCTCTCTTCTGATGGAATATTTGTGCTGTTTTATCCTTGTAAGAAGACCTTTGCTCGTCTGTCCAATGTAAGACATTTCACAGTCAAATTTGATTTGATATATATATATCAAACGATTAAAAGAGAACACGTTGACTTTCATCTCATACATCTAGTCTTCGTCAGAGTCTATCTCACTTAAACTGCCAGCTGTTCTGGTTGAGAGTCCTCACTTTTCAATAACTCACCAGATGTCCTATATCAGTGTCTCAGTATGATTCAGACTCTAAGGAAGACTAGTTGGTTAAGTTGAAAGATTTTAGTTACATTTCTAAATTTTGTACTGCGATTGTTAATATGAATATTCAAAATTATCACAACACCTGATACAAGATATTCAAGAAACTCAGCAAAAAGAGTACAACATTAACGGATATTGTCAAATCAAATAAAAAAATATTTGATAATAAAAGATTACATAATAAAAATAAATGCAAAGACAATGAACTATTTAATTAATTAAAATATATTTTTAGACTAATTCATTTAAATTATTTTAATTCATTCAAAGTATAAAAATAATGTATAATTAAATATTTAAATAATTAGTACTTTGTATAAGTTGTTGCCTGAGTAATATTATTAGGTTACATATAAATGAAATATTCAAAAAATTTAAATAAATATAATTAGTGTGATTCAAATTAATGGTAATAAGTTTTAATTAAACGGTTGTATTATATAACTGGGGTTTAAACTCATAGATGAAACTTATTCAACCTGCTGAAAAGGTTATGTGTCAATTTTGTGGCATTTTATTCATGTGAGATGCTTAACCGTTCGCCTTTCAAAGGGTGGATCAATAAGTAGCCAATTACTTTTTCTGTGTGAAGAAAAATGTCACATACTGATGGATCACTGAGAGTTTGTTAGCTTTGTTTATATTGTATTAAAGTAAGCAGATTTTGTAGTCTGCTACATCTTAAATACTAAAAAAGATCAGATCCATGAGTATAGAAATTGACTGAGTACAAGAGTATTAAACATTTGGAATAATAATTTAATTTATAATTCCATTAAGTATTTAACTAAAGGTTAACAATAGCAAAACATAACCACAGTAAAGAGCTCAGAGATAAGGTTAATATTTAATGAAAAAATTCTAATTAGAGAAAAAATTAGAGAATAAATATATAAATTTATAATATATTAAATAATAATATTATTAAAATTAATATATTAATATTAAATATAATATTAAATAATATATATTAATATAATTAAATTATATAAAATAAAATATATAAATAACTGGGTTTTATATTTAATTATATATATATACATAAAAATATTTCACTTAAACACGTAAAATAACAATCAATGATCAAACCTCAATAAGAAATGGGAATACAAGGCTAAGATCTTTCAACCGTAACAAGCGGTCTTCGTCAGTTGGGTTGTTGACTCTGACGAAGACCGCTTGTTACGGTTGAAAGATCTTAGTCTTATTTTCCCATTTCTTATTATGGTTTGATCATTTATATATATATATATATATATATATATATATATATATATATATATATATACATATAAAGATTTCACATAAACACGAGAAATAACAAGCAATTATCAAACCACAATATGAAATGGGAAAAACAAGACTAAGACTAAGACCTTAACAAGCAGTCATCAGAGTGAAAGACCCAACTTTGAAAGATCTTAGTCTTGCCTTTCCCATTTCATATTTTTGATCATTGGTATATATTATCATCAATAAAACAGTCCACAAAGGACAAAAACATTTCAGAGTAAACTACACAGTAAATAGAAAAACACACTTACAGTCTAACTTTAAAAAAAACTTTTTTTAACTAACTTTTGGTTAAACTGTCATAAGAGGAGAATCGATAGGGACACCAAAGGCACTTGGAAACTTCGCAAGAAGAAGAGTAATATCTCTTCTCTCCTGATGACGGTTAAGGCAAAAATTAGAGACTGTAAGCGTGATTTTCTATTTACTGTGTAACTATAATATACATAGATATATATAAAATTCACACTAGGGGTTCTTGAGGATTTTGGTCATAAAACATACAACTCCTGATGTTTGTTTTATGACCAAAATCCTCAAGAACCCCTTGTGTGAATTTGAAATATCAGTGGTCAAGAAGCTATATCAATATTAATATATATATATATATATCCATATCTATTGGCATGCTTACATGATCTTAGGCCCATTTTTTAATTTTTTAATGTGATTTAGAGTTAATTTTTATTTTTCGTGTTTACTGTGAAATCTATTGAGGAAATATAACGAATTCACCACCATAATTTCTTGATAAAACTTCAATAAGAAAAAACTTCATAAGTGCTTTTAAGAGTTTATTACTGAAATGAATGGGAGTTCTTTCAAAAATGGATACAATGAAATCAATTATGAACTTTTTTATTCTTTTTACTAACTTTAGTGGTGATTTCCTTGGCCATAGAGTCACATTTATTTATTGTGACTCTTCTGTGCATATATAATAATTAAAGTAGAAAGGAAGGAATGTCAATTTTTTTACACTAAAAAAGTATTTTTTTTAAATTACAAAAATTTCTTCCTTCAAGGAATTAAAGGGTAATTTGGATTTATTTGAAGGTACTTATTTGTTAAATGTAGTAATTCTTTAACAATATGACCATGACTTCTTAGAACACTCTTTATTATGCCATAAAGGATATTTATTTTATCAATAGTAAAAATAGAAATAAACATTTAAGGAAAAGAAACATGGATGGTGCATTATCGTCAAGCGACGCTAGGTGAGAAAGTCGGTTGTAAAGGTTTAGGAGGGTGGGCGTAAGATCGAGTTCCATTTAGAGACCATAAAGGGGTTAGTGGTGCAAGAATGTTACCCCTTCGCCTTTCCATTGACCTGTAGTGACCATTAACAGCTTAAATATATACGTGGTAGTCAAGGGCCGCCAATGTATTGAGCGAAACCTTTGGTGTGGATGGAATAGGCAAGCACTCCTGTAGTGAGTTTGCCTCCGTAATGCTAAAATATGGCAAACATAGCTAAGTGCTTGTACATCTTGCAAAACTGATAAGGCATAATTATTAGCTGGGACATTTATATACATACATACATAAATATTAGAAATAAAAAGAAAATGTATCACAACAAATAAAATTTATTGTAAAACACTAAAACACATTCATTCCATCTACCATTCCATTAACTATTGAATGCAGTGCAAGGAGAAAAGGAGTCAATTCTGATCAAGATACTTAACTTTTCATCATGTAGTGATATTCACGTGTATGAATAGTATCTTAGTGAATAATAACATATATTTGCTTCTTCAATCAAACAAAACAAAAAAAGTATGGCATAAAGAGGGACAACTCAAACCCACCATATCTAACCTCTTCTGAATAATAATATCAACCGTTCTTCTTCTTTACTTTCCAATTATGTCATCAGATAATACAAAAGCAGTAAATGTGAAATTAAATTTATCATTTATTTCAAGTGTAGACTCAAAATATATTTGTGTTTGGGTATATTGTATAATAAAACATATTTGTATCTTATTTGTACCGATAAGATACCATATATATGTATGGCTAGCACTTACGGAGCTGATAACTTCCGGACTATTATGACTGACCATACTGGTCAGTGACCTGGGTTGTCTCCCTCTGAAGAGGAAAGTACCCCTCACCCCGGACCCAGTGCTTGCGCAAGTATTCAATCAACCCCATCGGGGCGCCATTGAGGAGTTTTAGTACAAAACGATTACAAATCTCTCGTTGGCTAAACGCCACCTGTCTGGGCTAGTTGTGAGAGACTCTATGATCTCCCATAGGCTAACTGCCACCTGTACTGTGCATATAAAGGCTCTGGATGGGGTGTATCTAATCGTCCACTCGCTGACGTCCCGTCAAGAGATGATCCTACCAAGCAAGTAAAAGTTGCCCAGGGCAATCAGCTGAGTTCAAGGATCGTTCCCACTGGTAGGGGTTTGGGGTTTCTAGCTCCCGGAATGCCATCCGCATCCGCATCCGCCCGAGAAGTTACTGGTTCTAGCCACTGCGAGTCTAACCTCAATTGGTGGTACGGAGAGAGAACCCCTCCATGGTCCCCCAGCGCCCGCAGTTCCGACTTATTTTAAGAGTTTCGGATCAAATTCCGGACCAAAGACCCTACTGAACCTGCTCAGCTACAAGTAAGGTCACAGGCCTTATTGTTCTCCTGGTTCAAAGAACCTATGAATATATATAAGCCAATGCAGCCTGTAGATATAGCTGCATGGCGCTACTTGGGGCCAAGATAAAATATATCTCTAGTATAAAGTAATCACTAAAAACTAAATGCCAGATTAATTAAACAAAAATAAAATAATGAACATAAATGACCACAGATAACGTCAGGGCTGCAACTACATAACCTGTACAATTTTAGTAGCATATTAACTAATACTGTTGAGAGTAAAATACAAATTGCTTACTCCAAAGGACATCTATAGTTTAAAATGTCGGTATCAACTTCATATCAGTTTATGAGTTAATTATATCAACTAATGAACAGGTTTCTGGCCTGTTCATTAAAATAATATATATGAACAAATTTTCTTTCATATATTATTAATATTAAGAATTTAAAACTAATATTAAGAAGCCAATTTTTAAACTATGATGATTTGAAAGAGGGTTTTTAGTCTCAGAGGTGGTAATATCTGGGTAGCTTTTGTACCCTACCTTTTCAGAAACGTAATATAAAAGCCGTGAAATAAAATGGGAGGATATCTTAATTCACGTTAGCAATAGTAACTAACCAATTAATGCAAAAAGTAAGTTTAGGGAATAAACTGAGGACATCAGGTGAAGCAGTATTGAATCGTTTAAAAGAAAAAATTCCATTTACGCATTCCGGTTGGGGGGACTGTTTAGGTGGGAGTTGTGCTTCGTGATTTTTTTTTTTTATTTGAAAATGCCTCGTGCTTACCATAAAAGCATTTCAAAGTATGTTGCTATCTCTGAAGTTATGCTGGTGGGATGTGAATGAGTTAAAAGAAAATGATATTGGGTTTGACAGGATGAAGGATGACAAGGACAGAGGCTGGAGACAATGCAACGTCACAACACTGTCATCCATCTACCTGGCCTCCAGCTGGCACTTTTCTGAATCCCACATTGCCTAACAGGCCTTTCTGGCCAAACCACAGTCAATGTCACACCCTCTGCTCTATTCACAAGCCATTTCCTAAACCAGTTTGCGGTGTAACCCTCTGTAAGTTTAACTTGCCCAGAAAGCCAGTCTAGCCTTTAAAAGAAGCTTCAAATACTTAGCCGGGAAGCTTTGTTAAAAAACTTTTGCGACATAAATTTAGTTTATATAATTTTTTTGTAAAAAAATATGTAATATGTAATATATGTAATAACTGTATATTTTTGAGTAAACTGTATATTTTAGTAATAACTGTAAATCAAATTTTTGAATTCAAAAATATGTTTTTAGTAAAAGCACAAAAATATGCAATTTAGTTCTACATAATTACCTCATTATTTGAGCATAAAAAATATATAACTTAACATGAAATTGATTTTTTTATTTCACTACGCCAACCAAGTCGGGCAAAAACTGAACTTTTACTCTGAGTCGTTGAGTACTATACAATTGAACATGACGGCATACGGATGATAACACGTTTATCATACAAGCAATAGATACGTAACCAAGAAACTAATTTGAAACAATACCCAAAACTTTTGTCACTATAATAGCAACAATTTCAAACTTTTTTTGGGATGAAATAAATGAAATATGTTGTAAACATACTTTAATGTAAGCCTCTAAAAAAAAAAATAAGAAAAAGAAGATTTTTTAAACTGTTAATATCAAAACATTCTTTTATGACTATATATTCAAGTTCTTTCTGAGTAAATTATAGTTTTCCCTTCCTTCAAATAGTTTATAATCAAAATGGGGAAGTAGCTGTATAAACTAATTGAATATTACTAAAATGCATGAAGAAATCCAAATCATTAAACAAAATAAAATAATTTATATCATGATTAATATTAATACTGATAATTAAATCTTTTACATGATATTATGTTCAAGCAATTATTATGCTATTATCCTTGTATACTTCTCTCTTTAGAAAACTCTGAAGAGTCAAATATGTGTAATTAATAATATCTAGAATTTTACTATCTTTGTAACAATCACAGTTTTTTTCGCGTTTTCACAAACTTTTTTTGGTTTCATTTATAAAGTAGACTTGGGTGAAAGTATTTATCATAAACAAATATGATCCTAATGTCAGAGTTTCCATAGCAACAACCGACTCTGTTTAAAACTAACCGCCGATTAAACACCTGGAAACAGATTATTAAAATAATTATTTTAGTTTTTAAAAACATAAAATAATTTATGCTAGAACAGAACTATTAGGACCATTCATCTTAGAACAGCGATTAATAATCACTTACAAACAAATCTTTGTAATGAATTCCAAATAAATTTTAGTAATCAATGTCCAATAAATTTTAGCAATCAATGTCAAACAAATCTTAGTTATTAATTTCAAACAAATTTATAACATTCAATTTATATTATAAGAAATCAATGTTTGTATTACCAGTTATGAAGCAAATAATAGTTGACATCTTAGTATAGAAAATATTTGTGTGAACATAACACAGTCATATACATTTAAACGTTTATATCTTCTATATCCCATTATTTTAATCGGTAATGTTGATTGCCAGAATTTTCGATAAAACTATATTTTAATTAAAAATAAATTGAAACCAAGTAAACCCTTGAAAGTTCATTACTATATTATAATTTCATTTATCTGGTAAGTTTTTTTTTAGAACTAATCTTTAATAATTTACAGCCTGGTAACATAATTGGATTCTGTCACAAGTGATGTATATAGGAAATAAATGATCTCACGTGACCACAATTAACTTGGACTGAAAATACACTTTGACTCTAAAAAGTGCATTAACAGAATGAAACTGTACAAAATTAGTAACAGTAATTTATCTCAAAAAAAATCAGAGATTCAATTTTCTTAGTTTTATTTTCGTTAATCCAAATAATTTATATTAATGTATTATTTATAATTATACCAACATTATTTATTTTTTGATATTAGCAAACTTATTTACTTTGATATATTTTGGTTAGATGGTTTGGATCCATTAATTTTTATTTTTAATTGCTAAAATTACTAAATTTAAATATGAATCACTTAAATTTCTGCAGTATAATTTCTTTAAAATGCAGTGTTTAGAATTTCTAATGTATAGATAAATTGTTTAAAGTAGCTAGTGCACTTTATTGTAAGTCCAGTGTTATTAAGTGTAGAAGCATACTTTAGTACATACATTCATTATTGTGTGGATAATTAAATGATACCTTATGACTTGAATGATATCTGAACAGAGGCCATCATTGCCACATAAGCCTTTCTTAATAAATCAAAGAAATTTTAGTTTAATACAAGAATTCAAAATATGTTCTCATATCTTAATTTAATAGTTTTATACAACTCCAATTTGCAACCTAAAGGATAGGTAATGATATATGAACGGGGTATAATAGATATAGCATATGACTTGGGGTCAGAACTACTACATCCAAATAAATAAAGAAATTTTATTTTACATTATTAGGAATTAAAACATAAGCATTATTTTCAAATATGTTTTTATATCTTAAGTTAATAGTTTTTGACCACGCCAATCTATAACCTGTAGGATAGGTAAAGATATATGATTTGGATATAATAGATATGATATATACACGTCGGTTAGAACTTCTGTCTGAGTATTCCAAAATAAATAGAGAGATTTTGGTTTAGAAAATAATAGAATGATTCTCAAATATGTTTTTATATCTTGACTAAAATAGTTAGCCAGAACGTGAATTTGCAGCCTAAGAAATGTTTATTGAGAATAGATAGGTGTGTGTTATGTGAATATTCTATAAAAACAGCTGCTGGGAATTGTATTTACAAACATTTCTAAAAAGAAGAAGTGAAAGAGATGGGGTTTGAGTATGATTGAAGGTATGGGGATGGGTAAGAGGTATGAATAGACATGAATGAAAGGTATAGTGTGCCAGAGGGTGCAGAGTGGAAGATGAAGTGAGAGAATAAGGCTCCAACTACTTTAAAAAAGTGCTTTATAGAAATCATTGTAGAAATCATTATAGAAAACGAAAAATAAGTAAATTTTATGAGTAAGAAAGTAAGATACTTAGGGGTAAATCAGTATCCATTTCGGGAATAGTTTTGAAAACCGTCCTTTAGTTTCAAAAGGATAAATGAAATGAGTTTATAAAATGAGTTTAGTATTTTATCCTTTAGTTGAAAATGAAAGCAGTCATTGAGTACATTTTAGTTTATAAATTCCTAAAGACATGACAAGTTGCTAGCAAGTCAATTATAAATATGTTAATATTGCTCTTCACTTAATTAAGTGAATCCCTAACTTCATAGACTGGATTAATTCATCATCCATTTAATCACTGAGTTTCATACAACACAAGAGTATTTCAAGATACTTATTTAAACATTACAGAATAACATAATTGTTAATAAAACACTAATATACTAGTCTTATACCATTTGATGCAAAAGGCATTGAACTAATAGTATTTAATTAATATCTTTTACATCTAAAGCGACTTAATTAATTTAGCTAAATGCTTATTAGTTTTGAAAAATTATTTGAAAAACAGAAAACAAATACATACAATAGTCATAGCTTTTAATAGTCATCAACACTATACGGACAAAAAAACAACATATTTTATCAAAGTTTCCAGAGTTTTTGTATGGAAATGTATATTTATTGATTGCGCTAGAATCTCTTGATTTGAGTAGCCGTTGTTGATAACAATTTAAGTAGTGGACTTTTCTAACTCATCGTAGAGGGCACTTGGAATATGCGAAAATCAATGCAGTGCCTAAAGGCTCTTTTTATGTAAGAGTTGATAGCAGTCTTCTGGATTGGTCGGGACACTCACTACTACCATTGATACACAGAATCGAGTTTGTCGCTTTTCTATAAGCATCAATGCCAAAATGTGTAGGTGTTTGGCGTCCAGAAAGGGCAATTGTCCTTGTTGACTATTCGATGGTTAGATCTAGTCCTGAGGCCAATTAGTTTTTTTCGTAGAGCAGATAATTGGTTGTCATCACTTGCTTGGACAAAGATGGCATTAATATTCTTGGCATAAATCAAAGTTCCCAGCAGAATCAATAAATATATGAACACAAGTTATGTTAACAGTGGAAATACCACCACAAATATCACAGGAGAAATAATAGATCTGTTATATAGGGGATACATCAACAATTGTTACAAACAGGATGAGAGTGCCCTTAAGAAAATCATTCAGTAAGAATTCTGTCTCTTAGGACGAGTAAAAATTCGTAGCACGAGCCCTCGTCCTTACGTCTAGATGGTCTTTTTTTAAGTTTAGTAGATTAACAAAACATTATTATTTCTTGTGTGAATTTATTGTTTAAGTAATATTATTGACATTACATGTACAGTATTGATTTTTTTTTATTACGTCTTTTCTGTTTAAAGAATATAATTCAAGACCAGCATCTTGGGAATGGAACAAATTATTTATTTTCATATTAATTTCAATGCGAAAAATTGCTTCGAAATATGAGTAAATATAAGCTCGGTCGGGGAACGAATGAAATTCGTACTCCAGTTGTTACTGTACAAATTTTGCTTTGTTTAAATTATTTTACCAATTATTTAAAATATTACATTATTAAAAAAAATGCTTTGCTGTTCAGATTATCAATATTAATACTATTTTTACACACTCGTCTTGCAATTATCGATACTTGACATAATGCAGTTACCCTTGCGATTGTAAATAATCATAAAAACTATATGCATTATTGATTATTGCAAATAGTAATAAAACACAAAAAAGGTCACAATTATGTTCCCCTAGTATTTATTTGTCAATTTCTAAACTTAGTTTATCACTTGTTTATCTCAAATTAGTTATCTTCAAGTTAGTTATTTGAAATGAATTACATTTATACAGTAAAATAATACTTAACCAATCATCAAATGATGTTATTTATATTAAAACATAAACAGGTAAAAAAATTAGGTACCATTCTCTTCATTTAAAATAAAATGTAGTCAAACAAATTTCAGTATAAAATGAAGTTATGCATAATAATTTCCCTTTATATTATGTTGTTATTATCTTTCTCCAATGATAACCAAAACAAATCGACTAGATAATATTCTACCTAAGCTCTGCTTTCCGTGGTGATAATCCATCAGATAACACTAGTCATTTCCTTCATTTCATCAAATTATAGACTCTATGAAATAATATCATTTTATGACTGTTAGAGATACAGATCAAACATATTAGTTGTGGTTCCTTGGCCAATTTTATTAGTAGCAATTTTGTTTGCAAAATCATAGGATTTAAATCAATGTTAAAATGTTTGTTTCGCTTAAGGTACAAGTTATAACTTTACAATTGTTCGTTAATCACTCGAATGAAATAGGTAAATTATTTTTTATTGTAAATTTGGTTCAATGTTGTATATATATATTGAAAAAATTGAGCTAATTCTATTGATTATTGTATTGGATTGAATGTTAAATAATGAGCTAATTATTTATGATGATTGGCGAGAAAACTCATATATGTTAGCATAATTGGCTTACTTTAATAATAACTACCTTATTGAGTAACATGTGATTCAAATACGTCAATAATTATCTTTGCCGTTAATGATTTGTATTTGCTGAGGTAATTTATATTTTAATCTCGCTAACAAGGTATATTATCATTTTTATAGGGTTGTAGCGTATGGGGGTAGTGTTTTGGAGAGGATTCTCATTGGTTGACTTAAGGGGGTTGCCAGGCAGGGGGTTGAAACAGATAGATCCTTTCATAGTTCATTTAGAGGAGTATGCATGCAGAGGAGTCACACATGGGGGATCTTTTGTGGCTTTTTTTTTTTTTGTTGTTGTGACGTGTCAACTGTGATGGCCGATGATTTACCGTTTTAGGATTAGGGATGGGGATTTATAGGACTTTGCTATGGGTGTTTTGACACGCCCTCCGGGTGCTAACACAGATGGGTACATGCTACGGCCTACCACCGAGAACCGCAATAAATAAGAAAGGTCAGCACAAAGAGAACTCCACCTGGACGGGAGCAACAAATCGTTTTGATGTTGAAGCGGCACTTGAGAGAACCAGCAGGAAGTCAGATCCGGGTGGCCAGGTGCAGCCAGGTAGCTGTCACACAAAACATTCCTCCTGCCAAGCGACCAACCCGGCCAGCGACGACTCCCACTTTCAACTAGGATGACTTTCAGTCTGTATTCCAACTAGCAGAAAACAACATTATCTCAAACAACAAACATCAAAGCCTCTAGTATTGTGAAGCTTTTGTATAGCGTGGTTACCACAGTTCTGCAGCTTCAATTTGTAGCAATCTAATACCTTCAAACAACATAAAAAAAATAAAACTAATCCCTTGATCAAACTCGAATACACTACTTTTTTTTAACTTCTAATTACCAGACATTACTTTTTACTTTTAAAATTAAAACAAAACTATTTAAAAAAGAAATTTAATATCTTCAACCGAATTTAATGTTTGAAACAAATAAATAACTTGTTAAAACAACCCGCTGTTAATAAAGTTAACGATAGATTTAAATTTAGTAAACACATTTAATATATTAAATCAGTCATGGATATACAAAATAATGTTTACATAAAAATAATAATATTAATTAATAAAAAATAAAAATTCCTTTTATATAATTTAAAAATTGATTAATTACTAAATATCTTCTTCAATAAATATGGATATAGATGTATGATGTAATCGAGATTCGGTCAATTTTCTAGGTTAAAAATCGAACCTTCGTTGTCGACGTTGCAGTTTTATTTTTTATTGTATTTTATGGGAAGAAGCAGGTAGGAATTTGTTGAATGAGACTCCAAAATTTACGTTTCTTTTATCAAACGAACAATCTTGACTGGTGAAAACCATTGACTGGACTCTCGAAGACAGCTAGAATTGCAGTCCAGTCGACACTCTTACCGCTGCACAACAGTTTTACTCTTTATCAATGAGTAACTATTGAGAGCTTATTATGTGATAGTTCTCATATAATAGTAACTGACAATAAGGCTTATCGTTGCTGTTATGAGCTGCAAAATCTAAAAGAAGAGCCCTTGCAAAACTTTTACTAGTGAGGCAGTTTGGTTTCTTCAAAGGCATAAAAACACAACTTTTGGTAACTTTAAATTAACAAATATTTAACAATAAATGTTATTAATTAGGTTCAGCACTATGTTTTTTAATGAGAATTCATTAGACATTTTATCAATGTGAAGAGTTAAGTGAAGAAAGACATACTTAAAAGACTTCCTCAACTCTAAACATACTTCAATGCTCTCAATTTTCATTGCGGCATAACGCATGTCAGACTTATGTTTAAGAATGTTAGTGAAATAAGAACTGTGGTATGCAAGATACTGGTTAAAGAACAGGATAGCGTGATGCTTTCTCAATGAAATCTACTCAGTGACAGGGTCTTAGATTGCCGCTGTAGGTCACAATGAAACCAATAATAGTTATATATAACTGTTTCCCAATCAACCGTTACTTCTTGAAACTTCATTACAAACCATGACTAAGCATCAGTCTACTGATTTCAATTCACAGCGTTGTCGAACAGTTAAACGGATATCATTCTCATTTAAATCATATGTTCCATAATTGTATCTGCAGTGTACTCCATGCTTTTGTTAATTTAAAAAAAAAGTAAATTCAATAGTTTCACCCTAAAAGATGAAAACAAACAAATTGGAGAGAAAAACAATTTTATTTAAGATTTTTTATTCCTTATTTAAATAATAATAAAAATAAAAGTCATATAAAAGTATATTTGTCTGCTAAATGCTTATACAGTTGTACAATCAGACTTGTGTTTAATTTTTAGAAGTTTGCAGAAAACCCATGGTTTTTCAATGAAATTTTCCTAGTGATAGGTCTATCTTGCCACTTTGGGTACCAATGAAACCAATAATATTTTTATGTAACTGTTTCCCAATCATCCGTTACCTTCTGAAAACTAAATTATAATTGTTTGTGATTATAATGGATGTTATAATAGAGGCAATTTTTTTTGCTACTACTGAATAAAAATCAATTCTCCGATACCAACAGTCTTCACAGGATCGGAAAACTAAGGTATCCCAACGGTCTTTTCTCCGGAAGACGGATATTCCGAATTTGTGAATTTAGTTTATTTAGTTTAAGGATCGTTTTATTTATTTGTATATATATATATATATATATATATATATATATATATATATATATATATATATATATGGAATTAAAATATACAGCAGCTTCTGCATTTACGACCTTTCTGCTGATAGCCTCGATTTCCCTTACTATCTTTCGATGTACTGGAATGTAATTTCCATACATAATGGACCAGAGATATGCCAACGTGACAAGTTAAAACAGAGAAGCTTTCGAACATCATAGGTCATCTTCGGGTCTATACACTTTGTCAAAATAGTAATAAGTGAATATAACAATCCTCAAAAGAAAAAAGAAAAAACTGAACATAACTATTTTAACTAACCCTCCACTATCGTGCATATATGCATAGGGAATTTAAACAAGATGAGCCCTACACAAATTAATAAAAGAAAAGGTAAAGCCTAAAAAGAAACGTAGCCTAAATTCTTAGTTTACAGCTAAGAATCTATTATAAAAGTAAGTAAGAAGACCAGTGAACTTGAGCTATCAAATAAACTGAAAGTCGACACCCAAGACCTTCAACGCAGCTACCTAGTATACCAGTTCTCTTGTTCTACAGATGACTGTGCGACCCTGAATTCTAAGTATATTGCGATGCCACAACGAAGCTCTCAAGACGTCTGACTAGGAGCCCCTAAAAAGCATATAGAAGAAGCTCTTGGAATTAAACTCACCAGAGAAATGTTAGTTGAAGGAACGACAAGAATAGATTTCGTTATTAACCTTTTATTCTTCATTTATTGTAATAATTATCAATCTACTTATTACCTATTAATCTATTTACACTATTGACCTTTCAACTCTTTTATTCTTATCTTTATTGTACTTCTCTTTATTTCAAACTATACATTCCCTATTAGTACTTACTTTCATTCAACTCTCTTATTTTAATACCTTTTCTTGTTCTTTATTAATCTTTTATCCTTCATTTATTTAACCCCTTTTTTAATCTGTTTATTACCTATTAATCTATTCAAACTGTTGACCTTTCAACTCTTTTTTTCTAACCGCTTTGTTTCTCCTTCTTTATTAACCTTTTATCATCTATTTATATTAATCCTTACTAATCCATTTAATCTATTAATACTATTAATACCTCATTGATTTTGTTTAACATGTCACTTGGCCAACTCCTTTTCCAGTTTAATCCTGTTAGCAGTAGGTTAGTTCGTAGGATCGAATCTCTCAGTCTAAAGATCGTGAATGCCGAGACTGTGGTTAATTTCGATACTTTTATCTATATTTATATACATATTATATATATATATATATATATATATAATATGTATATACTATGATAAACAAAAAATGGTCTGGCAGGACAGATTACACTTAAAACAAACTGTGACACATAGGCAGAATCATAACAAAGACTCATTTTTTAATATTTCGACCGTAATGGCGATCGTCCTCAGGAGAAGAAGTGAATTGACGGAGGCACGACAGTCAGTTCAATATATATATATAATATAATAATAATAATAATAATAATTATATATATATATATATATATGAATTAAAAACCAGAATAAACAAATATATTGAAATAAGTTTAATAAATTATGTAATTTTAAAATTAGCAATATTTTTGTATTATAAGTATTGACATACATAAACATTTTTAAACCAGGTAGTAAAACAATTGCAAATTACATTCAATTTTTTGTTCCCTTTAGATAAATCGGAGAAGTGAAGAATAAATATAACTTGATTTGGCATTGTTTTCCCTTAGTGGTGTTGGAGGTTCACTCGTTTATTCATTCTGCGGACTGAATCAGTCGTAAAGGAAGCGATGGGATACGGCCAGAATGGCGAAGAGGGGCGAGCAAGTTTCTCCGACTACTAACTCCACCTGAGCCACCATAAACCGAGGGCAGTAACTCGAAATTATAAATATTGAAGGAGCCTTGGTTCGCTCCGTATTGACTTGCTCCACGAATTTCTTTTCGTCTTAATTCCATTACTTCCTACAAGCTAGCATCCATCTTCTCTTCAAGTTAATATAACTCTTTTTTTTTATGTAGCAATGGCATTTAATTATTCAAACAATACGAGTATTAATAACTTGGATTTTTTAAAGAGTACAAACATTTTGAAAATTCTGTATTAATTTATTGAATCTATTTTGGATTACATATCAACTACTCAAAACGCCGGCCTTAAGTTTTTTTTTAAATTTCTAGGGAAAATGCATTATTTTGAGGCATATTATATACATGTAAATGTGTGTGTATCCTCTGACATACAGTGACATATATTAGAGTTATATTTAAGAAAAACGTATTGTTAAATAATAAGAAATAGCATGCTTTATTCATGTCATAATAATTCAAGATATGTTTTAAAAAAATTGTGGTTAGTAACGTCAAATATCAATATTAAATACGAGTATCAACGTTTAAACCAAAATAAGAAATACAAAAATGTGGCTAAGGTCTTTCAAACCAAACAAGTGGCCTTCGCACTCATACACAACATGAGTCAGTATAAGTAAGCATACAATCAATCCCGCTTATTTTGGTTGAAGGACATAAGTCTCATTTCAGAATTTCTCACTGTGGTTTAGAGTTAAATTTTATTTCACGTGTTTACTCTGAAATTTTCTTATTATTACATCTGTATTTATACTTCTCTGTAAAGCGATAGTCTGAAAAAAAAAGTATTTTCCGTACCCTCGAGTTTCCGTACTTTAAATAACGGTACTTTTAAGTTTCTGGACTTTCTTTCTTCCAAGTAGGATAAATTATTAAACAGGTATTGGTAATTCACAGAGAATTGATAAATGAGAATGGTATTGGTAGTGAGAACAGAGCAAGACTGAGAAGCCTAAGATACCACAATTTCGTTACCTTAAGCAAAGTATATCTTTATTATGCATAAACAATATTATTATTATTACTTATTTTGATGCATTTTAAATTAACTGTATCCTCCTGTATTTGATTATTGTAATTATGATTTAAAGCAAGATGAGGTAGAGAATAATTTAGCTATCTTCCCTTCTCATATGCTTACGCCACTCCAGTTTTATTCACTTTTTTTCAAATCGACCATTACAGTAGTCAGCTAGTCTATCTCGACTAAACTGTGTTATGAGGCTATTTATCCTAGGTTTTGGTGCGTCTTGGTCTGCCAACAACAGTTAGGCTAGGCTTTTCTTTTGTCAATATATCATCATAAAATTCTGACATACCTAGGAAACTGTTGATGGATGAGTTTCATTCGGTGATGTAGCCTAAGCGAAACCAGTTGGACGACTCCATCAACAATTTACCTGATTTCTTAGGTTTATAATTACATAAAGTTATTAATTATATTGTATATTGTATGTGTATATTATATAATGTGTATACATTACACATTTTATAACTTAATTATTATTTAAGTTATTATTTAATTATGAATCCTATTCTGCGATTGCAGATAGAGATTCATAAAATCACTAGAACAATTAGTTCAAACTTTATTTATTTCCATTTCTGGCAATTGGTAGTGACAATTTACAAGGATGAAATCTAGTTGGTCATATATGTGCTCAAAAAACATTACACATAAATTATTATGAAAAAATTATTACTTTGTTAGAAGATCTGCAGAGTACCTCGTTCATTTTGATATAAGTTTGTACTTAGCATACCACTGCAACTGTTATGCTAAGTTAACTGTTACATTAACTTAGCATACCGTTATACCGTTCGTTTGTATTCCAATACTCACACTTATTAGAGTTTCACCTCATTTTGCTGATCTAGGGGTTAGAAATTTTGGATACTTTATTATTTAGTACCAATTTTAGTATTAGCTGTGACACATTACCAGTTGATTCTACCTTGGGAGTCCTAAATTTTGGTTAACCCAATATATATTTAGAGTGAAAATCTTTTGCAAGTACCTGACATCGTACAGGCTGGGCACCAGCGATTTAACATCCTCTCTAAAGGACTGCATGTTTAGATTTATTCATTTCCTACACGAATAAATGGAGGGCTAGTGTGGGTATTGAAACCTGGATCTACCAGTCCAGGGGTGAGTACTTTGTCACTGTGTTAACATCACTTCCTGTATATAAATCAGTTTCATGTAAATTTTCTTTTTAAAAATAAATTGATCATACCAAAGGCATACAATTGTTTATATGTTTATTCTATATTCTAGCCATTCCAGTATTTAAAATCTTTTAATCTCTTTTAGGTGATAATTCAGGAAGCCACTGTTAAGGTTTTGGGTTGCAAAAATTGATTTAATATTACTTGTCACATAATATAAAACCTGATACTTTTTTACCCTTAAATTATTGAAAATTTTAGAACATTTTTTAGTTACTCACTTTCTAATTTTAGTCACAGTATATGAAAAACGATTAGAAATAATAATCTGATGTGTGATCGGATCAAGATATAGGTGAACAGATTCCACTCTCAACGTCTTTAGTACCTCTTGTGTCAAATGAAAAAATCACAGAATCACCAAATATACCAGGGATTTTATTTAAATAGAGTCACATCTGCAATTATATAAAATTGTTTATAAAAAAATAACTAAGTACATAATTTGAATATGCTGTTTTAGATCAAATACAGCAGTACATTCACTCCATTAATGAGTTCTTGACGATACTTTTTTAAAGTAATCTTTTTCCACTCCAATAAATTTGTAGATATCACAAATTGATGATAGATGGAGTTCCATTCCTCTTTGACTGAAAAGGCCATCATTAAGTTCCACTTTTACTTAGTCCATTTTCCACCACTTACCCAATCAAAATGAATTTGAATATCCTTAAAAAAAATTCCTCCATAGAAATTTATATAAAAGTTTTCTTTTGACGATTTGTCTTGATCATATAATTAATATTTTTAGGCCAGTTAAACGCTAGTAACTTTCTAAGTGGATTATAAACTAAATTCTTATATTAATTACCGAAAAAGTTAATGTTTAAACTTTTAAACTCTTTTCATTGCTTTTAAATTAGCTATTTTTTTTTATATTATTATAATAAAAAATTATCAAGTGAATGCAATAATGAGGTAGAAAACACAAACATAAATGAAGTGAAATAACAAATATTAAAGGCTGCAGGTGAATTATAACTGTATTTCATTAAAATTATATTCTCGTTGATAAATATTACTATGCTCACTGTTTAAAGATATTTTATATACAAGTGAATAAATTATGTCAATGTATAAAGCAATATTCCAAGAGAATTTGTCAAAGTAATATGAATGTGTTCATAGTCACAGCTTTTCTTTGAATATAAAAGCAAGAATTTTTGTAAAGAGATTTCCTCACATTGCATCTAAAGTACTAAATTACAAGGATACGTACATCCTCTTTAGATACATACACCGCCAACCATTTTTGACTTCCAAAGCAAACACTCTGCTGATAGTGTACAAAAAGAATACTTAAAAAAAATTTTAAAATATAGATATTATAAGAGAATAGTAATGATGGATCATTCTTGGAAATTAGGGTTGATAGCGTTATTTGTATTGGCCTCAAACATTTAGTAATAATGCTTTTAAAAGCTGTAAGCATTATCAATTAAAAATGTTGTGGATTACATCTACTTATAGTTAAAGTTAACCATGTAATATCAGATTTTCATCCTCTCCAATTACTCTGAACCATGACGGATGACCCATTGATTTTGAAAATTTATCAGTTTGTATAGAACTTATGACAAGAAATGCTCGGCCTACGTGTGTTTCCTTATGAGACTACCACTACAACCTAACCTAACCTATTTCAGAAAGCTAATGTTTAATATTCATCTTACGCATTCTGTTGATAGACATATTTTGTTTATCATTATTATATTTTTAGTTTTATTAAACTTAGTTATTTTACAGGCTGTTGAAACATGAATGATTGTTACAGGCTTTTTTACTTGTCTTTTCGTTTTTCTTCTTTTTGTTCTTAAACAAAGGAGTGTAACAAGTTTTTGGGGATTGAAAAGGAAAGTTTGATAGATGGGGAGGTGGTAGAAGAGGGAACAAGTGCTTTACTGAAGAATGAAGTCTGAGCTAGGGGTTATCGAGTCGTTGCCAATGCGGTCCATTCGTCTTCATCCTCACGGTCATAACTTTAACTGAAAAGTGGTCAGGATTGGTGGACAGAAGGAGTACATCTAGCGGAAAGGATTTATAGAGGCTGCTGCCAACTATCTGGCCCTTCCAAGCGTGGCCCGCCTCTTCCGACACAGTGGAGGACAACCCGATCGCACCGGCACGCTATCCTACAACACTACAAACTTTTAATACCATTTCTTTCAATTCAGTAGGTTTTTTTCAAACAAACTTTAATACAATGGAAATAATAAAAAATAATTTTTGAGCAGTTTATATAAGTTCTGAGAATTTGGATTAATTTAAAAATTAAACAAATTGAATCATGTAACCTTATTTATTGGAATTCATTTTGATTTAAGTTTAGTATAAAAAGTGCAAATGTATTGTATGTAAATGTAATAAAAAAAATTTTGAATTTAAAATTTGAAAAATATAAAAAATATAATAAAGAAAATGCATGGATCCATGACAGGCTAGTGGTTTGCGTGCTCGCCGATTACAGTTGTGAAAAAATGTAATATATAAATGTAACCAACAAAAAAATGTTAATTTAAAATTTGCGGAATATAACACTGGTAATAAAGTAAAGGTATGGAGCCAGAGTAGCTCAGAGGCTTGTGTGCCACCGATGACAGTAGTGCAAATGTATTATAAATAAATGCAACCGATATATAATAAAATATTACATTAGAGGTTAAAAATAGATAATTTTAGAAACAAACTTTCTAATGTTATTATATGTTAGGTAAATAAATTGAATATCTCAACTCACAAGTGTTGTTTCTTTTAAATATATTTGATTGTGTACGTAACGAATTGAATTATATTTACTTATAAAGTAAATGCCTTTTTTCTTCCATTTAAATGATTTTTTTATTTTGCTAAATATACTTACTGTGTATATATCTTGAACCATCTAAAGAATACTGTATTAAAAGCTTGAGTCATATAAGAATCTGTTTCCATCCCTTAATAACAAGAAACAACAACTAAAATTATTCCTCTCAGTCATGTTCAGTGAATTTATTTCAATAACTATTGTTATAATTTCTGAGTGAAACAAAGGGTCACAAGTAGTCTAGTGGATATTAACAGACCTTGCCCTTTAGAGGGAGTTTATTACCTTTGAAAAAATGTCTTGATTTTGTTCTGCTTGTAACAGATCTTGAAAATTTTATGGTGTATTAATACTATCTTTATATTGTATTTAACCATTATAATAGTTAACAATAATGCCTTGTGAAATGAAACCATTGAAGAAGTGACAAGATATATCTGCCAGTTAAACCTGATTAGCATCAGTGTATTTCAGCAAATGGACGAAAAATGATCCGTGGAACAAAGGGATGTCGAGTGCACTATTAAAGAAACCATAAAATATAACTAATGAACTAGCTTAGCCTTTGAGTCTTAACATCATTTATCTAATGTTCTTGGCAGCTGCGAATGTCTTCTGTCATCCAAACAAAATGTCAAAACCTCTCAACCAAGCAAAAACACTCAGACTAATGTTGACAACTTTAAAACTGAGAATCGTGAGTGTATCATTAGAAAATGACGCTGTTTGATATTCCCAGATAACTTTCATTTATCAATTATTTTTTCTAAAATTTACTAAATTATCAGAATGACCACTTTTATTAGTTTTATTTCTATTTAGTGCTAAGTTGTTTTTAAAATGTGTAATTATATTTCTAAAAGAATATTAAATTAATAATTTTCTCAAAAAATCAAAGGAATAATTTTACTGAAAAGTGTTGTCTTTTTATACTTCATATGAACTTCAATTAAATTTTAATATAATTTATTCATTAGAGAGGTAGAAAAAAATTTAAGTAGAAAGAACTTCAAACAGTATAGGGTATGAGAAGGGTTAGGAACGCGAATATTGAAGGGCGTCAAGTGTAGAAAGGGCCAAAGGACCCCTTGTGGCTCAGTTCTCATCAGGTTAATTAGCAGGGCGTCTCCAGCCACAAAGGACTACTTGCTCTCATCCATGCATAACTATTTCCAACTTAGAACCACAGTATACCTTTCCCTTCCCTTTATAGGCTTACAGTATTTCAAAACAATGATGTACACTTACTTCTGATTCCAAAATCTTTTTTGAATTTCAAATAAATAAACTAGTTTAATTTCAATGTATCAACTAGACAAATGAAATGGGTCAAAGATACATCTACACTTTCTTACAACATTCATCTCTATCTCACTCTCACCTACACTCACACACACAAACTATACATATTATACGTTTCCCTATAATATTGTGTTTATTTCTTTGCTTTCCTTGCTTTTTACTTATTATTTTTACTTAAGAAATTTTCGTTTTGTTATTTTTATTTAGTTTCTTCTTCTTCCTCTTGTGAAAGTTAGCAATATTGCAAAGTTCATTCCGTGAGCGTCCGACGTCGGATATTTTACTTGAAGGTTAATCAGTCGGTGCTCCTAAAGATGGTCACTTTATCTATATGAAAAGGACAGATGTTGTCATATCAGGAGTCTTGTCTGTAACTTTATAAGTCACATAAAAAGTTTTTTCTTCATGTTAATATATATATATATATATATACATGTCTCATAAAATAACTCATTAATTTTTATTTTTACACATTTTTTTGTTAGTTTCTCATGTTTCTGGAAATAATTTTCTCATCTTTCGGCCACTATATATAAAAATTTTCTAAAGCATTTATTTTGAATGGGCATCTTTTTATACAAGGTTTAAGAATGAGCCTTACCTTACAAAAACCATATATACACAACGCTTCAGACATCTTCGACCATCTTCAGAAAGTATATGTTAATGGCAGTCACACACACTAATCCACTAAACTAAAGAATTAGAAGTAATTTACATTTCTGAGTGTTGACATTTCGCTTACATGAAAGGTTACACTTTGCAGCAGGTTTAATAAGTTGAAGTAGACTAGGTGATTCTCTTCTTTGCAAATAGATACTGAGTATATTCAGTCTTGAAAGTTTCATTGGGTTGTTAGGGTATTTTGGGGTTGCTGCCATACCAGTTTTCATCATGTAGTGTAAAAATCCTACAGAATCATGGAGCATGGCTATTAAGATACCACTTTTTTCCTTATGCAGAAGATTATAGTCTGCAGAAGTCGTTTTCATGGCGCAATAGTTTGATATTTTGAAATAAAGCTTTTCGCCTTTTCGGGACTCATGCAGTTAATTCCATGGTAGTAGTCCTAACCTTGATAAAAATTAGTAAATTATTTAATGAGACATGTTTAAATGAAGATCTTCTTAACACTTAATTATATTGAGACAATCAAGACATCCGTTGTATCTCATATTATAATTAAACTAATCTCGTTAATTTACTAACACTTTCAAAAACTAATTGAGTCTAAAAGAAAAAAGAATTTAACAATATCTCCATTACATACAAATTTTTAGTGCTACAGAGGTTAATTACGTTATTAAATTACTTTATACTAATTTAGTTATTAAGAATTAAATACTAAATTAATAACTTCTGATTACAAACTGACGTTCCACCAAAATTTATTCCGGCATTCTAAAAGCTTAATTAAGGAACTATTCAATGAATTATAAACATTTCTTCTCCTTTTATCCTATTTTACAGCTGTCCTATAAAAGAACAGATGAGGATAATGCGTTGAATAGTTTCTTCAATAAACCTAGAGAATACCTAACAAATTTCGGTGAAACGTCAATTTGTAATCAGAAGTTATTAATTTTGGACCTAATCTTCAATAACCCAGTTAGTAATTGAAGAATCAGTGGTCGAGAAGCTATATTAAAATTGCATTATACTTGTATTTAAAAAACAAATAAATCTTCTTACTTTGAAGTCTTTTTTAATTTTTTTTTTTTTGGTGGATGGACAATCTATAAACCTGAAAAAAGACTCCAATATAAGACATCTCGTAGTTTATATGTTTATTAATACCAATATATCAATTATTGAGTTGTTTGTCATCAAAAGTTTCTAGAACTTTTTTATTTCTCAATTGTTAAATTGCGTTGAATAGGTAAACTCAAAAATAATAATGTTATTACAAAAAATAATACTGTTATAAAGTGTTTTTTGTAACATTTTTTTGTTAAATATAGTTAATGGGTTAGTTCCACTGAGGTTAGTAATATTACAATTAGTAATAATACATTCCGTCTTACCTCGTAAAGTCTCTGAAAAGCTCGACCGGTTTCGGGTCCGCCTGGATCCCATCTTCAAGAGCACCTAACTGACTGTGTGTGTTGTTTTCCTATAACCTACCTTATATAGTATTTACATTGTGTAATCAGTGTTGTGTGTGTAGGTAATTTTTTTTTTTCTATTTCTTTAATTGTTATGTTTTTTTCTTTTATTGCTTATTTCATTATCTATTTCTAGTTCCTTGTGTCGTCTTTTAAATGTTATTAGTGGTTTTGTTAAAATGTCGGTTTGGTGGTTTGTTTGTTCATTGATTATATTGTCTGTCATTTTATGTTTATATATTTCTATTTGTTCCTGTATGTTCATTCGTTGTCCTTTTTGTCCCGTCTGTAGTAAGTCCATTGTGTTTTCCATACTGTCTGGGTTATGTCCAAATTTGTTTAAGTGGTGTGCGTAGTTTGATCTGTTTGTGTTGTTGGTGTAGTCTTTAATGTGTTCTTTGAATCTGTCTTTTAGTGTCCTTCCCGTTTGCCCGATGTAGTTTTTACCGCAATCTTTGCATTTAATCCTGTATATTCCGCTTTTTTCGAATTTGTTATCTTTGTTCTCTGTTGTGTTGTTTGTGATTTGGCTTATAGTGTTATTCGTTTTATAACCTATTTTTAATGAATATTTTCTTAGAAGAGTCGCAATTTTTTCGCTAGGTTTACCTATGTATGTTAAAGATGCGTATCTGTTCGTTACTCCCGGTGTTGTACTGTTAGTATTGTGTTTATTTCTTCTTTCGTTTATTATTCTTTGTATGATTTTTTCCTTATACCCGTTATTTTTTGCTATTGTTTTTATGGTATTTAATTCCTTATTATAGTTAATTGCATTCATGGGTATGTTTAGTAATCTATCAATCATATATCTATACGCGGATGTTTTTTGTTGTGGTGGGTGGAGTGATGATTTATGTATAGTTGTGTCGGTGGTAGTTGGTTTGCGGTATATTTGAAAGCTGAGTTTGTCTTTGTTTGGACATAACCCAGACAGTATGGAAAACACAATGGACTTACTACAGACGGGACAAAAAGGACAACGAATGAACATACAGGAACAAATAGAAATATATAAACATAAAATGACAGACAATATAATCAATGAACAAACAAACCACCAAACCGACATTTTAACAAAACCACTAATAACATTTAAAAGACGACACAAGGAACTAGAAATAGATAATGAAATAAGCAATAAAAGAAAAAAACATAACAATTAAAGAAATAGAAAAAAAAAAAAATTACCTACACACACAACACTGATTACACAATGTAAATACTATATATAGGTAGGTTATAGGAAAACAACACACACAGTCAGTTAGGTGCTCTTGAAGATGGGATCCAGGCGGACCCGAAACCGGTCGAGCTTTTCAGAGACTTTACGAGGTAAGACGGAATGTATTATTACTAATTCTAATTTTTTTGTTACATATGTATACTTAAAATAAACCGTGACAGACAAAATTTTTTTATTTTTTTTGTATATTTTTTATATTTTCTGCTTCGTTTTCTTTATTATTCTTTAAATTTCTTTCAATCTTCACTTCTTGGTTCTTTTTATTTTCTTCTTTGTGACAGCACTGCTTTAGCCCTTAAACCAGAGAGTCCTTCAATTGACTATCGTCCCTTCCTCTCCTGAGGACAACCACCATAACAGTCGGAATATTGAAAAGTGAGATTAATAATTGCTAATGAAGAAAATATTAATTTCTTGTAATGTTTTGTCACTATTTAGGCTATTTCATAAATTAGCTATTTATTAGGCTATTTTTGCAAATAAATAATCTATATTTTAAATTTTTTAATTTTCCTAATTTCTGTATTTATTCATTTTAAATAGGGTAAGTATAAACATCTTTATTCATGTCTGTCGCATGTTTTCATTAAAATGGCTTTTTTATGGTTAAATATTTGGGAACCATTGTAATTGATTTACCAATCTGCCAATGTACAATTAATTTTTTTCTTAATGATGTAGGTTGCATTAACTGTTTCAAAATTTTAAAAGAATGTCACCATTGCTAATGATAAATAAAGCAATATTTCCATTCAAGGCCTGAAGGCAGTGTTTAGTCAATAATGAAATTCTTCATTAGGGGTTTACTGCTGTCGGTGCCTCTTTAGCAAACGCTTTTCAACAGTTACTTTTTTTTATATATAACAAAAAAAAAAGGCGGGGCGAAAGTGGAAGTGGAAAAAACTCTTTACAAATCCATTACGATGATTATCATGTAAAAAGAGCGAGGGACGGTTGGGACATTAACAAGTTAAAAGGGCTAATTTGGTGAGTAGGTCGGTGGGCAAGACGAAGAAGTGGATCAGGCCTGCAGTGTTAATGGTACGTGACCGACAGGCCTTGACGCCATTAAAGTTCCACCTCCTCCTCATGCCCAATAACCTCCATTTATTTTTCTGCTAATAAACGCAAAAAAACCCTTAAAGAGTTAGTTAAAAAAAATGAAAGAAGCACAGTCGATTTGTTAAAAACATATTCGTAGAAGAACTTCCTCCATAGGTTAGTCCAGTGCTTCCCAATTATTTTAGTTAAACTACCCCTCCCACACACTACCCCCAGCAAGAAGAAAACAATTCGCACTTCTCCCCAACCCACCACCCATCACCAACACAGCTGTAAATAATAGCATTTACCTATAAAATGTTTATAGGTTCACTTCTGCATAACATCATATCCTTGAAAGACATATAATTTAAAGAATATTAGCGTACATTAACATATAGTCAAACTACAAGAATAACATTATTAACATTGTTTATTAGTCTACAAAAAAAATTAAGTGCATCAATTTGCTTGAAATTCAAAAATAATAATGTTCTTGTTAATGAAGAATCTTGTTAACAATACAAATTTTTGGCAAACTCATTACACTGACTGCCAACTACAGGAGTGGATGTGCAATTATACTTTATTGTAGTACGGCGGAAAAAAAGCATGTTCCCCAGAGTCACACGGGCCCCTACCCTCCAGACATGCACCACACTTCAATAATTGAGAAGCACTGGGTTAGACTGTTTTTTTTTTTTTGCTATACTTTACCTTACAAATGAGTTAGGCAAAATTTTTCCAGAGTTGTTTATACTGCTGTTCTACATAGTGTTGATGAAGTAGCTTCATAACAATACTCATGCTTCTTCCATGTATTCAGTAGTTATCAAAGTTTGTAATCATACTAAATTTCGATCGAATTTTTGGTGAAAAATGTTTTGGTTAATAAGAACTCATAAAAATATGTTCCACGTGAAGTGCATAATGCATTTCAGTTATTGAAACAAATTTGGACACTCAAGATTCGATGAAATATAAAACTAAGCAAGGAAGACGAGCGCTAGTACTTCTAAAACATTGCAGCTAACAGACAGTACTTTTACAGGTAGTATCAGTATTGTATATGGAGTTATATACGAATTGTTGAAATGTAATTTAGAGAGTGTAACTTACAAGCACTTGACCCTGTGGTAAATAACCAATATGTAAGAATTTAATGTAACCAATATTATGAGGGGCCAGGGTGGCTCAGTGGTTTGCCTACTCTCCTCTGGACTGGTAGATAGTGCTTGATTTTAATTCTGAAATTGATTTTTTCCTTTGATCTCGTTTTCAAATTGTTCACGCTAAAAGTGAAAAAAATCTAAGCACGTTGTCCCTTGAAGAGGACATTATTATGTTAATCTCCAGCTGTACGATGACAGGTACTCGTTAAAGATCTCTAGACTCAATACACTTAAGTTAGGCAAAATTTATAACTCTCAATGTACAATCATTGGATAGACACAATATGCTTTTGGGAATTCATCGTCACAGATGTAGCTTTCTAGTAGACTCTCAAACCCACCCCAAAAAAATCAAATAAATAAAAACCTATATACTATGATATGATCGAATTTTATCTCACAAAGTTACTCTTTTGACATTATTTTACGGATTAACCAACTTTAATGTTTCGACGAAAGAAATCTTGAAATTTACACAATGTAAAAATTTGGAAATAAAAACATCCTCATATGCTGGCTTTCGGTTTGTTGTGCATTCAAATACTATTCTGTTTATTAACAATAGCATATTAATTTACTTTTGCTATAAATTTTTGAAATATATGTAAACTTTATAGGCACTCAGTATATGTTAAGGAACATATTTTCCTTTCTCAAGGTAAGAATATGTTACTATAATAAACTCATAAATAGTGGATAATCTCTTGTACTTATGTGGCTAATTAGTTCGCAAAACATGTACGATGTATCATGATGTACAACTCCATAGCAAAACGAAACTCCATGACAAAAAATTAAAAATTTGTAAAACCAGACAAATAACTAACGGTGTAATTTTCAGAAATGTTAGAGTATGTATAATGACTGGCTTATAACGAATGACGAAAGAAGCACATAGTTAATCATTTCATGTAAAAAAAATTAAAAATGTTTAGATGAAACGTATAAAATGGCTTAAAGCATTATTTTGCTATGACAGAACATGGATATTATCAGAACACCTCTCAAAGGGGTGTGTGATTGATCACTGATGATCAAATTGCAAGAAGAGCTGGAGTTGGGTCATACCTGACAGTTAAATACAAGAATAAATAAGCATTTTAGAATGTTTTATATAATGAATAAATAGATATCTTATAGCTTATTACTTAAAACTATCTATCAGCATTAAACATCACATACATAACTAAAATATTGTTCTTTTTACAAGTTTACTGTTATTTTATTTCAATCCTTGTTTTCAATACAATAAAGGGTCATAATATTGAAGATTTTTCATGTTGATGATAGATAATCCATAAAGACCTAAGTAGTCTGACCCAAAACCGTACGTTGTGAGGTAATAGCCATCAGACATCCCACTCTCATACGCGTTGGATAATTTAGAAGAATTTTTCAAGAAAAATAGAAAAAAAATTAACTTCAAAATACATTACTCTTTCATAAATAAGAAAACGTATTTTGAACGCTTAGTGATCTTCTTCAGGTTACATTTGTCGGTTTAAAGGTAACGAATGATAGAAAGCAAGGATAGATTATCCAATTTGGATCATTAATTGTTTGAAAAGCATTATGTTTTCATAAAATTTAGTTGTGTCGAAAGGAGTTTCTCGGCTTTTCTAATTATGAGTAAAATAGTACACAGTAACTGTTTGCAGGGGGCCAGGTTAGATCAGTGGTTAATGACTAGCCTCTGGGCTGGTAGTTCGGGGTTTGATTCCCACCAGGCCCTCGATTTATTCACGTGGGAGGTGAATAAATCTGAGTACATCATCCCTTGGAGATGACGTTAAGCTGTCGGTCCCGAGTCTGTACGATGTCAGGAATTCGTTAAAGATCTCTACTCAAAATGCACTTGAGTTAGGCAAAATTTAGAACTGCCAATGTAGAATGTGTAGAATCACCAGTCAAACGGCTGACGTTATCACCCGCTAGGGGATCGGTTTAAACAATAATAATAAACTGTTTGTACAACTAAAGAAAAATAGTGGTAAAAATAACATTCAATAGTCCTAAAAATATTTGGTTTGCAAAATTTTAATAATGAATTTTATTTAAGCCTATGATAGTAAAATTTTGAAAAATCTTAGTGCCACATGACACTGTCACATGTTGGTTATACGTTGCACCTCGCTTCAAGTTCCTGTACATTTATTTATTGTGAAATACTTTTTTTTCAAAGATATATAAATAAATATGGAGTAAAAAGTTTTAGTGGTTAACTAAATGTTAATTAATCCTTGTGTGGATTGTAAGCAGGTTTAGTTTGGAGATCAATGCTCGGAGATCAGTAATTGGAGTCTGTGTTGACGAGAACAAGTGTAAGGGAGTCTGTAATTGGTCCGCCGCTTGGACAGATTCCAAAGGAATTAGCAGACTCTGGCCACAACCAGAGACTCCACAGTGCCTCTTGCTAAACCTATCATTAACATCGAATTCAAATTTATAGTCTCTCACAACACTCAGTCTTGTATATTGTCACCAAAGCCAAAGCTAATCAAAACTAAATGTAATACCACCAATACCGCATTTCTAACTTCTTATTTATTGAAATATCTCATGCAAAAAACGAATCAAATAAAATCATTGATATATTTTTACTTAATTGTTGCCATTTTTAGGGTTATAATAATCTTGTAAGTAATCACATTATTGTGATGTATTATCACATCTGTCCAATGGCATGAATTTGTTTGAAGGCATCCTGGACACTAACGTTTATTTCACCTGAAGTTCATTCATTACGACCACCATTCACAATTATTACAATCAGTGTTCATTTATGTTTATAAAAATATGACAAAAGTTCAACATTTTTTTTATGTGAGGATCAGGTATAGACTAGCAGGTAGCATCAAAACTCAATACTTATCATTAGAATTGAAGATTTGTAATACTGAATAGTTTTTATGTGGAAGATGAAAAATTTATCTTAAAAGAGTTATTCCCCAGACGATGCGGTGCCAGATAAGTACTGTTTTTAGGTAAATTTAGAGTTCCTGATGTAAAATCAGCCCAGGAATGTGCCTGTTCCGCGACTAAAATAGGTACCAAATAAAAATTGTTACACTGTGTTCCTTAAAACTCTAATAATGTGGATGGTGGAAACAAATAAAAATTTTCTATGGAGACTATTATTATTCTCCTCAACATTAATTTTAACTGCATTTTGAATAATGCTGATTAACATCTATATTGATTATATCATTAGTTATTAGTTCATTAGTTTATTATTCATTAGTTTTTGCAATATATAATAAAAACCAATTATATATTGGTTTTAAGTTACCACTTAAGATATAAAATCGTGGTAACTATGAGATTTTTCCATTACTTATAACTGATAATCATATGCTTTAGTTATAAAGCTGTCATTTAATTCCAAATTTAACATTAAATACATGTCATGATCCCACGTATCTTTTAAAATTGATTATATACTACACAACACGATATAACTTTTTAAAGTTTTTTTCTGGAATTTGTATTCTATACAACAATTATTTATCAATCCAAAGAATATAAAAATATGGCACCAACCATGTAAAAAATCATGGAACAACCTACAAGTCGACTTAAGTGTTATCATTTTAAGGATTATTTTGCTCTTTGCTAATGAGAAGTACAAAAAGATTTAATTATAACTCATTGGTAATAAATATAACAAATAAAACATAAAAGCAATAAAAAAAAAATCTGGAGTGGCCTACACCACATATCAAATAACCGCTTGATAAAAGTACCTGCATCATCGAAAAATAAATAAATACAAATGCCAATTTTACATTTTCTTTGATAAGTAGGGATAGTAGAAAACATCGCAGAGAAAACTGTTTCTAATTAAAGTTGTATGAATAAAATGTTTAATTGGCCATATATTTTAAGTTTTATTTAAAGCCATTTGTTAGTAAAAGATTATAACTTGATATTTGCTAACAATTTTTTAATCTTGTATCCTTTATTAATTCTACAGAATAAGACTCTATCTTGATTATCATCCATGTACAGCGTTTAAGTTCAAATTATATATTCTATTTTTTCAAGCCCTTAGCACTGAGAACACACATAAAAAAAACATATATTTTCAACTATATGAACTAGCCTAGTTCATATAATTTTTAAAATAAACAGGACTATGGGGAGTTTATAAATTCACTCAATGATAATTTGAGAAAAGACAAAAGTAACAAATAAATAAACAATGACTAGATGTCACTTTATTATATTAGATTCATAAGAATATATTATTGTATTATTTATGACATTAACCAATATAATTATGCAGTATTATCAGATATTGTATACTATTGTGATATCCAATTTGATGTATTTAATACATAGTTATACCATATCAAAATAATAATAATGTAATATTATAATTATAATATTATACCACGATAGAATATACCATACTACAAACGTAATATAATATACAAAATATAACGTAATTATGATATTATATTTTATATTCTCAAATATTAAAATTTTCGATACTTACAAGTTTACTCTTGGCATTAAATATTCAAGACCATCTAAAATTTATCAATGACGAAATCAGTGGAGTGAATAATATGCAGTAAAGGAAAAGTGGATTTCTTCTGAAATCCTCTTCATTCTTAAAAATTCAGAACTTTTAAAACTATAAAGAGAATAAAATGTTTCTAAGATGGGTGGAGATGTCGGAAAAATGAGTCCTCCGTTCATCTCTAATATAGAGAAGATATCGCTCCAAAATTCTCAATACTTAAACATCCACGGATCAGTCTTAAGAAAAAAAGAGCTAAGTGATTTATCCGTACTTTATGTTCTACATTTATAAGATAATAGTTATTGTCTGGGTTGCTTTTATAACAGATTTTTTTTCATATGTCTAATAAAAAAATTATATTGAACATATTGTGTCTTGAATAATATGCTTTTCTCGTACGTCACAATGTCAAGTAATTATTTATTATTCCCAGCTTAATATGCATAGAAATGTTAAAATTTAGTAACATACGTAAATCAACTAAAAGTTAATAAACTCTCCAATATGGCTCACTCACAGCAGTACTGCGAGTATATACCAGTAACAGTATCTATCGGTCACCTAGACTATCTAGCTAAGAGTGTTCCACAACCCCATTAAGCATTTTTTTCCCTAAATAAATATATTAGTTATTATCTAAATAATAATTAATTATTAAATATATAATAAATAAGCTAAAAAATTGTGGCAGTGCCACTAATAATCTATATACTTATAAAACTCTGATGTTCTTGTTTGAATATTTGCACACAGGTGAAAATTGAAAGACCTGTCAATTCCAGTTTACAACGAATTATTCAAATAAATATTAAATATAATTTACATTACATTTACATTATTTAAATATAATTAAATATATTAATATTAAATATAAATATATTAATTTACGAATAATAACAATAAACAGAAACAAGAGTGAAAAATAAATTCTCTCAATATAAGACAAGTAAAATTAATGACTCCAGATGTAAAATCTATTTGTGTTATAGAAAATACATTACGAGTTATATTCTATGAAAGATCTCAGTCCTATTTTTGGAAATCTTATTGTTGTTTAGAGCATGTTTTTCTTATTCAACGTTTTTAATGTTAATTCTTCTTATACATATATATAACATAAATTACATTCATCAGGATTAAGTTACTTTTCCAGGTTCATATCAAACTGTCTAAGCCAACGTTTTGGTTTAACTATGTTATTTGGAACATAAGCATGAAACAGATGTATGGCATTCCAAAAGTACATATAATTAACCATCACAATAGAGGTTTGAACTGATTAATGATAGGCATGTAAACATGAACACCAATGCCAGCTTAAATGTGAATGTTTTAAGGTAATATAATAAAGACACGTTTCTTCCATTAATGTTCTTTTATAATGGGTAAAATAAAGACTATTTCAATTTACACGTTTTGATAATTTTAAATACGTTTATTTGTGCTTATACCTTGAATTGATATTTCATTTATTTATGCAGTAAAACAAAAGATTTTTTTTTTACTTTTTAATGATTCTTTGTTTTATGTATATTGCTTAATATATGTTTTAATTAAATTAAACATATTATTAAATCATTAGTTGTGCAATCCGTAATTGTACGGTATTTACTCATTCTGAGGTAAAATGAATAAACAAACAAAAGTCTCCACACAAATGAAGTTTTATTCAACAGCAACAACGCGTTTCGAGCACTTTGTGTTCATCATCAGGAAGACACTATAATACAAATTATATCTAATCAGTTACAAAATTAGAGTGAAATAATAAAAAAAATTCAATTAAGAGAATTCAAGACATAAATTGTTGCTGTTGAAAAAACTTCATTTGTGTGGAGACTTCTGTTTGTTTATCTATTTTAAATCAGAAAATTATTAAATGTTTTAATTATATTATTAAATATGTTTTATTCATACTTATTGTGTATATATCTTGATTCATGCTAACAATACTATATCAAATGCTTGGATCATATAAGAATCTTTGTTTTCATGACTTAATAACAAGAAATAGCAATGACAGTTATTCCTGTTAACTACATTCAGTGAATGTATATTACTAACTTTTGCTATAATTTCTTAACACTGAGTGACACAAGGGATCACAGGTTGTCTAGTATTTATAATAAGTGTCAATAACAACTACAAAATAATTAGAGAGATTTGGAGTTACCAAAAATGATTGTTAATTTTCCGATAGTTGCGGAGCGTTTTTTTAAATCTATTGGAAAAGATTGCAGTTGCAATATACTTCCACAGTTTAAAGGATTTACCACCGAAAGTTAATCAGATATAATTAAAAAATATTAAATATTAAAATAATAATTGTATCAGATACTATTACAATAATGATTGATTATATAAGTAACTTTAAATTAAGCAATTTTTTTAATGTTGTTTTTTTCTGACAACTTTCCAGAAAGCCCTTTTATTTTTCAATAGAGTTATTTTTGACATTTACAAAGAGCACTGCTTTTCATTAATAAAATGATATTAGATGTAAATATGCCTTATAAATATTGGTGCTCCAAAAATCAATCCGCCATTCACCGTCCTTGGAATAACTTATAATTAAAAGGACCTCAAGTCAATATTTAATTAATTATTTATATTTTTTAATAATTTAATTATTTTTAATTTTTTAATTATTCTTAATAGCACTCAAAACAAAACCACTTAGTAAGTAGAATGGGTGAGAAAAACCTTTATTTGATATTTTACTGTTGGACGTAAGTATTAATTCTTTCCATGTAATCATATTCAATATTTGTTGGTATATCTAAGAAGGTTTTAAATATGTAATAGCTCTCAATGAATGAATCATTTTTTTCCTTAATTAAAGTGATTCTTATTTGAATGATTTAGCTGAGAAGAAATCTTTGATGATAAATTTATGGAGTTGAAGTTTGGCAGTAACAAAAGGAAGTAGGAGAGGCTGAGTTTGCGAATCGGATTTGCTAAGCAGAGTTAGTAATTGGGCTTTGTCCGTGGCTTAATTATTAATAAGGGCAATTTGATACTAAGATGTACAAGAGGGCAAAGATAGTAAGCCGTTGTTGAGGGGACGACGTCAGCTACAGGTCCCCTGAAGCTGCTAGCTTTCCAAAGCGTCTTTGTAACCTCTCTCTGCCATCCTCCAAAACATTTCCTTGACAAACAACAAAATATTAAGCCTAAGTACGGAAGCATCTACATGACAAAGATACTCTAACCTGGTTACCATTATTGTCAGATTACTTAACACTGTATTTTCCAACAGTCCATTGACTTCATCCATTAAAGAAATTATTTACGTGCTTTAGAGCAACTCTTCTCCTTTACAAACAAGTAAACTAAATTACAAATACAAATTTATTGCTGTGAACTTTTCAAATTTGTAAAATTAAGACATTAATAAAGGAATTATAACCAATTATGAGTCAAATTTGAAAATAATTTAACTTCTTAAAAACCATACCAAAAACAATTGGCAATTACAAGGTAAAAGTGAAAATTTGTAACTTCTTAAAAATAGAAGTAAGTATTGAAAACGGTAGCTTAACTAAACGCAAAGTAAATATATTTATGGGGAAATAAAAAATAATTATTTTATCTGAGTCATAGTGAAATATTTATAATACTCAGATTATAAAGAGAGTTCTGAAAAAAAATTATTTGAATACTCTCAGGAACACAAGTTTATAGCAAAAACCATATTTAAATAACTAAACCAAATGACAAACTACCTGTCATGATTTTATTACTTAAGAATTCGTTTTTTTTTTCATTTTTGAGTCAAATTGTCTCAATTCTTTAGTTTTGTCTTAGAAAAATTTTTATCTTTTTATTTGTCCAAAAATTTTGTCAGAAGCAAGCTCAACCACCATAAGTCATAGCAAGTGAAAACTATAACAGTAGATTTGTGTATGTCTAACTTAAAAGCTAAGATTTAAATGAATTAAAAATTCAACGTAGAAGCGAAGTTATGGTAAGTTTTTAATCTAAGTTTCACAAGCTGCAGAGGTCTACAGGTATATAGCTAAAAATACACAGGTATTTTTTTACTGTAGCAAGTTGGTATTGATGGTTAACTTTAATTTCGTTTGCGTTTATAAGTTAACTAAATAAGATGTATGTCTACAATAAAATCAAATTTGAGCTCAGTATCTAAAGATGCAAAACATAAAATAAACTCCAGATCTAATGACAGTTATGGACTGTATTAATAATGATATTTTCTACTGTCCTATAATTTCTAATAATATTTTGGAATACCATGTATCATTTCTGATTTTTTGTAAAATACCTATCAAAGACAAAGTAAAAATCGTTTTTTACAAAATATGATAATAATTGTTAGTATATTAGTATTATTAATTTTAATAATAATTAATATTTATTATTAGTATTTATTTTTCATTTTTGATATATATCATTATCTCATGTTATTTTTATGCTAGAATATTATAAAATCCATTTCATAGTAAGTATTTATGACAAATTTCATTTCAAAGCTATCCCCTGTCTCTTCAATCACTCAATTCATGAAAGAAAGTACGAGAGTAATCACAAACAACATTCATTCAATGATCCTATGTGTATCTCTATACATAAAGTTCGTGAGTTTGTTTGTTTGTTTACTCATAAAAAAAAGTTATCACTATATTCCCAAAATTGGAGCCAGGGTAGCAAGTGTCTTGCATGCTTGCCGATGACAGTAGTGAAAATGTATTATATGTGAATGTCAACAATTTTTTTTTTAAATGTAATATTTGGGTTATGTAAACACTAGTAATAAAGTAATGGTATGGATCCAGGGTAGCCAGTTGCCTGCGTACTCGCCGATGACAGTAGTGAAAATATATTATATATAAATGTAACAAAAAATATTAATTAAAATTTGCGAAATATTAACACTGGTAATAAAATAACTGCATGGAGCAAGAGTAGCCCTGAGGCTCGCGTTCTCGCTGATGGCAGTACCGCAAATGCATTATAAATAAATATATAATAAACTACTACATTAGAGGGTAAAAATGAATAATTCTACAAAACAAACTTGAACACAACTATCAGATAAAATGTGATTGCTCTAAGGTAATATTACAAAGACACATTCCTCTTATTAATGTTATTTTATGTCAGGTAAATAAATTAAATATTTCAATTTACAAGTTTTGTTTGTTTTAAATATGTTTTATTGTGTGCATAACTTGAATTGATGTTTTATTTATTTATATGATAAAATAAATAATTTTTTTACTTTTAAATGATTTTTATTTTATTAAATATACTTACTGTTGTATATATCTCCAATCATGTTAAGAATACTATAACAAAAGCTTGGGCCACATAAGAATCTGCTTCCGTGCCTTAATAACAAGTAACAACAATTAAAATTATCCGTGTCAATCATGTTCAGTGAATTAATTTCAATACCTATTGTTATAATTACTGAGTAACACAAAGGGTCACGGGTAGTCTAGTAGTAACATAAAAGGAAGTTTTACAACTGAAAAAATAAATTGTACTGTTCTTTGTTCATTTGAAAAAAAATTGAACTAAAAAATCCTAATAATGAAATAATATACAATCAGTGAGTCATTATAAAAAGATACTTTATAATAATTGTATTTTTACTTTTGCATCAGTTTTAATCTAATTTAGTAAAGAGGTAATTCATGCAGGGAATACATGCTTTCTACTTTTTAACAATTATGTTTAGAAATAGTCAAAGTCATCAAAATACATGCTATCTTTTAGACAGAATGTAATTTATTTTATGACATTTGTCTTTTACTACTCCTAACATCCTTATATGCATATATATTACTTTTTTTGTATTTCCATATTTTTCTGTTTGTGGGTGAAGTATAATAAGTAATTTTCTCATACAGAGATTGCAATAGGAGTGTATATTCCAAATAAAGTATGGAGAAATTTATTTGTTTTAACCTTTTTTTATGTGCATTAATAAAGCAGTTTCTTAGAAATTTCTAAATTGGGATTGTGAAAATGTCAGTTTTGTTTTAAAAAGAAAAGTAGGATTTAATTCGAGCAGGTTGATTTTGAAAACAATGTTCTTACTGCCTAAAAATAAATCAGTCTTTATTTTCACTAGATATGCAAATTGACTGGCGAAACGATGTTCAACTGGAATCGGTTTTTGTTATCAATCGTTTGAAAGTTTTCCTTGCCAAACTTTTCTCTTGATAAAAGGAAAAATTCTCTTAGTTGAGATTAAATGAAAAATTCATGAAAGAAAAACGTTTATAAGAGTACAGGGGAGGGGATGTCTTGGGGAAGATAGGGAAGTGGTTGTGTCAAGGCGCGTCATAAATTCTGGAAATCAATTTCATTGGGAAGATTGTAGTGAGTTGATGGTAGATGGTCTGTCTGGCTGTTGAGACTGTCTGCCCAAGGACTTGGCTTGCTGTCTTCAAAACTCAAGAGCCTCTTGCAATCAACATAAGTGCCTCTATCCCTATATGCTGCATCAATCTTTCTCAAATTGATACTCCCTTATCAACATCTCTGCTTCAACTAACCCAAACACTACTCATCTCAGTTCCTGAGAAACCAACTTCTCGCGTCATTTCTTCTTTAATAAACAAATGATATTCTGTTCAAAGTTTAAAAAATATTTTTCACAACCCTAGCATTGATCATTTATAATATTTTTCTCCTTATTAATCTACTTCTAACATAAATATTCTCTTCTAAACTGAGTCAAAATCAGAATTTTCAACGATTAATTATCAATCTCTTTCCTTCACTATGTCTGACACCAAAGTTACTGTATCTGGTTCTTATTTAAAAAAAAAATACTTTTTTCATTAAAATATTGTAGTAATATATCAGATAGTATGGTATAATATAGTATATCATAGTGTAGTGTAGTATTGTAGAAATACCGTACCTGTATTTGCGATTTTCAACAGACGGAAGCTTTAACTAACTGTTTCTTATTTTAAAACCTTTTTACTTTACTAGAAGTAAATTATGGTAATTATAGAAAAAATCGATCTCGAGATTTTGACGCATTTATCTCTCTTAGAGGTCCCCAAAATCCTTTCTTGAAGTTTTCGTTGATGTCATGTTTTGTGAATAGGAGGGTGTTTATGAAAATGTTTGTGGCACGCTACAGCCACACTTTGATGGACTAAATTTATATTTTATTCAAACATTGGCCCTAAAGTTCAAACCAGTCCTATTACTTTTAAGCAAAATTTTAAATTTAAAAAATTCATTTTGTTAGCCCAAAAGTGATTTACGCAACCTTTTATACATTTCAAACTACTAACTCTATATTTATTATTTTTTGGGATTATTACAATACTGAGAACAGCATAATATGAAATAATAACTTTCGATTTTTTATAACTGGAAAAGTCAGTTTTCCAATAAATTTTGAAAGATTCTAACACAATACAATTCACATGTGTATAATTAAATAATACACAAAAGAGAGCTTCTTATGAGAAGGTAAGCTGAATACTTTAAAATTATTCATCAAGAAGAATAATAAAAGTCTTAAAAGTATAAAAACCAACGTCAAGCAACACTCATCCTCGGCTAAGGATGGTTGTGTATCGAAACTATGCAACAAATCAACATGTATACCCTTTAACATATCTTGTTGTTATGAAAATAATTTTTGATATGTTTAAGAATTCTGTTCCATTGTTTTCAGGTAATATTGGAGTATGAGAAAATTTTTTCTTTTTGATTTTTATAGAATTTCAGCTGATATTTTTATGCCACATCTCCGGTGATTGGAAAAAGATAAAACTTTTTCTTAGATATTATCTTACTACAAACACGAGTATCTCAAAAAATTACAAGATTGGGAGAATAATATTGTATTGTAAACTGGAAAAGTCATGGGTTTTGGTCATAAACGAACTGTACTGCTATAAGAAATTAGTTGGTGGGATCAATAGAATATTTTTATCAATACGTGTTTACTGTATTTATCTTCTGTATTTCTGGTGAGTTACTTTATATATATATATTATATATATACACGAGTTCAAAATTCAAGAAAAGTAACACACAGAGTAAGGAAACACACGTACAGACTCAAATTTTTGGGTATCCGTCTTCAGGAGAAAAGAGAAAGGGAGACCAAGCACGTTGTAGACGCAACGGCAAGTAACCCAACTCTTGCCGTTATATATATATATATATATATATATATATATATATATATCAAACCACAATAGGGATGAGGAAACAAGACTAAGATCTGACGAATTTGACTCTGACAAAGACCGCTTGTTACGGTTGAAGGATCTTAGTCTTGTTTTCCCATTTCTTATTGTGTTTATGTGAAATCTTTGTATATATATATATATATATATATATATATATATATATACTTAAAATAAACTGTGACACATAGACAGAAACATAACAAAGACTCACTTTTAAATATTTCGACCGCCATTACGGTCGAAATATTGAAAAGTCAGTCTTTGTTATGTTTCCGTTTATGTGTCACAGTTTATTTTAAGTGTAATCTGTTCTGCCGGACCGTTTCCGTTTATCATTATATATATACAAAACACGACAGAAAAAAGATAAAATACACACTTACTTAATTCAATATTTCTTCGTCATCGGGAGGAGACTAGAAGAGAGGATGAAATGAAAGAGATCTCTCCACATTGAAGCAAGAAACGCGAGTCAGTATGTGTGTATTTTATATTTTTTCTGTGTTGTGTTTTGTGTAATTTAAAGTTTTATAATCCGTGTGGATCGTTTCTTCAATTGTGTATATATAATATATACTCTAAAAACTGAAAGAAAACCCAAACTGGACACAATACGAGTTCAAAATCAAAGTAGAGTAATACACAGAATAAAAAACTACTGTTGCCTGCGGTTGTATTTGCAACGTGCTTGGTCTCCCACTGTCTTTTCTTCTAAAGACGGATTTTCCATAATTTGGGTTAATATGTGTGTTTCATTATTCTGTCTGGTACTCTTCATTGATTTTGAACATATATATATAAACTACATTGACACTAATAACACTTTGTTAGAAACCGCAGGCGGAGCGACTCGTTTCTATCTTCCTGATGACGAGGACATCGAAATATAGTAGTGAGTTTCTGTTTCATTTCTGATTATTCTTTGTGTCAATATAGTTTATTTAGTTCGAGGAGTTGTTTCTTAATTAGTATATATATATAACTGAAAAAAACAACACATAAAATACGAGTACACTTACTGGATAAATATTTCGAACCGTAGTATTCTTCTTCCCTTCTACTCCTTCATGATGGCTAACTTCAGTTCAAAATATTGATCCAGTAGGTGTTCTCGTTCTTTATGTATTGCTTTTTTTCAGTTCTCTGTCCGGTTTGGACTGTTTAGTATTTTCATTATATATATATATATATATTTGAATAAACTGGCAGCAGGTCTTCATCTAAGCATGTATTGTTAAATAGCAGAGCAGATTCTGCATTCATGATTTTTTTCAGCAATTGTTCTTATTTCTAATCACATTTCTATGCTGCAAGGGCAAGGAAAATAATAAATTTACCAGGGGCATACTGAAGGCATGACAGAGTCCAATAACTGATAACATATATTAAGGACTAACCATAACTAAATCGTGAATGCAGCATCTGTTCTGCTATTTAACAATATATATACATGGATTAATTTACATTGAAACAAATTTGGAAACAATGCTCTAAGGCTTTTCGTCAACACATCGTCAGAGAGCAAGTGAACTAAAAAATAATAAATACTTGTTAACCTGGTTGATTGAAGTTTCTAGAATTGTTGGTAACCCTGAATGTGTTTAATGATGAAGAAGTCTTCATCTGTTTAATTATTCCGCTAATCAAAACTTCATTAAATTTATATTTAATCCATCTATTACATCAAGTGTTATTTTGATTATTATTCATATATATATATATATATATATAATATATATATATATATATATATAAGAATTTCATTAAATAGCACGAAATATCTCAAATCAACGAAATGAAAAAATGCCCGGACAAATTTCTTCAGATTATTTTGTATATAAGACTAAATACATATTTACATATTTGATATTGAGATAGCTGAGTGGTTACTCCGGTTGGTTTGCCTATTTAAGGAAGGTCGGTATCAATATCAATCTGTCCCTGCATGTTGGGCGGCGAAGGCCAAATCTGGAATTGGGATCGCTGGAGAGTGCAGATTGAGAGCCAAGCCACGCAGCTCAGTCTAATTGAATGCAGACCCTATCCTTTACATGTTTCTTCCCCTCCTCGCCCACAATGTCGCTTCTTGCTTACCATTCTGCCCAGCCTGATCACAATCTAATGTTGATATTCGACCTAATCACTTCAATCAACTCACATATAGTTCAAATCTTTGTCACTCAAATCGAATAATAACTCGAATAAAATCCCAAAATAGAATAAAATATTTAATATTACGAACTTTTATTTATTTATATTAAAGTTAATGTTTGTTTCAACGCATGAGCTTGCAATCATTTATCATGTGGTATTTACTCATGATTAGAGAGGAAAAAAAGTCAAATGTTTTCTTCTCTTTTGTTTTTTCCTCTCTAATTATAATGCTTGTTTGTTTGTATGTATGTATGTGCGTGCGCGCGCGCGCGCGTGTGTGTATGTGTGGGTGTCTGTGTTGGGTGTGGCTGAGTGTGTTCCCTTATGTAAACATTTCCGATGAAGTCAATAAAAGAGGCACAAAGTATTTAAATTTCTCCTAAGAAATCTACTGTTGGCTCACTTTTGAAAATAAATACCTATATGCTAAAACAATCTTATTATAAGTAAAATTTCCCCAACTAGACAATAGAGAAAGTCCTCAATCTCCAAATACATCCCTGAGAAAATTCATATGCGAGGGGGGAAGTTTTTTCTGACTTCATGTTTATCTCATAGTGATATATTGGCACAAATAGTTTATAAATTAGATAAAATATTTCAAAGAAGATAATGGAAGTATTTTAAGGTATACAGATGATAAGAAAGGTTATGTTAAGGGAGAAGGTATGATATTTCTATATCAATGGAAAGATAAAGTAACAGTTTTTTTTCTGTTACCCTAAAAGTAAAATTTTCTAAAAAAAAAAGACAGTGAAAAACTTTATATTAGAACCACCTCTGAGAATGAATCATGTGTTATAGATTACAGTATATTTTCTCTTCTTGGGTTCATAGAATCATCTGCATATTTTTGGTAAAAAAGATTTCCCATAGTTTCTAAAATTTCAAAAAGTTAAAATTTTTTTCCAAATATTAATTTGTGAGACAGTTTACATGAGCTGACTAATTCTGTATATGAACGTTTTTTTTGATCTTATACCTGGAATCGGCGAATACGGTTTATAGTCACGAATTGAAATGCAATATACTAACATCATTTATAATTGGTGAACAATTAAATAATTTTTAGCAATAACTAACTTCTAATAACTTAGAATAATCGAGAATAGCGACACTAATATTTTATTTAATCTACGAGTAGCTTTTCAACTCAACGCTGCTCGGTTTTTCTTTAAGACGTGTTATTTTTTCTTGAAACTTAACTTCAGTGAATTTTAAGTATGAATATGAACGGAAAGCCACCCATAAACTACTACTGGATTCCACTTTTTTTTTTAATTTTTTTTTTTATTTTTAAGTAGAAAATCTAATGTGAACATATCTGTAGAGTCATAAAAATTTATAAATATATGTGTAGAATTGCTTAAATATATCTGGCACATACACATATTTATGGTAAATTCTATTTAAAGGAACAAAATTTGGTTGAATAGGAGATTTGAAATGGAAAATTTCTTTAAGGTCCATCAGGATACAAGTTGACAGTCGTCTCAAGCATAACTCAGTACATTTCCTTCTGAATGGTTATTCTTTTATTACTCCCCAGTTGGCAGCTCATATCGCAAATGGAACATTCGTGTTATCTGGATCAAAGACACAGCCTGCACGCAAAAAACTCTCTTACCCCTCAGGCTGAACGCCAACACCACCCTTCATAATACTATTTTTTTTTTCTACCCTCTGAATTAACCCTCACCCTTGGACCTCTCCCTAAAGTCAGATATATTAGCAATAATATTGATATAATGGCCCAAGCTTTCATACTCTTAGATATATTTCCTTCTTTGTACTACGAGATAAGGATTTATACGAGAAAGCGGGGAGACAAACATGGCTCTTCCCTTTCTTATCGATAGAAGGGTTCTTTTATACGCCCTTTACCTCACCTACACAACCATGATTCATAATCCTTTGTCTCTTTATATCTGTCCAGTAACCTAATCTCAATTCTCCTCTCCTGAACACATTAATCATTAAATCTTACATTTCATCCAATGACATTAATTCATCCACGAATTTAAACTACCTCATTCCAAATACTTTGGATCATTACTACAAATGATTATCACAGAAGTATGCATGTTTATTTTCACATCAAACACACATAGATAGTTCTGAAATTTCATTCAAGTCGTAATTTTATCGCATCATGAGAAAAAACCAACTGTGAATGTTTTAAAAAAAAATATGAATATTAAAAATAGCTGCAGTTCTCTACGAACTTTCAAAAAAATTAAGATATCATTTAATTTTATATATATTTTAAATACTTTCCTTCTTCTTGAGAGTTAGTCAGGGTTAGTTAGTAAAAATCACCTCTTTGCCAACTTTTCGTCTTTATTTCAAGACATCCTCAAGGTTGAGGCTAGCTTCTAACTAATAACTAGATAACTGATTAGTTGGTTAGGTTTCAGTTGGTTGGTTTGGTGTGTAGCCTTAATACACACCCTGAGGATATCTTGAAATAAAGACAAAACGTTGGCAAAGAGGTGGTTTTGACTAACGCTGACCAAATCTCGAGAAGAAGAAAAAAAAGTATGTATTAGTAATTGTGGTCAAGAAAACAATGCCTTGATATATATATATATACATTAAGGTACAAACCACAATAAGGAATGAGAAATAAAGACCAAGATCTTCCAAACTTAACAAGCAGTCTTCGTCAGAATCAGTTGGGTTTTGACTCTAACAATGACCGCTAATTACAGTTGAAAGATCTTAGTTTATTTTTTTTCATTTCTTACTGTGTTTTGAACATTGATAGTTATTATACGAGTTTATTGTGAAATCTTGTTTTATATATATATATATAATATATATATATATCATATATATATATATATATATAATATATCATATATATATAAATGATGATATGAGTATCGACCGTAGTACAAAACAAAAGTTTATCAGGACTTGGTCAGTTCTTCAGGTTTAAATTAAAATCTCTTTGCTAACATTTCGGTTTTTATTGAAAACTAGTTAGTTTTTCTATTTCAAAAAATGATACTTCTGCCTACGAAAAAGGATTTCAATAAAAACCGAAAGGTGGCAATGAGACTTTAATTTGAACCCTGGTAAACTTTTATGTTGTATATATATATAGACATAAGTGCAAAAAAAATTCTCAAAGAGTAGCATTTTTAACGAAAAAAAAAGGATAATTTGTAAATTAATTTTAAATAATCAAATAGCTTTAAACAGATATCTATTCCTTTAACTGTCACAAGTCTGTTTAATTGTTCTCAGAATTATTTTGTATTATGTCCACAAAATATAAATGGAATATATCCATGCAAATGTGCATACAGATTAATGCATGCGTGCACACAAACTCTGAATTAAACTTCATTATATATATATATATATGAAAAAATTAGTTTAGCATAAACTTTAATTCGATTATTTTGATGAAATTTAACGATCTAAGTTATAATTAGAACTTTTGATTTTCAAAGACAAGTTTAATCATAATGAAGACTAAAATATAACACAACAAAGCTTTCTGGAGCAAGGGTGACTTAAAAAAAAAAAAACAGGGAAATGTCATGAACTCAAGATCGAAATGTGGAATGGGGTGGAAATCATTTCTTGCAAAGGGGAGGAAAGGTTCAATTGGGGGTGGAGACCAATTGGGCAGAAGTCGGGTAAGCACATGGAGTTTTCAATGGCCAATGAAAAGCAGTCGAGGAAAAGATTTGTCCCAACCTTTCAAACCTTCACTTAGGCTCAAGATAATTCTTGTTTTACCTTTAAGCAAACTTCTTCCTCAGTACTTCCCCTAGAATAGTGGAGAGAGTTCCATTTAAATTTTGTTTAACTGTGATTAAATATGATTGAAAAACTTCCAACAAAGCACTAAAAACTTAATAAAAAGTTTTCAATTAAACTTTAAATGATGAGTTTAAAGTTCATAAGCTAAATGAATGAAGCTATAAAGATCAAATTTAAAATGAATGAATATTATTATCTCTATTATGTAACTAGACTACCCGTGACCGGTTTCTGTCATCGAACACAACCTTTTTCCTTTTTTATTCAATCATATTCACATAAATTCATAACTTATTCACATAATATTCACATAAACTCTAAATGAATGCATTTCTAATAATGAGCACACTTTTAAGATTGAGAGCAACATGTAATGGCCATGCTGAAATGCTACTTTATATAAATGAACTAAATCTTTTCTAGAGTCCCTCCTAGAGACTTACGAATAGTCATGGCAAATGGGTATCATGTCAGTGCATTTTGAATACAGACATATTTTACCTATATTATTTTGATAATTTCTAAAACTTCTATTAACTATAATAAATATCATTTGTTGTTATATTAAATAATTATTTCATATGCTCGTTGATTATCAATTAAATTTTCTCTTTCTAATTTTATTACAATTAAATCATTATAATTTAGGTCGAAAAACTGTTATTTAATCATTTGACGTCATTTTTATCAGGTTTTGGAAACTTATTTCACAAAAGCCCACGTGGCGCAGACGATAGCGCGCTGGACTTTCAATGCCAAGGGCGGGGGTTTGAATCCCACAAAATGTCTAACATTTTATTCAGTTTGGGGTGTGTGAAAATATATAAACACGAACAACAGAGTTTCGTAAGTATATTCATACTATAGTTTGAAGAATATTTAGAATTAATTTAGATGTTCTGTTTTGAGAAAAATATATAATTAAACAACTTTTTCAGCTAATAAGAGGTTCCAGCTTATCTAATCTGTAAAAAAAAATTGCACTTTCGTTTTGTAGAAAGTCATAACAGCATTCAGCCTTATCTAATTAGTTACGATATTAGTCAAACGTCTGGCTAAATATAAATTATATATAAACAAATATATTTAATGAAGCTGTTTTTAACAACTTATCTTTGCAGAAAATATTTTGCCTGAATAGTTATGCAATCAGTTGTTTTAGTCTATTTTATGAAAATGAAAATATTAAGGAAAATATGCAAATTTTTTTTCTTTTTTTGAGAAAAAAGCAGTTTTGAGACTTGTCTTGTTGGCCTGTTATTTGTACTTAATATCAGATGTAACATTATAAGGAACATCCCGTATTCAGAACGTATATTTAGAAGTATACTGACTCCTGTTATGCAGCTTAATATTGCATGTATACACTATTCTCTATCTATCAAAATTTATAACTCTCGAATATAGAATTCTTGAATATATAACGGCAAGAAAAGTTAAGAAGCAGAGTTGGTGTAGGCAGAGCTTTTTGATGGAATTGGCAGGGTTGTGTTAGGAGAATCTGCTAAGGTAAGACCAAGAGAAACAGCAGTTATGCAGGGTTGGTGATAAAGTTGCTTGTTTTCGCAGTAAGAGAGCGACCAGGATTATGCTAACGGTCAGATTCCATCTCCAAATTGGACCTCACGCAGTTTCCCCCCTCCTCCTTCCCTGGCTCCAGTGCCAATCATATTACGGCAAACTTGCTACTGTCCTGTCCACAACTGTCTTCCCACTTTCATAAGCCCTTTAGGCACAGTTAAAGCCGAAACACTCTTGCATAACGCAATATCTAGGACCTGCTACACTAACTGTTTAATGGTCTGTAATACTTGCTTATACTAGACTAGATAGACTTAAACCAATTTACTTCTCCCTTAAGTCCTTTAAACAACAATAGTCTCCTGTAAGCCATATACTTAAATTCACTAACACCAATATACTTTAATTCACTGAATTTATCACCATATAATATCAGCTACTAAAAACAAAAATACAAAAAATATTTATAAATATAAAACATAAAGAAAATATCTCTATAGAAAATATCATTATTTGTTTCATGAACTTAATTAATTCTGACACTTCTTAACTTTGTAAAAGAGAGTTCAAATACTGGTCAACATATTTCCAAATTTTAGTTAAATACTGATATAGCAACAGCAAACTAAACTTTTATTCATGTAAGGGAGTTCAAACACTGGTCAACTATCTTCAGATTTCATGAAATATTGAAGCAAAAACAAGTAACTAAACTTCTTTTTTTTAGAATTTAATTTTTTTTTTTTAGTTTACTGTTAGAATACAGGACCCATCGAAGGCACCGTAATCGAAATGACTTCACGTTACTGTTAGTAATGTATAGTAATATCAGTAAAAAAATTTCAAAATTTTAATAAATCAACACGCTTTAAGGTCAACTGAGTCAGATACTGGGAAATACACATTAGGTACACTTATGTTAATTTAGACCAATTTTGTAAAATAATAACTCAAAATATTATTATTGAAATATTATAATTCATATAGAACTGATATTAGTATTTACAGGAAAGCATATGATGAATGAAATTAATCAGAAAAATAGCTCTTTAAAGAAGAATCATTTTTTTGGGGAAAAATACATCATAAAACATGCCTTTTGGAAAAAATGTCTAATACATGCTTATTAAGATAAAACATTTTTATTTCCAATCTGGGACTATTATAATAATTCGCAATTAATATTGATGCGTGAATTTAAAGCTGGTCTTAGAAATTCAGAACTTTTAGTTAACTCAAAAAAATGATATTGTTTTCAAAACCTCCTTATAAAATACTAAAATTTTGCTAAAAATTAAAAATGTTATACTAACCACTTCTAAAACTTCTAAAATTTCAGACAACCAGAAGAAGAAATATTGTCCTTTAACGCAAATCACATCTTAATAATAATAATAATAATAATAGCCTAGAAATGAAATAATAATAAAGTGTCAAGTGCTTTCAATGACTTAATTTGTATTATGTAATAATTAATATATTATCATCAATATATTAAAATTAAGTGTACTAATACAAATTTCCTCTTTACAAAATAAAATTTGCAATTTTGTTTGTTTACAAAAAGAGCCAATCTGAACTATTTAAATTAATCAAAACTTTTTGGAAAAAAAATCTAATATATTTTTATTAAAGTCTGGTCCTATTATGATAGTTAGTAATTAATATTCACTGTGTGAATTTGATGATGAACTTGGAGATTCAATACTAATAAAATAAACTTTCCAACGATTGTTTCTTCAATATATTAATAAAATGAGTTTATCAAGACGATATGGAGTACTACTCTCCAATGAATTATTAAAACGAACTTTTCAAGAGGAGATTTAGTACATTTCAAGAAAATTGCCATAATAAAGCAAAGTTTTTCAGCTCAAATTGTCTCCAAATCCGAAAGCTTGATTTTTTTGGTTAAATTTTATGGTTTCAAGCCATATTTTAGTTTTATCTGGCCACTGCTAGCAGGTAGACTTGTAGTAGTATATTATGTGTACAAAACTCAATGTGAACTAAAAAATTATATTTTTTGGTAGAAAATTTTATTCACAAAGCTAATCATGAGTAATACTACATAATAATTCACTGGACAACTAGAAAACAAATTATTAAACAGTACAACACTCAGATTCTGTATTAAAAACTGAGAAATATAATACAAAGGAATATTTATTCAAACCCACAATTGTAAACTGCGGTTTCTTATATTATAGAAAAATATTGTCAGCACGAAAAAGTAATTTGTATTTATTTTATTATTGAAATGTAAGCTGTGTACTTGGAATGTAGTAGGTTTAAACAAAGTTGGTTTTGAAACCTTCATTCAAAAACTAAAAGGTATAGGGAAATTGATTAGAGTATAAAAGATTTTGAGATGGTCGCAGTTATGTTTAATCAAGATATTGGAAAGAATCTTATTAAAGTTAGCACCTGCATATGGAATAAATAGTTTAGGAATATTTGTGCTCCTATCTAGCTAGGTCTTTCTTTATAACTTCAGAATTCAAATGAAGTTCATCGAAGAGTAGCTTATTTGACTCAGGGAAAATATACAAAGAGGCTGAAGGAAAAGCCCTTGGCGGAGAGCATTCTGTAATAAAACCAACAGAAGGGCTCAACCAATAAAAGAAAATAAAAAACGAAAAAGAGTAGAAATGGGTGGGAAAGAGGGGAAATGGGAAGAAGCCAATAAGAAGGCGTAAGTTTTCATCTGGGAGTGCGAGAAGCTTTCATAATAGGATGCCTGTGGCGTACAATATAGGTGGAGGAATATTTTCATTAGACATAATCCAGATGTGGGGAAGAGACAACACTTGTCATCGTTTGCCGCCAGAGGGTATCCCCCTAAGAAAGCCCCAACGTCATCTTCGCTGGCTCCTTATTGCCGACAAGCTATAGCACACCACGACCAACCCCAAACACTGTAGATTAAACAACTTTCCTATTCTCCTTTCAATATTCAAGTAAGCAACAATCTTTATTAAAAATCGTTAAAAAACATGTTTATGTAACCACTCATATGATTAGTTTCAAAGCAATTTTTTACATGTCATATATTTCCCAATCAAATATAGCCCAAGTGTACAAATATTGTGGCCCAGGTGCATTTCCGTTACAAAGTCTAAGCATCATCACTAAGTAGAAGACTATCTAAACAAATAAAAAAAATCGAATTTCCCTACATTCTAAAAAATATAATTAATATGTACTTTGCAAATTCTGTTAAAACAATTAGATTAGAATGAATTATTTTTTAACCAGTTGTATTTTCAATTTACTTATCCATTACATCATAAATAATATACTCCTACATATTTAATCACATATAGTGATACCTCATTACATAGCAGCACAGATATAGTGCCCTCAGTGCATCGCACATTTATCAACAAATATTCATCAAAATTAATAATTTCGAAAAATCATTCAAAAATTGAAAATTGTCAGAGGTGAGTTAAGCATCTTGTTATTAAAATAATACAGTACTAAAGACCTATGTACATACATTTCATTTACTTCTACCTATGTATGTACCCTTCACATACCCCCCCCCCCCCCCACACACACACCCACACAGTTTCATATAACAGAGAGAGAAAATGAATACATGTTCCAAGCTTATTCTTTAATATTCGAATGATAGCATTTGCATTTACAGGGTTTTGCGTTATATACTTATTGATATCACATATGTACAAAGAAAAAATGTAGGACAAAAATGAGTGGAAGGTTGACACTATTTTGCAGTTTTTCATTTGACGCGGTCGGTTCTGGTCCCCAATAACGGCGATAATTGAGGGTTCACTGTAATTTGTTGTAATTTTTATTTCATACTTCTCTATCAAGTTTAATTACATTTTTATTTTTATTTTGTTGAATCCTTCATCATCTTAGAAGGAATACCATTCTTACCGAACCTAATTATGAAGTATGATATATTATAATTAATATAATATAATTAGGCTGCCATAAACCTCGAGGAATAATCAGATTCATATGTAGTGGAACAGCATATAATTGACTTATACAACTCTGAGACATATATATGTATGTATCGAGACATATCATTATAATATAATATCAACTACCACTTCCCTATGGCGATCATCTGAGTATCATATATGAGATGGGAGGGAGAATAGGTAAGCAGGACTACTACAAGCTATAATACTTCTTTTATCATACTTCACAAATTTATCGAGTTACAAATCTACTTAAATTTGTTTCAAAATATGAACTAATGCGCAGTATCTACAAGAATCCAATTCAACCAGAAACACATATTTAACAGACTTATTATTGAAAATATTAATACATGTGTTTTAATTACTATATTCTAAATTGTCTTCACAATATTCCAAATGAATTTAAATTTCATAAAACCATATGATCATTTGCAATACAATTCCCAACCTAAATAAATATTATTGTTTACGGAAATAAATATAAAGGATGAATTAGAAAAAATTATTTTTAACAACTACTGTAATTAACTTTCAGTTTCTAACTTTACTATTAAAATAGTAATGATATAGTAAACGAATAAAACATCATCAGATCTTAAAGAAAACGAAAATTGAGATACAACTTGTTGTAAGGAATTTCCCCATCATTGTGATGGGAATGGTTACTTAAAATGTGAACAAAAGCCTATTGGGCTATTTAATTTATTTACTGACACTTCAATTGTTCAATTATTACATTTTCATATTCAATAATTATCTTGTTTACCTCAATATTTGACAGTTGTTTAAACAATGAAAAAGGACAAAAGTTACGGATTACCATACTTTGCGAACTCCAATGTCATAGGGATAAAAATGCGATTTTACTTGTTTGATTTCTTTTTTCAGAACTCAGATGTTGTTATAAAGAAACATGCTATAATAAATGTGGTATCAAAAAATATTTTGAATGAACTACTTCTTTTCATATTTTTGCTAAAGTTAAAGTTAAAGATTTGTTATCCATTTTTTAAAAGCAGAAGGCAATTTACTATTTTTTTTATTTCATTTTTAATTTTATTTCAATTTTATTTTTTTTACTACTGAATTTGAGAAAGTCTTAACTAGATGGTTGCTTAAGAAGCCAGTAAGGCCAGTGGCTCGCGTGCTCACCTCCGGACTAGTAAATCCACGGTTCGACAGCCCTTGATTTATTCATGTGGGATATAAAAAAATATAATCTTTAGCAGAAATAAATGCAAGAACATATACACTATAGATTGTTTTACCATTCAGTTATTTGTGTTTGTCATCCTAATGTTATAATATTTGGTCATAACTCTAGAATAGGGTAGAAATTATTTATATATAAATTGTAATATTTTTGACATTATTATATTCTATGACTCTAACATAGAAACAAGAGTCCAAGGACATGAATCTTGAGTACTGAATTCCCTTCGTGACCTATGGAAGTATTAAGTTAGGTTTGATTGGAGTTGCCAAGAGAACATACATTCATGGGCCATCTCTCTCATCAGAAATGATGTTAATGTGTGCAATGTCAGGTACTTGTTAAACATCCCTACTTTAAAAACACTTGTGTTACACAAAATTTAGAACAACCGTAGTAAAGTGTTTATTATTGTGTTATTACAAAGGGGGCCAATCTTTAGTCCATATGTGTTCTCAACTGAGACCACCACTGCAACCTAACCTAATATAACAAACTGTTTTCTATATTATTAATAATAGTTGATTAATTATTGAATGAGGAGTCGAAACTAGCCATGCAAATAGTAATACTGATGATAGCAATAGTCCCTTGTAGTTGTAAATTTATACTGTAGGTAGTACTATGTAATATGATATTATGTCATAATATAAGAGCTTATAATATTCTACTCTAATAATGTACTATATGTAAAGACCAAACCTGTTTCCATGAAGGTTACTCATTGAAGTTTTGCACTTGAGTTAGGCAAAATTAAGACTTCCAAAGTCCTAAATGAACATGTAGAATGTTCATTGTGTGGTATTACATAATTACACACACAGGCTAATCTTTGGCCCATGTATGTATGCTTTCTCGGCAACTCCAATCTAACCTAACTTCCATAGGTCACGAAAGGATTTCAATGCTCTAGTTTCATATACTTGGAGTATTGTTTCTATGCTAGAATCATAGATTATAATAATGTCAAAAATATGACAATTATAGATATGAATAATTTTTACCCTATTCTAGTCTATTCTAGTGATATTACCACATTTTTTAATGACATACTCAAATAATCGAATGGTAAAACAATCTATAATATATGTGTCCTTCCATATATTTCTAATAAATTTTAATAACCTGTCTTTTTTAATCATAATTTCTGAGCTCTTCAGTATAATAAAGAAAATTAAAGTTTAATAGAACTAAATATCCAGCAAGATTGAAGGTAGCCTGTCCAAACGTTCTATAACAAAAATTCACACAGGCCGAGACTGTTTGGAGAGGTTATTAAATAGCTTTAGTTAATATTATTAATTTATATATATATATGACTTCTCGATAACATAATTAAGTCGAAATATTATCATATTTTACGGCTCAGTGATTTTTCTTTCAAATTAGAAAATTTAATTGAAAGTAATTAATCGAAAATTAATATTGTAGAACCAAATCATTCTCACTGAGAAGTTGTTTTAACGGTTGAAAAGAGACGCTAGATATGAAGTAACTGGAAATTAGTGGGCAAAGGAAAATGAAGCTTAGAATATGATGTGCGACTGGAAGGGTCGTTAAATAGGGTTCTTTCAATCGAAAAATGGATTAATTAAAGGTAGATTGGAAGCAAAAGGGGTGGTATGGTTGTTAGGAACAAAGGGCTTGGTAGAAGATAGAGGATTTAAAACAAACGCAAAGGGTAGGGTGGAAAGGGCAATTAAACCATCGACGTGTGAAATTAGGTCTGTCGGAGGATTTGCTTGACTCCGATTTAAAAACAATGCCTTTCTGAGGAGCTCATCTTGGAAATTCGAGAAGCCACCAAACCATGACCTTGCCATTTCGCACCACCCTCTAGCTGTGAGAGAGACGGAGTCACTTCTTGCTTTCCAGCTTTAGCACACGGTTATGTGGTGGAACTAAACAAACACTGAGGGGTGAACAAACTCCCTTATTCTCAAAACAACATTCTTTAACTTTTAACTCATTCAAACTCAATATTTGTGAAAATGCTTAAAGCAATATAATTCCACTGCTTACCCTTCTCAAAGAGCCAAAAAATGCTTAATCATTTAATAAATCCAAGTGAAAAACAACTCTTCTTATAACATTGTGATCTTATTACAAAATTTGGCTTAAAAATAATTCTTGTTAAACAAATATTTCTTCTCACTATGGAAAATTTTAAAACAATTAAGTCTCCACACAGAAGAATTGTTTGTACACACCATGACAGATTGGCCAAGTAATGAATTTATTCTCGCTCATGAAGATAAACCATAAAGGACTAGTAAAACATAGTAACGTTAGAATATTCCATAAAATGATACAGCTTATTCACTAATTTTTCCTGAAAACTTTTTATTTTCAAAATTTTAATTGTTTATTTATTTAAAATATATATATATATATATATATGGTTTCCATCAAAGTTACAGATTGTCAGGCAATCCATCATTTTGTTATGACAATTATGGATGCTTGACAAACTTTTCATTACACGCCTTCGCAGCATTCAACCTAGTATTAATTGTTGTAGATCCTGTTATTCTTAAACTACACAAATATGGTTTCTCGTAAATTATAGTGTTTGCGGGGATACTTTGAAAAATGGTATGTGGTTTGTCGTCGAACGTCATTTTGACTGAATCATTTCCCTCCCCGTGACCCCTAACAGTAATGCAACCTTAGCTGTTCGTCAATTGTACCTTTGAGATACTATCTAGAGCAATGTTGTGGAACATTTGACATTTCAGTCGGTCCAAACCTTGAGCTCCAACTGAAAATACGTTACAATTCATTCATATTTGTTATTGATTAATTCATATTCATATTTAAGCGGCTTTAAATACCTTTCTCTATTTCTCTCAACTTTAAAAAAAATAATGAACCTGCTTTTATCCTCTGATCTGAAGCAATCAAGACCATCTTCACTTGAAAATTTGTCATTTTCAATAACCGACCAATCAAACAATTAACTACTAAACACAATGTTCTTTTGTAAAGAGCGTTTCACTAGTAAACATTAGAAGAACTTCATAAAAATAAATAGTGGTAATAGTAATAGAGGTATTAAAAATTACATGACGATTTAACTCATCAAAAAGTTTGTAGTAAACCAGGCACCCTAATGAAACATTTAAGATGAATGAAGTATATAAATATAGTATTTCACTCAAATAGTAGTTTGACACCACCAATAGTAGTGTTAGGTTAGGTTATGTTACAGGTCTGACCTACGAGAGAACACTCATAGGCCAAAGATTGTCCCTTTGTGATACCACACAATGAACAATCTGCATTGCGAGTTCTAAATTTGGCCTAACTCGACAGTATTTAGGGTAGGGAACTTTAACGAGTACTTTACATTTTATAGGCTTGGAACCAATGACTCCTCTGTAGTCGTATAGCCGAGAGACCGAGGTACACACAAAGTCAAAATTGGTTTAATGTCCACTCCAAGGGAACACAAGCTCAAATTTTTTCACCTTCGCGTAAATAAATGAGGGTCAGAGAGGCTTTCGAACGTCCGGATAACAGTAGTATTAGTAATTATTTGTACTATCCGTAATATACACACAGATATGATTAAATATATAGGAATGATTAGATATGTCTATTTTCACTGTATGTTATGCAAAGTACTGATATATATATTAAAAATTTTAAATATATTAAAAGTATACATGTTTGTTCTTCTATATCAATCAATAAAATAACCTTCAATTCACCTCTTTTATTTTTTTTGTTTTGAACAAGTAAACTTAACAATTTTTGTCGTTGATATTTCAACCAAATGTAAATAAGCTTATATCTAAACAAAAAACTTTGTTAATTGATACGAGTAATTGAGACCATTCTGGAGAATATTATAGACATATATCACAAAATAAATATATCACAAATGTATATTTACATTTAGTAATAAATAAAAATTATGTGATTATTAAATCCCCACTATGATTTCACATGAATTATGGAATTACTTTATTTATATTTTTACTTTGTTCTAGGTAAAATATATTCATAATAAAAAAATTGAAATTTTAGTAAAGTTTATGTGTTAAGTTCTTCACTTAATTTTTTATTACTTTTAGGCGCTATAAAATACAGGGAATGGAACATAGACGTACTTTATAAATAGGTATTAATTTTAACTCACTCAACTGGTCATTCAAGAAAAGGTATCGTCTTAATATTTATATTGCATGCTAAACATTTCATAAATTTTACAACACTGCAACAAAAAATATAACTTTAAAAGTGCAACCACCAAGCTGCCCCTATAATTACTTGTTTGATTTGTTAGCTTAAATGTTAATCAAATCAATATAACTCAAAATAAATAATCTGTTATTATTATGACAATTATATTATTCATAATTTAAAAATAAATATGAACAAATTACATAAATAATCACATAACTACAAAAAAGTAATGTGATTATTCACATAACTACGAAAATACTATAAAATATACTGTACAAAAAATTAAATGAATTGAAATAATTATGTATATATGTGTAGATCACTTATCAATAATATTTCATAAATCATTTTTAAGGAATTTATTCTTAACTACAATTTAATTATTAATACAATTATTAATTATCTGTAATTTAATTTACAACTATAGCATATAGAAATTAAAATTATATTTAAATACTATAAATACAGTTTTCTTCTCTAGACCATTAAAAATAAATTATAAAATGTATCCACCTTTAAAAGTATAACCTGATGACGTAATAATTTAAGAGGTGTATAGAAGGGAATCTTATGGGGTATTTTAACTTTTTAGAATAAAAAGGAACATCACATATATAAGCAGGCCGAGAATAATTTCTATGGCCTAAACAAAAGACTAAAAATAACAAAGTGGTTGCTCATTAAATTTATAAAAATAACTCTCCTTAAAACTTCCATCCCTAATAGCAAAATAGTTTGAAAAAAATCACTAATAAAAAGGTTCTTTTCATTCATTGCAAACAGAGAGATTCTGTTATTGACCCTTTTTTAATTGTTAGTAGATTTTTATTCAAAACAAGTCTACTAGAGAATAATATTGAACAATAATGATACACTAACTCTTTCAGAAATGAAACTAGAATAAATCACTAAATCAGAACAAAAAATCAATGAAATAAAATAAGGAGCCTCATTAATTCTTATGTTTATACCTCATAATAATCCAACTCTTTCTCACTCTTGCAATCACTCACCCTATATATATATATATATATATATATATATATAGAGAGAGAGAGAGAGAGAGAGAGAGGTGATATATCTAGAGAGAGAGTTACTTGCCGTTGCGTCTACAACGTGCTTGGTCTCCCTTTCTCTTTTCTCCTGAAGACGGATTACCCGAAAAAAATTTGAGTCTGTAAGGATGTTTCCTTACTCTGTGTGTTACTCTTCTTGAATTTCGAACTCGTATATATATATATATATATATATAATAGGTGTGTTATTTAATCGGGATTCGGTAAATTTTCTAGGTTCAAAAAACAAACTCTCGTTGCCAAAGTTTCGATTTTAGTAAAACCTTTAATTTTATTTAAAACCTTATTATTGAAACCCATTTTATAGGATACAAACAAAGGATAATAAGACATCACATGTCAACAACCAAAATATAAACAATATCAAAATGGATTGTTTAACTTGAATATTATAAGTAGAAGTATTTCGAAAAAACAAAAAACAATATAACTTACAGAAGAAAGAATTTCTTGACCAAAAAAATGAAATTCACATTATTTAAAGAAAAACAACCTTAACCGTACAAAGCCTTCCACTAGACCAATAAGATAACATAAATCTTTTTATATATATATATATATGCAGAAATATCACAATAAATAAACACGTGATGCAGTCAATGAAGTTTAAACCACAATGGAAAATGTTTCTGTTGTTTTCCTTTTTCTATTATGGTTTAAACTTTATATATACATATATTTTTGTATGTGTGCGTGTGTTTGTGTGTGTGTAAAAGAGAGAGAGTGTCAGTCAGACAGTGTTATCCCCTCAGACATGGAAAGGTGACAAGAAAAATTTATAAATAAATAATATTAATAATAAGTAAGAAAATAATAATGCAACAATAATGAAATAAATTAAAAAATAAGTTTTAAAAAATAAAGATTTTAAATTAAATATAAATTGTATACATATACACAAAATTTATATCGCATATAAACTATTGTTTATATTTTATTATTTTTATTTTTGTTCATTATTTTCCCTTGTACCCCCTCAAATTGTAAGGTTGCAACCCTAAAACAGTGCTTTTAAAGGAGACTTCATCTTACCATCTCACTACACCCTCCTGATGAAGACAAATGTTAGAATATTGTTGTGATTTTTGTACTACTCTTCTGTGTTTTCTCTTTGTGATTATTTAGTTCATTGAATCGTTTATCTGTGAGGTTTCTCATCACCTTCTTAATTAGTTTTACGGATCTTAATCCATTTGTTTACCTACTTTTTAAAGCCCTTTTCACTTTTTATTTTTTATTGTTTTTTTGTATATTTTGGTTATTTTATTTCTGCCAAATATCTAAATCTACTTATTAAATATTTTATATTATTAATTTGATTTGTATTTATAGCACTTTTTCATCTTCGAGTTTGAAATTTAGCTTCATTATTTTTTTTTTTTTGAATTATGAATAATCCATGCGAGTTTTTATAAGATGATAATGCCTGCCTCTTTTGTAAAAGTGTTAGCAAAAATGTTCACAATGGAGTACGTATGAAGTTGCTTAAGTCTTAGTATACCACATAAACGGCCTTCCTTTGAAGCTAGAGCTTTTTTCATCCCTTATCCAATTTTAGTATCAGCTAGCAATTTCTGGTTTCCAATATTCTCTTCACTTCCTTCAAGTAAATTTACAAAATTATAAAATTAAAGGACCTTACTTCTATTAACTTTCCTCTGTAATTAAAATTCTCAAAAGCATTTCTCTCCTTCATTTCATCCCCCTTAATACTTCCTTATTAAATACTCGTAATTATTTAAAAAAGTCCCGCTTGGATAATTGTAAAAAAATGTCAAAATTTTATACATCTTTTATAATTTGAAGTATAAGTAGGCAAAAACCTTTTTTTACTTTTTTCACATTTTTCAGTTTTTCTGTTCTTTATTCTTTTCCTCACATCACCACTACACCTTTAAATCTCTTTCCCCTGATAAACTATTACCTCTTCCTGCATCACACCTTCTCAAATTATTCGTCTCTTTGTTTGTACCTAAAGTCTACGATACTTACTCCATAACTGCTTGTCCTCCCATATTAGTCTTGCCGTTGATGCATGAAGAGTTTGGTAAATAATACTTCTTTACTTTATCAAGCCAGCTGACTTGGTCGATAGTTGTGCTGACGATGATGGTCTACTTATAGTGGCATTGACATACAGATAACCCTTTATGTTCATGCAGTCTTATAATTTATTTCCTCCCTAAAGTTTACAAACCATTCCATATGCCTGATTCCCTTCTAAGAAAGACCTACAGCTTTTAGTCATTGTTGTGTTACAGAGAGACTTTCATCTTTTATCAACTATTTTCTATTAACATTAGTTTGTATTCAACCTTCATATTGCAAAAATATTTCAAATGCCATTCAAATTTTAAAATGGTTTTCTCCACCTACAAATATTAGACATTCCTTGTTATGGTTACAATGGTTGTACACTATCACGTTACCATGACAAGGATTACACGTCTTTGTATACTCCCATGGACAATATTGAAGGTTCAGATGCTCTCCAAATTTTTCAGATCAAAGAACTCTACTCCTTTCTGTTTCCAACAATTACATTGCTAAACTAGCTGATTCTTTTCTTAGGCATGAAGCCTTCTATTTTTATGGTGATTTCTACCTTCAAATTATAGGTACTGCTATTAGCACTTTCTTTCACAACTTTCTCATGACGAAGCTTATACAAGATTTCCTTACTACTCGTCAACTTCTTCTTATCTTTTACACATTGCAGATAATATCATTTTCTTGATAAAGTTAAACTTTTTCCTTACGCTCTTTCAAAATTCTGTTCCTCCATCTATCGTAAAAATTCTTTTACTCATCAGGTATCTGAACAATTCATTTCTTTTTTTGATGTCAATGCCACATTTGACAATAAGAATTCCTCTAATTTTGGTAATATCAAACTTACTAACGCTCAGTGATACTACTAAGTGGCTACCAAGTGGTTGTATGTGTATTTGTATGTACCTAACAAATAAAATGATTAAATCATTAGTTGTTCAATCCGTAATTGTGTGGTATTTACTCATTCTGAGGTAAAATGGATAAACGAACAAAAGTTTCCACACAAATGAAGCTTTATTCAACAATAGCAACGCGTTTCGAACACTTTGTTCATCATCAGGAAGACACTATAATACAAATTATATAAAATTATAATTATTGTAACTGATTAGATATTATTTGTATTATAGCGTCGTCTGATAATGAACACAAAGTGTTCGAAACGCGTTGTTGTTGTTGAATAAAACTTCATTTGTGTGGAGAATTTTGTTTCTTTATCAATTTTACCTCAGTAAATGATTAAAGCTCTACTGTGTGAACACAGTAAATTTAAGAAATACGGAAATCAATATAGGATATTTCTTGTCCAAGCCATCACCTAGTTTAGTATAACGAGTATAACTATATTGAGTCAAAGATTAAATCTGCGTCCTGCATTTCCAAGCAGTTCCTGTATATTCAGAATTGATTGAGTAAACTAATGATAAGTATTTCCAATCGATGAACTGTAATCTTCTGAATAAAATTAACTGTGTTCGATTTATCAGCAGCGTTCTCAAGCCTTTTGGCTACTGCACCATAAAACCAAAACAGGTCAACACCATTACATGCAGCTCTTTAGTCATTCTATGCCACTCACAATAGCATAGGGCGCCCGAGGTATGTCTCGCGGAGGCACGCAGAACGATTCTACATGCGTCAAGCATAAAACAAATCAAATCATGCATCTGAAACACAACTCGGTGTCAAGCGTAAAAAAAGGAAAATACTTTGGTACTATTCAGTTGAGTGGTAACATAGAATTAATGTACTTGGGGGAACTGGGATTTACCCCCTAGGATAGACTTAAGAGTTAAAGCCAACTAAGCTAGTTAGAAAACTAGGTAGTTAAGACTAGGGTCCCTGAGGTCTTGCAATATTCCCTCAGGGATAAGTAAACTTGATACCTGTGTTTCTTAGTGTACTCATTTATCCCCCAAAAGAGGATTTATGATAAAGGTTTCAAGATGAAATGAAAAACTGTCCCTATCCACGAGGTACTTGGGGATATTCCTTCATGGTTTCTAACTAAGACATAACTAAGGTAAGCAATAACAGACAAGAAGCAAATGAATTAAACATCTATATAAACTTTAAACTAAAAACAAATAAATAAATTATGACTAAGGACTTTGCTGGAGACACATAAGTTTACGTTTAATTTTTTTAAAGGTGTATTCAGTGTAAGAACAGGCTATTTATAAGTAGTGTCCACTGATGTTTTGGAAAAAAAATTATTAGTTAAATAACTATTTCACTAAGAATAGAGTTAACTATATAACGTTAGATATGTTTAATATAGCAAGGATATATTAATCGATTACAAGGATTATACATCCCTGTATACTCCCATAGACAATATTGAAGGTTCAGATGCTCACCAACTTTATACTATGATTAACATTTTAATCATAGGTTAAAAGGAAATTGTTCACAAAATAAATTTCACAAAGATGTTCCTTGAGATGTAGAAATTGAAGAGCTGAGTTGAGTGTTTTCTTTTCATTTATTTTAATCTCATAATTTAATATAAGTGAATGAACAAAAAGTTTATAATTAATGTCTATATTGTTTATTTAAATCAATAGATTGATTGATTATACGCCTCAAGTTATTTCATAACGATTATATACCAAAGGATGAAAGATATAGGAGGAGGTCGAGTGACTGGTCAGGCCACTTACCCCTAATTAACAACCCCCTAGTTTTCCTTTATTAAACTGCACTCCACGAAGCCTAATGGCACTCTACAAACACCATTCATCTACCCAATCAGCTGTTAAGAATCTAATCAACTGCTTTTTACTCACGCCACACCAATTAAAACCAACTAAATGAATTCTATTATCTTAAAGCTTTTCTAATTTTCTAATTCAACTGTTTAAAGACGCCTTACGAACATGGAAACACTAAGCTTATTGAAATCTCTAATATAACTTTCCCAGTTCAGCTTTTTGAATCAGCATTAAAAGAATGTTGTGTGGTGATTTCAGGTCATTCTTTGTTTTAAAAAGCACATATTTTAAATAGTTCAAATATTTGGATAGTCAACAAGGGAAGTTAAACCAAACCAAAGTCTATTTCGGTACTTGATATATCTTCATTTGAAGTTTGAGTTTCTGAATCTCATTCTATAATAATATCTCTCTCTATATATAAATATAATTATATATAACATGCCTAGTATATGTATAATATATGAATACATATACACACTTTTTTGATGAAAATACAATCCGAAACGGACAAATATAGTTCAAAGTACATAAATAAAGATAGAAAAATTAAAAGCCCACACACACAGTCTCTAATTTTTTGTTTGAACCGTCTTCAGGAGAGATAAGAGGGAAACCAAGTTCACAGGTTCAGAGACGGTTAGAGACCAACAAGTTTGAGCACCCGGTCACAGACAATATGGTAGACCGTAATAAATTTATAATTAAATAATTAAATTAAGAAAAATTGAAAACATAATAAATAAATAGCAAAATAAAAAAACTGAGGGATGAATAGAGGAATCTATACAAAAATAAAAGTACGGACTATGCTATGATAAATAAAAAAAACTGAGAATAAAAATAATAATATGAAATAAATAAAGTAATTAAACATAAAAAATGTAATAACTAAACAATCAAAAATGAAGTAATTAAATAATAAAGGATGACAAAGGGTATTTGATAATAAAAAATGAAATGCAATGAAATATTGTCGATCTTATTCTCTTCCCCCGCCACCTCCAGAACCTTTCCTAATCCCCTAAGATTAGGAATCCTAGGCCTATCATATGGACGCCCTCCCAACCTTAGGAATTTCTCTCACACAGGAATCTAACCTCCACGAGGTTAACTGTTAACTGTTTGACCTCGGGAGCAAAACTCGGGATAAACCATTTCAATATTTGGACTAGAGTCTTCATCAACAGAAGAATGTGGTTGGCTAGATGGCAAGGTATTGATGGATAAAGAGATAGGGTGCTAGATGTACAAATGTACATCCTTGTGAGGAGGGAGAAAAAGAAAAAGGAATCAAATATTAATGGAAGGAGGTAAAATAAGCAGACAAATAAACGTAAATCCAGTAAAAGGAATATTTCAATATAACTAACATAACGAATAAACAAGCGCCAAAAAGAAAATTACAATAATTAGTAAATAAATAAAATAGTTACTAAATGACATCAGTAAGATAACAGGAAGTTTCCTTTTATATATATATATATTTCTGTTTTATTTTGCTCTAATTCCTCATTTTTAATGTGAGGATTTCTGATTTTTCGTCAGTAGTCGTGCGTTAACTCAAAACAAATTCAACCCCCACATTTCCTAATAAACTCCAATCAAATTCTATAACATTATTACAACAGAATTAATTATTTCTATATGAATTTCATTTAAAAAATTGTTAATTACATAAAAATAATTTTTGCCGAAGATTATTTGGCTTTCTCAAGGCTAAAAGCAATTTATTGAGAAAAACTTTCACAATAAATTATTTTTTGCCTTGAGAATGCTGAACAATCTACTTAGAAACATCAGCTTATAATTAGGAGTGATCAATCTTTCAACCTAATCCTCAAGAAATCTATTTTGAACTTTAGGAATCAGTGGTCGAGAAGTTCTATCGATAATAATAGTAAACACTTTTTTCTTCTTCTCAGAATTTTGGTCAGGGTTAATATATGAAATCACCTTTTCGCCGAGAAAATTCCAAGAAGAAAGGCGAAAAGGTGATTTCATATATTAACCCTCACCAAAATTCCGAGAAGAAGAAAAAAGTGTTATTAGTAAGTGTGGTCAAGAAAACAATACCTTCTGATAATGATAATAATGTTAAAATATTAAAAGTATAATATAATTAATTATAAAGTTAATATAATAACTGAATTGTAATAAAGTTAGTTTTATTACAACAGGTATCAATTATTTTTATATTAATCTCATTAAAAAAATGTATTTATTATATAAAATTAGTAAAAAAATTCATAAATATAAATATTATTTGGAAGTAGTAAATTTATGTAATGTTAAGAGTTGAGTGAAAAGCTGAGCTTTGAGGATAATCCGTATCGTTATGGAATGATATCAACACTGAGTTAGAGAGAAGCTCTAACTGAATCACATTCTCTATTGTAGGATCGCGTGATAATGGTCAATTTCTTTTATCCATTTCATTCCCTCCACTTCACATACTCTCTGCTTAACCAGTTTGACTTTCCTTTAATTACAGATCCTTGGAAGGTATTTAATTAGACCACTTGTTTCAATCTTTATTAAATAAACTGTCTTAAAGAAAAGTCAACTTCATATTATACTTTTAACATTCTTTCTTTAGTTATCTCTGTTTAAATCAATAAACGATTGAAACAATCTATAAACTGAAAACATTACCCGACTATGCTTCAAATATTTTATTATCAAGAAATCATATTATTTCTTATATTTATAAAATACATTTATTATTCTCTAATGAATGTAACTTTTCATTTTGATTAGTTCATTTTTTTTTAATATGTAGAGCACTTATTTTCCTTTTTCTGTAGTCTATGTATTTAGTAACATTTAATATCTAATAGTCAAACATTGTGAATTTGTATGTGTGTGGGTTTGTGAGTGTTCTTTTTATATTTTCTTCACGTACATTATATAAATATGTAGTTAGTGATCTAGTTCATTAAAGAGTAAATTTTTCATAAATATAAAGCCTTTGTTGCAAATAGTAATCACATTTTCTTCAGATGCTGACCATGTTTCTCCCTTCAGTATATATTCCTCGTAAATGTGGTAGTCTTTAGTGTTCATAGTTCCATTAATTAAAATGTAGGTTGTAATATCTATTCTGCTTCCAAGTATGAAGAGAATTGTTAATTGTAAATTTTAAAACGATACAAATAAAACCTGTCTCTTCCATGAGTATTTAATTTCTCAAGTTTTCAAAACTTGGTTTTCAACACTTCAGGTAAATTGAACACTAACTCTCCGAATGATTTATTCTTGAATTCCTTAATGGTAATCCAATAATATGCTATAAATCTAACAACAACAAAAAACTACACAATCAATTATTCTAACGTTTCAGTCATCCTAGACCAACTTCAGGGATTTAAGATAATGACGATTAAAAATTAACTTAAGAAAAACACTAACAAAAGTTATTATAAATATCCTAGTACTAATTATTACATTGCTATACTAATGAATTGACAACCTTAAGACGACAAGGAGGTTACACCATCGCGGAGGAACCAAAATTTCAGGTTTTCCAGTTCGATTTATCTGGTTAATTAAATTCACTAGAACACTATAAAGCTGTCACTGAATCAGGGTTGATGTTTTCTTGGTTTCTGCGTGGAGCTTTAAAATTCTGCTGAAACTTGTTCCACACTGCAGTAGAAAGAATTATGCAGGTATTAATTGATAATGGGTATAGTACTAAACACTTTGATAACATCAACTCCCTTGAATGTCAACAATAGTCCATTATTTGTATTACTTGTGTACTTTTTTGTTCTGATGAATAAAAATGGCAGTAGTTCTTGTTATGTGGCTCAACAATAAGTATTATTCATAAATATCTAATAGTCTCTATTCCATGAGAGATCTCTAATATTGCTGTCAAAAGCACAATTATGTTTGGAAATCTAGTCTGAATTCATCCTTTACTCGTTTATTTCTAAAGAGATATTTAAAACAAAAGAATTCAAATTTTAAAGTTAAATATATTATGCATGTATTTTTTTTTCTTTCAAACTAGAAGCAGAGCTATACTACAAAAAATATATAATAAAACTGATTGTCATCTAGATAGTATAAAAAAATGATAATCCCATAATAAGTAGTATTTTGATAAATATGTTTTTCTTTTTATTATAAAGATTAAACGTTTCTTTATTTTATTTTTACGTGGTTTTTCAAATAATTGAAGCACATTTTTAATGTTTTCCAATTGGCTTTAAAAAAATATTACTTTACGCCTGTAAAGGTGTTATGATTTATTGCTGGAGTAATTGTATTACCATCAAAGTTGTAATTATAACACACACATGGTATTTACTATTTCAATTACAGGATAATTGTAAATTCAGTAGCTACACTTTAGTTATGACTCTCAGTGCTACCTAATTTACAGTTTGATGAATGTCTTCTATTACAGAACTAATAGGACATATTTTGCGCTGAGTACCAAAGTAATGTCTTTAATAATTTCCGTGGAATCATATGATTCGTTTAATTCTGAACCGGAGGGACAAAAAAAAACGGTTAGCTTCAACTGGTTGTGTAGGCCTGGACGCTTTTCGTAATTAAACCAATTTTTCATCCTCAATTAGAGAAAAAAGGGCTTCAACAGAGCCTGACGTAATTACTGTTTATTGCCCTTTTATTCCTTCCAATAATCTTCATTGCCTGCATTATTTAATATTTAGACAGAAGCAGCAGTAGTCATCCCAGTATCACAAATATAATAGCATACTGTTTCCTTTCTATATTCCTACACTTTCATTACCTGACAACAGTGATATCATTAATAGAAATAATATTATTTATCTGTCTTTTATTTCATTAAAGTAAAACTCAGTCTCAGTATTCACGATCTTCTGACTGAAAGATCTGATGTTTGGAACTAATTTCCTTCTATCAGAGGTTAATCAAAATAGGAGTTATCCAAGTGACACGTTTCATAATCCTGAAATCGTTTCAGATTGTGAATACCAAAACTGTGGTTTACTTTAACGAATATGTCTTAAGGACGATCTACAACCAATCTAAACTAATATGTATATTTTTATATACCAATGCTCAAACCATAATAAGAAATGAAAAAAAAAAGACTCAGATTTTTCAACCGTAATAAGTGGTCTTCGCAGAGTAAAAAAGTAAAAAATCCAACTTTTTTTCTCCCCATTTCTTATTGTTGTTTGAAAATTGATAGTTTATTCAGAAATCCTGTTATATATATTATATTGATATTCAATTACATTGAGTGATATTCACTAGTCTAAACGAGCTCAATCACGTGGACGTACAGATTGTCTCACATGTTCCATCATTAACTCACAATTCTTATTCTCTTCTAATCCCCACAATACTGATTACCCTGTTTTTAACGGATGTCCTATACCTCCAAATATTGGAGGTACACTCGTTTACCGTTTGGAGTGTACCAAGTGTGATGCGTTCTACGTAGTCCCTCTAGTGACACCATTCATTGACATAATATCTATGTTATGTTTAAATTAATTATTGGTTGATTTTATGAGCTATTGTTTAGCCTGTAGTGCATGTGAGTGTGTGTCTGTGTGTGCGTATGTGTGAGTGAGTGTTTGCTTAGCTTGATAATTACCTGAATCTCATTGCAGAACAATATAAAGGTTGTGGTATCAGCAAGAATGTGATCAACACAGGTGCTGTAATTGATTTTGATATTATATATATAAACTAACTTGACCAAAAAAATACGTAAAAGAGATCAAAAAGCTCACTATAATATTTCAACTGCCTTGACATCAAGTATAAATAATGTAGTGATTTTTGTAACCTCTTTTATGTGTGTTCTTTCTGTAAATTTAATATGTTTGCTTCATTGTATCATCTTATTGCTTACTGCATATATCGCTTACATATATATTAGTATAAAAATATTTAACGCGACCAGTCAATTTTTGAGATTTCAATTAAACATTTAAAATTGACGTTTCAAAATGATTTAAAAAAATATTCATTTATAAAAATCATCAATGCAAAAATAAATATAACAAATCATATAACAATTGAAAATTATATTAATATCAAAAGTCACAATGTTACAATATATAGCAGTAAACATTTTGGACTAAAAATTAAGGGAATCTACATATGTATAAAATTTGACTGGAAGAATAGTAACTGTGTCACACTATCAATATTGTTTTTGATAATACACGAACCTATAAAAACCAAGAATCGAACATTTAATAAATATTATAAAATAACGCCAATTGATACAAAAAGTAAACAAAACACCTGCTTCTGACATTGTAATTTTTACTTCAGTAAAAACAAAACTTATGCCCTTGTTTAATACCATGTGCACACAAGGCAGTGATATTAATCTTATTTATATTTATGAATTTGATATAGCCCCTCTTTTAAGAAAGTCTTCTTTCTCCATACTTAATAAACTTTTTCATAGTTTTTACACTTTATGCATGTATAAGATTACATCGTAATTCTTTTGAAATCTTCTCTTTTGCATTTGAAAACAGAGTTGTTACTATTTATTTATGTTAAAGGTAGATACTTCATTATAAAAATAATGTTACTTCATGTAATTCTCTTTTGAAGACATTTGTAATTACTTATAACAAACCATGGAATTAATAGTTTTAAAAATCTTTTTTATCTTTTACTTCATTCTTTATTTTTTTGAATGGAATTTTATTATTTATTCATTTAAAGCAATTTCGTTCAATTAAGTTTCTTGGCTAGCTATGTCCAAGCAAAGAAATTTTAATTCTGTTCTAATTTTTCTTCGAGATACATATACTACCCATAATTTAACCTCGTTTTTCATAAAACTTTGAATACAATTCAGTTTTTTGTTCATAACATAGGAAGAGTAGTTATTAAGCATTTTTCCAGCCTAATAAGGCATTTGAACCAAACCAGTAAAAATATAGCCATTTTCTCTCCTTATAATGACCATATCAAAAATGCTAGCGTACCATATTTTTTTCTGTCTTACATGTAAATTTAAGACAACTGTGATATGAATTAAAATACTCGTATTTAACTCATATATTTTTTTTAAAAAAAATCAAAAACAAATCATCATAATAGAGTTTAGTGAATTTTATTTTGTTGTCTAGTTCATTATTGCAGTAGTTGAGTTTGATTTAGTCAGAGAAACTGACCAATTCCAGAGGAACAGAACCCAGGTCCTATCAGTTCAGAGGCGAGTACGTAGCCACTGAGCTAACCTGGCCCCTAAGGTAATATTAATATAGCAGAATTTATTTAATGAGTAGAGCATTAATTTTTTTAATTTCCAAATTAAATAAAACTGAATTCAAGAATATGAATAGTTTATTTGTTAAACTATTGGATCGAATTTGAAAGTAAATACATTTAATAAGTGTTATAAAGACCGTACACAAAAGGTACCTTTCACTGCCTGACTCATTAATATTTGCCAGCCTACGATATCATAAAACATCTATTCTTGTATACACTCAATAACGTATAACTAAATCTAAGATTGAGAATTCAAAATTATTTGAACTATGCAATACAACTGTCAATACCATGGATCAAATAAAAAGAAATAAAGAATGTTACTTTCTTCTAAGGCGACTTTTACATAAGTCAACCTGACATATCCATTAGCACTAGTTTATTGAAGAATGCTTAAATGTATTATTAAAGAACGTTCAAAAATAACTATCAAGACAATAATCATCAAGAAAAAAGTCTAAAGACCATATTGATTTCAAACAGCTCTAATTAATTATTAAAAAATATTACGCAATATAATACACGGGTTCATTTTAACATTAATGTTTCAAAAACTCAACTTATTTTAGTTGTCTGCGATTTTATTGTTTTAGATTTTGATATCTATTATAAATTTTTTTTAGCTTACATTTTTGGTGGAGTAATTGTGCTCTTGCTATCAATGATAAGTAGGAAAGCTATAAAGTTTATTGAGTCTTTTTGAAATTACAACGACACTTCTGTTACACAAAAATCAGGCCGAAAACAGTAATAGTGCAGAGCGTACAAATAGCATTAATTCATTTGTGACGGATGCTGAATTATTATTTGAACTAATTATTAATACAACTTCCATTGTTTTATTTAGCTATATTTGTTGTAATATAGTCATTAGAATTTCACTGTAGGTTAAATATGTTATTAAATATAGAACTTTTGTAGTTATAACGTAATAATTAACTTCAAAGCACCTCAAATCAAACCGTATTACAATCTAATTTAAATACTAAATTACTGGTTGATTTATGAAGAAAAAGTTTTGATTGCGTTCAGTAAATTAGATTTAAAACAGTACCACCTGTGCGTCATTTTTCAATTAAATTTAATCATAATCACTCGGGATGATCAGTCGCTTTGTATTGTTTAAAGTCCTTAAGTAAGATGTTAGAGATTAAAATTAAATTAAAGTAAATTAGATATAAGATGAAACTGTCTGTCTGTTTATTAATTTGTTTGTTATCAAACTTTTCAGAGGGTTTTAGCTGTAAACCCCCATAACACAATATGTTACGAAGATATTTGAAAACACATAGTTAATTACAAAATTTATTTTCTACAAAGATTTGACATCATCTCAGCCATTGAAATCTTAAAACACTTTAACAGTGTCAAATTGGCGTTTGCTATTTGTTTCATTTTGATGATCTCCTATAAGAGATACACATACTCTTAGCAAGAATCATACAATAATTTGGGTTGTCCCTGTCTTAGTTCTATTAATTCTGTCTATTATGAAAAGTAGTGCATAAAATGCAGTTTTCCTGTTGCAATGAAATCCAGTTTTATGAAATATAAATTATAATCATTAATAAATAAAAATAAAATAGGAACATTGGGTAAATTTCACTTATTCAATGGGTAGAGAGGAAATGGAGAACAATAGAGAGCTACACTGCAGTATTCAGGAGACGACTGCTGCAATCATTCATCTTTCGTGTGGAGACTTAGTTTTTCTTTCCCTCATTCTAATCATTCTCTTTTCTCTTTTGATATCTTACTCCTTCACTTTTTACTTACTCTTTATGTTCTATTTTTTATTAAAACATGTTTTTTTTGTTACTCATGAAACTGTACTCAGTATCCCTCCTTCATATTATCTAAAGTCTTGCGAGAATCAATAGCATTAATATAAATTATTATTTAACATCATGCCTAGTAAATTTTTCTCTCCACTGGAGCGTCTCGATACAACTCCATGTTCACAGTTTGGCAACTAGCAGATGCCAATTAAGTTGTCTAATTAAGGTTTATTATAATTTTATTATAATTATTCAACAGTCAGTCACACCTACACGCCAGTCTGTGAAGATGGAGTTATTCTGAAAGCATTTGAGTTGAGAGAAAAATTCATAAAATAAGATGATTTATAATAATTGAAATTATTTGAACCATCTCAAGAGTACTAACTACTAATACTAGTAAAAGCATTTTTTTTACTATTTGGTAAGGTAGTTCTGCTAGGAGGAAACTTATGGGAAGTCAAAGGTGTATTGCCAAGAGGATCCCGTGAAGCCATTGTTGAAATTTTTATTAGAAATTCACCTCTGTTGAAAAATTTCACCAAATTGACATTATGCCAAACATCAGAAGATCAGAAAATCAAAGAGATTTGGAGCATTTTTCTATAATAATAGCAATGGAACATCATCAGTTTGGTAGAGCTATCACAAAATTCATTTGCTGATAGTTCTCTGATGGATAGTATGTTCAACAAATTCAAATTTGGGAAAGAGAGAAGGAACGGAAAATTCTTCTACGAAAGAAGTCTGAATGCTTTTTATGCAGGTTGAAAACTTAACTAAACTTTCATTATAACTACATTTTCATCACTCTCACCTTTTATAGCAGAGATAAAGTTTCTGTTGATAATTTCACTAAGCTCAGTGATATCTACTTAAATATCACAACATGGTTTGAACTTACAAAGAATACTTCCACACAGCTTGTTTAAAGCTGGTCTGGACGTTGATTTTTAATTAACTTCTACATTTTGAAATCATGTTATAGCACGTTTAAAGTTTCATAATAATAGCTTAATGATAATGCTTCGTAAAGTTTTTACCGATTGGGGCTTTGTATATCACTGGCTCATTAATCATTGGATTAAAGATAGCTGCTAACAACCAAAACTTCCATTGGTCTTAGATAGAATGAAGTTTAAATCATTAGTTGTGCAATCCGTAATTGTGTGGTATTTACTCATTCTGAAGTAAAATGGATAAACAAACAAACTATTTAATTATTTTAAGGAAAAAAATTTAATTATAACTAAAGCCGATAAAGGAAACACAACTGTTATTATGAAAAAGGATTCTTATATCGAAAAAGTAAACAGCTTCTTAAGTTCAGAGAACTACCAGATTCTACCTAATGACTCTACCAAACAAATACAAGATATTCTTAGAAAGACACTTAAAACTTGTCCTAAGTTAATTCCAAAACCTTTTCGATTTCTCACGACAAATACTTGTGCCCCTCTTCTGTATGCCCTACCCAAAATACATAAAGAAAACATACCAATCAGACCCATTGTATCATTCTCTAATTCACCACTCCAAAAAATAGTCAAACATGTAAATGTTCTTTTCAGACAGCTTACTCATTTTAAAGGTCCCTACACAGTAAAAAACTCCTTACACTTAATCCGGATCTCAGAGAAGTAATTAATTAACAGTACAATTTTACGAACTATTAATGATCCTATTATCTAAAAAGAACTTTTCACACTTTGCAAAGTATGTGTTGAACATAATTTTTTTCAGTTCAATAATCAATATTTCAAGCAAAGTAATATAGTTCTACCAATGGGTTCCAATATCTCTCCACTTTTTGCCGACCTTTTTCTAAGATCTCTTGAAGAACACATTTTCTAATCCAACCATCCCCTTACAAAATAAATTTTAATCTGACGAAGATATGTTGACGACGTCTTTGTAATTTTTAAGGAACAAATAGACAGCTGGACCGCTTATTAACTTTAATTAATGAACTTAATACCCATATCAAATTTACTACGGAATGTGGAAAAAAATAATTCATTAAATTTCTTAGATTTAACTATAACTCGCCATAAACACTCCTTGAATTTCAACATTTTTCGAAAACCCACTTTCACGGACTCTTGTCATACACGCCTCCACCTTTCATCCCATGCCATACAAATTAAGTGCGTTCCATTCAATGATGCGTTTGTTTACTATACCTTTATCTAAAGAAAACCGCGTAAAAGAAATAGATACAATAAAACACATTACAATAAATAACGGTTATTCTATACAGTTAATAAACAAGCTGTTGTATAAAAAAGAAAGAAGAACTCTTTTAAACACTATTTTTCCTCAAAACTGCTTAGAATCCCTCCCAAATTCCTGGATTACCCTACCTTATGTAGGAACCTCCTCGTTAAAAAAATTGCTAATATATTAAGAAAATTTAATTTTAGAGTCAGTTACAAAACGAATAGTAATTTAAAATCCTTGTTAACCCCTAAATCGAGTTTTTATCCCAGTTCATTGGGTGGAAAAAAGAACCCGTGAACATTTTAATGAATATTTGCAAAGAAAAAATGACAATAAGAATAATAAAGATTTTTTTTCACATTTTGCAAAACACCTTGTCACACAAAATCACAGCTTTCACCCAAACTTGAACCTTACCATCCTACATGCGAATAGAAAGTTTAAAGAAATTTGTAATTTAGAAGCTTTCGAAATAAACAAAGCCTTCATTAATAATCCCTCTGCCTCTCTATGTCTTAATGATCAAATTCCAGGGTGTCCAAAATTTCTTAAACTGTTCCTAGAATCACAAAGAATAAATGAAAAAAAAAGTTTTTTTTTTCTAAATTAGTGTTTCTAGCCTTCTGTATTTCAGTTAACGGTTTTCAAGCATACCCGACACCTTTGTCACCTTATTTCCTAAATGCCTATCCCCACTATTTCGCAGTGGTTCTATTTCCTACTTGTTGTTTTCACTGAACCAACCCGTCAGCACCACATCCTTGGGTATGTCTTGAATTCTCTTAATTGAATTTTATTACTTCACTCTAATTTTGTAACTGATTAGATATAATTTGTATTATAGTGTCTTCCTGATGATGAACACAAAGTGTTTGAAACGCGTTGAGTACAACTTCATTTGTGCGGAGACTTTTGTTTGTTTATCCATTTTACCTCAGAATGAGAATGAAGTTTTCTGTCTATCATATGCCATGACCCATAGCTAAGTCACAATATCTGACATTTGAGCAGCTGAGTTATGTTTACCTTAGCCAGCGTTCAGTCATGCTCAATTGTTTGTACCCTTTTCAAGAGGTCACAAATTATCAGATGAAGAAATTAAATTGAAGGACGGATAACAACAGACAAGAAAAGAGAAAAGGGACAAACTATTACCAGGAACACTATCTGCTTCCGTAAGTAAGATAAGTGCCGCCCCGAAGGAGTACAAACATTTATAAAAACCGACACGCCAATGATTAACTATGACCTTATCCACCTTTTTCTACAACAAAAGAAACTCCTGATTCCTTATTTACAATCAGTAACTACTAAAGAACTTACTATTTTACTCTTTCGTGGAAATTATGCGGGTTCTCTTAGTTCTTTTTTTAACTTTTGTCAGAGTAAGACCTGATCTTCCATTTATTTCAACCTAACTCCTTTGGAGAAATTTGAGTTTCACTGTAACTGTAAGTAAATTAATAGTAACAATTAAAAAAAATTCTTTTTTTAATTCATACATATAAAGATAAATCAGAAATAATCCTGTTTCCATTATTATAATTATTTTTTTGATAATTTAATTCTAACAAGTTCCTTTTTGGCATAAAATTTAGCGCAGACATTATACAACACAGAAAGGACAAAATAAGTACACTAGTTATTTAAAAAAAAATCCTGTCAAATTTTTGACAGGACGAAGGGTGAAAGGCAGAGGAAATGTGCTACTTGTAAAAAACTGCCAGAAAGCAATGCAGAAAATATAATGTAGGCTTACACGTAGACTGCTTCAAAGAATAGCACAAATAGTGTAATTTTTTTATTGAATACTATTGTAAATTATACCTTCTACTTTAATTATTACTCTATTATTATTACCTTTATTAATTATCTTATTATAATAAGTTATTAATAAGTTACTTTTAAAATACTTGTAACTATGATAATTATTCAAAATAATAAAATGTTCTCATGTGTTGGTCCAACTCTGTAGTGCCGTAATCCCCAAATGGGTCCTCATATAAAAAATGAAATATTAGACAAACTGGTTTTTAAAAAATTGTTTGCAGGTATTATGTGATACTAATGCATTATAATAATAGTCTATCCAACATTTTCAGAAAAAAAATTTGGTACTTAATGGGTTAATTTAACATTAATATAGTATTACTTTTAAGTTTTTAGAGTTTTTTTTTTAGTTTGCGCATAGAAATGAACTGGAATATAGAATAGTGCAGACTTGTTGCAGTTATAGATAAATTAGGGAGCATTATGATTTTCGTAAATCATGGTTGCCTCGTGATAATGGAGAAGGTCGTCGTTCTGACCGTCCTTAGCGTGACCCAGCCGTCCACAACAACACTGGTCATTCATCAGCCCCACCCCTATCTACCACTCCATACACCTTCCCTTATCTCAATATTAATTCAAATACCTCAAAATAAACACATTTCTAATTTGCGCTCCGATAAGAGGCGAAATAATACTCCATTGAAGGATAACCTTCTAAATAGCTTATAAACATGCACTGCTAAAAAGTATTTTAATGTTATTCCTTTCAAAAATCGCCTGATCCGACTTCAAAGCTTGCACACTGATATATGAAGGTACTTCATTTTCAAAATTAGCACCAACCACTGATAATATTCATTTAAATAATAAAGTAATTAAATAATTGTATGCTTTACTTTAACTTTACTAATTCAAATAAATTTACTTCAATTATCTCTTAACAAATCACCGGTAGAAATACAAATCATTTCAGCCATTTTTCGATTAGTAAACCAAACGCACATAATATTGAAGACAATAGTTTTTACTAAATATCGCAACCTACTATTCCATTTCTATGTATAAGTTAAAAAGAAAATTTTAAACTCATAACATCATATTAAAGTTAAATTATTTTTCCGTTTTGATTTTTTTTTCTTGTGACTTCTCTAATCTATCCTTTAATTGTTAAAGTGTTCTGAATGAGTATTTTTGTTTGGGCATAAAATCTGTAGAATAATTCAGCGAATTATTTAAAGATATCCTAACCTTAAATTGACTGGATATTTATTGATGAAAATCCCTTTATTCTTAGAGAACAAAGTTTATGATTGACTTGTTTTAGCAGAACTAGTTTTTTTTTTAATAATGTACTTACTTGTTAATATAATATGTTGACTAAAGTGGTGTAGCCACTATTTTTGCCGCCCGGGGTTGACCGTAAGATTTGTCGCTCTCTACCCCTCCCCAGCCTGACCGTTGCTAATCATTTAACCTTCAAAATTTCAGAATGTCCTCAAAATATTTTTTTTCATGGACTTAGGAATTACAATCAAGGATTTAATTTTAGACTGCTGTTCATAGACCCAGATATGCAACTTATTACAGTACTCGTGTACATATACAGTAGCTATCTAAGGAAACTAAAGATTTTTCAAAACAAAAAGTTATAATTCAAATCATGTAAAGATTTGATTATAAAGGAATCCACGTCCAATCATTAATTGCCCCGCCCCCCCACCCACCGACCTCCCTTGCATCACCACTGCACGTTAACACCTTTTGCCTTTTCAAGTTGGAAGGTTTTTGTTTAACCTTACCTCCGATCTCAATTATGTCAGGTAAAACTTTTTAACGCCTGTTTTGAACTTAATAAAGAGGAGTAGGATTCAATTCAATTTTGTAAAACTGCCATTATTACTACACTTTATCACATGTAGGGCCCTGGAATCTTGGCTATTTCTAACTTTCCTATCTGTCGGAGTCATTCTTCTTTACTTTCTTGCCCGAAGGGATCATGATAAATGCTTAGTACATGATACCATATAAAATATACGTTCTTATGTTTTATCCAACACCATTTGCTTTTCCGGTATTCTACAACTTTCGATCCTTTCCAGATACCTAAGCACTTCATCCTTTTATGATGGTATCAACGAGATCTTTGTATACAAATATCCCAGGCCATTGTTTATTCTTACTTTCCTTCAATCTGCATATCATATCAACTCATTTTCAAAACCAACAGGAAACCAATTCTATCTTTAAACAAACTGTTCTAAATTACAAATTAATTTTTATAACTTACTAGCAGACATGCAAGACATTGACGGGTATTTTACAAAAATTCAGAAATGGTACATGGTATTTCAAAACATTATTAGAAAAATTATAGAATAGGAAAGAATAAATTTATTAGCACAGTGTTAAGTAAGTGCCTCTGTATACACCATGTTAGCTATCTGTTCCTCAGGTGCATGGAAGAACAGAGATTGGAACCTCGGACTCTTGAGAAGGCAATATACAGTTGACCATGTGAGAAACACTTGATCTCATTCACTTCAATTCCTCTCGTAGACAGAGTTTTGCCTTGCGATTTATTTACCGTCATCCCTGAACACACTCTGACGGGAAATTGTAACCTTTGAATTGAAAGAGACAGTTGCTAGGTATCAATGGTATGCATGGTATAAACACTGACTCCCCATTACCACACCCAGTTAGGATATCGGCCTTTATAACGTACCTGTGCAAAGCACGAATTTGGAGTCGTTTCTCGTTGCATATTTTTGGGGCACTCAAGTTTCGATTGGTGCCCCTACATTAAATTTTAAGTCATGAGCAGGCAGTCCAGGAGCAGTCACGGAGTCACGAAATTCAATTGGATAATGAACTGCTTCCTCATCACTAATCACTCTGTTTACTGACTTGTAAGTTCAATTCTCAGCTTGATATAACGTAAGAACTTGTTTATTGATTTTTCCTACCTGCTCATTTGTAGGAGTGAGAATTGGTCGTTCACAAAGCCAGTTATTCTGAATAGATGGCAGATCTTGAACTTCGGGAAACACCTTGTCAATTATCTCTTGCTAGTAACGTAAATGGAAATGGAATTGATATCAACTAACAATACCTACTTGCTATACCTGTATATTTTCAAAATAAACATGTCTGTGAAGTAGCCAAAGACAGCTTAAAAGTCCATAAATTCGCTTCTATATAGAATTTCCGATCCATTCAAAGTGTAGATTTTAAGTTCGACAAACAAAATTCTACTGTCAAATTTTCAGCTTGTAATGTCTTATGATAGCTGAGTTTACTTGTAGCAAAATTTTGCAGACATACTGACTAACAGACAGACAGACAGAAATTTTTCTAAGGGTGGATTCGGTTCCTCTAATATATGAAACGTAAATAAATATAAATTAATGAGTCACTTCTAAGCAATGTACAGACAAAACATTTCTTTTATTTACATAAATGCTTCCATGATACGTCATTTTTTGTGGTAGGTATTTTGCTTGTTGCAGGATCCTTGAATTTTTGGTCAGCATTTCGTTAGTTAACTTATCCCATCTATAGTTGAAGCATGTTCCGTGGGTCCACCTGAAGTGAGACGCATTGTCAGTCTTCGAGAGAGGGTGTTTGTATTAGAACCAAGATTCCTAGACTGTAGGGACTCACAGTTCCTTATGTTACACTGATACTCATATACGACGTTGGTTCGTTGGAGGGTTGATTTGTTCTGAAGATTATTTCTGATTACCATGCTCGCCACTGCTTGTGCCTTCAGAGATCGGAATTCCGTTACGAAAGTGGATAGTACGAAATATGAGCATTATAAGTAATATTAATATTATAATTAATGGTTATTAATTATTAATACTATTAGCTCGCAATTGAAAGTAATTTACAAAATATATTAAAAAGTATGCTTTATGAAATTGCAAGTTTTATGCATGAGTGTTGAAGAAGTAGATGACTGTTGAAGTGGAAGCTAGATTTCTTGATGAATAACCAAAAATATGACGAATATTTCATCACCCAGGTTGTGCTTTTGTGCCAAAAAGATTGAATTATTAATGAAATCTGAGTGTTGGGCTCGAAAGACCAAATGGCAGGCAATTTACGTAGAATGCCATGATTTGATGCCATATGTCGGAAACCGACCAAGTGTTAGTGAGTGTCATTTGGTTGAAAAGAGAAGATATACAGAGAGCCGTGGTCAATGGACCAGGAAAACTGATTGTGGCCGGCAAGGAACAAGACAGATACATCCCAGAAATTAATTCCCTCACCTCGAACAGTATGGACTTTTCAACAGATTTACAGCTTATTGTGTTTTCTGAATCGGATAAAACTGCCCCAAAACCAGGAACCAATCCTGTGATTCCCCTTGGCAATTAATTAAGACGAAGGCTAGCACACAAGACCTGCTGTCCCTAACTGCCGACCTATGCTAATCGGCAACACCGCCCCCGTCAATAGCCTTCGATTAGTCCTCCTGCCACTTAGTCCTAATGAAACCCTCCTGTCAGCATCACCCTAATTTATACCCTCCATAAATAACAACAAATAAAAACCACTCATTCTAACTGTTTACTGTCTTACGCTCATTTTCTACTATATAGAATCCGCTCTTTAATAAACATTGGAATCCTTCCTCCTTTACATATGCACTCAAGCTTAAAATTAGTTAGCCATTCAAATAACTACTCCTTCTTTAAAAAAAAACACAGAATAACCCTTCCAGAAATAAACTTCAGCAAGAGAAAAAAAATAATTTCGATTGTAAATTGACAAACATAAAATTAAAAACAAGCTGTATTAAACATATGCGGAAAATATTATCCCAATTTCTATCATAATTTAGTTGATCCATGTATAAATTTTTGTATGTAACATATATTTATATTTAAATCTTGGAAAGATATCGAGTTTATAACCATACAAAATGAAATTGTATAATATCAGGTACTTGTTGAAGATCCCTACTCTAAATACACTTGAGTTTTTAGCTCAAGCACAATTTAACCAGGTTAACTCAGTGGTTAACGTACTCGCCTCTTAACTGATAGGACCGGGGTTCGATCCCCCACCTGAACCTCGATTTATTCATGTGGAAAGTGAATAAATCTGAGCACGTCTTCCCTCAGAGAAGGACGTTAAACCGTCGGTCCCGAGCCTGTACGATGCCAGGTACTCGTTAAAGATCCCTACTCTAAATGCACTTGAATTAGGAAAAATTTTGGACTCCCACTGTAGAATCAATATTCATTGTGTGGTATCACAAAGGTCCAATGTTCGGCCTACGTGTGTACCCTTGTGCGACTACCACTGCAATCTAACCTAACCTAGGACTGGTAATGTAGAATCAATCTTTCTTGAGTGGTATCACAAAGGGCCAATATTCGGCCTATGTGAGGCTGTAAACTAACCTGTTTTAAACCAGGTTAACTAACTATTATTTAATTTAATAATAGATATATAAAATAAATATGAAATACACATTTATAAAATATTATTTCATATATATATATATATATATATATATATATATATATATATAATATATAATATTAATTATTATATTATAATATTATATTACATTATATTTATATAGTATATAAAATATATACCAGCCTCTCTTTCCATTCCAAAGGTCAATGACCTAAAACTTTAATTTTTTTTGAACATTCACTAATGAAAAACAAAACAAATTTAAAGTATAATTAATTACCTGAACACTTCTGGACTTAACCAATAACCCAGATATTTATTTAAGCTATGTTATCATTAATCATTTAAATTAGATTAAATTATCTGGTTAGTAGTGTATGTCAATGATTGTTACTAATGATGCTTTTTAGTTATTATTGCTTCTTTGATTTTATTATTAACATATATAACGCATCACACTATTAAATTGATGCTCGTGTTACTTTTTTTATAATTATTTATTCAGTCTTTTAGAGGAACACATTTTTCTAGATTTACCAATTATTTGAGACCAACATGTAAAAAATAAATAAATAGCATCAAATCATTTTTGAAAAAAAAAAGTAGATCACCATGATAATAACATCCTAAGAATGAGGTGTGCCAACCACATTTCCAAGCATTTTGAGAAAATAAATTAATTAATTAAATGTATTGTTTATGATTCCTGATAATAGGTTTGCTTCTAAAATTACTTTAATAGTAGTTGGCTCCAGATGTTTTTATAACTAATATTTTATCGCAAGTTATATAAAACTCTCTAGTGATTAATGACTGCAATTTCTTGCCAGATTAACGATTCATACATTAAATGTATAAATAAAAACTCTTTAACATTCCGTTCATGAAAAAGTAACTAACGATCTGAAACCTCTGTGATACAAAGCAATCTCCTTCATAATGACATCCTAAATATACCTTATTTAAGCCAATGTATTTCACCTAAATCGTCTCATAACTTCGCTAGTCAAATAATTACTGGCTACATAAAACCTTCAATGAAAATGTTTAAAGAAAAAATAGTTACTTAATATTTATTGGATACTATTTATGAAAAAATGACTTCGTTTTTCTAACTATGAAATATTATAAGCATTTTGCTTCTTGAAAAATTGCTTATTTAAACGCTATTTAACTAAATTGAGATATGAAATATATTTTTTAATGATTTAAGCAACCAGTTAACTTTCTGTGATTCTTCACTCTTGAATTTTATGATTGAGTTTAAACTTTTCAGAATTCATTCGTTCATCTTTTTCTCGGAATGAATATGCAATATCAGTAGTAAATCAAAAATTAATTCTAATTAGAAATCTTTTTATTTTAATATGATTCTACTGGATTTAACTAAAATGGAATGCTGTGGTAATTAAGTAACAATCCTTTCCAACAACAGATTTGGTTCTCAAGAATTGAAAACTCCTTTAATAACGACAAAATCATTCAAAAAACTATACAAAAATAAAACTTATTAAAACATATTATGATTGTGCTACATTGAGTTTTCTTGTTTTTCAGAGCCATATTGTTTATACAGAGTTCTTAATTTTCGAAATTGTAATAATAATATGAGAAGTATATGTACTTGTATCATGAAATAGTATAACTAAACTGTTATATTCCATTATTATTCCTTGAACATGTAACCAGTATCGTTTTTGTACAATATTTCAACTCCAAAGATGAAAAATATTTTTTTTAAGTTATGCAAAAATTAACATGACCTTAACAAATTATCAAAATAGCAATTCATATATCGTGTTTATAATTCCTGATAATAGACTAGCTTATAATTACTTTAAGTGTAGTTCACTCTAGATGTGAACTACCTTAAACTATGTTATCATTTGATAAGTAACAATTACTTATTAAACTTATTAACAGAGCTTTGGCATGATGCCATACTGAAACTATACTGTTCATTTTCACTATTTGGATTTTTTTTGCAAATATAATCAGCTTTAGTCTTCAAGTGGTGTAGTCTGAAGTGTGACCACAAACTTGGATATGAACCACACAAAAATACATAGACACACATACACACACACATATATATATATATTTGTAAAATTTGGGAGCAGTCCTTCATTCAAGCATATTTCATTGAATAGCTGACCGATGCCATTTTCTTCACCAGTTTTTCAAGGTTTCTGAAGAAAGAAGAAGGTATTCAGAAACCTTGAAAAACTGATGAAGAAAATGATATCAGTGAAATACGGTCAGCTATTCAATGATATATATATATATATACGTCGGCTGATCATCAGGAGTTGTATGTTTTATGACCAAAATCCTCAATAACCCCTTATGTGAATTTGAAATATCAGTGGTCGAGAAACTGTATCAATATATGAATATATATAATATATATATATATATAAAGATTTCACATAAACACGTGAAACAACAATCAATGATCAAACCACAATAAGAAATGGGAAAACAAGACTAAGATCTTTCAACCGTAACAAGCGGTCTTCGTCAGAGTCAAAAACCCAACTGAACACTAGATGCAGAAAACACCAGATGTTTTCTGCATCTAGTGTTCAGTTGGGTTTTTGACTCTGACGAAGACCGCTTGTTACGGTTGAAAGATCTTAGTCTTGTTTTCCCATTTCTTATTGTGGTTTGGTCATTGATATATATATATATATATATAATACCGAGAATAAAAAAGAGATAAAAAAATTGAAGTAAAAAACATGAGAAGAAAAGAAAACTTAACAATGAAGTAAACTATAGAAGAAAAGGTGAAATGAATTGGAAATAGTGAAGCACAAGGGAACCCCAATAGGCAAAATAAACGGATGATTTAGTGTCCCGGCTCTAATCCAGAAAAGACGTAGTGAAACCTGTGAATGCTGGTAGATCGTCTAGTGCAGTGTAATTCAACTTATATAAAACTCTATCAACTAGTATTTCCATTATTCCTCTGTAAAAGTCTATAGTAATATACACTCAACATCGCAATAAATATATAATTATCATAATGTTACTGGCAAAGTATGAAATCTGAAATTTTATAGAATACCTAGGCATTATGTATAATGACAGCTGTTTTTAGACAAAGTATGAAATATGAGAGGTATTACATGATTTCCCTAGGCATTATATAGAATGACATATGCTATTTAGGCAAAGTAAGAAAGAAACATAGTAATGAGGTTATTACGTAAATAATGTGTATTTCACAAAAATAAAAATGTTATTCTGAAAAAATAACGAGAGTACCATTAAAAAAAAATCATTTAAAGTGCATAAAGACAAAAATGTATACAAAACATAAGTTATGCTTTTCTAATTAAGGGAAACAAAATTTTCATATAAAAAAAAAATTATTTACATGGCAGGTTTTAAAGATATTTTAAATTACATTTTTCACGCATGGACATTTCAAGTTTTGTCATTTTGTTTTTCATGTTAATTTAACGAATCTTTGCCCGCTGCCACTGGAGTAAGCAATTGCAACTGACTGGAGAGGAATATCGTGTTCAGGAATATATTTAATTCTAAGCAAGTTCTTAGGGAATAAAGTAAATTGTGATCTATCATATACATGTTTTAAAATTTCTTTAGAAATTCTAAATCAATAGAGACCATCCTCTGCCACAATCATTACATCTGTTAATATAACAGCGCGATACACCTCGCTCCTTGTCGACGTCAGGAATAGGTATGTACTTTATACTTTGCCGGTTCTCATTTGGTATTCTGTAGAATCCTTAAGTAATGTGTGAAATATAAATCGTTTCATACATTACCAGCCAGTTTTAGCCATTATTTACAATGCCTACGCAATATATATATATATATGGAATTAAAGTATGCAGCAGCTTCTGCATTGACGACCTTTTTGCTGATGGCCTCGATTTTTCTCACTATCATTCGGTGATGCTGAGGCAACTTCCATATATGCTGGGCCAGAGACATATATGGAAGTTGCCTCAGCATCACCGAATGATAGTGAGAAAAATCGAGGCCATCAGCAAAAAGGTCATCAATGCAGAAGCTGCTGCATACTTTAATTCCATTTGCCTTCAAGAAGATTTGCTGCCCACTTATACTAATATATATATATATATATATCTCACACTTTGCCTTTAACAATAACATTATAAAGAAAATGAGAGGTATTACAGTATAATATATAATATGATTTTATATAATATTAATAATATTATATATAATATATACAGTTATATATAAGAGATATATATTATATAATATTATAAAATAAATTCAAAACGAAGGAAACACACAGAATATACAGACATAACTCACATCGATATTTCGACCATCGTTGTCATATCGATGTGAGTTATATCTGTGTCTTTCTGTGTGTTTCCTTCGTTTTTAATTTATTTTATTTAAAAAAGTCCGCTGGACCGTTTCTTTAATTGTTATATAATATTATATATTATATGTATGTGTTATATATTATATTATAATATGTATTATATATAATAATATAATACAGCTAATAATATAAATATTATTACTGATGATAATATAAACAAACCTATTATCAAATTTATTAACAATGACTTTAATTTATTGATTTGTTTAATGTGCCGTCTCTATTGTAATGATAAGTAAAAGAGTATTTGTAAAATCTATAGCAAATATTGCTGATCTAATCACTAAATGAAATATATACGATGGCTCCAGTAATATAACGCATTATCAACTAAGTACCATAGCTTCACGTTGTTAAGTAATAGATTTACTTCTACTGTTATATAGATATTAGTGTAAAATTTAAAAATAAAAGAACTATGTCTCTAAATTTGATTGTATTAGTATGTTCTGTTCACGTAATCCATAGAGTTGTAAAGTCCAATTGGGCCACGATTTTTATTAAAAGTTTGTAAGTATATGTGTGTATGTCTATGTGTTTATTTATTTCCATTTTATCCCAAATGATACGAGTAGTTACCATTTTTTTCTCTAATTATTTGTAAATATTTTTTTATTTGTTTATTGATCATTAGATATAATCGTAATTTTAAAAGGACATTTACATTATGATAAATAAATTACTTACTTTGATTTTTTCAAGTTTCAAGAAAATTTTGGCAATCATATCAGATAACTAACTACCGGTGGGGTTTAATAGTTGTGTTTTGTTGTGTTATATTTGTAATATTGACTTCTAAAGTAATCTAAAAGCTATAAAATTTTTATCGTTCAAGACGCATAACACGAAAAACTGCTACGAAATATTAAATTTTTGATATCACAAAAGGGGAGGGAACAAATGAAATCCTTTTTTTTGTTCATAATGTACTATAAACAATCTTTTTTAATATTCCAGTAATTCTCAAGAACAGTACGGTTCTTATGAAGTACTCTTATTAATTGTTTTAAAAAAAGTACTAAATTTTTGAAATCAAAAGTGAAAAAGGAACAAATAAAGTTACTTTTTTAATATTCCAGTAATTCTAAAGAACAATATGGTTGTTTCACATATCTGAAAAAATTTGTTACCATTTATCAAGCAGTATGCTCTCAGCGTGTATTGAAAATTTTGAGTAAACAATCCCACACTAACGGACATCCAAACGTATCAAAAAAAAAATAAAAATAAAAATAGTTTCAGAAACTCCCAAAACATGTAAATATTTCATAATCCCAAAAACTGAATTTATTTTTATAATCATCACACTTTAATAACAGCAGTGTAAATATTTTTGAGACTGAAAATTAGAAACATTTAAGTAAAACAGTTCAACTCTTAAGATATTGTTATTACTATATACTGTAGCCTCATTTGGGGAATGACTGGCTGTTACCATCTAATTGATGCCATTAAATATTCAAATTACAACAACTCACAGAAACTACCTTCTACGTAATTACCATAATGAAGTTAATGCAACTATTAAATTAATGGCATTGAATCAAGAAAACATATACATAAATATCAATAATTTATGAAGGATCTTAGAAATGAAAACCATTAAGTGTTATTCAGAACAACAGAATAATTTTTCAGTATTATTAGAACAACCTTTAAAAAATTTAAAACACATACGTACACAGACACACACAAACACAAATACAATCACTTCCTCACTCTGTCCCTCTTATAAACACCCACAAACATGTAAATTTACATAGATGTAAAAACCGATAAATTTGTGGAAATTTATTAATATGAAATATAGTGATCCAGCCAGACTTAATAATATTATAAATTATAAAATTTTAACTAATTTAATTATTAAAAAACATTTATAATTATTAATAAAACACAGAAAGCAACAACACGAGTCCTATTTTAATGAATGTTTAGTATTTTGATTAAATATTTGCATATACAGTTTGTCAGGAAAAGATCAGATGTAGCTAGAATATGGTATCCAATCCGCCATAAACTCAGTCGTTTCGGGCCACGAAAAAATATAATTTATATGATTGGGTAGAATAGAGATAGTTATGTACCTGTTGTCTTATATGTCATAAAAAAATATCTATTAAACAAATATATCTATATAATATATTGTATCTATATATATATATATATACATAAAAAGATTTCACATAAACACGTGAAACAACAATCAATGATCAAACCACAATAAGAAATGGGAAAACAAGACTAAGATCTTTCAACCGTAACAAGCGGTCTTCGTCAGAGTCAAAAACCCAACTGAAACAAAAACGTTGGGTTTTTGACTCTGACGAAGTACGCTTGTTACGGTTGAAAGATCTTAGTCTTGTTTTCCCATTTCTTATTGTGGTTTGATCATTGATATATATACATATATACACTTTTTTTCGTTGGAAATACGATCCAAAACGGACAAATATAGTTCAATATAAACAAAGAAACATAGAGAAATCAGAAGAACACACTTACAGTCTCTAATTTTCGGTTTGAACCGTCTTCAGGAGAGATAAGAGAGGGAAACCAAGCGCACTGGATCAGAGACGGTTGGAGACCAACAGTGTTGCCGCATGCGCGCCCGTCCACAGAAAATAAGGTAGACAGGAATCAATTTATAATTAATTAATAATTTATAATTACATTAAATTAATGGAATATGAAAACAATAAATATATAAAAAAAAAAAATTGAAAAAATAAGGGAAATTGATACAGAGAAATTGATACTCTGATAGAGATATTGACAGAGATATTGATATATATATATGTGAGTAGCAGTTTGCTTCTCAACGCGAGTACTTCGCACTTCTTCCCGATGACGACGGATGTCGAAATATCGAAGTGAGTTCTGTAGTGTCTTTCTGTGTTCTTTTCTATTTGTTAAAGTGTATATATATATATACAATATATATATGTATACAATATATATATATATATATACAATATATATATATATATACAATATATTGTGTATATATATATATATATATATATATACAATATATATATATATAGGTGTATAATGTAATCGGGATTCGGTCAATTTTCCAGGATCAAAATCAAACTCTCAATGCCGACGTTTCGGTTTTATTTAAAACCTTTTTCATAGGCCTACAAACAAAGGATGACAAGAAATCATATATAAACATCAACATATAACTAACATCAAAATTGAATATTACAGTTGTGAAAAAACAAAAATATATATATACAAGTAGAAGTAATAGAAAAGCAATAAACATTTTTATGAACTTACAGAAGTCAGAATTTTTGAATTAGAAAAATGATGAAATTTACATTATATAAAATGAAGTAACAATAGATAGATAGATTTTGATCCTGGAAAATTGACCGAATCCCGATTACATTATACACCTATTCTATCCAACGGTTGATATATTATTGAATTTTATATATATATATATAAAATATATATAATATAAATATATATATATATATATATATTAATATATACAATATATAATACTATACACAGAGGAACTAAAATAAGAATACAATCATACCTCTTTGTGCACCTAAAAAGCGTTTCTACCCACAAAAATAAATAATTTGTATAACCTGGTAGAACACAAATAGTTACGTACACGTTGTGTTATAGATCTTTTGAAACCTATCTGTTAAAGGGCTATAAGTTCACATACACAGTAGAATACAAAAAAAGTATATAATCATACATCTTTGTGCGCGTTAAAAACGTTTCTACTCAAAAAAATATATATTTTGTATGATTTATTAGAATTAAAATAAGAATATAATGATACTCCTTTGAGTATCTTAAAAGTTTTTCTACCCACAGAAATATATAATTTGTATGATTAGGTAGAATAGAAATAGCTACGTAAATGTTGATTTGTGGATCATAAAAACATATCTATTAAACAGCTATAAATTCACATACATAGTGGAATTAAAATAAGAATATAATTATATCTCTTTGTGCGCGTTAAAAACGTTTCTACCCACAAAAATATATATTTTGTATGATTATTAGAATTAAAATATGAATATAATCATACTTCTTTGTACACCTGAAAAGCGTTTTCACCAACAAAAACCTATAATACGAGTATATATGATAGGTGTATGTGGCTGTAAGTCCACATCCACAGTAGATTAAAATAAGAATATAATCATACCTCTTTGTACACCTGAAAAGTGTCTTCACCCACAAAAACATGTAATATATATGATAGGGTAGAATAGAAATAGTTATGTATATGTTGTCTCATAGATGTTAGAAATATATCTGCTAAAAGGCTGTAAGTTCACATACACAGTCGAATTAAAATAAGAATATAAAAACACCTCTTTGTACACCTGAAAAGTGTTTTCACCCACAAAAACATATAATATATATGATAGGGTAGAATAGAAATAGATATGTACATGTTGTGTCATAGATGTTAAGAAATATATCTGCTAAAAGGCTGTAAGTTCACATACACAGTAGTATTAAAATAAGAATATAATCATATCTCTTTGTACACCTGAAAAGTGTTTTCACCCACAAAAACATGTAATATATATGATAGGGTAGAATAGAAATAGTTATGTACATGTTGTCTCATAGATGTTAGAAATATATCTGCTAAAAGGCTGTAAGTTCACATACAGAGTAGAATTCAAATAAGAATATAATCATATCTCTTTGTACACCTGAAAAGTGTTTTCACCCACAAAAACATGTAATATATATGATAGGGTAGAATAGAAATAGGTATGTACATGTTGTCTCATAGATGTTAGAAATATATCTGCTAAAAGGCTGTAAGTTCACATACACAGTAGTATTAAAATAAGAATATAATCATATCTCTTTGTACACCTGAAAAGTGTTTTCACCCACAAAAACATGTAATATATATGATAGGGTAGAATAGAAATAGTTATGTACATGTTGTCTCATAGATGTTAGAAATATATCTGCTAAAAGGCTGTAAGTTCACATACACAGTAGTATTAAAATAAGAATATAATCATATCTCTTTGTACACCTGAAAAGTGTTTTCACCCACAAAAACATGTAATATATATGATAGGGTAGAATAGAAATAGATATGTACATGTTGTGTCATAGATGTTAAGAAATGCGAGTATATCTGCTAAAAGGCTGTAAGTTCACATAGACAGTAGTATTAAAATAAGAATATAATCATATCTCTTTGTACACCTGAAAAGTTTTTTCACCCACAAAAACATGTAATATATATGATAGGGTAGAATAGAAATAGATATGTACATGTTGTGTCATAGATGTTAAGAAATATATGTGCTAAAAGCTGTAAGTTCACATACACAGTAGAATTAAAATAAGAATATAATCATATCTCTTTGTACACCTGAAAAGTGTTTTCACCCACAAAAACATGTAATATATATGATAGGGTAGAATAGAAATAGTTATGTACATGTTGTCTCATAGATGTTAGAAATATATCTGCTAAAAGGCTGTAAGTTCACATACACAGTAGTATTAAAATAAGAATATAATCATATCTCTTTCTACACCTGAAAAGTGTTTTCACCCACAAAAACATGTAATATATATGATAGGGTAGAATAGAAATAGATATGTACATGTTGTGTCATAGATGTTAAGAAATATATCTGCTAAAAAGCTGTAAGTTCACATACACAGTAGTATTAAAATAAGAATATAATCATATCTCTTTCTACACCTGAAAAGTGTTTTCACCCACAAAAACATGTAATATATATGATAGGGTAGAATAGAAATAGATATGTACATGTTGTGTCATAGATGTTAAGAAATGCGAGTATATCTGCTAAAAGGCTGTAAGTTCACATACACAGTAGTATTAAAATAAGAATATAATCATATCTCTTTGTACACCTGAAAAGTGTTTTCACCCACAAAAACATATAATATATATGATAGGGTAGAATAGAAATAGATATGTACATGTTGTGTCATAGATGTTAAGAAATGCGAGTATATCTGCTAAAAAGCTGTAAGTTCACATACACAGTAGAATTAAAATAAGAATATAATCATATCTCTTTGTACACCTGAAAAATGTTTTCACCCACAGAAACATATAATATATATGATAGGGTAGAATAGAAATAGATATGTACATGTTGTGTCATAGATGTTAAGAAATATATCTGCTAAAAAGCTGTAAGTTCACATACACAGTAGTATTAAAATAAAAATATAATCATATCTCTTTGTGCACCTGAAAAGTGTTTTCACCCACAAAAACATGTAATATATATGATAGGGTAGAATAGAAATAGTTATGTACATGTTGTCTCATAGATGTTAGAAATATATCTGCTAAAAGGCTGTAAGTTCACATACAGAGTAGAATTCAAATAAGAATATAATCATACCTCTTTGTACACCTGAAAAGTGTTTTCACCCACAAAAACATGTAATATATATGATAGGGTAGAATAGAAATAGATATGTACATGTTGTCTCATAGATGTTAGAAATATATCTGCTAAAAGGCTGTAAGTTCACATACACAGTAGATTATTTAAGAATATAATCATACCTTTTTGTACACCAGAAAAGTGTTTTCACCCACAAAAACATGTAATATATATGATAGGGTAGAATAGAAATAGTTATGTACATGTTGCCTCATAGATGTTAGAAATATATCTGCCAATAGGCTGTAAGTTAACATACACAGTAGATTAAAATAAGAATATAAAAATACCTCTTTGTACACCTGAAAAGCGTTTTCACCCACAAAAACATATAATATATATGATAGGGTAGAATAGAAATAGTTTTGTACATGTTGCCTCATAGAGGTTAGAAATATATCTGCCAAAAGCTGTAAGTTCACATACACAGTAGAATTAAAATAAGAATATAATCATACCTCTTCGTACACCTGAAAAGCGTTAACGCTAAAAAAAAATAAATAACTTGCATGATTAAGTAGAATAAAAATAGTTACGTATATTGTGATTTGAAGATGTTAAAAAACATATATATTTAACAGCTGTAAGTTCACATACACAGTAGAATTAAAATAAGTATATAATCACACCTCTTTGTACACCTGAAAAGCGTTTTCACCCACAAAAACATATAATATATATGATAGGGTAGAATAGAAATAGTTATTTACATGTTGCCTCATAGAGGTTAGAAATATATCTGCTAAAAGGCTGTAAGTTCACATAGACAGTAGAATTAAAATAAGTATATAATCACACCTCTTTGTACACCTAAAAGAGTTTCTTCCCACAAAAATATATAATTTGTATGACTTGGTTGAATATAAATAGTTAGGTACTTGTTGTGTTATAGATCTTTAGAAACATATCTGTTAAACGCCTATAAGTTCACATACACAGTAGACTTAAAATAAGAATATAATCATATCTTCGTGGGCCTGAAAAGTGTTTCCACCTAAAAAAAATATATAATTTACTTTATTGGGTGAATAAAAATAGTTACGTACATGTTGATTTGTAGAATATAAAAAAAATAGATATTAAACAGCTATAAGTTCACATACACACTGGAAATAAATAACAACATAATCATACCTGTTTGGCTCCTGAAAAGCGTTTAACCTAAAAAAAATATATAATTAGCATGATTGGGTAGATTACAAATAGTTACGTATATTTTGATATCTAGATCATAAAAACATATATATTAAAATGCTATAAGTACACATACACAGTAAAATTAAACTAAGAATAATCATAACAATTTGTACACCTGAAAAGCGTTTCTACCAACAAAAAATAGAATTTGTATTATTTGGTAGAATAAAAATATTTACTACATGATGTCTTATAGATCATCAAAAATATATATTAAAATGCTATAAGTTGACCAGTAGAATTAAAATAAGAGTGTAATCATACCTCTTTGTACACCAAAAAGAGTTTCAACTCACAAAAATAAATAACTTTTGCACGATTGTGTTGAATAGAGATAGCTACGTACATGTTGATTTGTATATCATAAGAAACATATATATATTAGCCAGCTATAAGTAACATACACAGTAGAATTATAATAAGTATATAATCACACCTCTTTGTACACCTTAAAAGCGTTTCTACCAACAAAATGATATAATTTGTATGATTTGGTAGAATAGAAATAGTTACTTACATGTTGTCTTCTAGATGTCAAGAAATATATCTGTTAATAGGCTGTAAGTTCACATACACAGAAAAATTAAAATAAGAATATCATCATACCTCTTTGGCACTTGAAAAGCGTTTCCACCTAAAAAAAATAAATAACTTGTATGATTAAATAGAATAAAAATAGTTACGTATATTGTGATTTGAAGATGTTAAAAAACATATATATTCAACAGCTGTTAGTTTACATACATAGTAGAATTAAAATAAGAATATCATCATACCTCTTTGGCACCTGAAAAGCGTTTCCACCAAAAAAAATATATAATTTGCATGAGTGGGTGCATAAAAATAGTTACGTACATATTGATTTGTAGATCATAAAAAACACATCTATTAAACAGCTATAAGTTCAAATATACACTAGAATTAAAATAAGAATATAATCTCTTTGGAACCTGAAAAGCGTTTCCACCTAAAAAAAAATAAATAACTAGCATGATTAAGTAGAATAGAAATAGTTACGTATATTGTGATTTGAAGATGTCAAAAATCATATCTATCAAACAACTGTAAGTTCACATACACAGTAGAATTAAAATCAGAATATAATCATACCTCTTTGTACACCTAAAAGGCGTTTCTACCCACAAAAATATATAAATTGTTTGATTGGGTAGAATATGGTAGGAATAGTTACGTACATGTTCTCTTTGTACTTTGTACACATTTACGTACATTGTCGTGTTGTCTATATCTGTTTATAGATATCACAAAAATCATATCTATTAAACTGCTATAAGTTCATATACACAGTATAATTAAAATAAGAATGTAATCATACCTCTAATGTTCACCTGAAAATTGTTTCAACCCACAAACATTTATAATTTGCATCATTGGATAGAATATAAATAGTTACGTACATTTTGATTCGTAGAACATTAATAACATAAGTATTAAACAGCTATAACTTCACGTACACAGTAGAATTAAAATAAGAATGTAATCATACCTCTAATGTACATATGAAAAGGGTTTCAACCCTCAAACATTTATAATTTGCATCATTGGATAGAATATAAATAGTTACGTGCATTTTGATTCGTAGAACATTAATAACATAAATATTAAACAGCTATAAGTTCACGTACATAGTAGAATTAAAATAAGAATGTAATCATACCTCTAATGTTCACCTGAAAATTGTTTCAACCCACAAACATTTATAATTTGCATCATTGGATAGAATATAAATAGTTACGTACATTTTGATTCGTAGAACATTAATAACATAAATATTAAACAGCTATAACTTTACGTACACAGTAGAATTAAAATAAGAATGTAATCATACCTCTAATGTTCACCTGAACATTGTTTCAACCCACAAACATTTATAATTTGCATCATTGGATAGAATATAAATAGTTACGTACATTTTAATTCGTAGATCATTAATAACATAAATATTAAACAGCTATAAGTTCACGTACACAGTAGAATTAAAATATGAATGTAATCATACCTCGTTGTACATCTTTTCTACGCACAAAAATATTTAATTTTCATCATTGGGTAGAATAGAAATAGTTAAGTAAATGTTGTCTTATAGATCACAAAAGCATATATATTAAAGAGCTATAAGTTCACATACGCAGTAGAATTAAAATAAGAATGTAAGAATACCTGTAATGTACACGTGAAAACCGTTTCTGCCCACAAAAATATATCATTTTCTTGTTTTAGTAGGGAATATATATGAGAAATATATGTTTTTATCTGTATAAGTGTTCTGATAAATAACCAACAACTGTTTCTCAGTAATTTTCCAGAAATGAGACGTTAAAATCACCATATTATTTCCTTCTATTTGGATGTTCTCTTTCAATGGCCACCGGGGTCACAGTTCCCGTATACTTCCAAATAACAACCTAGTCAATCAGTTTATTCCCAAGAAATTTATGTCATTATATAATCGTAAAAATTTCAAATCTTAATTATTACTTAAATTGAAAAAAGAATTAATTTTAACTAAATGAATTAATTAAATTATTTACTGATTTATTATAATTTAAATAATTATATTTATTTATTTCTAAATTACAGTCTCTGATAGTAACACTTGTTTTAGGTTTGTTTGATATCAGTTAATCAAAAATAAGTAATTAATAGAAGTAAAGAAGGAAATTAACTCTAATTTAACTTTTAATTTATTTCATATTGGACATAACATCATAAATTTTAACTATATACACAAAGACTTGTTGATATAAAATATCAAATGAAATGATCTGTGAACAAAGACAAATTGTTAATATTACAATACCTCAATAGTAGTCAATAGTCATAGTAGTAATACCAAAACACATTTTCCGCCATGTTTCTATGACAAAGACGAGTTGTGAACTGGTTGAGACATGCAAAGATGTGGAGAGTCCAAAGTTCACTCACGCTTACCTAGAACAGAGGAGCCAACCCCACTATGACTGACTGCTTTTTGCTTCATTATAAAATCAAACGAATTTCTTAAATATTTTTGCAGTAATTTGTCAAAAAACCGTTTATTGTTTTTAGAAATTGAGAATAATAGATATAATTTAAATTTAAAATATAACAACTCATTCTTTTAAAAATAATTTCCAGAAATAAGTTATTATTAAATATTTTAAAATAGTTTTTGTCAACATTCTTTTGCTGCACTAAAACTATTATATAGTAATAGTGAAGAAATCTGATTTTGAAATTTCGATCGATTTAAACGTCTTGATGTGCTTTAAAGTTATTTCTGATGCTGTTTTGATGATATCTGAATTCATGTGAGACAGACTGATTCCTAGAAGTTTTATAATCACGAAATTCTTGATATAAATATTCATTATCATGAGAAGAACTGCATAGTTTTTGTCAAAATCAAACTATAACAAATATAACTATAACAACTATAACATTTTGTCAATATCAAACACAATAACAAATGTGTTTTACGATAAAATTGATTGTATTGTTGTTTTATTATTGTATTATTTTTGTATGGTTTTCTTTATTTAAATAAATTAAATTAATTATTAATTAATGCCAAAATACAAACTATTGTTTCCCCTTCTTTTGGAGTGAATAAAGAAATTGCAATTTTGTACATAACACCACAATTTTATGTTTAATAGAAAGCAAATTTTGTTTTACATACAAATATTTGGAGAAAGAAAGTCAAATAATAATAACCTTTATTTTATATTAAACAAAATAAGCAAGAATCAAATTAACGCAAAATTAAAAAAGAATGTGTGCATAATACATTTGGCTGTCTTTCATGTATTAAACGAAGGGGCAATTTGCCATCCTTCCCTTAATTGTTAATATAAGTACCTCCATAATAAATAAGTACCTCCATTTAAATGAGTTGACCAATTAATATAAAGGATTACGCTGTAGAAATAATCTCATTAAATGAATGACTATAAACAGAATAATTGTGCAAAGTATAATTTGTACTCACATAAAAATAACTGAAGTAAACTGAAATAGTGTGAGTATACAATTTATGAATTATTTTAATCAATTGATTATTCTAATGTGGCTGTCTTTATTATTCAAATTATAAAGAGAATATAATGAATAATTACAAATTTTAGAAAAATATTTGTAATTCATTATTGGAGGTCTACTCACTTCATCACACAGGGAACTTTAAATGTTCAAAATGAGTTGTAATGCTAGGGACCTCACCTGTAGGAGTAACAATAACTGTTTATATTTCAATTGATTTATTCTAATGAGCCTGGAAGCATTTTACTGGTTGTGATGAAAAGATAACCAAAGCCGTTGAAAAAAAAATTGGAGTGGCCATTATTAAATTATGTTCAACACTATTAATTGTAATAATACTCATTGCGAAAATAAAATACATTTCCTATTTTAAATTACAGTCGTAGTATTAACTTCACAACTTATCAAAAACTTAATAGTTTCACCTTTTTAATTTATAATGAATGTTGAATTAATATTGTCTCATTTTTAAGACATACAAGTCTTAATATGCTTCATATAAGCAATGCACAATGCTTAATATTGTATAATTTATCTAGAATAAATATGTACATCTCTCATATGTATGCTTATATCAAAAATATGTTGTATAATTAATTCTACTAAAGTAGAATTCATTTTAATAACTAATGGAAATATTTCTTCATTCATCTTTAATTACAGTGATTGTATAAAGTAAATGAAGTAAAAATAAACTAAGTATAAATACCTTAATTTACAACATATTTCTAGTTAAATAGGTATAATTTTAAAGTAAAAATATTTCGTAACAAATGTGTACTATTAATAAAGTAGATAATTATAAATAAGCCATAATAAGCATTTTAAAACTTTCTTAACCATATGATTAATCCACAAATGTATTTTAGTAAAAAATACAAAATGTGTTAACCAAAAAGAATGCTAATTTAAATATCAACAGGTCATATTCATTGAAAGAATAAAGTAATATCTAATTATTTTCATAATTCATTAATATTAAACTATTTAGGTATTTATTATACTGCACAAATAAGTTGAAACGAAAATTATACTTACTGTTAAAGTTATCTTTGTTGAAATATCAAGTTGAGTGAATAAACTTCGAAATTATTAGAAAGAGTAACACTTTCCTGGAGAATATTGGTGACAGTATTATATTATTAATAGCTTAAAGTAAAAATTTTTTTCATATACAAGTTGATTTGTTTAATTGATTCTTTTAAAAAAAAATCTATTTTGTTCTATGCTCAACTGACTATGATTAAATGTATTTATGAAGTATGAAGTATGTATACTATGAAATATATGTATCTAAATCATGAATAATTAATTTATCTAAATGATTTTTTTAAATGTGGCAGGCATAATTTCCAATTTGATGAAAATGTAGTAAATAGTTATAGCTTTACTCTAAGAGGTTATTACTATTGATAACAATGGTAATGACAACGTTAAATCATTAGATATTATTCTTTTTTTTGACAAGAATAAACTTATCTTTAATAAGCAGTTAGAAGTGGTTAGTTGGATAACCATCCACCATTTGTTTGTATGACGATTATACTTCTATGCAATGTTGTCTTAAATGGCTCATCTTGCAACTTTATTTTTATTATTCATACATTTACACAATAAGTAACTTAAGTTTTCTGTTAATTAATTTACTCATATATCTGAATTATTGAGACATTTTAGTCTTCTTTATTTTATAATAAACTAGCAAATGTACCCGTCTTTGACGGAATCAAAAATTCTATTATACTTGGTATTCCAACATATCAATTATAGTATTATACTAATACTATAATTAGAAATTATAGAATAGTAGAAAACACCATTATTAGTACAGTGTTAAACAAATGCCTCTGTATACATTACATTAGCTGTCTGTCCTTCAGGTTCATGGAAGAACAATCAGTTGAAACCTCTGACTATTGAGCAAGTAAACTACAGTTGACCATGTGAGAAAAACTTGGTTTCGCTAACTTGAATTCCTGCGTTAGATAAAGTCTCCCTTTGCGACTTAGTTAACGTCATTGCGAAATAGACTCTGAGGGGACCTTGCAATCATTTGAATGGAAACAGACAGTGGTTCGGAAGACTCCCCAATAGCACATCCAGTCATTATGTCCGCCTCTATGGCATATCTGTGTAGAGCACGAACTCAGAGTCGTGTCCCGTTGCACAGTTTTTGGGTCACTCATGTTTCGTAACATGAAATTTGTTACTGCTATAAATTGCAGCATCATTGGTGCTCCTACTTTAAGTTTTTACTCATGAGCAGGCAGTCCAGGAGAAATAAATTCAGAGTCAAGAAATTCAATTAGATAATGAACTGCTTCTTCATCACTAATCCAATCTCTTTACTGACTTGTAAGTTCTTTCCTCGGCTTCATATAGCGTAAGAACTTGTTTGTTGATTTCTCATGCCTGTTCATATTAAGGGCTGAGAATTGCTCGTTTACAAAACATTTATTCTCAATAGATAGTACATCCTTAACTCTGTGAAACACCATTTCAATGATGTCAAATACGCAATATATTCATGTGCTCAATTGAAATTAAAATCAACTAACAATACCTACTTGCCACACCTGTGTATTTTCAAAACAAACTTGTCTGTGAAGTTAGGAAAATACAGCTAAAAGCCCCATAACTTCGCTTCTGTACTGAATTAATAATCTATTTAGAGCCCATATTTTAAGTTAGGCACACACAAATCCAGTGTCAATGTTTCAGCTCGCTATGTCTTATGGTGGCTGAGTTTACTTGTGACAAACATTTTTCGTTAAACGTCCATAACTTCACTTCTACGTTGAATTTCCAATCAATTCAGAGCCTATATTTTAAGTTAGACCTACACAAAACTACTGTAAAAGTTTCAGCTTTATATGTCTTATGGTAGCTGAGTTTACCTGTGACAAATTTTTGCGGACAAACAGACAAACAGACAAACCGACAAACCGACAGAAATTTTTCTAAGGGTGGATTCGGTTTCTCCAATGTATGAAACGTAAAGAAAACTTGAAATGAGTCAGTTCTAAGCAATGTACAGACAAAATCATTATTTTATTTATAAAGATTAACGTTAAAAGAGAAATATAGTTGAGAAAATGTTTATCTGATTAAATAAAATATGCTATAGACAAGAAATGTTCGAAAGATAAACTTAAGACAAAAAGTTTTTAGCTGATGGAATGTTTCAAGTCACTAATTTTCTGAATTGATGTTTTCAAGAAATCCAGTAATAATTAAACAAAGAAAGAGATCAAAGTGAAATTTAAACAGTTGTGATGCTAGAGGAATTGGGCAAATAGACAATGGTTTCTCTCACTCTCTCAACAAACTCTTACTTTAGCTGAAAATTCGTTTTATCTTAAAGATATCACAAACAAAGATAACCATTAAATCAAAACTCCTTTTTATCCATTACACTTAAGAGAGTTTTCAAAAGACTTTTGTAAAATATTTTTTAAAAAATGTAATTAAATTTTTGAAATATTTCAGGTTTAAATATTTTATTTTATCATTCTAAAGAAAAAAAAACCTTTAAATATACAAAATAGTTTATCCTTTTAAGATTGCAAGTTTTTATTCTTATATCAATTCGAAATTAAATATGAAAAGAAATTAATATTGTTTGATGCTACTCAGTTCTTAAATAAATCTTTGAAGCAGTTTATTATACAAGAAGAATGTTTGCAAGAATATCAATGATTTGAATTAAAAAAAAGAAACATATTTTTGATTGAGTAGCATCATATTTTTAGATATATTGCAAACAAATTGTTATTTAAAATAGTAATATACGTGGAAACTTAGTTATTCAACGTTATCACTTTTCAAAGTTATGAAATAATTTCAGCAAGAACACAAGTTTTCTGTTAGAACTTAAAATATTTATTAACGGTATTTGAAATATATAATACTGTTTCTTTGTTTCTAGTACTCGTACCTATACTTGCATACTTCCACTTGTAGTAATTTACAGTTATGACAAGTGTGGCTCAAATGTCCTTTGGCCCCCATTTTTGCTATAAGTGAATGCCAATATTGGGTTGACTCTAAATCGAGAGGGATAAATATTGGCTCACATAAGTTTATTAGATTACAGATCTTTAAAATTAATGATTTTAACGAGCAGTATAGAACGGTTGGACATCTTCACGTTGTCATTCCAAAAATAAAATGCATAATTCAACAGTTAGAAACTTGAATATTTAGAATAGAAGAAATAATTTGTTATTCAGTTTTTGTACGGCATTTTAAGTCTAGAGACCGACATTTCCATGTTTTTGGTTCAAAAATAAAATCCATAATCCATCATTCTAAAAACTTGAATATTTAGAAAAGAAGAAATTCTTATGTACGACATATTATGTCTATATTCCGTGATATTCACGTTATCAGCCTAAAAAAAACTGTACAATCCAACAGTTAGAAACTTGAATATTTAGAATAGAAGAAATAATTTGTTATTCAGTTTTTGTACGGCATTTTAAGTCTAGGGACCGACATTTCCACGTTTTTGTTTCAAAAATAAAATCCATAATCATCATTTTAAAAACTTGAATATTCCAGAACAAGAATTAATTTGTTATTTATTACTTGCAGGGCATTTTAAGGTGGTCTAAGCCATAATATCTGAAGATAGTCATAACCATTTACTTTAAGTATTATTAATACAACCAAAATGAAACCCTGTGGGTTTTATTGTCTTCTCATCTGTTCATGAAATTAATAATCACTAACGATGCAAGCTAAACATTTTTCACACAAGAATCGTTACAGGGTTAGTCTGTCTGTTTTGCTTTAGATGTAAGAGTCTGTCAAATCACGTTTGAAGGTAAATAAAAGTCAGTGTTAATAAAGTCTTTTTCTTTGTGGCCCTGTGGTCTTATAAATTAACATAATGATGAGTGGAGGAGTTGTGAAGTAAGGGATTCAAGGCAGGAGTGCTCTTACCAGGAAGTTCGGATGTAACGCAGCTTTTTGTCTTCATTGGTTGTCAGACACTTGATGAATTGGTCTATTGTTTCCATTCTTAAATCAAGCTGAATATCTACGTTTCTAGCATGAAAAAATCATTTACTTAGGACTTCATCCATTGTATGTAATGTGAGGGTAGCCTTACAGTGTTGACCAGACTCCTCCCTAAGCTCTTTACCTCAGTCTACAATATTTAAGATACTCTTGTATAATGTGCTCATATTTATTATAAATTACAAAAGTAATTATGACAATATCTCTACATATAAAATTCGTGAGTTTGTTTGTTTGTTTGTTCGTTCACCCATTTTACGTAAAGACAAAGACCTGAAATTCAATATATATTATTTATTACCTGAATAATGTTAAATAAAAGAAAATAATCACTATATTCCCCAAATTGGAACCAGGGTAGCAAGTGTCTTGCATGCTCGCCGATGACAGTAGTAAAAATGTATTATATATAAATGGAACAAAAAATTTTTTTAAATTAATATTTGAATAATATAGACACTGGTAATAAACTAACCACTTGTTTGCATGCTACAAGTAGCAAAAACATATTAAAAAAAATAAATGTAACAAAAAAATTTTTGAATTTAAAATTTAAATTATATAAACAATGGTAATAAAGTAAAGGCATGGATCCAGGGTAGCCAGTCGCTTTCGTCCTCGCCGATGACAATAGTAAAAATGTATTATATACAAATGTAACAAAAAAAAAATTAATTTAAAATTTGCGAAATATAAACACTGGTAATAAAATAAAGGCATGGAGCCAGTGTATCCCAGAGGCTTGCGTGCTCGCTGATGATAATAGTGCAAATGAGTAGTAAGTAGTGCATATGTAAGTAGTAACAAATACATATAGAATAAACTACTACATTAGAGGTTGAAAATGAATAATTTTAGAAACAAACTTTAACACAACTGTCAGATAAAATACGAATGTCCTAAGGTAATATTATAAAAACACATTCCTTTCATTAATGTTATTATATGTCAGGTAAATAAATTGAATATTTCAATTTACAAGTTCTGTATGTTTTAAATATATTTCATGGTGGATATAACTTGAATTGATGTTTTATTTTTTTATGTGATAAAATAAATATTTTTTTAACTTTTAAATGATTTTTATTTTACTAAATATACTTAACTGTGTATATATCTTGAACCATGTTAAGAATACTATATCAAAAGCTTGGGCGATATAAGAATCTGTTCCGTGCCTTAATAACAAGAAACAAAAATTAAAATTATCCCTGTCAATTATGTTCAGTGAATTAATTAATTTCAATTCCTATTGTTATAATTTCTGAGTGACACAAAGGGTAACTGCTAGTCTAGTTAGACAATAATATCAGTTACAATAATTTGTAACTGATTTCAATAATCAGTTATTGTCTTCAGTTAGACAATAAGATCAGTTATAATAACAGTAACTTATCGTAAAAATCAAAATATATTGATTATAGTAAAAGAATAATATTCGTTATAATAATAATAATAAAAGTAGTAATAATAAACCGTGTTAATAACAAAATTAATGTAACTAAATATAATAATAATTGAAATTGATCAGTGATTTTCTATGACTATATACTAATTTCTAAATAATTAAAAGAATTGACCCTGCTACACCCTATGTTACTTCCGCAGATGTTCTACCACAGCTTAGCCTATGAAGACATCCTGTGTCAAGAGGGTTCGTTGACTCTGTGTTTTAGTGATCTTCCCTATTACCTAACCTGAAGGCAAACCTGGTGAGGCACTCCAGGTCTATGAGTGCACTAAGCTGATGTAATAGCGGTCAAGGAACCCAGACCTCTCATTCCTCTTTGCACGAATTCTATTCGTGTTCCAAATACAAACTCTTAGACATTACTGTGCCTATTAATGATAATAGAGAAATACCAGCATCCTCCTGTAAGGAGATAGTGCTCATCTACTTGGTCAATCATAGGGAGGTGGAGAAATCTGCAAACATTCATTATCTTCTTAGTTAGTTAGAACTTGACAACTTTAGCAATCAAAATATTGCTGTTTTGATTATTAGCAAAGTTTTTCCTGAGTTCATTAAATATTTTCTTGAATAATGCTATTAATATTATGACATTTTTTTCATATTATATTGCTCAGGATATACATCGTTATTAAATTACCCCAAGTGCATATCCTTATCAGTCCGCTTTTGGTACGGAGCTGTCATGTAGTTTGCCTTTCCTTCATCAATAAACTTATCCAACAAGTTTATTAGTATTTCTTCTTCTCGTGAAGAATGAAGGGACACAGTCTTGTAGTCCTGTTTTTAGCAATTAGAGTTCTTGATCTGTTTGTATGAAAACTAGTCAGATAACCATCACAACAATAGAGAGGCGGCTTGGCATATTTAATTACTTATTTTGTATTTTCCATGTTGATTCTCCTATTCTGATGCAATGTGCGCATATTTATGTTTTAATCACTCATTCTAACGCTGGAAACATACGCTATAAACATTTAGATAGGAGGATGAACTGACACATTTTTGTAAACTATGGATTTGATATAAGCTATTTGTATACATGAACTATAGATATTTTCGTTTTGCGTGTTGGCACTGATATATAACAAATTAATTGTTCTCTATTTTATCTATAGCATAATCTACTAAACTTGAGGCGTGATTCATCTTCAAATGATTTTCAACATCAGTTGATGTAGATGATACGTCATACGGTGGATGACGTATCAATGTATTAGTATGGATAAAATCAAGGTACAGAGTAAAAAACTTCGGTAAATATTTTATAAACCTCTATTAATTATAGAAGTGAAATAACCAATATATTAGCTATTAACATATAATTCATGTTAGTATATATTCAGCAATTAGTATGTACTAAGCGAGCGTATTGAATCTTCTCCCAACAGTTTCATTAAGAAGTTTGGTTACAATGTATTGTATTCTTTTATATTGTTAGTATAAACTTTTTTAATTGTAATGAAAAATGATTTGGTGGTTTAGGAAAAATTTTATTCCCAGTTACCTATGTATTGCCTGGGTATAAATATTCAGTTGTGTAAACACTGTTATTTCATAAACTTATTTATTCATTTCGCTCACTATTTTGTCTTCTGTTTACCAATATTAACATCTAGCAAGTATATCTGTATTCCCTCGTCTTCTTCTTGTATGGAATGTAGAACATACAGGTCTTCAAGTCTGTTTTTGGCACTTAGAGTTCATGTTAGCTTTTACGCAACTCTTGTAATGGAGAATCAATAGTTATTCATTTTCAAATATCCTTACTTCTGTTTACTGAGTACTTTTCTACATGTACTTATGCCTATTTGTTTAAAAAAAATGCAATTGTCTGTTATATGACTAAGTTGATTTCTAAGAATTTCTTACGCTCCTTTATTTTGAATGCTTGAAAAAATAATGATTTTTTTTGTAATTTAGTACTTAGTGATTTTTAATAATTAGTAATTTCTGAAATTACCAATTGAAATATAAACATTAAAGATATATAATATAATCATTGCTTTATCTTATATGTTATTTATGGATATACAGAATGAACACCAGTTAAGCAGTCTGAAGTACAGGAGGGTATATCCATCACATGAAGGTTTTATGAGTTCAGTAGTCAACACCAATAAAGAAGATTAATTATAAATATAACCCAAATCAGTTTAATCTGGATACATAACATTATTAATGTAGACCATCTAATTGTTCTTTGAACAGTCCAAACTAAAACTCATAATATACCGTAAGAATAAAAAGCTACTACTTTAAAAAAAAGTATTCTCAGATTTGTCATAACAGAACTATAATTGAAGCACCTCAATGGACACATATAGAAGAGAAATGTGAGCTTGAACTCATAAAACTAAAAATTTCCCTATTCTCCAGATGTATTTGAATCATAATTGAAATGCTTTCAACGAAAGTTAAACTTACTCTTTCAACACAAACTTTTGAGAAAGAGTGATAAAATGCAGTTTACTATGGGCAAAAGTCTTAAATATTTTATGGCATCCCTAGAAGTCTTATGCATTAAAAAAAAAAATAAATGTATTTGCTTCAAACTTTTAGATTGGAGATATCTTTATAATTGCAAGTATCGACATGTTCAGCATGAAACATATTGATGCTGCGATAAATGTTGTTAGAAGGCCAAGAGATTGTTGATTAGAGATTCAACGACTACTAATATAAACCTGACTCCTGTATAATTCTTTTCTGCAAAAACATACACCTGACTTAAGCACTTCTATCTGCATTTCATAGATTGCCCATATGAGCCTTTAAATTACCAATGATGTTAAAATCTCAAATACTCTATGTAATATGCCCTAGATACGTTTAATTTAAAATATCTCTAGACAATAGCAATCTCACAAGAATGGTAAGGTACACCTACTAAAAGGTCAAGAATGGTTCAGGAGCTGTAAATTTATAATAAACTTTTTTAAAATAAAATATTCTGCAAATTTACATTTATTATGTAGGTGTAAAAAAACACAAGGTTGAGACGCGTATTTTACCTTTAACTATGCAACAAAATTTGGGAACTATAAAAAAATATAGTCTTTTTACACAGCCTTTCAAGCTGTGAGTTCAAAGTTGAATTATGTCAAAACTTAGAAGTTGCCAATAAAAACTACTGGTATTTTTACATACTTTTAAAATATGTTATTTATTTTTTTTTACTTTTATTTTATTTATATTTGTTATTTACTCTTTATATGAAATATCAGTGGCAAATTTTAAAAATCAAGTTTCAATAAAAGAACTATTTTGAGGTTTTTTGAGTCCAATAAACTGACTGCGAGTGTGGATGCAAGCAGCATATCCACAAAAACCAAGCGAGTAAAAAACCACAATATTGCATATTTAAGTAATTGTTTACTTTGCCAGAAAATAACAAACGTATCACCGATTTTCAATTTTTTAGGCATACACTATCTGTTAAGCAATGCTTTTTTGTGATTTCATAGAAATTATTAAATATTTAATATTCAATATTATATTTAAAGATAAGTTCAAAATAAAAACATGTTTGAATGAAGATCCGCTCCCAAAATACACAGATATATAATGTGTAATGTAAACTGATATTTATAACGATATAAATAAAATACACAGATAAACACAGATATATATGAGTTGGGTTTTTGACAGCTTGTTACGGTTGAAAGATCTTAGTCTTGTTTTCCCATTTCATTTTGTGGTTTGATCATATATATATATATTACTGTAATAAGGTAGCAGACCTTCCTTAATACATACATCATTAAATTATGTCAAATTATGTCTTGACCTGAGGATGGTCAAGGATGACTAAAACGTCGGTTGTTTGATTTTAATTTGTAATTTATTTATCAATTAAATGGATTGTGCAAGTAAATCTTTTGGTGAATTGTTGCATTTAGTACCGAATGAATGGAAACATCAGATTAGAAATATTGAGAAGCTATATAGGAAGATCATTCGCAGAGAAGTTGGGAAGAAATTTAATTATATTATATATATATATATATTATATATATATATATATATATATATATATATTCTTTAGCTACTTTAATTATATTAAATCTATAGCAACAAAATATGTATTTTTTTAACGTAAGAAAACATTTAATGGATGAATTATACTTATAATTAATTAAATTTGTTTAAACTAGCAGCTAAGTTTAATGTTTTTTTTTTATTTTTGCACCTATATTTAATCCATGAGAAATAAGATGTCAATGGAGTAAAAGGTAGAAAGGTAGAGTTTATTAATGAAAGCGATACGTTAAACTCCTAGCAAGTTGCAAAAATAATCCCAACTTTGACTTAGAACTTTATATAAATCTGTAACAATAGAGATTGTATGAAAGAGAATGAAAATGGCTCTCAAATGGGAAACGGACCATTGAAAATGGTGAGGGGAGGTCAGTGTTTTGACCAACAATCTGGAATTAGCAATATACGGTGCGTAAGGTCAAGTATTATGGCACTAAGCTGGCGATGCGAATCGCGAGAAAGCCGCTTGAAATGGGAACAAAAAAAAAAAAATTACAGCTTGGAATATAGTGAATGGGCAAAGGAGAAATAGGCCTGGAGATAGGGCTATCTACAACCCCTAGCAGCCTCCCCCATTGATTAAACACAAACATCCCTCTCAAACAAACCCCCTAGCCCCCATGTCAATTATCATCGTAAAACTACTTACATAGACTCTTTTGTTTAGTGGATCAATAGCCTCCCAGCCACCCCTCCAACCATTCCTTTGTTTCATATTATCTTTTCACTCCCCCTCCCCCCCCCCCACTTCTAACTTTCCTCTTTATCGTTTTCTGAATAACCTCCGATTAACTTCAATGAAACGCTACCCTAGTATTCATTCCTTTTATTTTCCTTGTATTTGCTGGTCCGGATAAATACTGCGTTTACTCATTTCTTACCTTGAATTAAATAAACTTTCAAAAGAGAATAAATTTAACTTCTCATCACAATACTATATATATTAATATGTGTGTATAATATTCTTCTATCTAAATAGTATATATTCTACTATATTTTCACTTCCTGAAGGTTTGCTTCAATATAAAACAATTCTCAAAGAGACATAGGCCAACGTTTGTTCTGCATTGATCTTCACAGCTACATCAATAATAGAATTAGTTACCACAAAATGTAGAAACATAACTTGTATTATTTATATGAATATACAAATTATATTTTTAATATCACTAAAAGTAGGTAATGCCTACTTAACTATATAATAACTTAAGTATAAGCAGGTAATTTTATTAAAAGTAAAAATGCATATTTATATAAATAATGTAAATTATATTTGTCATTCTATATTTACTAATTCTCTTATTTATGTTACTCTGAAGTTGGAGTAAAGTACTTAAAAAAGTATTACACTGACCAAACTTTGAAAAACTGAAAATATTCTGTATATATATATATATATATATATATATATATATATATATATATATATATATATATATATATATATGATCAAACCACAATAAGCAAATGCAAAACAAGACTAAGATCTTTCAACCGTAACAAGCGGTCTATCGTCAGAGTCAAAACCCAACTCTGTTTTGGGTTTTTGACTTTGACGAAGACCTCTTGTTACGGTTGAAAGATCTTAGTCTTGTTTTCTCATTTTCTTATTGTGGTTTGATCATTGATTGTTATTTCACGTGTTTATGTGAAATCTTTATATATATATATATATATATATGGACTAATTTACCACAATTAAACTAGCCTTTCGTCAACACATCGTCAGAGAGCAAGTGAATATATATATATATATATATGTGTGTGTGTGTGTGTGTGTGTGCACATATATAAGCATTCATTTTTCAAAATTGTGATAAAAGAAAATGAAATTTTAAATCATTCGTAATTTTAAAAATGCCTGGTCATTAATAGTTGTTTTTTTATAAATTTACTATGACTGTTTTATTTACCAATGATAAATGACTCATTCATGTGTAGATAAACGACTTTAAGTCGAGGATATTAAAAGGGGGTCGATCGCATTGGCAGAGTAGACCAGCTCAGCTGGGAAGCAGACACTAAGTGAACAATGACATCTTATCGGTCATTGCAAGCGAACTCAGCCCTGCTGAGGGTGCCAGCGCACGAATGTAATATACGGAGATGATGGTGCATTATGGTAGACATATATCAATCACTTTTACACAGTTCTTTAGCTAGTAATATCTACGTTTCACTGTATATTACATGCGTCAACATCAATTTATATACAATATTTCTTTCATTTACAATACGATAATACTTTTTTTAACTTATTTTACAATGATTCTTAATTCTATGGTATAATAATTATCATTAGTCTGTATTAGGAGAAAAAAGTATGTCTCATTTGTTATTTATCACCAATTGTAGTTATCTCTAAACAGCATAACCACTTTGAAAATGCATTGGGACTTAAATTTTTACTCAAATAGGTTTATTAGACCATGGACCTTAAAATGTTCAAGCCCTCGAACAGGATTGGTACCAACCGATTTAAGACCTCTTCAAAGAACCTTTGTGTGTACACAAAGTTTTCCATTTCCCATATAAACAATCTAAGATCATGGTCATGATTCAGTACCCGTACTAAAGATAAATAAGCTTTCCTAAATATTTGAATGTAACAGTATTTTTAATTGCTATGTAAAATATGCTGTAAGGAAAGTGTTGTATTTGATCAACATTTCCAATTAAAATTCTTAACAAAAAAGTTAGTTTTCAAGTTTTCTGAACATCACAACACTAAAAATCTTGTATTCACCAAATTCAATATTGAGCTTCTATTATCCCTAGGATAAAATACCAAATTCATCACCAAGATTAAACATTTTAATGATTACTATGTATGAAAACTTTTTTTTATTTGCACAAAATCTGTGTACAAAATTTTGATAAATCAAAATCTTTTATTTGAAGTAAATAGAATGCATGGCGTAGAGAAATTTGTCCTGAGGACCAAGAATTAAACTTGTCTGTTTGTTTTCGAGTGATGATAATCCGACCTTTAAAGGTTTTTTTATATAGACTAAAATATTAGGCAATACGAAAATTATCTACATGTCCATACTAAATTAGTTTAAAATTGATTAAACTGAGGAAGAGTGAGAGAGACAGAGAGAGAGAGAGAGAGAGAGAGAGAGAGAGAATGAAACCAGAAAAAGATCATTGTTTGGAAAATAATAAGTACTATTGACTGGAAAGTACTCTATCAATTATTCCGATGTATGTTTGAAGCCATGACTCATATGATCATAGTCAAGATCTATCATTCATCTAAAGACAAACAACATTCCCTAGAGTAGGGGTGCCAAAGATACGGCCTCTGGGCCGGATCCGGCCCATCTGGGGATTCGGTATAGCACAGGGAATAAATCTGTATTATTATAAAAAAAAGAATGAGTTTACTCTAATTTTCTTTAAAACCTGTGATTCTAATACTGTCTACTAGGGGTATATTGTTTTAGTACACACACACACACAACATGAAAGCAACACTGCCGCAGAACTAACACAAGTAGGTAGGAGCTGAACGTCCGTTCAGTGTCTGTTGGTGCATTATCCACTTTTCCGTTGTCCTCGCACCTTCGCCAGCGAAAGATCTCTGTCAAAAAGTGGATTTAGAGTGTTAGATTTTAACAAAGATTTTTATAATTGACTTATTCTTCTTTGAACTAATTGTTTGTTTTAGTGACTAATACAAAAGAAAAAGTGAACTTACTGTTAGTGATATATAATTTTGTAATGAGCTCACTAGCCTGCATGGGATCAGATTAATCTCTATTCGGCCCCAGACCAAAATGAGTTTGTCACCGCTGCCCTAGAGACTTGAATGTAACAAAGGCTATCTTTTAAGAATTTGTAAAGTGACTGTCCTGAGTCTGTACAAGATATTATTTTCTTATTCTTTCTCTAACAAAGTCGAGTAAAACTAAAATGGGTGCAAAATTTTATTTTCCAATGTTCAAACTTATAGGCTTTCATCTTTTAATACAGTTCTAGGGTCAGAATGTGTGACTGACTTATTATTTGGCATCCAATTCAGTAATGAGACAGTCATAATACCGAGTTGATTCTAAGTTAGAAGTTCTAAATTTTACCTAACTAAAATGCATTTAGAGTAGGGGTTTTTAATAAGTATCTAACATCGTACAGGCTCGATACCGACTTCTTAACTTCCTCAAATTGAATACATGCATATTGTTAGTACCACAATATTATGTATACAAATGATATAGACACACTAACTCCTATGAGGTTGTTTGTTGACAATTTATGTACTGTGAAAACAAAATAAAATAGTAGAAATCAAGCAAATTGTGTTCAGGTATCCAAGAAGAAGCAAGAATTCTCAAGACTGAAGGATTACGAACGGGGGGAGTTAGGTTACAAACTCTATACTAGCCAGCAGCTGCCAAGACCACAATGGAAACTGGATCAGATACTATCTAACAGATCTCCTATCTCACACTCAACTTAACACCACTAATGTTAAATTTATTCAAACCTCTGACCTACTTCTTTATAGACTTCATTTTACAGAAGCTTATCCTATCTTAATATCTACCCTATAATATTATCGAAGAAAGTTTATAGTTCTTCAACGGTTAAATAATAATATATGAAAGATGATTCTAAAAAAAAAAGGATTCTTTTAGATTTCATCTTTAAATATTTTTCTGAGCAGTTTACTAATCGAAAAACACATATTTCTCTTTTAATCATTGATTTCAAAACCTTCTGCATTTATTCGTGAGCAGTACAATCATTGATAGTGAGATATTTATCACCAGTACTTTCTTGAGACCGCATCCCATCTTCTGATTAAGTCTGATGTAACCTGATGATAAACACAAAATTTTCAAAAATAAGTTATTTTTATACATAAACATATTTTTACTGTAGACTGCATTTTACCTTCTTGAGAAAACTATTTTAAGTAGTACACTTACTGTTCTCCACAGTTCCTGACAGAATATATGTAAAAAAAAGTTCTAACAGTATTACAAGAGCGAAAGAAAGAGACCTTTGAAAGAACCATGATAAATTAAAAGAAATTTTATAAACAAAACAAAATAATTTTATTTTGTTTTATTATTAATGAAGTATATTTATTAGTTAATTAACATAAAATATAAATAATTCAAATTGTAATTAGTATTTATAATACTTTACTTTTCCAAGTAATTTACATTTAAAAATTATTTATTTATGTTAAGGATAATATAAAAAATTAAGGCGAAGAACTTCAGAAGTGTAATATTGCTCTTGTAAATTATATAAATTAATGCGATTTTCTTATGCATACTCACTATAATTAATATCTTCTAAGTACAAAAACTAATGTTTCTGGAATGATTAAAAGAAGGGAAATTGTACTTGTTCAATTGTCCAAGATGAAGAAGTGTTTTTTTTTGCACCAGGACTATCGGTGTAACAATTGTCATTAGAATCCATTAAAATGCTCAACTTTTATTGTGATTGCAAAATTTTAGGTACACACCAACCTACCCACAACTAGGCATCATCTTAATCATATCAAAAATAGACTCAATTACTTCATTACGTAAATACAGGGTGACCCAAAAAAAAAATGGAGTGAGCTCCAGACCCTCTACCCGTCGCTCATGAGCAAGTTCTCACATTTCAAACCTGTCCCGAGTTTGGCTGAAAGAGAACTTCGTAGGCCGAGTGATCAGTCTCAAGACTGATTTTGTGTGGGCACCCAATAGCCCGGACCTAAGCCCCCCCCCCCCAGATTTTTTTCTTTGGTGCTCAAGAAATGCACTGAGCTAAATGGAGGCCATCTAGAACACATGCTGTTGAACGGAGAAAAAAAGGCCAAAGACCCTAGTGTTTTGATGTGATGTTTTGAATATAATAAACTAGTTATGACCAAAGTTTCATTTGGACAAAACACTAGGAAACGGGGCCTAATTAGAGTTGGGGCCCGTTTATTTTTTGGGTCACCCTATATTTATCAAAGAAATTTAGGCACTAGTTATGCTTGTAGGAGTTAATAAATAAAATAATTAAATGTTATAAAAGATTGTAAAACAAATAGAAGAAATAAAATTCTAGATAAAAAACAACTAGCTAGTAAGTAGTTCAAACATTAAGAAGTTGTAGAGCATTGAACTTTCTTTTGAACTCTCTACTCCTATAGATAATGAACACCCCTTAAAAATTATAAATTTTTGTAATAATATATAGTTTGTACATAAATAATCTAATAATGAACCAATTACATGAAATCCATAAAGTAATTTCAAATAATTTTTTTTAACCATAAAATTCCTCCTCGGATAGGATGCTAAACAATTTGTCCACTGTTCAAACGTTAGGAGCATTTCAAAGATCCTTGACTGAGGCAAAATTTAGGGCATTCTATATAGAATCAACCCGATAATGTGGCTCAACAATTACTAAAATAGATACCAAATATTAAATAACCCACACTTTGCCCTAATAGAAAGCAATAAAAGGTGAAGACCAATAAGTGCATTGTAAAACAAAACAAACAAAATGTTCTCGATTAATATTTTACTAATAACATGTAAATTGTACAAAGTAATCAAATTTAAATTGGACGTAAAAATATAGTAATATAACTTTTAAAATATTACAATACTATGACAATCTAATGAAAACACTATATGGCTACCATATAAATCCTGTTTGAATATTTAAACGGTCAGATCGTTAAGCCTTGATAAAATTTTCACAGTAATGTATTAATTTATATACATATATATATGTACTTCGTACTTCTTCCTGATGACGACGGATGTCAAAATATTGAAGTGAATTCTGTAGTGATTTTCTCTGTTCTTTTCTTTGTGTTGATGTTTTTATTGAATAATTTGCTTTCATTCAACGCAAAATATATATTTGCGGATCCGTGTGTATCAATACAGACCACGTTGGAAAACTCAGTTCTACAAAATTATTTATCAAAAAAAATATTAATCGATTTCCACGTTTTTTTTTTTAAATGACAGATTTTTGTACGAGCATTCCCAAGTTTCTCTATTTCTCTATAAAATTGATTGCTATTTTGTTAAGTTGATACAAATAAATTTTAATTTATGAATTGTATAAATTTATCAAAGTTTAGCCTGACAGTTGCTAAATATTTATCGCAAAGTGTACGATGTTCCAAGAACTTGAGTCTTCCTGTTTAACTTTCTAATATGAAAGTTTTTAAATTAAATTGTTGCAAAATCAAATTATTTAAAAATTTATATAGGAGACAATATGTAGTACCTATAAAAAAAAGTTATAGGTACTACAATTAAAAAGATATCAGTTCTTAAGATTCTCCATTTTTATTGCAAATTTTTAACGCACAGAAAAAAAGTGATCAATCAAAAAGATACCCGAAGTAGAACTAGTGATTACTTGGAATGACAGTTGTATGTTTGGCTGTCCTTTTTTTCACTACCTCTGATTAGTGGAGTTTAGTGCTTAGAAGCCGTGAACTTCTGGCATCTAGCAACCTAGTCGTGACAGCAAAACAATAAGAGATCAAGTCTGATATCTGGAAATCCAGTGTTGCCAACTATTGTACCCTTTAATCTATCACAGTTTAGATGAAATAAATACCACTACTAGTTATTGAGGATTCAAAAATAAACAGTATTCTAGTATTGAAAAATTGAAATATATTTCTTATAGGGATTTAAATAAAAGTCATATTAAATAAGTGCAAAAATTAAAGATATATGTCCTGTTTTGGAAACAGGTTAGATTGGATACAGTGGCAGTGACTCAAAAGAGAACACACACAGGACAAACATTTACCCTTTTTGGTACTACAAAATGATCATTCTACTATAATTGGAGTCCTAAATTTTGCCTTTGCTCAAGTGTATTTAGAGTGGGGATCTTTAACCAGTACCCTCTCTGAGGGACGACGTTCGCAGATTTATTCGTGAATAGAGTGCTATTACCAGTTCAGAGGCGAGCACGTTGCCATTGTGCTAACCTGGTCCCCTTGTTCTGGAAACATTGGTTTTAACCAACAAAGATTAATAGTTGATCTAAATTCTTAATAGGCTCTTAATTGATTATATAAATAAATATTTGTTTAATTATTCAACTAATTATTATACTCTTAAAAACTAATTATACTTAACAAATACAATGTTATAATTAATAATGAAGGAATAAATGAATCAATGGCTCTATAATGTTAAATATCATAAACTATAAATCTTTTCATTTTCAAAGAAGTTTAATTTATATTTTTAAGTAAAATGTATGTTTAAATATAATTATAATTACAATTAATTATTTAATTATTATAATTAATAATAATTATAATTATTGTTTAAAATAAAACAATATCTTGAACTCACATAAAAACATTTCTTTAAACTATTAAGTTTCTTTTGTAAAGAAAATTGCTTTTGTATTTTATTGTTTTTATAGTAGATCTAAATCACTGTTAACTATATTACCCATAGATTGAATAATATTCACTCAACATCCACAGAGATGCCTACAAAATAATCTGATAGAAGTCCATTAACTCTCAAAGTCTTTGAATTAATAAATCCCATCAAGCCTTCCCCTTTAGTCCTTCTGTTTCATACTTCCTTCTGTCCTTTTGGCATCTGACTCAAATCCGTTGTTATTAAATCCCCCAACCCCACCCAACCCCCAAAATTATATTTATGTTTTGTTCAAGAAACACTGGTTTTAATCAATAGTCAACTTCAAAAATATTTCAAAAAAATATAAAAAAAACTCCTGTTGTGTCGTCAATAGTGCAAAATAATGTCTTCTAACATTGGTCATTCGGAATATATGCTTACCTGAACATTTGCAAAACTTAAGCAACAAAATACTTAGCATGTGCATTGCACCTGTTATTCTAACCACAAGCAAGTATAACTCACAATATATGGTATACAAAATATGGTGAGGACTACATAACATTTTACTCTAAATAAACTCATTAACATAAGTAACAAACAAGTAATTTAAAAAATTATTTTATTTTAGCGATAATACTACTTTTACCAATTTCGGTTAATATATATAGGTGTGTTCTCTAATCGGGATCGGTTAATTTTGTAGGTTAAAAAATGCCGACGTTTCGGCTTTAGCTGGCCATGCTATAAAAGAAATGTCACACGTTCGATTCTGAAGATACAACAATAATAGAAAAAGAAAAAGATGAGCAAAGAAGAAAGATACTTGAGATGTTATATATTAAAACGGATCTAAGTTCGATTAATCATAGATGTGATATTACTAATTTAAGTAATATTTATTCTGGAGTGTTATACTGAGTTTTAGTGAAATGTGATTTACTTCGTTCCCTTGAGTGAACAGTGTTGAAGTTACTTGTAATGTTACCTCATTGGTCTAGTCGAAGGTTTTGTCTGGTTAACATTGTTGGTCTTTTAAATAATGTAAATTTTATTTTCTTAGTTAAAAATTCTTACTTCTATAAATAATATTATTTTATGTATCTCTGAAATACTTTTGATTGTAATATTCATAAGTTGTAACAATGCATTTTTATATGGTATTGTGTATAGGTTTGATGTTGATATGTGATTTCTTATTATCCTTTGTTTGTAGGCTTTTGAAAAAGGTTTTAAATAAAACTGAAGTGTTGGCAATGAGAGTTTGATTTTTTATCCTTGAAAATTGACCGAATATCGATTAGTGAACACAGCTATTCTATCATAACGGTCGATATATTATTGAATTTGTTATACATATATAATTAAATGAAACGGTCCATCGGACTTTTAAATAAAAACCAATTAAAAGAGATAGCACACAGATAAACACAGGAATAACTCACTTCTATATTTCCATTGAAAAAAGACTAAGATCTTTTTTCCCTTTTCATATTGTGGTTTGATCATTGATTGTTATTTCACGTGTTTATGTAAAATCATGTATGTATGTATCATATATGTTTTATATATGTATATATAACCAATTAAATGAAACGATTCCACAAAGTAAATAAAAGTTGGACGCAGTTCTTCTTGAATATATATATATATATATATTTAAAAATTTATGTCCGATATCACTTTACTTAGTATTTAGTTTCTATCGTAAAATCGTTTCATTTAATTGGTTTTATATTTAATTTATGGGATCCGAAACATACAAGTACATCATAATCTAAAAATTCGTGTTTAAATTACCAAAAAAAATATATAAAAAATAATCTCAGTGTCTTTCAAAACATATAAATCCATCACAATCTAAAAATTAATTTATTCTAAGTATTATATACTTATATGGTAGTAAAGTAAAAAACATACTATGTTACTAAATTATTTTTCTATGATTTCCTTATTGTTTTCTTTATTTTTACTTTAATCTACGATGATCCTGAAAAAAATCGTTTCACATTTTAAAGTGTTTACACGCTTTTAGATTTTGGTTGGATGGCTGTTGTGTACGCTATTTTTTTTAACCCTCCTCGTTTGTATGTATCTCCATTCAATTAACCATAATGGAATTTCGTAATACAATTCTTTGTGTGAAGTAGAACCCTGTTAATGGAAATGTTTAACTATAGAAAGTATACTTTATCTTACTTTATATCTAAATAATATTAGCTTTTTTTTATTTTTCCTGATTTTTTAGAAACTTTAAATTTCACAAAATGTTTTGTCACAATATATATCTTTTATGATAATATGAAATATTAATTTCTATCTCTAATTTTTTGTGTAATTTGTTCGCCTTAATTGCATTCTATACAGGTTCAAATTACTAATTTAGTAGGTGGAAAATTATTTTCATAATTAATTCAATATTCAATAATAATTAATCAATTGGAATATTTCGTCATTGAAAATAATCAATTTCAGAGAAGTGCATAAACGCATTACATATTGTATTTATTCAACTCCTAATTGATAACTCATCAGACTTTACTTTATATTCAGTTCAATTATCTGATTATAACATGTTTTCATTGAATTTCACTAATCTTACTGGTTAGGTATCTTTACTCCTTTCATTTTGTAATTGGCTATTAACATTTCTACATAATACGATTTCAAACAATGCCATTGTTACCTATTTCTCTCGTTATTAATCACCATTATTCTTCTAAGCCTCCATCAATTGATATAAACAAGAATGTTAAACAAAAGAAAGGTTTTATCTTTACGTATTATATATTAGAAAAACCCAATCCAAGTTTACAAAATGTCTATCTCTTTGTTTGTTTGTCCAAAAATTTCATCGATAGTAAAACTCAGCCACTATAAGTCATAGCAACCTGAAACTTTGACCGTAGATTTGTGCAAGTTGAACTTAAAAGCTCATATTCGAATGGATTAGAAATTCAACGTAGAAGCGAAGTTAAGGACTTTTAAAGTATGTTTGGCTAGCTAAACAGGTTAGTCAACTAACAATACCTACTTGCTATAGTATTAGCTACCTCTAAAAACAGCTGTATATTTTTAAACTGAAAATACCAAACAGAAATTTTTCTAAAGGTTAATTTGGTTTCTCTGATCTATTAAACCTAAAGATAACTTGAAATGAGTCAGTCTAAGTAATGTACAGGCAAAGTCTGTTTAGATATATAGGTATATTTAGGTGTCTGATACTGTAGCAAGTAGGTACTATTAGTTAATCTTAATTTCGTTTGAGTTCATCATAATTTACTCGCTTTAAAAATGGGGGTCCTACCTACCTACGTACTAAATAAGAAGTTTTCTTAAAATAAAATCAAATTTTATCCAGTATCCAAAGCTGCAAAACGTAAAATAAATTCCTGATCTAATGATCAGTTATGGACTGTACTATAATGATATTTTCTATGCTTCTATAATTTCTTATAATATTTTGTAATGTCATGTATCATTTCTAAATTTTTTTTGAAGTGCCAGTCAAAGACGGGCACATCTGCTAGTTGATCAATAAATAAATTAATTTGTTTAATTTTTTTTTTATTATTTTGATTTAATTTCTTTGATTTTTTTCTTATTTCTGATAATGCGTTATTTGTAGTGAAGGTAAATATAGATCAATCTATATTTGTTTGTTTGTTTTCCAAAGTCCACACTTATAAAGTTTTCCTCTTTAGTGCTATTCCATGGGTAGAATTGTGGCTCATTTATTATTTGCTCATTTTAGTAATTTATGAGCCATATTATCTGTTAATTTTACATTTTAAGTCCTAAATTTTTGTCTAACTTAAATATATCACAGTAGGGATCTTTAACGAATACCTGACGTTGTACGGGTTCGGGACCGACGGCTTAATGTTCTCTACAAGGGGCGATCTATATTTTCTTTGCTTTGACGAACATGTAAACAAAAAATACTTCTTCATGATCAGATATTGGTTTATGTATTAATGAAATTGTATCAACAGTTTAAACAAATGCTTAAATAAAAAATTATCATACTACGAGTATATACGAGTAGATACTGTTACAGCTTTTTCCGATGATACCCAACAAAAGAAAGAGTGCATTACTATGTCATTGTTTCTATTCAAATAAATCAATGGCATTATTTTATACAATAAATAAATTCTATATTAAATATAAAAGTATCATTAAAAAGAAGATATAGTGTATTATTTTCATATATAATGTAATGGGTGAAAGTAATACTGTAATAATTAAAATATTTAAAATTTCTTTTTAGAAATTACAATAGTAACGTCGATATACTCTGAATATGACCACGTAAGTCAGTTTACTTACTTTATTATTACTTCATAATAATCCTTTGTTATCATTTTTTTTTTTCAATATATGTATAATTTATAATTTGAAGACTGATCACTTAAGAAGTGAGGAATTTTTTAGATAAATTATAGAAATGGTAAATTAAATTTTGTTCTCCAATTTTATGAAAAATATGTCAATAACATCAATTTTTATAAACAATAAGTTATATTAATTTTTTTAAACCCTCAGATTCTTGGAGTTAATATAGTTTTTTTCTAATTAATAAGTTAATATGTTGGAAAAAATAAATTTATTTAATATAGATTTAATTGGAGTTAATATAGTTCTTTCTAATTATTACGCTAATATGTTGGAAAAAAATAAATTTATTTAATATATATTAGCTGTATTTTTTTTTATTTTTGTAAATTAATTAATTAATTCACAAGTGTCTTCTAATACCTAGTTTTTTTGGCATTTTTAAATGTCTATTAAAAATATTTGTAAGCTATTAAAATAGATAAACAATGTAAATACTCAGTAATGCAAGTCGGTTTATCTAACCTCTTATTCATGCATATAAATAATGACAAACGGAGTATAAATTTAACAGAAGCAAATACAGGTATATATCACCCAACGTCGTTAATTGGGACCAGGAGAGGCGACTTATGGTAAGTCGAATCAACTGGTCTCTAGGCTAGCCTAGCCATTCCTAGTTCTGCGTAATAATTTATTCATTAATACAATCTTCAATAACATAGGCCAAATAAGAATCTATTGTAAGTTTTCAAACAATAAATTTTACTTTTAATACTGTATGGTATGGAAAAAAAAAGTTTATGAATAGCCTACAATTTGATGTTTACCGTATATTGCGAATATACGTTAAGTTGAATATCTCACGTAAACTTTATTTTTATGTTTTTTCCATGTATGTATTTTCTTTCTTTTTTTTTTTTTGTTTTGAAAACTGACGTATAATAGAGATTGATTTAACTCGAAAAGACGTAGGCTAAGTTATACCTGTAGTCTCGCATTTTATATCGATGTTGACACGAAATATTGTAGAGTCTTCATTACTTAATTTTGACTGGAAAAATACTCTAAACATAAATAATGATTTGCGAAGATTAAATAAATGTTTAAAAAGTGTTTTTATATTTTTCTTCACATCTTTTCCTGTTCAACCTTTCTACTTTTTTCTGTTACTTTTACCCATGTTATAATATATATCTCCTATAATCACTTCATAACTTTAATCCACTCTTTGACTTGAGGCTGTGATTATGATTACAATGGTTTATAGATTGATATATTTGCACATGTTTATTCTAAATCTTGTTAAAGAATGTAATTCAATAATTTTGAAATTAAAAAAATATTCAAATATGGATATAAAAATTATTATAAATAACAGAATAAGGTAAGTAAGGTTCTACAGGTACAATTATAATAAAGTATAGAAATAACTTTCAACATAGGTTTCTTGAGGATTAGGTCCAAAGATTAACTACTCTTGATTGTAAGCCGACATTCACCCAAGATTTTCGGCATTCTCTATGCCAAAAATAATTTATTAAAAAAATAAGTACTATTGTAAAAAATCTCTGCAAAAAAAATACCTCCAGAGAAAATCAACTAACACAAAACAAAAAAACACAATCAGCAACGCACAAATAAAGTAAAATAAAACCAAAGATGTATAGTGCTATCAATTTTTATAGAACATATGTGTTTCTAACATAATTACTTTTATAAATTATTAAAGCAAAACAATTTAAAAAGGTTATTAATGCTGAAAAATAACTCTGCGAGAATAACTCCCCAGAAAATTCAAGAAAACAGAGTACAAAAAACACAATCAGTAACAAACACAAATAAGTAAATATAATCAAATTCAAAAATGTCGGCTCATAATCGGGAGTAGTTAATCTTTGGACCAAATCCTCAAGAAACCATTTTTTAATTTTAAAAATTAGTGGTAATTTTAAAAATTAGAAGCTATATAGAAATACATGATGGGTTTTTTATGATTTAGGTTGAAAAATAAAGATTGTTGATTTTAGTGTTAAAAACATAGTTTATACATGGACGCAATATTATTGCACTTGTTTGTGTAAAGTTTTAATTCAGTTGATGACAACAGGCCTCTATGATGTGTCGGTGGTTCGCTTTTGTTTATTTATCGCAAGTACCGCTGTCTAGATGAAGCTTGCACAGGGGAGGGGTCTGCTCTCGAGCCGCAGCACAAAGGTTTCCATGGAGCACAATATTTACCTCGTGGGTGGGGGTCGGCTAGCAATTCAATTTCCGCTGAAGGGTTGCCCTCAGATGAATAATTAGATGAAGGGAAGAGATTGTGGCCGGCTCAGCTGGCCGGCTTGCCTGCGTCAAATCGTTTCATCCGCAATACTCTTGTTAACGCGCTCAACAGATTCTAACTTAATTCCCGAGTTCTACCACACTATCCGACCGCCACATATTGTCCCCAAGTCACCTGTAGTCGGCATTAATTTACAATAAACACAATATACCTCCAGCCTTCTAACCAGTCATCCACTTCAATGGAAAGCATATAAACATGTATTTATCCTCAGTAAATAACAAACATATAAACCCACATTACGCTATCCACCTTCTGTGCTCTCTCAAATAGCTTAATTATGTTTGATGACATATTACATATGAATTCATGTTGTTTTAGGAAAAGCTTTAGGCAGATCAAACGAATAACCTAACAGGTTCTACCTCCTTATTGTTTACATTTTCCTACCCAACTGTCAGTTACAAAAATAATTATGAAGCAATTACAATAGAATAACAAATATATCCATTGACTTTCTTACTCTGAAAATCCACAAATGTTTAAAAAAATTGATGGTTCCCTCCAATAAAAGAAAAGCCGTTGGAAAACCGTTTTCTACGGTCATTAAAACAATTTTTTTTAAATAAAACTCTAAAGATGGAGAAATTAGGTTAAAAAATAATAATAAATAAGTTTCAGAAAATCTTCAGACAGAGCAATCCGGCTAAATGATAAAATATGCAGAGAAAAATTTAGCAAACTTCAATGACATGTCAGAAAATTAAATACATCTTCATTTATTTTAAACACTCATCAAAACAATCCTTATCTAAGGTATAATTTATTCAACAAATGTAAGTTACAATGTTACAATCAAATCCTTGTAAAACAGTTTGTTTACTTTACAAGTACACTAAAAAACTACTTCGTATATTTCATCTAAACTTACAAACCATCATGATAATTACAACATAAGATAATAATTATCTATTATTGGTTTAAAGAGTTCAATTTTATGTTGAATTCATATTTGATAAAATAATATGCTACTATATGTGTTATTATTATTCGTTACAGTTCTTCAGAAAAAATCAGAGTAAACAGAAAATTTTGCAATAAAACTCTTGAAACAATTATCACAAATTGTTAACAAAAAAAGTACTTTTACAGTTCTATTTAAGCAATTTTAACCTACAAGGAATGTATTTATAAAAGGGATTTTAGAATAAAAAGTGAGAATAGAAAAGAAAAACAAATCATTTTCTTAGAGAATCGCTTTTCTGTTAAGAGTTCTATCCAACTTTTTTTGTAGAAATTGATTAGCTTTTATTCAGAGTTTTTGAAATGATGTTATAAATAGAAATAATTTAAGTATTTTACAAAAGAAAAATGAGTATTCTTTGATTTTTAAATATCTTTTGTCGTCGGCAATTATGCAATAGCACAGCAAGTATTGTGTTCAGATCTCATACCAACCTTAAGAAAAACCTACAGAAGGCTATTAATAATATTTAGAATAGAAATTTACATTGATATAAAAAAAAATTGTTTTTCCCATTTATCAAAAGATTCAATTTATTTATTTTTACTTTAAACAATTCAAAGAGATTGATTTAAAATCTTTATTATAATGAATTATAATTATTTATTATAAAAGCTCTGGACTTATAATTACTAGAATCCGAACTGGTCAAACACTCACTCAAGTCTACGATTTAATTTTGTGGGAGGTGAATGAATCAGAAAACGTCGTTCCACGAAGAAAACGTTCGTCGGTACGATGTCAGGTACTCGTTAATGATCCCTACTCTAAATACACCTGAGTTAAGCGAAATTTATTATTACCAATTTTGACTCTGTATCTAAGTATAAATCAGTAAAACTGATAAGTCATATAATATATAACAAAAATAATGAAATTAATATATGAAAAGAACTTCATAAAAATATAAAAAAATCAGATTATTATCACCTAAAAAAAAAGTTATTTGCTACAATTGTTTTAGGGAAAATTTTATCTTGAGATAGCATCTCCGCCTTCGAAATCTTGTAAATTTCTGCATATTATAACAATATAATATATAACAAAAATAATGAAATTAATATATGAAAAAACTTCATAAAAAATATAAAAAAATCAGAGTCCCTAAAAAAAAAATTATTTGCTATAATTGTTTTAGGGAAAATTTTATCTTGAGATAGCATCTCAGCCTTCGAAATCTTGTAAATTTCTGCATAAATGTATATTAATTTGTTGTTTATTATTAGGTTACATTTTAAGATAACTCGTCACTGATACAAGTATTCCTACAGATCAGTTTTTTGTATAAACTTTTGTTTATTGTAAGATATCATAATGTTTTATTCATTTCAATTCTTATCATTCTTTGAATTAAAAGCTGTTTGTTAACCTCTCTTCCTTCCCTCTTTACTAATTTGTCTATTTCATGGTCTTTTTGTTAAATGTCATTGAGTCTTGAAAGAGTTATCAATCTAGAAATTTATCACTCTGTTGTTAAAACAACAGTTTTTACGGTGGAAATGATTGAGAAATTCTTAAAAGTGGGCTATGAACAAGAGGGTTTGGATGAGATAAGGATTTTTGTGTCCCATCTGTTACCAGCCTAATAAACTGGGTAAAAATAGATGTTTAAATAATTAAATTATACATACTTGGTGAATTTTAACTATTAATAATAATTTTTAGACAATTTTTATTAGCTTAAGAATTATTCAAAATTTTAAACAACGGATTTATGTGTTATATTACAGAGATTTTTAAGTCCAGGTTTATTGATTCATTTTCATAAAGTCAGTTAAATAAACTTGGAATATAAAAAAATAAGTAAAACAAACTTGGTTTTTATAATCGGCTAACAGAAATAACCTATAACTTTGCCTATAACTGAAATCAGTTAACACTTTATACAAGCAACATAGAAATTTATATGATAGCCAAAGCTCAACGAGAATTGAAATTGTAAAATGAAAAACTGTTGATTCACGACTAAAAAAGAAACTCTACAAACAATTTGGTGTTTAAAAACTTCTACGATAAACTTAGAAGTTAAGAGAAGCGGAAAGAGGATTGAATGTGTTTTGGGCAAAAGAAAATGTCTCGAGGTGAAGTTTTTAGGTGATGCATAAAGGATGTTTTAAACAGGACATAAAGCCAGGTCCAGTGAAAAAATATCAATGGCTGGAGAAGGAGATAGCTGGAAGAATAGGGAAAAAATGGCGTCCTTTCTTTTGGATACACGGCGAAGAGGGGGAAAGTTTGCATAATGCAGAGCTCGGTAGAGATAAGAGAAGGGTGGGGGGATGACTGCCCACTAATCTCATAACGCGCCCTCTGGTTACCATCGCCGGAATTAAGCCAACCCGCCAGCCGCCGTCAAATATCCCCGTTATTGCCTTATGTAAATCGACCTTGAACAATGTTAAGGTGACTTAGAGCTTTATGGAGATTTAATTAACTCTGTATGAAAGAGCAGGATCATTGGGAAGGGATGCCTGACCCCTGGGGCTTCTGCGAATCACCTTCAACAAATCTAGCAATATCAACTTCACATATCTGTGCAAATGTGTAAATAAGTGCAAATCGAACCCAACTGAAAAGCTTATTGGTATCAACACAGTCAATTCTTCTTCTTGTTTGCGAACCAAATGAACTACCTTTGCAGCTTTTAATTAGTGTTAGTCAGAAAATGTTTATTTAACTAACATGAGATTCATTTCAGTGTTATACAGAAAATCTTATGTCAGTATAGCAAAATTGAACTCATTCTATGAAAACACAACTCTACTATCATTACAGTGACATAGTGACTCTTTTACCATTACAATAACATAGTAACTCTTTCATCACTACAGTGGCATAGCGATTCTTTTATCATTACAGTAACATAGTGACTCTTTTATCTCTACAGTAACATAGTGACTCTTTTATCATTACAATAACATAGTGACGCTTTCATCACTACAGTGAAATAGCGATTCTTTTATTATTACAGTGACATAGAGTCTTTTTGTCACGAATGGCAGTCGTATTATTTCCATCCCTTCTACCACGATCATTGTTAGTAGATTTTGTGTTTAACAAATTTAAGAGTTTAAATGGACTAAATCTATCGTTTTAGCAGCTCATAATATTGAATCAGTTTATTTAAAATCCTTTCAAATGCAAATGAAAATTTACACAATCCACCGAGTGGATCTGTGATGCAATCAATGATCAAACCACAATACGAAACGGGAAAAAAAGACTAGATCTCAGTTGCGTTTTTGACTCTGACAAAGATCGCATGTTACGGTTGAAAGATACAATAATTCAAGTAGAGCGTTCTTTTAGTCATACCTTAATGGTCTCAAATCAATTGATTTAACAATATCAGACTTAAGTATTTTTAAAGAAATATTTAATACGCTATAAAAACTATTACAATAACACATAATTAAGTTTACCGTTTCCAAAACGTTACAAAAGATGTGTTTTACCATTCTCCAAATATTTGGTGATGGAAGATCCACCCAAAAGTTTGTAGTTAATATGAACAACTTAGAACTCTCTTATAACAGGTTCCTTTATATGTGTCAATAGACTTGGCAAGTTTGACTAATGCATGTTCAGGACATTGTGTGAGAAATTCGGCAAACAGTAAATACGTAAATTGTGCTTTAATGTCATTCAACGGTATGGACCAATTTGCAAACGCCTGCCTTGACTAACAACACTGACTGCAATATGGATGTTTCTAACAAAGTGAATATATTCATGTAACAAGCGGCCATTATTAAAACTTTATCAAGTGAACACTAAATCATTTTAAACTTGGTGTATTCATTATTTTAACTAATGTTTAACAATAACTTCTTCAGAACTCATCCTTAACTCAAACTTATAACAGGCAGTCTATTGATTTGAATTTGATAATTTCTTATGCTAATTATGATGAAATGTTGGATACTTGCTCTAACATTTCACATTGAAACTATACTATTGATTTCAATGGTAAAGAAATCATTGCTTTCCTCCAGAGATTCCCAATCCTGTGGCTCCCTAAGAGCTATGCTATCGCCATAGCCGTCATTTTGCCAACTCAAGTGTATTTAAAGTCGGAATCTTTACGAGCACCTGGCATCATACATGCTTAGGGCCGATAGATTAACCTCCTCTTCAAGGGACGACTTGCTCAGACTTTCTTCACCTACCATGTGAATAAATCGAGGGAACTCTTTGAAGAAAGAAAAAAGATTTCGTAAAAGTAAACAAGTGATAGGTATTAAGATTTTTTTTGTTTTTATAAACATAAAGTGGTTTAATTATACATGAGTGGTTTCTTAAATGGATAAATCCATTCCAAAGTGAAGAAGACAAAATAGATATACACCTTACTACTAGTTTGTTTTATCCTATTTTATTTTTCTAAATTCTTATTCTTAACTAGTTTCCCATACTTACCCTTTTATTCAGTCTCTATCTTTTATTTACTAAAACGACCAATGCAAGTTTTTTGTATTGTATTTATTTTTTATTTATTTATTTATTTTTTTCTTTTTTAATCTATCATTATTTTTGTTTTTTATAGTTTGTTTTTATCTTATATTGCTTATAATTTTTCACCTTTTTATAGTTTTACCCAACCAGTACTGCTTATCTGAATTTCTGTTTATATCTTCTCCTAATTCTATACTTTAAGACCGGGTACGGTTGACAGCACTGGCGGTTGCTGGGTTGGTTACTTGCCGTTGCGTCTACAACGTGCTTGGTGTCCCATTCTCTTTTCTCCTGAAGACGAATTACCCGAAAATTTGAGTCTGTAAAGTGTGTTTCCCTACTTTGTGTTGCTCTTTGTTAATCTCGAACTCTTATTGTGTCCAGTTTGGATCGTATTTCGTTTTATCAGTGAATATATATATATATATATATATATATATATATGGTTATATGGTTATATATATATATAAATACCAATATATATATATATATATATATATATATATATATATATATATGCACAGTTAAATTTCTTGCCATTTTCTCTATGAATGATTTTTCGGTATAGCTTCTCGAGTTTTCTGATCTGACACTTCCATTCGTTTGGTACTAAGTGCAATAAATCTCCAAAAGATTTGCAATTAAATTCCATTTAATTGATAGATACCTTACAATTTAAAAATAAAAAACCAACGCTTCAGTCATCATTGACCATTCTCAGGGTGTAATAATATATAAAATTACTAAATAAAAGGAACTCACTACTCAAAAATAAAAAATATATCCTACATACTATACAAGAGTTTAAAATTAACAATAGATAAGACAAGAGTAAACAGTAAACATAACTGTTTTTAATAATAATAATAATATATATATATATACAAAAAAATTATAGTTAATGAAGTAATACATATTACTTTTACTATGAGTGAAAGAAAATTTCCTACTTTATTCGACTAATCTTATATTTTTCTAACACCACAATATCACAAACATGGTAAATGTTTGTTATTTGAAAAATAAGTTGATTTTGTTGGTTTTTTATCATTTATGATTTTTAATATGAATTCTGTAAGTATTAAATGAACTATAGCTTAAATATTAAGATTTTTTTATATATTTTAAAATAAAAGAAAAATATTTTTTAATGTATATTTCAATTAATGTAGGAAGAAATAAAATCAGCATGAACTGTCAGACAGTTTATCAAAATTAGAATCCAATGTACATAAATTTCAAAAGAAATCTAATCTTTATTCTACTATTTTTCGGTGAAACTTGAGGAAAAGTAATTTAAAAGAAAAATAACTTGGCAGTCTGGTTATAATGTATAAAGTGAAGTGGCTGTAAATATTGTTAAGCGGTGTAAGGGATCAGTATGCATTAGGTCTGTCGGGCGAATTGTCAGTTAGCAAGGAGCCAATCTAAAATCAGCTGATCAAAAATCTCGTTAAGGAAGTGGCGGGATGCGGGTCACACGTCCTCGCTGTGTCCTATATAGCGGATCAACCATCAGCCACCGCTTATTTCAAAGCCCTAAAGGATCATCGGCTGGGGATCAATCAAGAAAACCTTAACCCCGACTCCCATAAAGGACCTAGCGTGCCCATTTCACAACGAGCCTCTTTCTATTTTCCCAATACCCCCACGTATTACCTCAAACCCCTTCTATCAAAAAGGGCTCACATCTTAAACCCTTTTTACCTCCTGCTCTTTCTGATAACCCCCCTCTCCTGCCCTTCATTCTCTACTCCCTTAAAGTTACCCCCCTCCCCCCCCTCACACCATCATCACCACCACTCAAACTTCTCTGAAGAAATCCAGAAATCCCCACTCCTAGGATGAGTTTTTAATTTCCCACGTCTGTATCTCTGGCAGATCCCAAGACTTTGATTAACTTGAGCAACTTTTTCAATTCCAAACTCCGATCGAAGAAAGGGCCCTAATCCTCGAGAATGTAAAGGCATAATGCTCCCCCCCCCCCCCCCCCAATCTCTATCTGCATCTGCAACTTAAACCTTCACCCTCATTCGAACAAGTCTCTATAACATTCAATTACTGCTCGCCTATACATCCTGCTCAGGGATTTACTCATTTTATGAAATGCGCCCCGAATGATTCCTTTTTAGCAAGGATTCAACTGTAATGCTACTCCGAGACCAATATCATATTTCTTTTAAAAAAATTGAAATGAACCTAAGTGATTAGAATAGATTGGAGGATTCATTACGTACTCAAACTCAAAATTCGTTTAAATTTTGAGCAGCGATTGCTGAGAGGGTAAAAATTGTTAATTTTATACTCTCTATCTCTATATCGTCCTTAATAATTCATTAAACTAAACAATCTCAATTTCTTTATACAACACTTACCAGTTTTTTCTTATTTATTTTTTTTACCAATAACTTTTTCCACAATTTCTGTCACTTCATATATAAAAAAAACTAAAAGATCTAATACAAAAATTTGAAAACTTATTTTTAAGTTTCAAGAAGGGGAAGATACACTAAGTCTCCACACAAAAAATGTTATTGAACATTGACCCGTTTCATCCTGAGATTACAATTAAAATATAAAACATGAAATTTTATATTCAATACAGAAAAATTCAACTAAAATATAAACTAATACACGAACTAAAAAAGATTCACATACCTTCAGTTTATTTGTTAATTTGTATTTGGTTGAGTTTTCTTTATTAATTTTCACATTTTCTATTTATATTTTTATTATAGACGTAATCTCAGGATGAATACTAAATGTTCTAAACGCGTCGACGTTAAACAAAATCTTTTGTGTAGAGAAAGTGTTTCTTTTCCTCATTCAAATATGAATAAATATGTCACAATGATTGCATCCTCATGAATAATTTTTTATGAATAACACTGTGCAAAATATATCGTTGATAAATAATATATTATAATAATATTATTTATAACAATATACAAAAGAAATTGGAGTAGGTGTTATTTTAATTTAACTTTAACTTTTTTTTAAATACCTCAATTGTATTTAATTTTTTGTACGTATTACAATCAATTGTAATACGTCAATTTTAGAATACAGTATTCAAAGTTTCAAATTCAAACTTTTATGGAATTGCTTGGTCTCAAACCTTTGTGGCCGTAAGGTACAAATTTTGTACCATGCAAACTAAAATATAATTTTTATAATTAAATTAAAACACTACTAATGACTGATATTTTAGATAATTTTCATGGAGACAGCAGCACCCCCATAGATGTTATGATATTACAGTCCTTTTAGAGAATAGAGGAGAATGTTAACAAACTTGATGAGAAACATATATAAAACATTTCAAGTACAAATTTCGCAATTAATCAAGAAAGGTCATGAATTTTCGTTAATCATATTCATAATTCATATTTACAGACACTGAATATAATGAATTAAAATGGATTCTATCTGTTATTATTTTCATAAATTAGTTATTATTAAACACTTTTATGACTGTATTTAAATCTATTCTTCTATACTTTTGATCCTGAGCCATTTTACTGAAAAGTTATAGCACAGAGTAAGTGTAAATGTGATAAGAATTTATTATAGAGTTTATTAAAATAGATAAAAAAAACTCTATTGTGACATATAAAGAATTTATAGTGGACTTCCTACCTAAAATATAAAATAATATCAATTAAGTTCATATATTTTGTCTGCCAAAAATTCCCTTGTTTAAACACTTTCAAAGTTAATGAACATTGTGAAAGAATAGTAAATAAAATAAATATATTTATAAATATTTTTAAAAAAAGGCATAATTGATGAGAAAAGATCTCAATAATTTAAAAAAAAAAACATATTTTTCTTTACTTTTTTCACAATAATCAGTTACTTAACTGTTAAATGAACGTTTAGATTTTCAGGGTATATAATTGAAATAAATTTAATTTAAAGAAAATTTAAAAAATAATCAAGTCATGCAGGATCGGTTGTTTATCTATCTAGTTTTGATTAGCTGTTCAGTGTTCTACAACTTTGATACTGTAGTTACTGATATCCTAAAATTTAAAGTAAAATTTATACATGAACACTTCGTGGCTAGCTGATGTACAAAATTCAAAAATACAAAAACAGTAAAATATAAAATATTCAAAATTGACTGTTGGACATTTGGGTACGCTGTTTAGAGCTATAGAACTGATTGGTTATTTAGTGAATTATTTAATTCAATTCATATTTATAAAAATTCATACACAACATAATTTAATACATTTTTTACTATTTTATCAGTTTCAATGCGTGTATAAGGGGTTATAGTGATTAAGATGTAGTGAATTCGGTTATGGAATAATCTGCACCAGAGGCAAAAAGGATGGTTAAGGGACTTGAAGGAAGATTTCTGTACCCCAGAGATTAGTCACCTGCTTCTCAGTTCAAAATTATTTTAAGTTTATAAGCATCAGGAGTTACGACTTTGATACTAGAAGGGGAAAATATGACTTATTCACTAATTTTTAACCATTTCAGCAATGGGTGAGCTAAATTGCCTGGTTGATTTTATATTGAGAGTCCTAAATAGTATATATCTCAGTATTTTTTAGTATTTTTTAGAGTAGGAATCTTTAACGTGTACCTGACAAGGTTCAGGCTCAAACCCGACAGCTTGACATAATCTCCGAAGAACAATGAGCCCAGTTTTTTCTACCTCTCAACTGAAAAAATCAAGGCCGAAGTGAATCGAACCCGTGTTCTACCAGTCCAGAAACGAACGAACACACAAGCAAATGGGCTATAGCCCCCCCCCCCCCCTCAATAACTTAACCTGGTTAGCATATGGACATATGCTAAGAACATTGGCAACATGGTTTAAAACTATATTACATTACATAATCAAAAGACTATTTTGTTCTAAAAAAGTTTTAGAACTTATAAAAATGATCTTTATAAAAAAAAACATCGATCTTCTCTAGTCATATACACAATTACTCTGTGATATTTATACATTATTATATATAACGAAAAAAGTCTCTATGAAAACAAACCTATTAATAAAATATAGCGTTTAGAGCAAATAGTACTAATCTGCCGACAGTGTGAGTAAAAACGTGAACGATTAATAAATTTTTGTTTTTGTCCTCTCACTATAAGTACATAAATATAAAGTTGAAACACTTTTTACAATTTAAAAAATAAATCATACCATTTCATCAATAAATCATGAATTATAAATCTTCAATAATGTGAAATTATTTTATATAAACATTGCTTGTCCTGTAGCATAACTACTTCTTTAAAATGATGTGATAAATTGTGGCGTTAATCTAATCCAGAGTCTTCCAAAGAGGAGGACCTTCCTAAACCACAAATAACCTATTGTTTAAGTTTAAACACCATCACCTAGCAGCAAGTGGAGAGCGGATGAGGTTTAGTTGTAGTGAACTAGATCGAGAACAAGTTTGGCCTAAGTTTGCGGACACACTTTGTTCATTAACAAGCGTCTCTACTATCTCCTACCACGACCATTGGCTCGTTTAACTCAATTTGAAATAGCCAGAGGGACGGTTAACAGATCGATTGGAAAGGATAGTAGGATTGAAACGCGTTCAACATTCTCAGTTGGGAAATTAGTTAAAATACCAACAAACTATACGGAGTTAAGGGTAGAGATATTGCTCTTAAAATGTACTTTGGAAACAAAACTGAAGTTTAAATAAATTATCACTAAGATTTTCAAATATTTATTTATATCAAATATAAAACAAGAAGCTACTAAATGTGGGTTTCTTTTCCCATGTCTACACTTATAAACTTTTCAATTTTAGTTATGTTCTAGGAGTAGAAATAGTAACTAATTTATGACTTGGCACGCATTTCAGTAATGATCGAGCCACATTACCCGGTTCATTTTACATTGGGGGTCCTACATTTAAAATTTAGGGTCACCAATATTTTTAAATCCAAGAAATATTTAAAGATATATGCAAAATCTTTAATCAGACATTGTCCTTTTAACTGTCACTAGTGCAAGGTGAAGCTAACATCATTCAAAAAATGGAGACGGTTGAGAAGAGGTGAAAAGCTTTGAACATATTATATGCGAATGCAACATAATAGAGTTTACGCTGTTAGAGATTATTGGTAAATTATACCTTGAACCAATAGAAGTAAGATACTTCTCTAATGACAATTATGAAATTCATTAGAGAACTTAAAATCAGATGTTGACTTTGAAATGACAAAGGGAAGTATTATAGAATTGATATGACTGTGGTGCACACGATTCGGTGAGAGGTCTATAGTTTAATAATAATAATAAGACAATTTATATTGTTCTAAATCAATGATGTCAAGTTTCTTATCATTTATAAAATGAATATAGATTGAAACATATGAACTCATTAAATTGATTCTCTGCTAGTTTGATAATATTTTACCTGAGAGTTTGACATTACGTCTACACAATGAACATATTAAAATAGAACCAACTCAATTATGTTTATATTATTTATTATGTTTAATTATAGTAAGGTTGAGTGCAGGCCACTCCAGCTTTTGTTAATTCTTTTTTCAGATTAATAACTGTGGTCTAGCGAAAGTGTTGTAATCAATCTATATGTAGCAGACTTAAACAAATCTAAGTGTCGCATATGTAGTTCTTGTCTTACCTAAGAACGTTTAGTCGTACCATGAGAAAGTAGACCAGTGTTTTATATGTAGATTTCGGTCCATTGCAATCGACCAACCACACAGCCACGGAAACAGTAACCGTGATATGCCCATGGTTGACTTCGTGAAGTAGAGCATCCACAACTTATACCAATAAAATAATAAACCCTGGAGTCTTCAAAAGAGTGGAAGTTACTTAGTAAAAGATATTGCCAACATTTATATATGAAATTAAAAAATAAAGAAGGACTTGAAGCAAAAACAAAAGAGAGTTAGTAATTGATAGCTGTATTTCGTTTTAAAGTCTAAAAAATATTTTTATATTACCATGCTTTATTGTAAATCGCATTCATTAACAAAACTTCCCCATGAAGGGGAGAAAAGCAAAATTGTTTTTCTTAATTTGGAAAACTTTTTTTTTAACAATACTGTATTAAAAAACAAAATGGTTATTTATTATTTAAAGTACATTAAAAAATAAAATACACGACTGTAAAGGAGTTATTGGTTTAGTCTAGAGGGGAGTAAATTCAGCCCGGCCTTGAGACAAATTAATTCGGCTTAAGCCTTGTCTCCCAGAACCAATTAACGGCGCAAGGGGCCTATCCTGTAATTGTTCCAATTTGTTCATGAAAATTAAATAAATCAGGTAAATTATGTAAATTTCTAATTTTTGTTATATGATAATATAATGTAATATGTTATATAATGAGATATGCATCGTAAAAGCACAGCACTAAGAGAAATCAGATGTTATCTTATCTCTTTTTATCATTTTACCAATGTGAGTTATTCAATCTACTGCTTACATTGCTCTAACGTAACTACTTCTGACTTTGGTATATACATGTGTATATAAATTGCATATTGATCTCAATTTTGACGAATAATGCTGCTAATATTATAAATTTCTTTCTTTTATTGTCGTAAAAATATTCGTTCCAAGAAGACATTCATTGCAAGGACGAATATCTCAAAAACTAGTGATAAAAAATATCTTTTACGTATTTCCTTCTCTTTTTATTTTCCTTCAAGATCCGCACTTGACATATAAATCGGAATCTTTAAAAAAAAAAGAAAGGTTTTGTTTGTACATTGCTTAGAACTGACTCATTTCAAGTTATCTTTACGTTTTTTTAGATTAGAGAAACCGTTAGAAAAATCCACCTTTAGAAAAATTTCTGTGTTTGTTCAAAAATTTTGTAACATGCAATCTCAGCCACCATAAGTCGATAGCGAGCTGAAAGTACCTACATAATTATTCAGTAAGTAAAGAATGAACATGAGCAGCTTCACTTAGACATTTCTATGTAGCACACCTTCAAACTGTTCATCTGTTTTTCTCAGGTGTTTAAAAAAACCATTTAATCTAGAAAAATAACTTTTTTGAACAAAGTTCCCAGAGTTACAAATTCAACAATCATGAACTAATTGAATGCCTTCTTTGCAGAATTATTAAAAAATTACACAATTAAAACGCAATGAATACTTCTTAAACTCAAAAGTATTTTATCAGTATGAATTTGAGGCACTATTTCCAATCTTCCTTAACAATTATTCATAGAATTCTGATGGCAAGAAATTAGCATTTGTTCAGTCTCCATAAAATGAAAATAACTTTAGTCGATTTTCAGATGTTGAATTCTAGATGGGATGCCTGTCATATTTTCAAAACCAAATATTAAATTCCGTATTATCTTAATTGCACCATATCTTGAACCAGCCAAGAAATATTTTTCTTTGCAAACGTATCAACTACCATAGTTCTTATCATTATTCTTATACAAAAATAACGGAATATTGTTTCGCTCAAGTTAATTATAGAATTCGGAGATCTTTAAGAAGTATGTGTTTAAGAAGTTTTGCGTTTGCTTATGTTATTGTATATCCATTGTAAAATGGTTGATTTTTTCTTCAGATATTCCATAAGGTATTCCTTCCATAACATAGCAACCACATGCTCTCCATATTCCCTTCTAGAGAAATTCTCTTGACAAAACAATATATGTTCTTTGGGAACTACTAGATATCAGGATCTAATTGCGCTCAAAAATTGTTAAATTAAAACATAATAAACAATTCTTAAACTCGATCTGTAAATTATTTTTCTCACAACAGACATTTATGTGATCACATTGCTATGGTAAAAGTTCATTTACAAATATAAATTTGTAAATGAACTACTAGGCAATGTGTGATTTGTCAGAACATCACAGTACAAACCATACCAGAGCATTATTTTTTAATGACTTGAGATTGTCAGCCAGAAAGGCAGAAGAATCCTATTTAGTTAATCTAGAAATTTCTTTCTTCCCCTATTGTCATGGAGAATTTTAAGATTAAAATTATCAAACAACTGCACAAAATATTAAGACCATTAGTAAGCAAGGTAATTTTAATAGTCATTAAATATTTGACTTGAGACTTTAAAATCATCTAAGACTGAAAACATAGACGAGGACTGTCTTATCATTGCATGAAGTTATTGTAGTAGTGAGGGTCTTACCCACAGATAAGAATGCACCTGGGATTTCAGGGGTGTATTCAAATTGTAATTTAGCATATTAATACTGTATGAGGGTCCGTGTGCTTTAAGTTGAGATAATCATAGAATTTTCTCCGGGAAAATTGAGCAAATACAATGCCGCATTTATTTAATACCTCTATAATTGATATTGTGTAGATATTAAGCGATATTGTACAGATCCTTGAATAAACTTTCAGTTTTCCCGGTGATTCAGCATTCAAAAGGAGAAATTTGTTACTATAGTTGAGAACACTGTTTTTTCGTATCTTTTCCTAGAAATTGAACAAAATATTAGTAATTTCTTATCATGTGTATGTTCATTTCAATGTATGTAAACAATTCAAAATCAAAAGTTGGAAAATACGAATCCTTTATACTAATGATACCATAAAAGTTTTTAGTAGTAGTAAGAAGTTTTTATTCAAACTGATTCAACAGGGTCGATTACTGAAACGATGAGCTGGACATTTAATATTAAACTGATGTGAAATCTAAAATTTAAAAAGCCGATAACTGAAAGAAGGAGGAGTTGTAAGTTATACAGGCACTCAAGATGTAAGAATAATTGATACGCCATTTGTTACTGTTTCGTTTTCCTCATCTATCGGTGTGTGGTTGGTTGCTACACACCCAGAACTAAAAGTCCGACACTTAGATTAGTTAAAGTGTCTGTTGTATGATTATTTATTCTTTTTATTAATCATCAGGTCTTGGATTTGTTAACAAGCCTCTGCCAATAGTAATGATATAATCTTTTACTTCACTGAACATCTACTGTGCCATTACTGTCCTAGAATTTCGCAGAAAAAGGCTGCCTGGTTTAGTGATTCTACTCGACAGTTCACTGCTCTAATTTAAAATCCTGTCCACAGAAAGATTTCTAATATCATTCAGTTCTTGTTTCGTTTCAAAGTTTCTGACGCAATTTGTGGTCTATTTATGAACCATTCCCTGTCCTCCCTTCTCATTACACTTTTCTTATAACAGTTTTTTTTTCTTCTAATGTCTTGACTTCCATATCGAACAGACAATCAAAAAAAATAAATTGATAGATAGGTATAAATATGTGATAACTCGATGAAATGATCACCTTATTGGCAACTCTCCATGAGCAATAACATAATTATTATAATATAATAACACAATTATAATTGTGATCATACGGAAATGTAAAACGCCCATGAGAAGTTTGTACACAATACACAATATTATTGTATTTAACCAATACACTAGCCCAACAGAGGTTATTAGTAAGAAGTACAGAAGAATGTGAAATCTTACATCTGACGTCCATTTGACCAGTCGGAATTTTTCCATCTCCACGGAGTGCTTACAGATGAGCTGAGTATTTTCGTCGGTTTATCATCTCCATATAGATTTTCTTTAATTGATTGCCTATTCGACTATACTGTAACTGTACTAAAAATACAATAGTACAATAGTCGATCAAACAAAAAAACCCTTTGAGTATAAATATATTTACCTAATATAAATACTCAACCTAGATAACAATTTGCAAAGATGAAAACAATGGTGAATCCGGTTGACTGAACAAGAGATTTACGATGTAAAAGTGTACATTCTTATGCTATTCTTACAAGAATGAATAAGAATATGTGTTTTTGTATTTCTGTATTATTTAATATTTGCACTAAATTTTATGAAAATTAGAATTATTTATATTAAACTAACAAATAAAAACAAATACCATATAGCTCATAATAATAAATAAAATACGATATATGAATTCATTTTCATGCATGAATTTATAAAATTATAATTTGTAAAAATTACTATTAATTAAATTAAAGTCCTTGATTTCACTTATGGTATGGAATAAATATACACGAATGAAACATTATCAGACGCATGTTAAAGTGGATACAGACTTCTCAACTTCTTGGTAAGAATATCTATATCACTGGCATGCTAATCCCAAAAACAAATGGCTAACTCCAATTGTAAACAATTACAGTTTTTTTTTTTTTTTAGATTTCAAGAACTTAGTTGATAACACAGAAAAAACTTTTAGGATTCATAGCTGTAAACAATAAAAATTGTAACTATTAGTTTTTATATTTACTCTTACTCTTATATTACTTTAACGTTTATTACTTTTACACATTTAGGCATAGCAAGATCTAAAAAAAAAAATAAACTATGTAGAACTTTTCAAGTTTTAATTCAAGACTCCAATTTTGGTACATTAGTAGTTTAGACAGGCAGTACAACCCATTTAAAAAACTAAAGTTCAAAAAATGGAACTTTTTACATATTAGTATGTTTTTAAATTGTATATAAACTAATTTATGATATTTTTCTGCACCCAAAATTGACCAGAAATTGTTACAAGGTAGGTTAGGCTAGGTTAGGTTGCAGTGGCAGTCCCACAAGGGAACACACGTAGGCCGAGCATTGGCCGTTTGTGATATCTCACAATGAAGATTGATTCTACAATGGAAGTCCTAAATTTTACCTAACCTAAGTGTATTTAGAGTAGGGATCTTTAACAAGTACCTGACATCGTTCAGGCTCGGGACCGACGGTTTAACGTCCTTCTTCGAGGGATGAATTGCTCAGATTTATTCACCTCCCGCGTGAATAAATCGAGGGACAGGTGGGTATCGAACCCCGGTCCTATCAGTTCAGAGGCGAGTACGTTAACGATTGAGCTAACCTGGCCCCCTGGTTACAAGGTAATAATATGCTTTCTTTCCAAATTGGATAATATTTAGTTATGAATACACCGCCAGACTCTTGATTTTTAAATTTATAGATAATTTACTTTTACGTGATTTATATATTAGTAGAAGTATATTTTTTATAATAATGCATTACTATTGTCTGTTAATTATTTCTGTAATATTAATTGAATTTGTAGTTTTGTACTTGCCACTATTCTCGCTTCGATAATTCTTGAGAAAAGCTGGTTATTTAGGAAGAAGAGGGTAAATGGAATGTATTGATTGGCGAATGAGAAAAGGGGCAAGCCATAGGTGGAGGGGTCTGGATACTCATGAAGTTGGGTTATGTAGGGAACGGCCATCGGACAAGGGGGACTAGCAGAGAGTTATGAAGGTGGTCGTGAAAGGCCCCGGGTATTAGTGAAGATCTTGAGTAAGGCGAAGCAGGGGACTGCTGAATGGAGTAAATAATTCTAGTTCAGGGGACGATTTGTCAGAACGGAGCCGCGTCATTACGAACTCTGCGGCTAATCCGGACAGGGCCCAGGCGCCCACCCCTCCGCAATTAGCTGACTAATGCCTATAACCAAAACCTCCGTCTGCCTGTTGATTGAAAAAGAAATCATCCCCCCTCAACAATTCCTCCCTAATTGATCAATAATTCGATCTCATTTTTCTGTTTAAATACAATCTTCCACTTTCTCGGCAATTAAAAAGCAGAGGTTGCTTATTAGCATGATTACATCAACTGATACCACCATTAATTTCTCGATGACGCTAGACAAAGCAAACTCTGCTTAAGAATATTCATTCTCCAGAAAAACTAAGTTCCACATTACTTCCCACATATTACTAATCACTTATAATACTACACAATTAATCAATATCCTCATTTAACAATACAAACCAAAACTCAGTATGCCAATAAGAACTGTTCTAAGTATCATAAAATGTGAAAGAAGATAAATCACAAACTTTTGCGATAAGCCGATACGAATAAGAAGTTGCAAAAGTAACTAGCAATAAGTATAATGATATCACTCAGATGAACCAAGTTCTAATATAAGATTAGGAGATCTCTACAACTATTCACAAAACAACACAATAAATAATTGAAACATCTTTAATCTTCTTAATACCCTTACTTTTATTCCTTAATATATATAACAAGATTTCACATAAACACGTGAAATAACAATCAATGATCAAATCACAATATGAAATAAGAAAAAAAAGATGAAGATCCTTCAACCACAACAAGCAGTCATCGTCAGGGTCAAAAACCCAGTTCGGTTGAACTGCTTGTCATGGTTGAAAGATCTTTGTCTTTTTTTCCCATTTCATATTGTGATTTGATCATATATATATATATATATATATATAAAAAGATTTCACATAAATACGTGAAACAACAATCAATGATCAAACCACAATAAGAAATGGGAAAACAGACTAAGATCTTTCAACCGTAACAAGCGGTCTTCGTCAGAGTCAAAAACCCAACTGGAAAAACAGTTGGGTTTTTGACTCTGACGAAGACCGCTTGTTACGGTTGAAAGATCTTAGTCTGTTTTCCCATTTCTTATTGTGGTTTGATCATTGATATATATATATATATATATATATTTCATTGAATAATTGACCGTATTCCACTGAAGTCATTTTCTCCATTAGTTTTTCTAAGCCTCTAAATAATATCTTTTCTTTTTGATCTAACTGTTGAAGAATATTTGTTAGGGTGGATCCCATATGTTTCGACTAACTTCCAGTCATCTTCAAGGTAATTATGAAAATACAATATGACTAAGGACACACTTTCATGCTCATATTTTCAGTCGAAACATGTTAAATCCATCCTAACAAATTTTCTTCAAACTTTTTGATCAAGAAAAGACCTAGATAATAAAAAATATTATTTAGAGACCTAGAAAATTTAATGAAGAAAATTACTTCAGTAAAATACGGTCAATTGTTTAATGTAATATGTTTAAGTGAAGGATTGCTCCCAAATTTTACAAATTTTTTATATATATATATATATTATGGTTACAGTCATTTCTTAAGTCATACATTATTGAAAATAACACTAAACTTAGCAGATACCTGTTTCTTAACAAGTTCTCAATTTTTGTAAATAACACTGACGTTACTTATTCTACACCAGTGGTTGCCAACCTTTTTTGACCTATCGCCCATTTTTTACAATGCTGTTGGCTTATCGCCCATCAAGACAAAACAAGAAAATTTTCAACCAAATATAATATCTATAGAGTTACCAATACGAAACACTGAAAAGTCTAACTATGATAAAGGTCAGCCATTAACATTTAATGAGAGCCTTGTTCTTTTTTTCTGCATGTTAATGGGCGAAGCCACCGAATCTATATTGCAGGTAGTCGATTGAATATTGTCTACAAATTTTCTTCACTTTGGGCAACATTACAAAACTAAAATATTTGAACATCAGGGAACTAACACATACAACGCAGATAAACCTCGCCGATGAAACTATGAGTGAAACCGCTTATTATAACGCATAGGAAAAGTTCATGAGTCAACGAATGAGTCAACCGTCGATAGTGATGAATGGGCGTGCTATCTTCCCTAAAAGTCAGCCTCAATGAAATGAAAGTACAAGTAGATAAGATTAGACAGATTGTGAAACTGTATTTTTCCTTGTTCCCATCTATCTTCCAACGTCCACCCATCCCCAATGTCTAGGGTTTGAACGTTGTACATTTTAGTAGCTGTCTTTCTATAAGATATTCCCAAGAACTATTCATGTCGTTCCTTAAGCTTTTACCAAAAAGTTATTCATGTCCTGAAGATGAATAGTGATCACAGAGGCTACGATCACTATTCATAGTGTTGAATAGTGATCACGAAAAATACCATCTATAGAAAATACACGTTACTGTGTAGATGAAGTAACGAGAGTGTTATTTAGGAAATTGAGTAGCTTGTGAAGAAATAGCTGTCAGCTAAGTTTTGTGTTTTTTTCAATAATGTATATAAGTCTCAGTATGTCTATCTGTTTACTATTCATCTTTAAATTGATTCATTAATCTTGATGAAATTTGTCATGTCAATTGACCCCTGATAAGGGTTTTAAGTAGTTCAAAAGGCAACAAGACAGTAAAGATGTAATACTTTTTGCCATTACATACTGTAAATTTACATTTTATAACTCATTTGTCAATCTACAGAACTCTTTTGATAAAAATAATTTATGAAGTAATTTTATTTAAAACCATTAGTTGCATTACTTTTCTTTATCTTCCAAGTCAACAAAAATATGTTATGAAATTTAAATGATTCTCTCCAAATGAAAGAAAAGATACTTTAACTTGAGTTCTAAGTCTGTTATGAAAGAAAAGGATATTTAAAATGAAACTTTAGGTTAGAAATAGTAATTATTAATAGAGGGATGATACCAAAGTAAAGAGCTTGAGGTAAAATATCTCTTCGACTTAGACCTGTCTGAATAGAAGACAACTTTCAAATAACTATTAGACTTCAATTACACATTAAAATCTGAAACACCCATGTCTTTTTACTTAATACCCTTCATCAACTTAATTTAATCAATGGGAAGTCAGAGTAGCTCAGTGGCTTGCTTACTCACCTTTAGACTGGTAGATTCCGAGTTTATTTTCACTCGTCCTCAATTTTTTCATGCAGCAGTTGAAAAAATTTGGCACATAATCTATCGGAGAGGACGTTAATCCCTAACTTTTGAGTCTGTAACACGTTAAATACTAAATATTTAATTCAAATTGAAATACTAATTTAATTTAATTAAAATGCTAAATACGTGTATACTAGATACAGGTATGGATCTAATATATTTAGATCCAAACTCTAAATATATTTAAGCTAGTCAAAATTTACGACTCCCAAAGTAGAATCAACCCGGGAATATGGGCTGATTTTTAAAACAGATGCCAAATAATAATTAAATCATACTTTCTATCTCTACAACACTGAATGTGAACTCCTATAAGTGGCAGCATTGGAAAACAAACAAAACACCTTGTCGTCACTTACTTTTTCTATACTATTTAATTCAAAGGTTGATTTGTTACATCTGATTACAAATCGAGTAATCTACAAACAAATATATTTACATTTATATTTACAATAGCTAAACAATGGTCTATTTACATTCATATATGAAGAAAACAATGTTAACGATAGACTGGCTCATCAACGCAATACAAAATACCCAAGTCAAACATCAATTAGATCGACAATAAAAGTTGAATACTTAAACAGAGGTCTAAACAGATGTCTAAACAGAGTGTCCAGGAGATCGCAGAGACACCCCAATCTCCTGGACACTTGGCGTATGAGTGCTGTTTGAGGGAACAACAAAGACTGGGTCTTATACGGAAGGTTTTATTACTTATAAGACCTACTTATAAGATATACTTATGCTTTCTCATTAATTAAAAAACGATATTACAAAGAATTTGTGAATTTTTTTCACGTATAAGAAAAAAAACAACAAATTATTGTATTGTAGAATTATGAATCAATGTAAAATAAGTATTTTGTATTGTTAATGAAAGTAGTATTGTGTACGATTTGACGTTGATGCATATACTCGTAATATACAGTGGAATATGCTGGAATAAAATATGAAATAAAAATAAACTTAAATAGATGAAATAACAATCAACAAATAATTTAAATTTATCAATAATCACCATTTTGAAGAATAGGCAATATATTAGGTTTTTAGAAAACAATGAAAAAATAGCAGAACTATCACAAACACCTCGCAACCCAACTGAGTCTCAAATTACAGGCAAATGTCAAATGACGGAGTTTCCTCATCGAATAAAACTGAACCGCAGCTAAAAGACCCTTACATAAATTGATTTTTCATGGCAAGTATTTAATGAAATTATAGTTTAGATTACATTTGAAAAATCTGTATGAACTAATACTTCGTTCGATAATGGCGGAACAAAGAAGTAGTATAATAACTTCCATTTATCATTTAATGCTGGTACAGAGTGTAAAATACTGTTTAGAATACATCTTAAAGTATTTTTAAAGAATAGCGATGAAATATAATATCAAATAACATTATCTGTGAAGAAATAAATACATATTACCTTTATTTGCTGAGAAGCAATTTGACGTGTGTCGTTCTGGCGAAGTCAGGCACCTACCATTACTAGAGAGTCCAAAGGTTCGCTTGCACCCATCTGACAGACCTAAACCCCACTACAACTTAACAAACACAACTTACTTATTATAAGAGCTAATACAATGTCTTATAGTAGTTCAAATAAGCTATTGTATAAAACAAACTTCTGCTGTTTTATTCAAATTTCAAATTATATTTGTTAATATTCCATTTTTGAATTGTTTATAAGTAACTTTTCAATATGTATAGATTGGTAGCGCAGTTAATTTAAAATATTTTTATTCAACAATAAGAGATTACAAGTAATAGACATAATTTAATTATGTAATATAATAATGACTTCTAAAAAGTTCCATATTTCATCGATTGAAAATTGGTTTAAAATATAATATGTTAAATTTACTATGAATAAAATGTAATAGTCAAAATAAATGTGATTTGAATATTTCGATGTATTTCCTCGTTTTTTTAGTCTCCTGAATAGATTTTGATATTTCATTAATGTCTGAGTATATGGCGGGAATTCAAATTCAAAATGTTATCCCTGTTGATTCAAAATAATTTTCATTTTTTTTCACCAATAAGAGCTCACAAAATATTAGTCATACTTTAATTTTAAAACGTAAAATTTTTTTTAACATAACATATATGCATATATAACATAACGTATACCATATATACGTAGGTATATAAAAAGATTTCACACAAAAATGTGAAATAACAATCAATGATCAATGTTAACAAAAAAAATTAACATAACATATATATATAACATAACATATATTACATATATACCTATATAAAAAGATTTCACATAAACAAGTGAAATAACAATCAATGATCAAACCACAATACGAAATGGGTAATATATATATATATAACTGATCAAACCACAATATGAAAGTAGGAAAACAAGACTAAAATCTTTCAACCGTAACAAGGGGTTTTCGTCAGAGTCAAAAACTAAAGATCTTAGTTTTGTTTTCCCATTTTCATATTGTGGTTTGATCATTGATTGTTATTTCACGTTTTTATGTGAAATCTTTATATATATATTGGAAACGGTTGGAGACGGTTGGGTCTCCAATCGTCGCTTCACAAGTGCGCTTAGTTTCCCTATCTCAACTCTCCTGATGACGGTTCAACCGAAAATTAGAGTCACTTAGTCTGTTTGTTCCTTAGTTCTGTGTTTGTGATTCATCGTGAAACATATATATATATATATTCTCAAAAAATTGTTCTCTTTTTTTTTGTTAAGAAGAATAGACCTCTTCTATTCTATTGTATGTGGTAGGTTTTGTTTTTGAGGGCTAGGTCATATAAAAGAAAATAAACTCCTTCCTAGGCCAACGTTTCGATGTATTTGTACATCATCTTCATTGCTAAATTAGAGTAAGAACTATAATACATTTACCAAAAACAATCTACAACTTACACAGAGAACTAAATTATAATATGTATTATAATTGAATAATATGTATTAGAACTAAATAATAAATATGTATGTGTTTATATGTATGTGTATGTATGTGTTGTTCTCAATAATTTATTTATCTATGTAGGTTGTAGATTGTTTTGGTTAATGTATTATAGTTCTTACTCTAATTTTAGCCCTGAAAATGATGTACAAATACATCGAAACGTTGGCCTAGGAAGGAGTTTATTTTCTTTTATATGACCTAGACCTCACAAACAAAACCTACCACATACAATATATATGCATATACGTATGATCAAACCATAAAATGAAAAGGGAAGTAGCAACATCTTCAACTTTTTATCGTTCCATCTTTTTGTCGGCCTTTTTTCTTGAAAAAGATTATTAGTGAAAAACTAAATTAAAATAGTTTGATTTTTCTTTTTTAAAAAAAAATCCTTTAAATATACTAAACAGTTTCAAAAAGAAACTACAGAAGTTTGGTTCTTAACAGTATTTATTTTCATTTTTGTATATCAATTTTTCCTCTATTTCTAGAAATAAAAATAAGATACGTTATTATGTTATAAGTAAACAGGGTCGTTAGGGGTAATGTGAGAGTTAGACTCTAAATTAAGGAAATAAGAAAATGCTGTGAATAATGGTTGCTTTATACATTACTGTTCCTTTTGTATATTAGTATGAAAGCTATAATACAGCTTGCTGAGTAGAATGCATTGTGCAGTTAGCCGGATTAAATAGTATCCTAAGGCACCGACTTATCATAGATTACTATGAAAGCACACAAGGGAGGAAATGTTATGCAAAATTCAGAATTATTTATATAAGTAGATACAAAGATGTAGCACTGTTTAAGTTGTGTAGAAGTTTAAATTTGAATAGATGTAAGAAGTTTAGCGTAAGAGGGTGCAAGGTGGGAGTCATTTCGGGCACGTAGTTACAATATCAAGAAGCCATAAAGAGGGTCCAAATCCTCGGTGGTGGTAAGGCCCATGCTTCACAATTACCAGTGCCGCCATTAGGGGAGTCAACCACATCACCTCTTCTCATTAACATTTATACCAAAACGATTTTTAGCCGTTGGCGGCGTAACGGAAGGCCGATAAGACAACAATAACGCCTCATTACTTATTAGCCTGACAAGAATGCTTGTTAAAGGGTTGAACGAGCCCTAATGTCCTCCTTGTTTCTTATCTAGTTCTTCTTGAAAACAAACAGCTGTACACTAACTTGATATCATTTCCAGTCAACACTAACCCACCCTCCACCACGTGCAGATTAGATCAGACATTACAAAAACCAGCTCCCTACTTGCTTCTCCTTATATAATTATACTTGTACACATCCCATCAGGTTATCTCTATTTCTATCTCCTACTAAGCTTAAGCAAGTAAGTCAATACATCTGCCAAAATCAAATAGATTATCCAGTGGCGTAGCAACTATCTTTACCGCCCGGGGCGGTCGTCAGATTTAATAAAATATCCTACAAGTATTATTTTATGACTTCCCTATTCTCAGTATTTTATATAAAAAGGACTATAAATATAAATATAAATAAATATAAATACTGTTTTCTTCATTACAAATACAAATTATAAAAACAGGTAAAATATATCGATATTTTATATATATATATGTGTGTGTGTTCTCTAATCGGGGTTCCGATAACCAAGCGCACTGGTTTCCCTCTCTTATCTCTCCTGAAGACGGTTCAAACCGAAAATTAGAGACTGTAAGTGTTCGTTTGATTTCTCTAGGTTTCTTTGTCTAAATTGAACTACATATATATATATAAAATTTTAACACAGAAAGAAACACAAATGTAAACCAGACATTCAATATTTCGACTCCTAGTTTTTCTTCAGGAAAGAAAGTGGTCCTAAGACGATATATATATATATATATAAATATTGATAAAAGTATCGACCGTGGAATAGAAACAAAACTATAGTTTATCGGGACTCAGTCAGTTCTTCAGGTTCAAATTGAACTCTTATTGCCAACGTTTCGATTTTTATTTAAAACCTTTTTCATAGGTAGAAGTATAAATTTTGAAACAGAAAAACTAAGTATTACATTACAAATTATTTTAAGAGAATAATAGTATGTGGATTTTAACAACAACTGTAGTCTGAATGTATGTCTGAATTCAGACTACAGTTGTTAAAATCGACATACTATTTTTCTTTGTAAATTTTTGTTTTTAACTCATTTATTGTGCCATCTATAATTTAAATCTTGGGAAGCGTTAATCGAAATTTAATATTAAACCACTATGACTGTCCATAAAAAATAAAACTTTGAGAAAAGAGGATAGTACATCTTTTAAAAGTGATTGAACTTTTTAAAACATTGAGGGGTTTGCTATTAAGAGGAAAAAACATTGTTAATTCATAAAAACGGAAGTAGGACACGGGATGTTTATCAGATCAGAATAAAGGTTCACTATTTTCATTCATGAAACAGAAAAGCTGAAAAAAGAAACAGGCATGCTTCTTTAGTTATATTTTCGTTTACGAGTATGCTATAGAAATTCTTCAACTGTCACAAAAAAAAAGAACAAAGTTGGCTGGACAATAGCAGAGCGGGTTGTTTCTTTGGATACCTGGCGATGCTCTATGATCGGAGCGGCATATTGTCAATGGACAATAAGATGCTATCTCTAGCAGCAAACAACCAGATAGATAACCCGGCCAGCCACGGCCTCTAAGCCTGCAAATGACTCCCTTCTGGGACTGGAACCAAAACACACGTCTCCCCTTCCAAATCACCCTCTCTATTTTTTTGTTGACACGTTTATCTTGTCATCCGACTCCTATCCTACTTCTAAATCCTCCCATTTCCTATCTTCCCCCACTTCTACAAGTAACCACCCTTACTTGTGTTCACTTTTTTTTTACTCTAAACATCCTCGACAAGTCAGCAGAATTTCCCTTATAGACAAGTGAACTTCTGTATTCAATTCACACTTCAAGAGGCTTATGTTCTCATAGAATACTTCTCACTTAAATTATTTATTTGTACCTCATTTATCGTCTAAATTAATCTATTCATCAACTTAAAATGAAATAAAATTAATAAATAATTCAAGATTTCTATGTTGCAATGAGCAGTCCCAATGATGTAATTAATTATTTTTATAAGTATTAAGTAATTTGTTATAATATAATCATTATGTTTAAAATTAAAGTAAAAATACAGTATTCTTGCTTTAAACATATTTTCTCTAATATTATGGAAAAATATCGGTTAAGTACTTCGTTAGCATAAATCCTTATTCTTTTCAATTTAAATACTTAGACTTAAAAGAAATAATTGCAGAGAACACTATCGACTATTGGCGTGAAAAACAACAAGCAGGCTTCTGAACACTATTCCAGCTATTCCTGCAAGCGTTGAGCTTGGTTGAAGAGAGAAAACTGTAGAAGACATCACATTTTTTATATGAATATTACACTTCCACTTGAAAGGATATATCCTGCTTGAATCCCCACTCAACCCATCACAGCGGATGTAACTTCGCTCTGTACTGCTATTGACCCTAATGAGGGTTTATATCCTTTGGCCAGCTTCCTTCCTTCCAGACCAAGAATAAAGTTACCTTCCCACTTTACTAGCAAGAAGATTGGTTCTAGTAATGGTACCAGTTAATCTTGCTTCTCTTCCCCTTCCTCTCAGATTGGGTCTCCGAACCTTATTACTTCCCAGAGCTTCCAGGTGGTTAAGAGAAACCTGTGTGAAGAAAGAATTTAACACTCTTTCACCACGTAATAAGATATGTAAATTGCAACAGGCAAATTAATATGAAAAATAGATTTACATAGATATATTAAACTAAAAATTAAAATTTTATGCATAAAGTTGTATGCATGTCTGATTTCTGTATGCTATGAATCTTCAAATAATAATAATATTTAATTAATAATATTTATGAAATTTTACATATTAATTCAGGTTAACCCTAGGGATGTGTTAGGTAGAACATAAAGGTTACAATGCATACGTCTATATTTAAATTTTGGTCTAACATGCCTATCAGTGGAAGTTTTTTAATAATTATGAATATGAAGCAATTTAATGTAAACAGCCATTCATTCTTTTCCCAATCTGTACAAGTTTATGTTATAAAATTTATACAATCCTCCAACCCAATCTACCAAAAAATGGAAATCTGAACATAAGGAAATGAGCTTACGAATTAATATTGTGAGTACATCAGGGAAAGAGGTTCAGAATTCCTTCAAAGGTAGAACTTTCCAATTAAAGGAGAAGAAGAACAAAACAATAACTAGCAGACTTAAACTCATGAGATAACTGAAATATCCTTAAAGTGACCAATCATCGAACATTCACTATGTAAGGCGTGATTGATCTGTCATAGTTGGTATCGCCTAATTTGTCCACGTAAAACTAGGTAAGGGAGCTGGCACAATATAACATGAAAAAAATATCTATATTTTTAGTTGTTCAATCTTATCATTGATTTTATTAATTTTCTTTATATATATAATACTTTAAATTATAATTTTCTTGCATTAGTACAAAAAGTATAAAACAAACGTGGCGATATTCTGTCTTTGGATAGAGCATACACCCGTGTGCGAGGCAAAACCTGAACACCCTTCACAAACTTGACGCCGTCATGAAAAAACTTTTCCCTATTTTACCCTTATTCCTTTTACTTCCAAAATATTCCCTAAACCCTGCACAAAGCCTACTGTTACTCCACCCTTAGTTAGCATTAGTAAAATCTCATACAAGAATTTACTTTCAGAAAAAATGTCTACTTATCTGCGTCAGTAAAACTTATCTATGTACAAGGCGAGGCTATCTCGCATCTCCCGCTGCCAACCACCAATTTTATTTGACTTCTTTATTCCGAACAAAAATAATCTTGCACCGACTGATTACCCTTGTACCAAAGAAAGCTGCATTGACCATTTAGAGTACACCCAATATGATTCGTTTTATGTATATCAGCCTATGAATTGGCATAGCGCTTCCATTATAACTGTTTCAACCCATCGTTACTATGTATTTATCCTAACTGCAATGATCCCTTCTTAAAAAATCGCTATATATAGCATATTCTGTTACAGATTCACACTTAAGGTAGAAACACCACTCAGTGCACCCCTTAGAATAATTTGGACTTAGCCCACATTTCACCAACACTTAATTGATTTTTTTAATAAGTTTTCAATCAATCATATGTATTTTTTTTACTTATTGAAATCCATTTAAGTATTCTTTTATATATTTTACATATGTATCAAAATCCTTTTACAATGTAGTCATTTTTGATTTTTAAATGTAACCTTGGGGTTAGAAGGTTACATTTTAATGTAAAAAGGTAAATTATATTATTTTTTTAAATCTATGGATGTTTAAGATTCATTTCAATGAATCCTTATAGATATCCATTTCAAGTAGTTAATAAAATTATGTAATAGTTATATCTTATTATACAGAAAATGTCTACTGTAATTAATCCATAGAATCGAACCATAATGAATCCAGAATCGAACCACTTCATACAATAACATGATTACACAAAATATAATTCTCAAATGAGCAATCAAACGACTTAATGTTGCCAACACGCATTATTAGGGAAAAATGAATGACAGCAAATAAAAAGTTACAAAAATATTTATTTACAGTAGTATTTGTACAATATTTACAAAGAATTACATGAACACAATTGGATGCTTTTGATTCTAATAAAAAAATAATATATACAATGAGGATTATTGTGGTAATTTATTTTAGATAATTGAGTAAACATTTTACATAAAACACAAAACTCACATTCGATTCATTAATTTCAAAACATTATAATTGAATTATAATCATCCAAAAAGTCCTCAATCAGATATAATAGTTTCTATATTCACTGTGATATAATAAAAACAGTTCAATATTCAAACTCATTAAAATCATTTAACATTAAATTAAATTAATAAATAATTCAAGATTTATGCAATAAAACTGGCAGTCATTATGTATCAACGTTTTCTCCAGTTTCAAATCAAGTTTTTTGTCAGGTTCATGTTAGGTAACATGCAGAAATCATAATGTCTTGTAACTTTGGCGATCTGGAAACACAAATTTCTAATGAAAAACAAAAAAAAAAGAAAGAAAAAAGTAGAATTAACTGAGGTGTCCCTCAACTTTATCATAAGTACATCTATTATCAGGAATGATAAAACAAACAATATAATTAAGTTTCACTAGATTGTGCTAATGATAATTAAAAAAAAAATGTTTGTAAACTTGTTTAGAACAATGAGTAAAATGCTTGAAAGGTATCTTTCTATTGAATTATTATCCCCATTAAATTAATAATGGAATTAAACAAGTACCAACAGCATTAATTTAAATTCTATGATCTAGCAAAATATAATTGTCTATTATAAAATCGATCAAGAAACCCTTAATAAGTTTGTTTGTAACATTCAATGAAAGATATTATTAATCAAGAAATGCATGGAAAAAAATTAGCATTAGCAATGGTAAAGTAGAGTTTATAGTTAATTATTATACAAAATTTCTATAAAATATATAAATATCTAATAATAATTAAATATTTATATATAATATTCATCTATATAATATTAATCTATACAATTCATCTATATATATAATATAATTCATCTATATAATATTTATCTATATATATATAATATAATTCATCTATCATCTATATAATCTATATAATATTCATTATATAGAAAACCTGTGTTAATGTGAAACAAATAATAACAACGAAATAAATTAAAAGAAAGTCATACAAATAATTATTTCATTCGATTTTAATTTTGGTTTACATTTGATTTTAAATTATGGTCAGGGGTTAGTTAATTTTTTGAAACCAATACCTTAAATATTGAATTATTTCAATTGATAATAGTTTATCAATTGTAATTGATTGGTTATAATTGTAATTTTGAAAAGTTGTTTATTTTTAATAATGCATATATACTGAACTCTGGGATTTTAATACGAGTAAGACTAAGATATACAAATCCAACAAGTGGTTAATAATGGAACTTAACATTAGTGTTAAATTATCCCTTTCAATAAAAGTAGAAATTACAATAGACTTCATGAAATTCTTATTATAGATTATTTGCTTAAAAACAATACAAAACACAAGATTTCAACCATTAAGATAACCAAAAGAGCGGCAAAAAATTAGTATTTATTTTGATATATAGTAGATTAAAATATCTTATACGATGTCACCAAAAACCAATAAAACACATTATCTATCAAATTTCATTAAGACTGAGGAATTTCAAGAATTACGTCTCCACACAAAAAAAAAGTTTGATATGAAACTAAGAACGCATTTCGAACACTTAATGTTCTTCTTGAAGTTAACAGTAAGTGTTCGAAAAGTGGTGTTAGTTAAACTTTTTTTTTGCGTGGAGACGTAGTTCTAGAAATCCCTCCAGATTGCATAAGTAATGCAGTACGATTCTCAAAAGGTGTAACTTAAGAGTGATGATAAAACAAACAGACCCACAACTAGACTGTATTCTAAAATATCAAAAGTGTAAATCCGTCAAATCCATGATCACTGTAACTAAGAGATAAGCACATGTCAAGGTAAAAAATGTCTGCATCTTGGTTGAAACATAAGAGTTCAGCCCACACAATTAAATAGTTCAACATTAACTCTGGTATATTTATAAATAAGATTTGGTATATTTATATTTGTAATTAAAGATTTAATATATGACTGAATATATAAACCATCCCACACTGCCTACAGCCTAATCCCAGCATGTATTAATATATAAACCTAAAGTCACCCAGGCAAAGAAACTAAAGGCAATGTTTCCAAGTCAAACCTAATCTAAATGCAATACGTTTATTATTCATTAGTAAATTGTTACCATAAATGCATGGGATTGTTACGTATTGCTACCGCAATAATAACATGATTATGAAAATCATAATTTCACTTCGATTACATATGGAATATGCATATATATCAAGCTCGCTGTGTATATTAAAATATGTATGAAAATATATATCTCATACATTTATATTGACGTCTAAATCACTGGAGGAAAATCAGATATATGACTAAGACCTTTAAATGAAAACAAATATTCTTCATATTCTCACTTATACAAACAGTACTCACTCTTTCTCGCATATCAAGAGTGAGACTTTGACGAAGAAAACTTGTTTTGTTTGAAAGATTTTGTAACATTTCTGATTTTCTTCCTATGGTTCAGACGTTAATCTTTATTTCACGAGTTTACTGAAAAATCTTGTTATACATACATACATGACAGTATGAATCCGCTCTGAAGAACAAATATATTAAGGGATTTCTTGAAATATTTGTACTGAACATCTATATCAATATTGTCCAAAGACCTCGTTTATCACTTAAACTTCATAACTTCACAAAGAAAATATTTTTTTCTCTGACTCTTTGTGTAAGCGTTGGGTCATATTAATTCAAGATGATTTATTTCTTTATTTTTTTTACTTATGTATCTTAGCAATAATAACAAAAAAATCAAGTTCATTCTTAATGTATTGGAATCTGTCTAATAGAACATACGTACTCAAATGAAGTGAAGTATACTTAATATGATCTTTGTTAATTTGCTGAAACTTCTTGTTGTTTTTTCTTCCAAGCTTTAGCTTTCTCGAGTAGTTTGAGGTTAGGTTTGATTGCTTCATCTTCAGGGAAAATATAATCATAAACTTCTTCCCATCCTTCTTCATTCTTGAAAAAAAAAACATTATTTTAAATACTGTTGATAACAAACAAGTTATTTAACAAAAAAAATTTTTTGCCAAATTTAAATAAGTAAAATAAATACAACTAATATGGTATTTGATGGTACTTTGATCTTAATTTGGTAAACAAAGTCAAAGGTATTTTAACATAAGCAGTTACATCAAAACTCTAAACAAAATTATTGTATAAGACAAATATACATTTAAACTCATCAATTTAAATACCAGAATATACAGTTGAAAATCAAAATAAGGAAATACATGTTTGCATAATAAACTATAACCCAGTGGATGTCTGTAATCATGATCAAATTTAATAATGTTTTAAAACATTTCTGAACAGATATTATTCTGTTTGTAAATAACACAATCTATACTTTTTGATTTTTCTGATTGAAATGTTCCACCTCATTTCCAGTTAAACATACAAAAGGTGTTACACGTATTTATTGTGAAAAATTGTTATATATATAACTACTATACATTCTATGTACCATATATACAGAATTAAAGTTTATCAGGACTCGGTCAGTTCTTCAGTTCAAATTAAACTCTCGTTTCCAACATTTCGGCTTTTATTTAAAACTTTCTTCATAGGGAGAAGTATAACATTTTTGAAACAGAAAAGCTAACTATTACATTAGAGATTATTTTATAAAGAAAAATAGTCTCTACTGTTTAATACTTAGTTTTTCTGTTTCAAAAATGTTATATTTCTGCCTATCAAAAAGGTTTTAAATAAAAACTGATACATTCGCAACCAGAGTTTAATTTGAACCTGAAGAACTGACCGAGTCCAGATAAACCTTAATTCTGTTTCTATTTCACGCTCAATACATTTATCGATTGATCTCTCTCTCTCTCTCTCTCCATATATATATATATCAATGATCAAACCACAATATGAAATGGGAAAACAAGACTAAGATCTTTCAACCATAACAAGCGGTCTTCGTCAGAGTCAAAAACCCAACTGACTCTGACGAACCAACTGACCCAACTGACTCTGACGAGGACCGCTTGTTACGGTTGAAAGATCTTAGTCTTGTTTTCCCATTTCATATTGTGGTTTGATCATTGATTGTTATTTCACGCATTTATGTGAAATCTTTTTATATATATTATTATATATACACTAAATACATACTATATACTTTAAATTTCTCTATGGTTCTTTTTGCACATTGAACTATGTATATATAAAGCCATAGGGTTAGGCTTATCGCAAAAATAAAAAAAGTATTTAAAAAAAATATACTACGCCATCAGAATAATCAACATACCGAAACAAATCACTAAAACGTCATTATAATAAAATAAAAAAACATTTTCTTCTTTTAGGGAAAACCACAGTCAATTTTTTTATAAAAAGTTTGTTCAAATTACAAAGCATTAGTCTATCAAATAAATATTTGGAAAGAATTCTTTTAAATTTATAAATTAAAAAACCAATCAAAAACTTCACATCTACACTTACTCCATCTGGGCCAACAATCTTTTGCCTCTTCTTAATCCTCCGAGGAAATTTAGCTTTAAGAGCGTCCAAATGCTCAGGAGTGCCGTGATTCGTCTCCAGGTCTTTCCAAATTTCAAGTAGAAGCACTCTTTCCTCTTTGTCACCATTTGTACGAAGAACTACATTCGCTCTTTCATATACTTTTCTTGCTCTTTCTATGCCACCCTCTCCTTGATTTAACTCAAACTGTGCAAAACTCATCCAGACCTTTAAATAATTACAATATATAAACATTGAAATACAGTAAATATGTAATTCAAATCAACACTCTTCTATTTGTCCATTACGATGGGCTAGTAGAAATGGAGTGTTGCATTGGAACAGAACTTAAAATTCACAACCAAATATATCTAATTTATTTTCATTAGAAATGCAATAATATACCTTGATGTGTATAGTCCTGTCTAATAACCGTTCATAAAGTTTTCTTGCCCGGCTGATTTCACCGAGGTTGGTTTCGAAATCTATAAAAGCCTTCCATAGGATTTCTGGCATATCTAACCTTGGTTGGGATATAGCTAATTCATATAATGCCCTTGCTCTCTCTGAATCACCCAGTAGTGTTTCTAATTCTGCAAACTAAGTAACAATAAATCAGAAATATCATTAATTTCTGTAATAGGAGGAGGTTTTAAATCATAGACTTCATAACATTAAGTTAGTAATATATTATTCTGTATTTTATTTCAAAATTAAATAATATATGACATACATAAACTGGAACTTACCCTCATCCAAGTAACACAATTCTCTGGACCTTGTTCCAAAAATTTAGTATACAATATTCGACATCTGTCAAATTCTCTAAGTTGTATTTCTAAATCAATGTACCCTCTAAATAGTTTATCTTTAGGACACATTCCCAAAGCCATGCCCTAAAAATAAAATACTATTATTTAACGAACAGTTATAATACTATTATATAATTATAATCAATATGAAATAGGATTAGCAAGGGGAAGAAAGACTATTTTGTGTATTCTTTTGTATTAAAGAATATTTTATGTGGTTACTTAGTGAGCCTTTTATAAAACATTTACCTATTTTTAAAAGAATCTTTTGTGTGGACATTAGTGTTTCTTCACCTTTTAAATCATGAGTAAATACCATACAAGAAATGCTTGCATAACAATCTGTAATAGAAATGTTTGTAAACTTGAAAATAATGTAACCCGTTACACGTCGGCCTGATTTAATAGGTTTGCAATGATTGGAAAGTTTAGGAGCACAAAGATCAAAACTGGATATCAAAACAGGTTGACTTGAAAATAAAATATTGAAATAGAAATTTTGTTCAACTCATATAGCTCTGAAATAGTTTCATCCTAATGCCCAAACTTCATCTCGCCTTTCATGTGATTCCGGAGGCGGGTAGTGTGAAGGTGAGGAGCATTTCTTAATCAGCACAAATTATAGTTTTGGGCAAACTGCAGATTCAATTGAGAATATTTAATAAATTATTAAGTAATTTCATCCTAACTAACTGTACTTTATTAAAGACTAGTAAACGTGTCCGCCTTTGAAAGGTATTTTACAAAAATTCAGAAATGACAAATATTATTTGAAGTTATAAAATAGTAGAAAATATTATTATTAGTACAGTTCATAACTGTCACTAGATCTGGAGTTTCTTTGACATGTCATAGCTTTAGATACTGAGCCCAAATTTGATTTTATTCTAGGCATACTTCTTATTTATTTCGCGGTAGGTAGGACTCACTTTTTTAAAGCGAGAAAATATGATAAACACAAACGAAATTTAAATCAACTAACAATACCTACTTGTTACACTAAAAAAATTGTATATTTTTAGCAATGAAAAATATAGCTATTTGTGATAAAATTTTCGGACAAACAAACAAACAGACAGAAATTTTTCTACGGGTGGATTCCGATAATAAAAATTTGCTCCTCGCTTCAAAAAAGTGAGCCCTACCGCGAACTAAATAAGAAGTATGCCTAGAATGCAATCAAATTTGAGTTCATCTCAGCACCTATAGATGCAATCATAAAAGAAACTCCAGATCTGATGATTAATATAGATTATTATTCCTTCAGGTTCCATTCATATACTTCCACGTGAAGAGTTTTTTAAGATTTTTTAAAAGAAATTTGGCAAATTTTTTGCTGTAGAAAAAAAAATTAAAACAAATTGCTCGAGAACAGATTTCAAATATTTGTAATCGACCATTTCCTTTAAAGCCATACGTTTGTAAAATATATCATCAAATTTTCATATATTTACCAATTTACCACATAACTAGATATTCATCATATAACTCATACACAATCAAACATATACTATATAAAGCTCCTTAAACTGTTATCAACCATATTTGCTCAGCAAATTAGTTAACCGCAAACAGGTAGTACGACCCATCAAACTAATGAAAGAAAATGTACCTTTCTTATATTTAAACACTTTTTAAAATTACAATATCAACTAATTTTTCAAGATTTTTAACACCAAAACTTGATCTGGAAAATTAACAAGAAAATGAGACAAACCTATTTTTCTTAATTTCAAGCACCAATCTTTTATTAATAATCAATTACTCGTATTTATGTAAAAAGGAAATCAAAATACTAATATTCACTTGAAAATTCAAATCTGCAGTTGTTTTCGTCTTTGAAATTTCAAATTGTTTTAATTGTCTTACATAAAAGAAATATTTAGTAAGTTTACTAACCTAATTCAGTTATTCAAATTTTATTATACATTGAAGTTGTTATAACAGTAGTTGTTAATTATTAAATATTCTTTAATAACTCCATTAAAGAAATCGTGTATAATATTTTATTTTAAAATTATATTTAAATAATATATCCAATAAGACCTACCAGAGTTTTTCGGGCAATCGATAAATTTTTATGCCTTATTTCAAACTGAGCATAGAGAAGCCAAATTTTAGCAAAAGTAAATATTTTATGAGGAATCAAATCTAAACAGCTCCTGTAAACCATTCGTGTTCTTTCTTCATCCTCAGCCTCCAGTTCCTCAAATAAAGCATAATAGATCCACAGGTAGATGTACCTTTTCCATGTATCTTTCTCCTGGTGAAAGAAAAAAAATATGAAAAAATAATAATTTAAAACGATAACATTATTTCATGAAAAGGCATGATGATACAAGAGAAGTTGTTATGTAAATAACACTCTTCATATTTTAGTATATCACTGAATCAGCTAGAATGTTTAAATTATAAACGAGTACTAAACTAAACAATAAATAACCCTTCAACCCAGGGTAGTCCAGTGGCTTAAGTGTTCGTCTTTAGACTGATAGATAGCGGTTTCATTATCACACTGGCCTCTATTTTTTCATGCGGGAGGTGAAAAAATCAGAGCATTTCGTCTTGGAGACGATGTTAAGTCTGTGTTGGTATTATAGTGCTTACCTAACACTTCAGCCATCCCAACATAAAAACAGAGCAGACTGATGACTTTTTTACGTGAAAACTCTTTTGCTAAATCTCGAGAGAAACAATCCCTAGCCAAAGATAGTGGGAAACAAAACCTCCGAGATACACCCGAGATGGACCACGAGGAGTATCTAAATGACTTTACATCACACTAATAGATAAAAAGAAAAACAATTAAACACTGTAACTGCTTTCCACCAGTGCGGGCATTATATTCACTTGTTTCACAGTACTTCAGGATGGTGAAAGACCTGAAAAATATTTCTGATATAGATAAATCTGAAAAACTCCTTCCTGTACTCACTTAGCGACGTTAAGCCATCAGTACGAAGCCATATACTCGTTAAATATTCCTGCTATAAATATACTTGAGTTACGCAAAATTTAGGACTCCCAATATAGAATCAACCCGGTAATGAATTTGACACCCATTACAAAAATGGCTACCAAATAATACAGAAACTTCAAGAACAGCAGTAAAAGGGGAAAACCTATAAGAAGGGGCACTAGAAAATAAATCCATCAATCCAAACGTATTCACAGTTTAGGAAGAAAACAAAATGTATAACATTTCTTTGAAGTTTCTTATTAAACTTTTAACAATGACGAATTTGGACATAAGAGCAAGGAACACATTTTATTATAAGTGAAATAAAGAATTTTCTATTTAAAAAAATGAAATTGAAACTTAGATCTTTGAACCACTAGGTCTTCTTTATATTTCAGAACAACAATCCGGTATTTTATTATTCATATTACTTAAGTAAACTCCACAAATATATTACATACTTTTAGGCATACACATTGAAGTACTAAAGATATTATCTAGAATCCAGTATTTCGAATACAGTATATTGAAATTCCCAACAGTTGGTGAGATGAAATGCATTAGTTTCTTCATTCCTTTTCTAAATTATTATTTCATTTATATTTTATATATATCCTACAGATTCAAAGTCTAGAATGGACTGTACTCAACTTTGCCATAATTAAATAAATACATTATTTAACTGATTAACAACAAATTCACTTTTAATTTACTTTAATATGAATATCGTGTGGACGTTTTATCAAACTCTGATAAAATATTATTACACTCATTACACAACTTTATTTATTTTAATTTGACTAAATCAACTTTTTCATAACTGAAATTATTTCCGTTATGAAACAGTAATAATATATGACAAGTGATAATAATATGACAAGTCAGCACATGGAACTTAATATTTGTAATTTTTAATATTTCCTCATCCAATACTTTAAACGCACTATATATATATATATATATATCATCAGTTCACAAACGAAGAAAAGCAACACACAGAGAAAGAGACACACTTACAAACTCAAATTTTCGGATGATCCGTCTTCAGGAGAAAAGAGAGAATGGGCGACCAAGCACGCCGGAAACACAACGTGTGGCCGTTGTGTTTCCGGCGTGCTTGGTCGCCCATTCTCTCTTTTCTCCTGAAGACGGATCATCCGAAAATTTGAGTTTGAAGATCAAACATTTAAAATACATTCAGGGGAATAAAACCAAAAACTAACAGCATTATTACCTTTTTTGTGAGGAAAACCCTATTTACATCAGCATCCTACGGGAATAACAAAAGTAATGGAAGGTAATATAACCATCAACATAGGAAAAAACAATCTATTCCTCCAATATCAACCTAACAATTGTTCTATCGAACAAAAAAACAAAAAGCTAATTAAGGAGATTAGAATAAATTAAACTAAGACTGGATATATCAGATCTCTTATTACAGGCAGTTGGTGTATTCATGATATTTATCATTTCTTTCAAATTTCTCTTTTTTGTGTGTTTTTCATATTCAAGAATTTTGGTCTCGTGAAACGCAAACGAATGTCCCTTAGTACATGCGTGATTGGCTAGAACACAAACTGTTTTTTTATGTTTTATATCATTTTGGTGCTGTGTGATTCTATTTTTCAAATATTGACTCGTTTGTTCGACCTTTGGCGAAACGTCGGCAGATATTAACTAGCTGAATTTTTATTGACCAAAATCCTCGAGAACCCTTGCTCTGAATCTGGATAAATCAGTGGTCGAGAAGCTACATCAGTATATATATATATTGGTTATGCAATATTCATATTAAGCAGAATATAAAACTAAATTTAATGTTTGTAGATTCACCAAATGCATTTCAATGAGTACCAGTTTTGACATATAGAACAATAATGTATCTCTCATGTTTCAAAATTACATAAATATAATGTTTTTTTTTTAACAAAAAAGACGGGCAACTGTCATTTACACTTGAATTGTGGAATGTTTAAAATATTATCAATAGACATTATGTATCCACATGCCAGCAGACATTATCAACAATTCATTCAGGTGGCTTCAAAACTTTTAAATTCATCAAAATCTAAAAATATATTTTTTTATGACCTTTATTATTTATAGTAACCAACAGAAAAAATGAACATATGTATTTCAATACTAGCAAAATCATCGTTTAAATGTATTGATTCACAAAATACAGCATATATTGAGATTACAACTTGTAACTATATATATCATAAATATTTATAATTATTCCAGAATGTTGTACAAAGGACTCATTCAATCACCTTAAAATACATCTACTTCATGTTCAAATTATAGATAGAGCACTTTCTTAGTTAATGCAAATAAATTCATCCAATAGGACAAATAGCGAATACACTAAAAGTTGGGTTTCACAATTTTCGGTTATATTTACTTTACAAACAGTCTGAAATTCTTGATATATTATTCATTGCTATATAAGGTCGATGTTATAAGCTAAATCTCAAATTTCAGGTTTTAGTAGTTAGAAGAAAAGAAAAACTATCTGAATTAACAAAAAATACAGTAATAGCGGTCTTCGTCAGAGTCAAAAACCCAACTGGAAAGTCAAAAATCCAGTTGGATTTTGACTCTGACGAAGACCGCTTGTTACGGTTGAAAGATCTTAGTCTTGTTTTCCCATTTATTATTGTGGTTTGATCATTGATTGTTATTTCACGTGTTTATGTGAAATCTTTATATATATACATAGTTCAATATAGACAAAGAAACATAGAGAAATCAAAAGAACACACTTACAGTCTCTAATTTTCGGTTTGAACTTTCTTCAGGAGAGATAAGAGAGGGAAACCAAGCGCACTGGTTCAGAGACGGTTGGAGACCAACCATATATATATAAACTAGAATTAAAAAAGTATATATGTATATATATATAAAGGAGTTAAGAATCGAAGATGAGTAACACACATCGTAAAGAAACACACTTACTAACTCAAATTTTCAGACAATCGCCCTCAGGAGAAAAGAGAGAGGGAGTCCAACCAATATATATATATATATACATAAACTATATTGACACAAAGAACACCAGAAATGAAATAGAAACTCACTACTATATTTCGATGTCCTCGTTTCTATCTTCTTGATGACGAGGACATCGAAATATAGTAGTGAGTTTTTGTTTCATTTCTGAGTGTTCTTTGTGTCAATATAGTTTATTTAGTTCGTGGAATCGTTTCATTTAATTGGTTTATAAATATATATATTTCTCTTCCTCACAATTATGACCTAATCAAGTTAATATTGATCGATAATCCATATTAACCCATTAAAAAAAATGTTTGCCCACAGTTTGGAAGGTTACAAAAGATTATTACAACACCTTTGTAGGAGGAACATTCCTTATGGCCTTTTCATAGGTCTCCCGTACAATGTCAACATTGCCCTCTTCTTCTATGAGTCTGAGAAGGTCAAACCAAGCGTCATAGTTATTAGGATTGTTAGTCAATTCCTAAAACAAAGAAACAACTAAATGTGATAAATTTCAATTATTTAATACTTTAAAACACAGGACATTCAAAAATCCAGCAAACATGAATTCGTAAGCTTCATAAATCCGAGACAGATTTAGGGAACTCATTTTCATATTTTTCGAGTTGGTCCTCAATGTTTTCTGGAGCTGCTTAAAACTACAATACAGAGTATTTTATTAGTTTTAGTAAAATTCGGTATTACTAACTTTACAGTATTTCATTTAGTTCAAGCATAATAACTTCACTTGCTCTTGCTTAGTCTTTATATTTCATTTAGGTTGCCAGAATTTTGAATGCCAACCAGTACATCTTCAAAACGAAAATCATATTACACCTCATCAGTAGTACTGTTAAATTTAACTACAATTACCTGCTGATACTGTATTTTCCTTTTGCTCACAATAACATCCTCAATGCCAGTTCGATCACCGTATTTTTTTTCATGAATGGTATAAGCCTTATAGACATCAGCAGTTTTCTCTTTAGGTAGTTTGTCCAATGCATACTTATATATAGCTCTCGCTCTGTCATGCTGAAAAACAATATCTATATAAACAAAATAATGATTTTGTCTGTACATTGCTTAGAACTGAATAATTTCAAGTTTTCTTTACGTTTCATACATTAGAGAAGCCGAATCCACCCTCATTAGAGAACCCGAATCATCCCCATAAGTATGATGTTACCATATAGATCATACTTAAAAATTCTTTTAAATATAAATATATAAAAAATATATATAAAGTTTATTTGAAAGAATAAATAAATTAATTTAATTATATGAATATAAAAATCATATGTCTGCCTATATATGTGTTCATTTCCACTGTATAAATTGTTAAATGACATCCATTTCCTGGCAAATTTCGCCGTTCAAGTATTGTTGAAAAAAATCTTGGAAAGTGAATTCAATGTACTTTAAAAAGTTTATTCTTGCAAGCCATAGACAACTTGATGGCTTAAATATACAGTGGATGCTAGTGAGTAATGTTTTTTTTTCTTTTTCAGGATATCTTCCTATGTAATGAATTATCTTATTAAGGAAATGCATTAAACATATAGTGATTCCAAACATATTTATGTCAAATGTTTATTAAATTTCCTCCAACTTTAGTAGTATGATAAGAGTAGAATAGTGGTTCACAACCTTATTTTACTCCTGCACCCCTAAAAAAATTTTTCTCTGACCTCGCAACTCCTACATTTTATACTTTGTTCAACGATAAAACATGTGGAATCGTACTAAATTTTATCTGAAGAAGATATTTCAGTTTTAATATATGTAAAAAAAAACATCAGGATCTTAGAAAAGAAACATCACAGATTGATATTTGAATAAACTTTACGAAAATAATAACTCTTATTTGAAATATATTTCAAATAGTAAAATTGGCTTCAAAATGTCTTTTTTGATTTGCTGATACCTTCACTGCCTTTCAATAATTAGAGGCTCCCAAAACTCAGATCTAGCAGAGCCAGTCATATTTTACGCCATATCTTCATTTTTGTTTTTAATTATGAAACATAGTTTTTAACCAAGAATGAAAAAAAATTAACTTAGGATTTCTAAGACGATATCAAACTAAGCCTTCGAAAATTTCCTTAAAAAATATATATCCTTAGAAGTGTTGAAATTTCCTTACACTAAAGAAATTTCTTTAAAGCACTCCCAGGGGAGTGCGAGGACCTTTGGTTGGGAACCCCTGGACTAAAAAAAAGAGTAATATCTTTTAAAATGTGAATTCCATTAAAATCGAAGAAGAATAGTGTATATATACATATGTAAAAAGATTTCACATAAACACGTGAAACAACAATCAATGATCAAACCACAATAAGAAATGAGAAAACAAGACTAAGATCTTTTAACCGTAACAAGCGGTCTTCGTCAGAGTCAAAAACCCAACTGAACACTAGATGCAGAAAACATCTCGTCACGAGGGCAATAGCCTCTTCAAAGAGGGTTGACAGCTAGCGGATAGTTTTTTACTTTTTCTTACTGTACTCCTTTGTTTCCCCAAACATCCCTTTCTGGACATTAGTCCTTTCCTGTGCTTTCACCCTTTTAAAATACCACTCTTCCCTCCCACTCTTCTCAACTCCTCACCAGATGTTTTCTGCATCTAGTGTTCAGTTGGGTTTTTGACTCTGACGAAGACCGCTTGTTACGGTTGAAAGATCTTAGTCTTGTTTTCTCATTTCTTATTGTGGTTTGATCATATATACATATATATCTACTTTTTTCTTCATCAGATTCATAAACCTAACTGACGGTTGAATGATCTTGTTTTCCCATTTCATATTGTGGTTTGATCATTGATTGTTATTTCTCGTGTTAATGTGAAATCTTTATATATATATATATATATATAACAGATTCAATAATATATCGACCGTTTGATAGAATAGGTGTGTTCTCTAATCGGGGTTCGGTCAATTTTCCAGGATAAAAAATCAAACTTCAATCAATCTTGTTTGATTTTTTATCCTGGAAAATTGACCGAACCCCGATTAGAGAACACACCTATTCTATCAAACGGTCGATATATTATTGAATCTGTTATATATACATTTGGGTTTATATAAGAAGAAATATGGGTTTTTATGAGACTAATTTAAGTAATATTTATTCTGGAGTGTTGTGCTGAGGTTTAGTGAAATTTGATTTATTTAGTTCCCTTGAGTGAACAGTGTTGAGGTTATTTGTAATGTTATCTTATTAGTCTAGTCGAAGGTTTTGTCCGGCTAACATTGTTGTTCCTTTAAATAATGTAAATTTCATTTTCTTAGTTAAAAAATTCTTACTTCTGTAAGTAATATTGTTTTATGTATCTCTGAAATATTTCTGCTTGTAATATTCATGAGTTGTAACAATCCATTTTCATATTGTGTATATGTTTGATGTTGATATGTGATTTCTTATTATCCTTTGTTTGTAGGCCTATGAAAAAGGTTTTAAATAAAACCGAAACGTTGGCAACGAGAGTTTGATTTTTTATCCTGGAAAATTGACCGAACCCCGATTAGAGAACACACCTATATATATATATATATATATATATATATATATATATATATATATATATATAATATAAACCTAAATTCAATTAGGTTATACACCTATATATATATGTGTGTGTGTGTGTTTTTAAACAGCAATGTAAATAAAGTTACCTCTCGTTGAGCTTCTTCAAACTTGGCGAAAGCTATGAACAATCGTTCATCTAATTCTTCTTCGCCAAATATATATATATATAAACTACATTGACATAAAGAACACTCAGAAATGAAACAGAAACTAATGGCCGGTGGTCTTGAAGAAACACTCAAACAGTGTAGCCAACTTACGGAGGGATGGGAGGCAAAGATAGATAAAGAAATAAAAGCAAAATAAATCATAAAAAATGAAAACAAAACGCAGTTACCAGAGGTACAAGAGGTCTTTTTCTATAGGGTAGGTGCGTTTTCTAAGGAAGGAAGTAAAAGTAGGAATGGGATTGATATATATTGACCAGTTTGGTCTACCTGCGGAGCGACTCGTTTCTATCCTCCTGATGACGAGGCCATCGAAATATAGTAGTGAGTTTCTGTTTCATTTCTGTGTGTTCTTTATGTCAATCTAGTTGATATATACGAGTCGTAGTCTGCCTGCGAAGCGACTCGTTTCTATCTTCCTGATGACGAGGCCATCGAAATATAGTAGTGAGTTTCTGTTTCATTTCTGTGTGTTCTTTTTGTCAATTTAGGTTATATATATATGCGTGCGTGTGTGTGTGTTTAAACAGCAATGTAAATAAAGTTACCTCTCGTTGAGCTTCTTCAAACTTAGCGAAAGCTATGAACAATCGTTCATCTAATTCTTCTTCGCCAAAGAATTCCGCTGCTTTTTCATAAACCTTTCTCGCCCCAGATATGAATCCATTTCTTTCTTCGAACCTTAAAAATGTCACATCTTATAAAAACCCCAATAAACTAATAAAAGACAAACAAATAAAAGTCATGAATTATATCATAATAAAATTATAACACTATAAATTATTTACACAACTATATCAAAATGAGTTTTCAATTTAAATGACAAAAAAAAATTGGAAAGGGATACACTCAACTTTACTAGGAGTGCACATAATATAACTTATGATAGGGGATTTTAAAAACTCCACTTTTGTGTGGAGGTATAGTTTTTTGAAATTCCCATTTATGAGTAAACACCACACTATAACAGATTGCACAAGTAATGAATTATAAAACTCGATTGTAATCAATTTAATTTTTGATGTTTTAATGCAGGCCATTATATGGCATATTATCAAATTCATAGACAATAATTTCAGTACCTTCATTTATTCTAATGTGGTTATTATTAATTATGTCACTTATAAAAAAATGGAATCATTGTCTAGAACAGATATGTCCAACCCGAGAGCCGCAAACTGTCTCATCAACAACGCCAACTGAGATCCATCAGTTACTTAAATTCCAAATTTTTTTTAGTTTTACTATGATTTACTCTCTTTACAGCATGATATAAATTATGTTATGTTAAAATGCATTAATGTTCCTATCATGATCGTTCAAAGTAGTATAAAACACCTTTACTAATTTGTATTTATTTCAGGATCCAATATAATTTCAATTTTAGGGTATTGTGATATCAATATATTTTATAAATAAATAAAATTAAACATTAAAAAAAATACAACTATATCAGAAAATATCTTTTTATACATTAGTTTTGTTGGGTATTAAGAGATATGATAAAAATTTCTTAACGTTTTCTGAACAATCTCAAGTTATGGTATATTTCAAACAAAATAAAAACAACAAAACAAAAAAAGCCAAGCAGAGAAGATTGGTATCTATGATTGTCGTACCATGTAGTATGACCTCATACAGGGAATTCGAAATTAATAATTTAGTACAATTATGTTGAATTTATTTAATAATTAAGAAAAACTAGTATTTTTGTGAGTTTAAAGATTAAATTAATGATGACTGAGAAGTACCTTCCTTTTTAATCTTTTCACTTATTAATCATTAAAATTACACTTATTAAAATTACTTATAACACATAAAATTACACTTCATAATAACACACTTAGACATTACAATCTCTTTAGAAACAATTTTTTAGCCAGCCAAAATCTAACCCAGTCATGTTCTGTTATTATGATTCATTGACAAAGATGGAATTGAACTCTTTACCTGGCGTATTTTATCCAATTAGGAACTGCTGGATGAACAAAAACGAAACGATCATATATGGCTCTGGCTCTGTCTAATTCTTTGTAGCGTAGTTCAAATTTAATGTAAGTTAACCAGGCTTGTTCATCAGGTTCCCATTCCATCCATCTTTCAAACGCTTGTCTGGCCCCTAAAAAAATCAATCTTATTGTTAGTTTTAACTGATACAGTCACTTTTCTGTAAAGTAGTTCGTTGAAATATTAAAACTGTTTGCATCGGCAGAAAAAGAAGCTCCTTAACTATGTTGTTATCTTAAATTTTTTTATGAAAATTTTTTATTTGAAAATTTCAATTTTGATCCATTTACTGACAATGAATGTATGTATGTTCACGATTATTAGAGAAAGCCCATAAAAGTGGAAATACTTATGAACAATTTTTAAAGTGGCGTAAAACGTGTATCTCAACACTAAATATGTATAATTCGCATTATATATGTAAAATATGTACTTATTGTTGTTTTTATTGTATTTAATGAAATATTGTATTATTTTCGTATTTAATGAAACATTCGCCATTTTTATTTACAATCAGTAAAAATATGTTTGCCATATATTATTTGTTGAAGTCAATAACTCAAATTTAAGTAAAATAATACTATTTTTTACTTAATGAATGCTACATTGAACAGTCAAATAAAATAAAAATGATAGGTTCATATTTCTCGAATATTATTTAAAATTATTACTCATAAATGAAACACATTTTAATAATAAATATAAGCTTTTACTTTTAACTATTATTTACTATTGTATAATTAGTTATTACCAATCAGAGTAGTTTATTATAATTTATCATGCTGATAATATGGTAAAATTCGATGTACACGTACTTCACTATTTACATTTAACTTTCTTATTCTTACGACATTTAATACCATTTAATTTACAAGAAAAGGTATTCACCTGCAATATTTGAAAGCATCTCTTCCATGTAGGTATACTTATACCAAAACTGGTTTGCTCTTGGCAGTATTGTAACAGCTCGGTCCCACAAATTTCTTGCATGATTAATTTGCTTATTCCTCATTTCCATTTCCGTGTACTTGAGCCATAATGTGATATTGCGGTGGTCAACGTCCAATGCTCTCTCATATATTGAACGAGCACGAGCAATTTCCTTCTGACTTTCTTCCCATTGGGCATATTTGATCCAGTTGCTAATAACAGTTCGATTTTTTCTAATATTATCTTCAAAGGTTTTTCTTTTTCGCTGCTGATAATCAGCAAGTTCTTCAGGATCTGAGATCTTCTGTTTAGGAGGCTAAAAAAAAATATTTAATATGAACATGAAGTACAAACAACGGAATAACATCACTTATGAATACCTGATGCAACTAAAATGAAGGTATTTACAGTATCAAGTGCCCCTTAAATTGAGTATTAACAACAATTTACCATGAAACACTTCTATATTTATACACTATCATTACAATTTGCAAACAGAGCATTCCTTAAGTCAATTATACCTCTTTTTGGATTAATAAAATACACGTACATAACAGAGTTCTGAAAAAGCAACAATACAGAAAGAAATAACTTACAGGAGGTACAATTTCCAAATCCCTTTCCTTAGCTTCCCGAAGTAATTGTTCAGCAGTAATTTGGATCTCAGCAGGTGCTTTATTTTTAACCTGAAACACAATTATATGAATTTAATGAATCCATTCAAGAAAGAAAATAAAAATTAAATTATTCGAAAACAAATTCAAACAAACCTTAGCAACTTTGGGCATTTTCTGGGGCTTATCCATTTTTAAGGCAGTTAATTCTAATCTAAATAAAAAAGAAAGAAAATAATGAATAAAGTTATTACAGTTCCACTAGCATAACCTACACAACACCTTAACTTTAGAAACCTTCAAAATTCTAACCACTGAAACAGATCATTCAAGGTAGAAATAAAGTCCCTATTAATTTAATCCCTTAGAATTATTTTTAAACCTTAAACTAATCCGGTTGATAGAACAGATTTCCTTTTTTTTTTTTACAATTTTGATCCCACTTCTGAACAGTGGGAATAATTTCCCTCCTAACTCTTATCCAGTGACTATTTCAAACTCCAAGTGTATAATTTTATTCTTTGTATTGTTGGTTATGTTCAACATTAGAATTATTGAAATATTATAAAACACTAAGTGATAAATTGTATCTTAATTTATTTTCTTGAATTATCTTCATTAACATTTTTGGTTATACGGTTTAGTTCTTTTGGTAACACTAGCAAATAGCAGTTACATTCCTTCTCTCAGGTTTCCCTGTGCTACAGTTTATGAATTTCTCATAGTTTCGATGTCGGCGATTGTTAATGGCACTTTAAAAGAGTAATATGACGAAAAGCAATATTCACAGATCAGTACTTCTCACTGTACGGGCGTTCCGGAAAAATAATGATCCCAGGATTGAGGAAAAGCCACTTTACTTTCATTTCAAGGTAATATTGCAATATTTGCGAAATGTTATTAGAATATGTTATGCAGCTGAGTTTGGCTAACAGTAATTGTACAAAATGTTTTTAAAAAGTTTTTGTTACTCTTATGCACCTTTTTAGTTAGTATTGTAGTATTTCTTTTAAGATCCTATGTAGTTTTTAGCAATAATATTGGGCCAAAAATTTGACCAAATTATGATGTATTATGAACAACAGAGGGGTATTTAATTTACACTTAAGGAGAATGAGTTACTTTCATGTATATAATGATAAAAGATTAAATTGCTTTACCAATCGGTCAAGAAAAGTTTACATTGTCATTTATATTCCATTGATTAAATAGTAAATTTGGTAGATAATAGTTTCGGCTATTATGGAAATCATTTTTTTTAATTATAATTGTTTTCTTTTCTTTTTTGTGATTTTAGTAAGCTTTACGAATATTTATAAGCTCTCCTTTTCGGAATATCTGATTCCTGAGACTTTTGTATGTGGTCATCGAAATAAGTTTTATGGTTAAATTGGTAAGTAGTTTGAAAATAATTTCATTTTGTTTCAGAATGATCAGCCTCTTGATCTGCCGTTAAGCAAAAGTAATTCGAAAAATTCTTTAATTCACGATCATATTAATTTAAGAAGTTATCCCAAACCTCTGTGTGCCATTTACAACCCTGATCATAGTGAATATCGCTTCAACTTTAAACCAAACGTTGAGAAGTATTTAAATACAAATCTTTTAGATCCCCATTTAAAATGGACTAATAGCAAGCAACAAGTGAAAAGGAGAGTAAATATCGATTCATGTATATATCTTGGAGGTAATACTTTCAACACTGTTTTGTCGCCGAAACCTGTATCTTCTATAATACCAGTATCTCATAAAAGAAGTATTGAACCAATTGGATTGAAACTACATTGTCAGACGAATTGTGATGAAAATTCACTCCTCCTCAGTTCTGGAGCGACTCCCAGAGAAAAGGCTACTGACTCAAATATCCCGGATGGTCGCCCTTCTCCAGAACAGTTAGAACGAATTTTTGAAGTTCTTTCTAAGAATGTAAGTATAATTTATTGATGTGTATCCATATTCTTGGTTCAACATTTATACCATTTCAATATTTGCACAATGGATTTTATTGTACAAATTTATTTACCTTTATGGGTGTATCGCCCAGTAGAAGTTTCGATCCTTCTATAGACTGGTTCCTACTAAACCATCTACAAAATCAAACATCAGAATTGTTTTCTTCCTATTATTACTTCTTACTTACTACTATTACTATGACTTCTAATATTCTAATATTTGTGACATTATCCATAAATAGAGTTTTAAATAAAACAATAGTCGTTACGTTAGTGTATTTCTGGTTGAAGACATCAGTTGGAATGTCCAGTGTGTGGATACACATGAGTGTGTATCACTCACGGTGAACCATTATAATAATTCATATATAATTTTTCATAAAAATCCTAATTAACTATGTAGTAGGCTAGTAGGCACCTGACCTATTTTGTACCTATTGTATCTTCAAGTAGAGACTTACTCTTCAAATACTAGTTGAAGATGCAGTAGGAACCGGTCGGGTGATTACAATAATGTTCAGGAAGTATGTCAGATTTTTATAATCTCTACGGTCCTTTACCGTAACAGTATGCATGCATCATAACAAAATTATAATTGCACGTTACTTAACTATAACCGTCAAAATTCTTGCTAACCTATTTCAATTGCTCCGCAGAAATTCCACATGGCAGAGTTTACAGTGTTCCCTCCCACTTCGCGATTTTTGGGGACCAGAACCCCCCGCGAAGTAGCGTTGTCAAAACCCTCCTTTTAACCTACAAACTTTTTTCGGTCATATATCATATGAATAAGTGTATATGAAACCGTAAGTGTATATATTATCATTAAACAACCTAAACAAATCGTAGAATAGTGTTTGTTTATACTTAGCCTAGCCTAAACAAACAATTCGCCTTCATATTGTAAGAAAAAAAAAAGTTTCCTGTGTGTGTGTGTTTGCATCGGTGGGAAAAAACAGTTTTGCAAACACTCATAGTGCACGGACTGTAAATACAGTACACAGTAGTTACTGTAAATATTACTGTACGACATAGAACAATAGCACAGCAATAAATATGAAAAAATGATTACAATTCTCTCTCTCTCGCTCTCTCGGGCGCATGATACCTGTTTTGATTTATTACCATATATCATTTAGCCTTCCGACCATTATATGGAATGGTGCGCATGATACGCGTGTGTGTTTATAAAAATGTATTTAAGTGTACAATCTGTAAATATTTTAAAACTCTTTCATTCTTATAAAAAGGCAACTTTCGCGGTAATTTTGAATTTTTATTTAATATTTTTTTAATGTTTAAATTAATATTTTTCAACCCGCGATGCCCTGAAACTGCGAATTAAGAACCACGAAGTAGCGAGGGAACCCTGTAATACTAGTAGTAGTAGTACTAGATGTTTTACTGCTGTTGTCCTTGTTGTTATGTATAACAGACTAATTGCGTTTAATGATTAACATTGATCATTTGTCAGTTTTTTTTTTGTATGTTTTTATTTTACTATTACCCGGCTTGGTTCATGACTTTCTCAGGTTAACTTCTACTTTAATTCCCTTCTAATGGTCATATGTATTTATTATTTATTGAAATTATGAATAGTATGTATATAATGTATGTTATGTATAAATATCATACTTCATTTTTCTTTCCAGCTTCCCCGAATTTTAGTTGAATCATTAGATTATTCCATTTACCATCCAGAATTAATAGTAGAAAACAATATAAGAGGAATGAGAACAGTGTAAGTATATTATATAGTGTACAGAAAGTATATTTAATTAAATTTTAAAATAATACAATTGATTTTTTTTTTCTGTTGCAGAGGTTTATATAATTATGTCAAACTAGTTGCTCTGATGAGGACTGTAGCCCACATTAAATTTGCTTATGTTAAGTTTGAAGTATTAAAAATAACAAAACACATAGAAGATGGTTCTGTGAAGGTCAGATGGAGAATTAGGGGAATATCTGGACTCAAGGTATTTATTAATTTCTCAGAGATTATTTCTTAGAAGGTTTTTTTTTATCTAGATGTTCTTTCCACACTTCTTTTTAACTTGACAATAGGAAATATATTTAATAGACAATTGCAGGGCCTGGGATATGCGGACGACATTGACCTGCTTGCGAGATCGCAAAGAGCGCTTAGGGAAGGATATGTAGCACTTAAGGGAATGGCAAAAGATTTAGGCCTGAAAGTCAACCAAAGCATGGCAGAATACATGATTACGACTAGAAGAATAGACAGGATGCTCCCCAGAGAAATAGAGCTAGGTGGGGACAATTTGAAAGTCACTGACGCTTTTAAGTACCTGGGCACACATATTAATGACAAAAATGTTGTAAATGGTGAGAAGTAGGATAGCAGTAGCTAACCGCAGCTACTTCTCCCTGAGAATCTTTAAGAGCAGGATAGTCAGCTCCAGAGAGTCCAAAGTTCGAACATATATTACAGTGATACGACCAGTGGTCCTTTACGGGGCAATGACTTGGACGCGGACGCTGAGGGACATTGAAGCGCTAAGAAGGTGGAAAAGAAAGGTTCTCCGAATGATATATAACCCGGTATGCGAAGGAGGGATGTGGAGAAAGGGAAGAAACAGAGAGCTGGAAGATATTTTTGGAAGGTCCGACCTGGTAGCGGAGGTATGGCGGGCACGTTTAAGGTGGCTAGGCCATTTGGAAAGGATACTGGAGGAATGAGTAGTTAAAAAGGTCCACCGGGGTAATCCGAGCGGTAAACGGTTAAGGGGACGTCCAAGGCAAAGATGGAAGGATGGTGTGGAGCAAGACCTCAGAAAGATGGGTGTGAGAAGGTGGAGGAACTTGGCCCAGGATGGACAACTCTGGAGGGAAACTGTGGTGCAACCCAGGATCTATGGATCTGTAGTGCCGTGGATGATGATGTTTTTTTCATCTAATACCCTGTTTGAGTATTATAGGCTTGTCAGCCGTATCGCACACAACAGACTGAGAGCTTTTTTTTACGTGAAAGCTCTTCGCCACAGCTCGGAGGCAACAAGCCCTAACCGAAGATAAAAGTAATCCAAAACCTCCGCGACATGCCGGAGGTGGGTCGCGTGGGGGCGAGCATTCACGGCTCCTACATCACTACGGTGTGGTAGCCGGAAGGCTTGGGAACGCCGGTGAATCAAAACAGGCTCCTACATCACATTAAATAAATAATAAAAACACTTTAAATACACAAGGACTATCGAGCACATCACTTGAACAAGCCTTACACTCGCGAGTGACAGTTTAAAGGTGAAAGTCCTGGAATCTTCCTCATTCTTCTGACAGTGTAGATAAAGTAAAAAAAAAAACATCTTTTCTATTCTTCTTCAAAGCGCTGTGATAAGTTCGCCTGACGACATTTCATACTTGAATCTGTCCCATGCGTACTTTGGAAATACCTGTATGACGTGTGTGACGCTTTCAATAGGAGCCCCACAGCTACAGGACGGGTTATACTGAGTCATGTACAAAATTGTTATTTTATTTTGTGAATTTGAATATATTTTCGCCCTAAGGCTTCATTTTTAAATTGATGGAGTGATACAGAATTTTGAATAACCGATATTTGTATTTTAAAAATACTACTAATATGACATTCATAAGAAAATATGTCTTTTTGTCTTTAAGTCCACTTTCGTTTTTTTCAGGTGATGTTAAATTTCTGGAAATTTAAAATATGGAAAATGAAGGAAATGTTTGATGCACAAGAATTGTAAGTAGAATAAGACTACATTTATTTTATATATTGTTTTAATGACATTTTTCATTTTACGAGGTATTTTTTTTTATGTTCATATTCTCATATCATTTAACATGTTTCATTTAATTTTTAACTTATTGATTTCTGTTCTATCTTTCTCTCCCTCTCATTCATTCATTTTTCTCTCCTAGTTTTATATTTTTTTCATACTGCAAGGAAAAGAAAAAAAATCCAGAGCTTTCATATATCTTTTCGTACGATTTTTCCCAACAATTATTTACAATCTGAAGAGAATAACTTAGTAACCACTTAATAAATCTCCTTGGCAATCCTGAACAACTAGGTTATTCTGCATTAGGAAGTCTAAATTCTTCCGTACTCATTTTATTATTCAAGGAGTATTGAATGAATACCTGAAATTATACATGTTCAGGACCTGTACTTTAGAAAGTGAGTGTAAGATTCTTCAAATCCAATAAGGAAAATATGTAGCGTAAGTAGTACTTTGAACGCCGAACCTTCAATGGTTCGTCCGATAATGGTAGTCAGTAGGCCACTCCGTAAACCTGTATTAAACATATTAAGGGTAAATACCTGTTTCATATGTTTCACTTTGTGTTCATATCTATTTACTAATTTTTATTGTTAGGCTACAAAATGTCAGTTTTACTGATTCAATAATGGATATTAAATATCTATGACTAAAACACATTTAAAAAAAAACCAATGAGTTTCGACATTCATGTTCTTCTTCAGGTTCATCTGCTTATGCTAAGAATGTCAAAGGGAGTATGTCCACTTAATGTTGTGAAACAGTCAAAACATTCCCATTTTTACCTCCTCACTACAAGTAGATAAACCTGAAATAGAAAATATGTTCGTAAAACGTTATTTTTATCAAACTTTTGTTTGTGTGGAAACTTTCTCTATAATTTCCAAATATTTCGAATTACTACATAGTAACCTACTTGGGTGTTATACACATAATGAAACCCGAACTCTCATAGGTTTTTAATTTATGTATGTTAAATATTAATAAAAACTTATTTCGAACGTTATTCAAAATTACATTAATATATTTAATTAGATGTTTTATTTAGAATGTGGATTACGAAAAAAATTTGTTTCTGTCATTACAGATATAATTACATAATTTTTTTCAGAAATTTGACTTTTTCCTATTAATCGTTTTTTTTTGACATCTGTGAGTTACATTTTATAATCTTGCAACCAAATAATAAGGTATCATTTGTATTGAGAGTTGAATAATTCGATGTAAACAAAACTATATTATTTCAGATGGTATGACGGTTTCTCTACATTCACTGCTAGAGATGATGGGAAAGTAATTAAAATTGTAATAGACAAGGTAAATATTGGAATAATAAATGCATGTTTTTGTTCTATTGTTAAGAATTTTCATTTAGTTCGCCATACCTATCCTATTGTTCGTGGTATATCATTATCAGATCTGGTCTTCCATTACTTTAGATTTCCATCTTGTTGCTTTGCAACCTTTTACCTTTTTAGTGCTCTACTACCGTCTTTTTCCGAAAATAAGACACTTTATAGGTGTTTTACTTTCTTTATAGGTCCAAAATGCGTGCTACGGCTTATTTTCGAGTTAGGGCTTCAAGTACAACAAGTAATAAGCAATAATCAGACTTACAAGACTGAAATGCACAAACGTTGTATCTGCACAGTCACTCTATGCAGACTTCTGCCTTATTGTATTTTTAAGATAAATTCTACTTTAGAAATTTTAGGAATTAATTTTGACACGTGCCTGTGCACTGCTTGTAGAGGTAGATTGTAGAGGTAAACAAGGAATTTCTCAGAATATTTTGTTCACAAACAATTTGTGAGTTATTAAGGAAACTTTTAGTCATAATAAGTAATGACAACTCATATAGTATATCATGTGACAGAGACAGAGTACGGTGTTGATTACTATAAGCAGTAATTATCTGTTATTGAATCAACCTACAAACGTGCAAATAATTCATTTAATCAGGAATCACATCAAATAAATTATTCATTTCATCAAAGTCAGTTAATGAAAGATTACATGCTATCTAAAGAATAAATGCATTAATATTTCCATTATGCTAAAAATAAAAAATCTAAAATGTCTCAAACTTTATAATTTTTTTTAATTTATGTTAAACAAAAAAAAGAGAAAATAATGGAATATTATAACTTATATAAAAAAAAAGTGTATTCTGAGAATTTTTTTTTATTATAATTGACCTTGTTGAAAATAAAATGAAATTCATTAAATATAGTTCGTTTGTTCGTATGATTTTGAATGAGGCATTTAGAACTTACGAATAATTAATTTACTGTAGTTTCTAACCTTCTCATTTTTATTGTTGTGTTAGAGGCAGAAATGTCACTTATTTGTTATTTGGCACCCACTTTTCTTATGGCTGAACTGCAATACTGTGAGTGAAACACTTATGTTAAACTATATATAAGAATGTTAAACTTATATACTCAAATCCGTCTTATCTCATACGTTATATGGTATACTCTTCCATTCGCTGTAAAACGTATTCTTGTACGTATAATGATACGTCATACAACTTACAAATTAAAACTTTAAATTACGCAAAGTACGACACAGAAAAAGGAATAAAAAGCACACTAAATGAATTCTCAATATTTCGAACTGTTGTTCGTCATCAGGAGTAGACTAGAAGAGAGGACGAAGTAAGATTGATCTCCCCACGTCAAAGAACGGAGCGCGAATTTGTGTAATTTAATGTTTTATAGTCCATGTAGACCGTTTATTCAATTTAGTAACTTACAAATTAAAACAGATTATTTTTCTTTTCTTTTTTTTTTTTTTGATACTTGTTTCATATTGTAATGTATTTTGTGTGTTATGGGACACTGATCCTTACCTTCGCCTTGTGAGGGTTTAATAGGACTTTGGTCCGGACTTTGACCTGAGAGCTCTTCAAGTACTGTCAGTACTACGGGGTGAAGGAAAGCCATGTAGGGTAATCGCCTACAAAGCAACCAGGGAAAGCTAGAACCTCGTTCTTCGCCAGAAGAAAAGGATCTGAGTTGTTAATGTCCACAAAACTGGTACTCATCCTTTGTGAACCCCAGCCAAATGTAACGAGTTGTCCCTTCGGAGAGACAACCCAACTCTTAGGAATAGATGCTAGCCCTTGTACATGACACCTGTAGGTGCTGGCTAATCTGTTTATAGTTCACTTAATATATTGCAACTTTCCAGGTTAGTTATAATCCGAGACTTATAAATAATCGGTTACCCTGAGAGTAGCCATGAAATTCAAAGTGTGGTCTATACATTTTTTTTTTGTTATTGTGGTGATAATATGGTGGAGTAAATTTATTTTACTGACAAGCTTTCTTGTTTACTTATTTTGTCAATTTGTTAGTGTATATTAAGTTCTAGCATAATATTATCAAATAAATGAGGCAGTCAATATATTTACTTGGGTCCGGAAGGAAGGAAATGGAAGACACAATCCTCTACTACTATCTACAGTCTACGACCCAATTCATTTTGTTCTTTTCCGTTAAAACTTTACTGGTAATTTCTTCAGCTTTGTAACTGGACACGATTTTTGACACAACTTAGGAGTAAAAGATTCCGTAGTCCAGCCTTGGCCCGATCATATCTGCTGTTCATCGTGCAGAGTTATCAGATATTCTTAACCAAGATAGTTTTTAATAAATATTGTGGATTTTTTTTATTAACTATTACTGAGACGTTTGTAACTCACGAATGATTAATTTCCTGTAGTGTAATAATTATTTCGTTTGTTTCCAGGTCCTAATTTTTCTTTACAAAACGACCAAAGTTTTGTTCTCTGTTTTAAGAAAATGACGGTACTTTCTAATTTATACTAATACATGGTCAGGTAAAATGATCTGACACATTTCTAGTTTAAATAAAAGGTAAATAAAGTCAATAAACAATAAAGTGCTTTTATTTTCGAAAAGTACATATAATGCCATTTTGTTTCATTAGGTTTAAAAAAAATATATACAGAAACAGAAAAAAAAATTATACAGAAACAAAACAAAACGGCATTATATATACTTTTCGAAAATAAAAACACTCTATTGTTTATTGACTTTATTTACCTTTTATTTAACCTAGAAATGTGTCAGATCATTTTGCCTGACCCTGTATATAAATGATGTCTTTTTGTATGGTGTTTGTACATCCAACGCCGTCTTAATCTATTTCATGTGTATCCTTTACTTGTTATAAGAAGGGTGCGTTAAATGTTTTTTTAACGCTAAACCAAAAATTACAGAGTAATGAAATTTATTTACAAAAAATGAAATCTAAAATTAGCAATTTATAAAAAAATGCATAAAATTACGATGATTGCAAAAGGCAGTTTTCTTATAAAAAATGAAATTTTGTCTTGGAATAATTAATTACATGCCCTACTGGTCCGATTTGTTTACCTTTATAATGACTTAAAAAAAATTTTAAGTGAAATAAGTAAAATCTCTTTTAGATGTAGTATGTTGGAAAAATTTGAAATGTTCTAATGAGTTATGGTAGAAGTAAAAATTATTAAATATAAAAAATTAGTCTTAATCAAGCATACATTTTATGATACATTTCATCTTGTGATGGAGTATTGTCAAACAAAGTGTTTGACTAATCAAAACAAAAACATAGTTGGTTATTACGAGTGTGATATTGTGTTTACTTGAAGTAAAGTAAAGTTGAGTTTAGGCAAATCTAGATTATTTATTTTAGTTTTTATTCCGGTTCGAATTGAATATTTATAGGTAAGGCAGGACATATATCTGTCGGCTTAGCTGTTATGTTAATAATTCAATATCAAATTAAGTTTAACTAAATTTAACACAACATTCATTGACTGTTAGGTGGCACGAAGTTCGTCGAGTCAGCTAATAGTGGCATGAAATAAAAAAAAAAATATTTGCTATTTTCTAAAACGCCTCTTTCTCTTTATTCCTTCATACTATTTTTAATATTAATTCTTTCAGAATGCATCAAATTCAAATTAATAGAAAAACATTTTCTTAGGTAATGCCTGACAACAATGAAAATCCATTGGAGAAAAGAAGACCTTTGGATCAAAAGTTGGCAATATTATTTGGATTGCTTCTTGCCCCACATCAATTCAAAGCATGACTTGTTAGTTTGTTATTACCGTATATCAAAATGTAGTAATGTTTACATTATGTGATGCTTTTTTCTCGTGGTTCCTTAAATTTAAAATTGTTTTGCTAATTGTTATGTTAAATTGTTTATATTTCCGGATGTTATTAAAAAGAAATATATCTAAAAGAGCTTGTTTTTGCAAGTTAATGCATCATCAATGAATATAGCACAAATATTATTTTTCAGTTTATTTCGGTTGAATTATTTTCTTAATTTTTTTTATGCTGATATTGAAATATATTAAACTCACTCTTTGAAGAGATTATTTAAATTTATAGTAAAGAATCTGTAGATGGAATAAATAAAAGAACACCAGCAGTTAATTATTCTTTGTAAACTTCCTCTGGATGTCATAATTTCTTTCTTTATGTGTAAAATTATAACAAAATTGACATGTATTGTTAACTTTTCAAAACTTTTATAGTGGGTTAAAATTTGTAGAGAATATATTTTCTTTATCAAGAAATTTATATTCAATTCTGAAAATTCAAAAAAAAGTTTTGTATTGCAGTTGTTTTTATTAGTTTTTTTTTAAATCAAAATATGGATTTCACTTAAATTGTAATTTGTTAAATGAGGCATTTGGAACTCACGAATAGTTTACTGTAGTGTTAAACCTTGTACAATTTTAATGTTGTAGAAAATTCAGAGAAATTATATTTTTAACTATGTATTTACCAAAATTAACATAAATGAAATATTTGTTATAATTTTCAGTGTATAAATAATTTGTAGTGCAGTAAAAAAAATAGTATCAATAGATTACATTATACATTCTAGTCAGCATTGCATTGTTACGTCTGTTCTGTTGAATTCTACTCTTTATTTAATTAAACGAAATGATGAATTATTATTTTTATATTACACTTATTTGTATAAGTTCCTGAATTGATCTTGATGACACAGATGGTTATGGTATAATGATAACCAGCTACCTGCAAAAGTTTACGACCGTCACTAAGTGTCTGAACAGCCAAAAATGGCCGTTAGATAAAAAGTAAATAAAGTTGTTCGATTTAACTCATATACAATATTATTTTCATAAAGTTTTGTTTTCTTGCAGTTCTGTAGCACTAGAGCAGTTTATTTTAACTTCTCGGATTGGGTTGTAAAGTAACTTCGTATTATTATTGAAACTCTTAAAATCTAACACTGAAAGTTTTAGGAACCTTACTTTTGGATTAATGGGTATTCCCTGAATAATTTTGCTGTAAATATATAAGGAAATCATCAGGAGAGTAGAAAAAGGGATAAATAAATCAATTTTTGGTCAAACCGCCATTAGAAGGAAAGAAAGATTAAGATCATTCACACTGATATAGCGACTGATGGAAAATCCATCTGTTTGGGCTTTGACGGGTGATTTGGTCTTTCTTCAAACGGGTTAATTTAGTATTCCAGTTTCAGGAATTTCGCTTAGAAATAATGTTATAATTAATATAACTTATTTTAATAAGTTAACTTTCTTAACTGAAAGAGGCTATTTAGGATTGGGTTATAAAATAGCTTCGTCTGTACATTTTTGTGAAATTTTTGGGTTGCACATTCTTCATTATATAATGAAGAATGTTTAAAGTTAAATAAGTTTCTCATTTAATTTGCAAATAGTAGGAAAAATTGGAAACAGTCTGTAAGGCTTATTTGCATTTTTAAATAAGTTTTCCATCCGATAAGCTTGGTCTTGCTCTCTCTTTTTAACTCTCGGTTTAACCGAAAATTAGTGACCGTAAGAGTATTTTCTTATTATTTGTTCTTAAGTGTATTTCTGAAATTTTTATTTCATTTCCTTGAACTTTTACATGTTTGTTTTTGGATCTTTTTTTTAACGTTTTAAGTGTAAAGTATTATTTCTTTATGCAGTAATGATCAAATATGATAAGAGTACATGACATTCAACTGCAAATAGAATTTAATAGTGAACTGAATTTTCAATTTCATAGGTAAAGAAATTTATTTTGATATTTTACGGATTTACTCGTTTTGACGTCCCATGATTCCAGTTTTTGAATCTTTAGGATGATGTCTCTAAGGATATGATAAGGTTATACACTGTATATAATAGTGTCTGTTTCCAATAAATCGTAAGTTGTTAGTGACAACTTGGTTACGTATAATTAAATATCAGATTTATTTAGTTAATATGATTACATTTTCTTAGTTTGCAAGTAATACATATACTATGTAATGTAATGTATCTATGTAATGTAAAACATATACTATGTTTTAAATATAGAACATATACATTAACCGGATACTCTGGGATTGAGTTTACTCTTTTATATATATTTTTTTAATATTAATAATTTATCTGCTTTATATTAAAGGAGTAAATGATATAGTTCTTACATTGTTAGAAAAAAACTTCTTTGACATTGAACATCTAAAAATAGTACATGAAATTTTTAATAATATTAAGGACTTGAATATACTAGAAAAAATAACATTGAAAGTTGTTCATTATCTCTTAAAACTATAAAAAAAAATTGAAACACTAAAAATAATTACCTGTTGCATAACATATGAAAAAACCAATGAAATTTAATTGTTGCGTAATAATTAACTTTGCAAGAATATTATTATGAATAAAGTAATGTTTTTCGTAAGTGAACGCCCAAATAGTAGACTGAACACATAATATTATGTAATATTTTATTGATATTAATAGACAGCAGTCTTCTGTTTAAAAAAATATTCCTGCTAGAATCGTTAGTTTTTTGCTCACAGTCTATTCTAAGCAAAAAATATTTATAAATGACAAAATTAAAAAAAATTAAATGGTATATTCTTTATACCTTAGATACGATTTATATAGAATTTAATATTCTGTAAAGTAATGCCATTTCATTTGTGTGACTGTAGGGATTCTTTACAAACTAAATAAGGCTACATTATTTAAATTAAAGCATGTACTGGTGGCACTTCACTATATTTTGACAAATAGTCGAAAGTGATAAAGACCTTTTCAACGAAATCTTTAATTTCCTCACCCCTACACTTTGTTTGCAGTCAGTTAAAATGACTCATCAATTATTTCCAGGAAATCAAGAATTCCTTTCACCACAAAATGTTTACCACAGTAATTTAACCAGTCTAGTCTAAATCTAACGAATACATCTAACAAAAAATTTTTTTTCATTAAATAATGCATGAAAAAAATATTTTTTTTTTCCAATAAGGGAGCATTATTGATAACGAAGAATTAATTCTAAAATCTTTAAAAATAATGTTTGCAATTCAATACTTTTTAAAATTTATACTAAAATAAAAAAAAAGAAAGAAAAAGGCAAATTACGATGCATAAAATACATTACATTCCAGTCTATTTATTTGCGTTACAACTAACTTACACCAATCTTGGGATGACGTATAAGATAATACAGGTAAAATAAATTTTTAAGTACTAACAAAAAGTTAACAATGAATTTGTTGAATGAACGGAGAATTTAAATCTTCTAGAAAAATGTGAGAGTGAGTTTCGAATCCCTTAACCTTTGACTTTATGTGCAGTATTAATTTTGTATGGCTAACATGTTGAGATGAACTTAACACTGTAGATCTCAATTCACAAGTTAATTTAAAAAAATGAGAAAAATTAAAAAAAAATATATATAATCAGGCAATTCGCTACAATTAACTGCAATTTTTTTATAGGTCAATAATAAAATTAGCACTGATATGATATAGTAGTAATTCATTGCATAAGGTTTGTATACCTGTGTTAATTTTCACTCTGGCCTTCCGTTTTTTCACGCGGGTGATGAAAAAATCTGAGTATGTCATCCCGAAACTGTTTGATGCCATTTAGATGTTAAAGATTCCTATTCTAAATACACTTGTTTTAGACATAATTGAGAACTCACAATGTAGAATCATCAGAGAGATTCATGAAATATTTATTCATGAGTAATGTTAGTGTAGCTTTCTAGTAGGCCTCCAGTCCCTCCCTCGAAAAGAACAGTGTCTTTGACGTTTTGATCGAGTGTGCACAAGATTTCCTACGCGAAAAAGATGGCCGTTACGAACATTCGAACCTTCTATCAGTGCTAAAGGCAAGCAAGTTACTTGACTATAACATTCCTACTCCTGACCCTCGTAATTGATTGGTAGAATAATCTTTTTTTACCTTTAATTTACTATAGAAAAGAGCGGATTGAGTTTTCCTTTCTCTCTCAGTTAACTACAGCTAACATTAAGATAAAATGTTAAAAGTTATTCTCAGTTATTTTGTCGTAAATAATATTTACTTGGATCTTTACCTTTTAACTTACATATAAAATAAATTTCAACATTAAACCTTTTCTTCTAACTATTCAAGTATAAAGAACAATTTAATATATTCTTTTTATATTTTCCCTTTTAAATTTATAATTGTTATTATAGAATTCTGGTAATGCACGTCTACAATATGCGTAAGGAAAATTTTGTAAGTCCACAATGTCTAAAAAGTGATGTTTCCGTAGGGTTTTCATAAGCGCATTATCCATGAACAAAAAATAAAGCTGCTAAAGGTAATTTTAGGTTACAATAACATACACTATAATATTGGATATCAATATGTTGCTGTGCCTTACATACTGGAAACAGTATGCTTTACCTTTAACTTTTTCAATTTGTAGATAATAAATATTTTAAAAACTGACCTAATTCCTGCTTTATTTAGGTAAAAACAAAAAGTACACATTGAAGGTTAGTAGTCAATATCTAAACTTTTGTATTATTTTGAGCTGATTTAATACATTATTTCATTATTCATACTTTATAAACTAGCATTTCCTATAAAAAGAACCAGATTGACATCCCGTTTTCATTTCTAACACCTTTAAGCTAAATTTAAGGGAAATATTTCAAAATAATTTACATTAACATGGTGCTTATGTATTAAATGGTATGAACTAAATATGTTGTACCATTTTCATCTAGTTTAAAAATCCATTTACATGCTATACAAATTTTAAAAATTATTTTTAATTTATTTCTAGAAAGATAGATTTGTTAAAGAATGCAAGAAACAATTTGATTCAGCAACCTGATTTGAACTACCTCAAATAATATGTGACATAACGAGTTTTCTTTATTTATTTATATAGGTAACTAATATTTAAAACACCATTACTTTCGAAAATATTAAAGAATATTATAAATTATGACTCGGATATTAATAATATGGCCTTTAACATTTTTTTTCATTTTACCATTTAAAACAAACTTGTGTTTTGTCACACTCTATGTTATGCCTCCTTTTTTATTCACACTTTAAACAACCTGTAGAATCGGATCACAGCTTTCTGACTAAAATGTAGGATATACTATTTTCATTTATTTATTTATGTGAAGAGGTCTTGACGGTATGATCGGAAAGTTATCATTCTTGCAAGCATAAATTCAATTCATCAAGATGGTTCAGACTATACTGGCTGTCAAGACTAAAAATGTACTATTTTAGTCTTAGTATAAGTATTTACTTCTTCGTAGAAAAGTAATTACCAAATTACTAACATTAACCTTTTCCACTTTCATATGTTGTAAAAATGCTAGTCATATTATTTAGTTGTATTTAAAAGAATTGTTTCATTAGTTTAATATCAATTTCTTTCAATTGCCAATAAAATAAATGAATCTTACATTTCTAAACCTTTATATGTCCATTACCGTTCGTTATTAGTTTTTTATAGGCGTCACTATAACGCTACATTCTTTTAGAGGTTCTTGAATCTGCTTAGACGTTCCTAAATACTGGTGGATCTTGTATAAATAGATAACCTTAATCATGAAAAGCACTACTTCTTCAGAGCACTCAGGCTGATGCTAAGGTTAGTAGATACATATTGTTCTTTATAACTTTTAAAGTTTATAAACCGAATTATATTTTTACTCATTAATACTTATTAATTATTACTCTGTTTTCATCGAACGCTAAATATTTTAACAATACTGTTATTGTCCCATAAGATTTTAGGACAATATTCAAATACTTCAAGTCTTTAGTACGGGGGAGAAAAAAAATTATACTTTATGTTTTTGATATAATATACGATAAAGTTCTTTTTGCATGATGTAGGACTGCCAAAACAAAATATCACATTCATATACTAAGGGCTATGTATCTGACAAATATTTTCTATCGTCTGTCTAACAGTGTGACTTATACAGTATTTACCAAATTTTAGATGCACACCCATCCATACACACATGCTGATATCAGCCTAGATATATCAAAAAAGATTAAGGGATACCAAAATGTGGTATCTGTAAAAGTCTTATGCATTTTTTCATGATTGATCACCATACCTTACTTATATTAAATAAAAATATAACTATATCCTAATATGTTGAATTTCGTCCGCATTACAATTATCTTGTGAATTTCTAATACCTCCTATTTAGACTTTTAACTAAAATATAGGATATACAATTTTAATTTATTTACTCATATAAAGATGTAGTATTGTGTTGGTATTATAGGAAGGTTTCATTGTTTGTTGAAACAATCATAGATTGCAATATCTTTTTGTAGATTTTACGATTTTCAGTTTCAATTTCACAATGACAAAAAATTTTTCTATGTAACTTTATAAACTATTTATTTAAATATTAGTTTTGAAATCTTTACATACAAACTTATCTATTTAATAAAAAATCATATATTAATGTTATGTACGTGAAATACAATAATGTTATTCTATTTTAAAACTTGAAATAAAAAAACATATAAGAAAAAAAATTGCATAATTGTATTTACACTATAAATTTAACATTAATATCATCAAAGTAAGTTCTAGTTACAATAATTAATTGTAAACACAAGCATTCAATTTAACAACTTTGAAAACAGCATTGAGGACAATTTGAATATAAAAAAGTATCATAAAATAACAAACTTTTCAATGCTTGATTTATAATTATTGCCTTCTTTCAGATTTATCTTTTTTTACATGTCAGCTACCTTTTCTAAATTACAAATTTTATTAATTCTAGAGACAGCCTCAGCCCACAAATTTAAGGTTTGAAATTAAATCTAAAGTTTTGTTTTACACTTATTTAAAAATGTGTCTACTATTATGTATTAAATTTAACAAAAACGAAACTGTATAGTGGAAACTAAAATATATGAGCGTTGCAAATCTTGCATATTTCATGATAGTTTTGAAAACTGATAGGCATCATAGATTAGGTGATCAATTTCCTTCCAATGCTTCATTTTGTGATTGATAGGCAATATAAACTTTATTCATACTGTCCCAAACACTCTGGCATAAGTCGTTAACATTTTCCGATCTTAGGTCACTGGTCTCAACTGGGTCAAGAATAGTTATCACTATTTTTCCTGAAATAGGTTTAACATATTAACACATGGGAAAATTATGACATCACTTTTGCGAAAGTGGTATATAAAGTTGTATCTGTAAACAATGGATATTTATTTCAAATTTAATATAACAAACAATTTTATCATTTCAATTTTCCCCCTCTTTTCAAGATTATTTATGTATATTTTCTTCATTCACCTTCATAGAAAAGAACTAACTTTCAAGATTTTTATAGTTATGCATTTAGATAACAGATGGTGAAAACAGAAACTTCATCTATTTCAGAAATGGGGCAGCAAAGAAGAAAACTATTTTCAAAAGAACATTCTTTTGATATATCGAATTTAGCAGATTTTTTAAGCTAAGAATATTGAACTTTTGTTGTAATAATATCGCTTTAAACGTAACTGTTTTCACATTTCTTTATATATATATATATATATATATATATATATATATATATTCTATGTTTTGTTATTGAGGGCTAGGTCAAATAAAAGAAAATAAACTCCTTCCTAGGCCGACGTTTCGATGTATTTGTACATCACCTTCAGGGCTAAAATTAGAGTAAGAACTATAATACATTTACCAAAACAATCTACAACTCACATAGAGAACTAACACAAATTTTTGAGAAATATATATATATATATATATATATATATATATTGATGACGAAGTCATCGAAATATAGTAGTGAGTTAATGTTTCATTTCTGAGTGTTCTTTGTGTCAAAATAGTTTATATATATATATATATATATATATATATACTATATATATATACTATATAATATATATGAAATAAGACATCATTTAAAGTTTACGTAATAGTTAATTATTGAAGAACAAATGATTTTTGAAAGAAATCTGTTTTCGTGTTATGCTTGAAAAATGAGGACATATATATAAGGGAATTTTTGGGTATCTTATCATACCTCTTTTACATCAAAGCTAAAAATCATGAAATGTAAACATGATTCCTGAGTATGATAATCTTCTTAATAGAAAAACCTTGTAAAAATCCTTCTCATTAAAGATTTATGAGACAATGAATCTTCTTTATGACTGAGAAAATTTTCTTTATGATACCAATAATAATACAATATATAACATACCTCTGTTGAAGTGTTGTTGTTTTCCAATGAAGTCATAATGTGATATTACTACAGGAACAATAGGGACTTTCAGTTTAATCCCCGCCCAAAAACCTCCTTTTCTGAATGGAAGTAAATCTGTATTTCCCTTGCTTCTTGTACCTTCAGGAAATATAATCAAACTTGCCTAGAAGAAAGAAACCTATGGAAGGTCGTACATAGTTATGCTATAAAGAATTATATCCCTGCTTGTTTAACTAATTTAGTGTATATGTTATATTTTATAGGAAATGGCAAATATTCTCTCGCTGCCTTTTATATTTCACAGTGGACATTTTTTTCCCACCTTTGTGGAACAAATTTTTTACTCCTTTGTCGGGAAAGAAATGGTAGTAAACATGTTTAATTTACTTGACATATAGATATCATAACAAGAAAAACCAAATAACATGGTAAGGCTTCATGGCCCCCACTCTCGTATTATGCACATATTAACTGATCCAGCTTAACCGAATATTAAGCAGAGATTGTCGAGAAGTTTATAATAGTAAACAATTAATTATGAGATTCTTTTTAATTCTGGTGTAATTAAGAGGTGAGTTTTGTTTCTTATTTTTTTTTGTTTATGATAAAAATATTAAAATAATGTAAATTTCCAATAAAATAAAGTAAAATAACATTATACCTCATATTATTCTTCATAAAGAAGAAACATGTAAGGTATTTATTTCATAAATGATATTTGATTTATGATTTAAATAAATGAATAATCAATGGTGTTACTTCTTATACAATAAAAATTGGACTTCAACATTTGTAGCTTACATCCAAAATCAATCCATATGAACTTAACCTAAACTCCCAATGATGTTTCAAGAGAATATGTCCAAGGCACTTATTAGAGTGAATTATGTAATTTTCATTGGCTTAATGACCATATTAAATCTGCATCTCATTTTTTGTTTTTTACTTATCTTTTCATAATGTTATAATGAGTTTACTTTCAGTATTATCAGTATATAAAAAGTATAATGTTTTCTTCTCTCCGCTGTTCAAAACTAGCAACAAAACAACTTGTGTTTTTGTGGTGCAACTTTTGAACAGAGGAAATATGTAAAGGTTAAAATTGGGTTTGGAATATTCCTAATCCAAAAATCAACTTGACATTATTAACTCCAGTTATTATTTTCCTATATTCAGGGTTTCATTTGAAAATTCTCTCTTTTTTTTTCTTAATAGGCTCAGATGATTTTATAATTTTCTTGAAAGACATTGTCCAAATTTCATAACATTTTTAGAGATTTAGAAGATAAAAAAAAGGAATGAAAATATGCTCTATTTAAAAAAAACTTCATAATTATTTATGTCAAAAAAACTTCCATTAACTGACGGTTGAGTACGAAAAGTAAACAAATAACCAGTAAACAAAAATGTTACATTCATCAGTGTGAAGTTAATCAATTTGAACTACTTTACAATTTTCCAGAAACAATCAAAATTAACACATCCATTTTTTTTAAAGATAAATTAAACTATTTGGAAATGCATGACGAACATATTGACACACAGAAAATTGCATGTAGAGAAAGTACTCGAAGAAAATTGATGTAAATATCTTTTGAAATGAAATGAAAACAGTATTAAAGCTTAAGATGATTATGCCCTACTGATGTCTACTAAATCATAATAAACTTCTAAGCATTAATCCCGAGAGTCAAAAAAAACTATAGGTGGTCATGAATTTGAATTAAATAAATATTTAATTGAAGTGAAGCACAATTATTTATACCATCGAGAAGAGTTTACCATTATTGATTAAACAATGTTCGACAGTTCTGTTGTTTAATAGACTGATATGGATTTCTGTTTACCTTGTATACCAGGAATGACAATTTCTAGTCATCTGTCTTAGTAGCCGTATAGAGTAAAAGTGTAGTAGAAATAATGTCTCTAAGAATTGCTTTATCACAAGTAGGTATGCATGTAAGTAGTGTAGGTGTGGACATACACTGCACAACCCAGGAAAGTACCCTTTATCATTAGGATTTCTATTTCAGTTAATTAATTTTGTCCCAATGAAATATACATTTGACTGAACCATGAATAGTCAAGAAATGAGGCTGTTTATTTGATACAGAGTGATTGATTCAGTTTCACAATAACTTATTACTGCATATTATTTGAACTAAACACTAATTCCTAAATTAGTTTTAGTTTATATTATATAATATATAATATATAATTACAGTTTAATAATATAATTTATAATTTTTATTATATAAATTCTTATATAATTTCATTATATTTTATCATGAAATTATCGTTCATAATAAAATAAGTTGATAATAATTATATAAAGGAATTTTTTTTTTAATTTCTTATGTACAAGCTTTGTTCATAAGTGCAAAGAGAAGAACCTCTTTATCTGAATGATTAAAAGATTATCCTTCCTTATTTCTGACCGAGACCAATAAAATCTATAATATATCTATTCCGCTTCAGTATATGTAATATTTGACCTTTTCATCTCAAACTATTATGAATAATCGACATCTGTTTTGCAATCAATGTTATCTCTCCAACTCAAATGACGCCAATAAAATTTATTTTGTCCTGATCAAAACAACCTAAGATATTATTATTTCATTTTAATAATCTGAAAACCATTTTTTTTTAAATGAATCTTTTTTCTATTCATCTGTTCTAGTAATCATATAGAGTAAAAGTGTAGTACAAATAATATACTAAGGTAAAATTACTTACTAAAAACAATACTAAGTAACAAAATTATTTACTGATATTATGTTTCCTAATCATTCAGTCCTATATTATTCTTAAGTTAATTGTTTGAACTACCGTTAAAAATTGTAAGTATTGGTTGTTTGACTACCACAGTCTATTGGAGCTCCTGTAAGACATATGTTTATAGAAGATTCTTTTTGGTATTGAGCATTTTGTAGTTTGGTAAGTAATATGACATGTCAGTTATTTCCTCAGAGTGGCCATGGTAACATAGCGACTTGAGTGCTCTCCTCTAGATTGGTAGATGAGGGTTCAATTCTCGCTCTGGCCGTCAACTTTTTTCAGAGATGAGATGGCAAAAATCTGAGCACGTCGACCGTCAGAGAGGACGTTAAGTCGATATGACATCAGGAATTCGTTAAATATACCTATTTTAAACACAATTAAGCAAAATTTAGGACTCTCAATATAGAATTGTTAGGAAGAAAAAATATTCCCTTGAAGAATCAGCGAAAGAAATGTTTAGCTTAAGCGGACCAATAATCCCATCAAAAAGAAAAAAAGATCTTCATATTTATAAAACGAAGTTTTGTTCCCAAATATCACTGCTTTCCAGTCTCTTGAAAGAGTTTTGAACTAACACATTGCCTACGTAATTACGATTAGAAAAAAACTATAGTATATCAAAATTTCGAGTAAGTGAAAGAAGATGGACCAATTATGATAAGGTAAAACTGACATTTGGTATTGAACAGTATTGTGTCAAATCAATGAAAAATCCTTAAATGCTTTGTCGAAAGAAGAGGAGGAGTAATAGCGATATTGTAATAGCATTAATGTTATTAATTTAATCATTAAGGAATTCAGGGAAGCAAACTCTTAACGCCCTCAAAAATATATATCTTCAAACAAATATTTTAACATTTTTTGAAGGATGAATTAAAATGGACATACGCAAATACATAAGTAGGTTTTCTATATATACTATAACGGAACTCTTTAGATAATCTATGGACAAGGACATTTAGGAGTAAATAACAATTTACTTCTCCCTCCTGTGAATTGGATGGTCGGTTCTAATCAATTAAATAATATTATAAAGGCATCTTTATTCATAGATTCGGGACGATATATTGTCGGTCCCAAAGCTTGAGTTTCCTCAGGAAAAATACTGGGAAACTCATCATATAAAATAATTCCTAATTTTTGGAAGAAAGAAATTTCACATGAAAGGTTCTTACAAGCCGGTGAGAACTAGATCGAACCTATTGTGACCTTAGATTCTAAAACCTCGAAGAAAACTTTATGTGAAAGCATTATCAATTCATTATTTTTTGCTTGTGGTCCTGGTGACACCACCCTAATGGTGGTGCTCTATAGTGTTATCAGTATATTATCATTATGATTGTAATTCTATAATACATAATTAGTTCATTTTCTCATCAAATTAATATTCCTGGCCCAAAAGTCACAATATATGGACAATTTCATTTTAATTCTAAAAATACGGATTAATCTTTTCATTACTTGTGCAATCTGTTATAGTGTGGTATTTACTCATATAGGACAAATTAAAAAAAAATTTGTGTGGAGACTTAATTATTGAAATTCTTCAATAAGAATAACCTTTAATTATTATTTACTAACATATTTAAATAATCCACTTAAACCTCCGTTGATACAAATAATTAATCAATTTTGTCTTAAAGTATTCATATGCCGTCTAGTATTCTACTCTACACTTATATGCGTATATGGACTCGCAAATGATTTATACATAATGATTAAGTATGATTAATTCGGTAAAGCTGTCCATTTGATTACCCTTCAATGATGTAATACCTTATTTTGATTTTTAAACAGATGTTTCCTTGCTTGCTCCATAAAATCCTCTCTTGCTTCAGGACCTTTATTCTTTTCCACAAATATGGTCCCAGCAAGCCAGGCGGACAGACCAACAGGCCAGAAGTATAAGAAACACTTTTTTGCGGTTATAGCACCGTCACCAACAGCATCCCAGATCCTTGAGATACCTAAATAATATTTAAAGGTTATAAAGTTTTAAGGATCATATATATATATATATATATATATATATATATATATCAGCTCAAAAACGAAGAAAAGCAACACACAGAGAAAGAGACATACTTTCAAACTCAAATTTTCGGATGATCCGTCTTCAGGAGAAAATTTAAGTTTGTAAGTGTATCTCTTTCTCTGTGTGTTAGTTTTCTTCGTTTTTGATTTTGAGCTGGTTTGGGTCCAGTTTGGATCGTTTTTTTTCGAATTTTGAGTGATATATATATATATATATATATTATTGAAAATGACACCAAATTTAGCTGATACCAGTTTCTTAACAAGTTTCTCAATTTTTCTAAATAACACTCTCGTTATTTCGTCTACACAATAAAGTACATCTCCTATGTTCGACATGTTTCGAATGATCAACATTCATCATCAGGACGTGAATAAGATCTAAGGTGAAATATCTGGTTTATATATACATAGAGAAGAATTTTTCTAAATAACACTCTCGTTATTTCGTCTACACAATAAAGTACATCTCCTATGGTCGACATGTTTTGAATGATCAACATTCATCATCAGGACGTGAATAAGATCTAAGGTGAAATATCTGGTTTATATAAACATAGAGAAGGTTATACAATGAGAAACTTGTTAAGAAACAGGTATCAGCTAAATTTGGTGTCATTTTCAATAATGTGTGTGTCAAAGAAGGACGCTACCAAAATTTACGAATATATATATATTCTGTCATCTTTTTCCTTGCTTCGTCCCTGTAGTGAAAAATTGTTTATATATATATATATATATATATATATATATATATATATTCTCTTGTTTTGTAGGCCAATGAAAAAGGTTTTAAATAAAAACCGAAACGTTGGCAATTATATATACATAATTAATTAAAGTATATCAGGTCTCGGTCAGTTCTTCAGGTTCAAATTAAACTCTCATTGTCAACGTTTCGGTTTTTATTTAAAACCTTTTTCATTGGCCTACAAAACAGAGGAAATATAACAAATAATTCAATCATTCAAAAGTCAAACTTTTTTTTTCAAACAGTCAAAAAAATTTTTTGTAAAAAAAATTTTTCTTTGTAAAATAATTTCAAATGTAAAACTTAGTTTGTCTGCTTAAAAAATTGTATACTTCTGTAAGTTCTCTCACTAACCTATAGTCAAAAAAGCTATTGTAATTTTTTATTTGTAACTAATTGCCCTTTTTATGCTATCTTTGATTTTTGAATGATTGAATTATTACTTATATTTCCTCTGTTTTGTAGACCAATGTTGAAGTTTTTGTCGTAATATTTTCAATATCGAAAATCCTTGTTATTATGTTTTAATATCTTTAACCTTTAATACTTCTATACACATGTTACTTATTGATAAATTAAACCCTATTTTCTGTTGTTGTTGATTGATTATGTTGAATTGAAATATATTTCACATATTATAAACATTTATTTAATAATAATAATTTCATTTACTTACTAAAAACATCAATAATTGATTGATGATTCACTAAAATAACTGCTTTATTCAAATCCCTGAGTTTTTCAATATTATGGACTTCATATTCAATACCAAATAGTTTTGACAAAAATATTTCAGTATAAGTGAAATACCTGTAAACAAACAAATAATTTTAAGAAGTTACAAATATGGTATTAATTAAATAAATTCCTAACACAATTTTGCCTCTGATTAACTTAACACTTATCTTAACACGTTTGACTCTCATTAGTGATGCACATAACTTTCTTACCTCTAAGCGTTACATTGAAAGAAATATGGTAAATAATTATTATTTGAACATATTTAGATGAATTTATCTATATAAATTCTATCTATCTATAAATAAAAGAAAGGTTTTTTCTATACATTGCATACAACTGACTCTTTTTAAGTTATCTTTACGGTTATATATCTCAGAGAAACCGAATACACCGTTAGAAACATTTCTGTCTGTTTGTTTGTTCAACAATTTTGTCACAAGAAAACTCAGCGACAATAAGTCACAGCGAGTTGAAACTTTGACAGTAGATTTGTGTATGTCTAACTTAAAAGCTAAGATTTGAATGAATTGGAAATTCGACGTAGAAGCGAAGTTATGGACTTTTAAGCCGTGTTTGGCTAGCGAAACAGACATAATTACTTTAAAAATATACCGATATTTTTAGGTGCATGATAGTGTACTAAAAAAGTATTGTTAGTTGACTGTAATTTTGGTAAAATTAATTCGGTTAAATAAGTTCCCAACAAGAGATTATCTGCCGTCTGTTCAGAATAAATGACTTTGTGAACGAGCGATTCTCACCCCTATTAATGAACAGGCAGGAAAAATCATCGAACAAGTTCTTACGCTATTTCAAGCCGAAGAAGCTACTTACAAATGAGTAAACAAAGTGATTAGTGATGAGGAAGCAGTTCATCATCCAACTTGACTCCGTAACTGCTCCTGGATTGCCTACAAATGAGTAAAAACTTAAAGTAGGTACACCAATCATGCTGTTACGAGACTTGAGTACTTGAGACTTGAGATACTACTCCGAATTCGTGCACTGCACAGATACGCATATAGGCGGGCATCATGACTGGATGTGGTACTGGGGAGTCAGCGATTATATCACGCATACCATTGATTCCGAGCAACTATCCGTTTCATTTCAAACCGTTGCGATTACTATCATCGTCTATTTGGCAATGACGCTAAATAACTCGCAAGGACAAACTCTGTTAATTAAAGAGATTAATTAATCGGCATCAATTAAAGTCAGTGAGACCAAGTGTTTCTCACATGGTCGGTCAACTATATGCTGCTTGCTCAAGTAAGAGGTTTCAACTCTCTCTTCTTCCATGCACCTGAAGGACAGATAGCAAATGTGATGTAAAAGAAACACTTACTTAACACTGTGCTAATAATGATATTTTCTACTACTCTATAATTTCTAATAATACTTTGGAATAACCAGTATCGTATCTGAATTTTTATAAAATACCCGTCAAAGACGGGCATGTCTGTTTGTTTTTTTAATGAATTATTTAAAGACCGTCCATTTCATTCCTTACCTAGGCTAGGAAATGAGAGAATAATAGTGAGTTTCCTTGTTTGTGTTGAAGAGGTCTTTTTTCAAACCAGGACAAATATGAACAGTTTTTCGGACTTTTTAACAAGTACACTGTGACGCTACAAAAAACTGTTCACCTGATACGTTTGAACTCCTGATCTTATTTTCTAATCTCATCCTGATAATGAACAGTTACTTGAAATTCAACAACAGAACGTGTTTTATATTGTTGCGTTCCATTAATAAAATAAGTTAGAAAATTTATAAACAAATCTATTAAACAGAAGTAAATACCATAAGATTACGGATTGCACAACTAATGAAATCTATTAAAATTCTTTTGGCAGTAATGTATATAAAAGCAGTTTATATATATCTCAATGTCTAATCATAGGAAGAATTTCAGAAATGTAGTTTTAAACAAAACAACCGCTCATCATCAGAATCTTACTCAAATTGACATTGACTGCGGTTTAGACTTTGATTTTTACTTCACGTGTTTATTTTGAAATATTGTTATATATGTGAACTGAATTCACAGAAAGAAAACACATACAAGGGATTAAAAAAAAGAGACTACTAATTTTCGAATGAGTTGTCATCAAATAGAAAGATGTTATTTGCTCTAAAGGTAAGCGAGGTGTGAGTTCTTGATTGTATTCGGAGTGGTTGACATCTTTCTACCTGATGATGACTCAGTCGAAAATTAGTATTGAGTTTTTAGAATCACTGTATGTGTTTTTTTCCGTGAATTTGTTTAGTTTATTTATTTAGTTCGTCATACCCTTTTATAGTTTGTTTATATATATAAACTATATAGGCACAAAGAATACACAGAAATGAAACAGAAACTCACTACTATATTTCGATGTCCTCGCCATCAGGAAGATAGCAGTGAGTTTCTGTTTCATTTCTGTGTGTTCTTTGTGTCAATATAGTTTATTTAGTTCGTGAAATCGTTTCATTTAATTGGTATATATATATGTATATATATATAAAAAGATTTCACATAAACCACTCTTCCCTCCCACTCTTCTCAACTCCTCACCAGATGTTTTCTGCATCTAGTGTTCAGTTGGATTTTTGACTCTGACGAAGACCGCTTGTTACGGTTGAAAGATCTTAGTCTTGTTTTCCCATTTCTTATTCTGGTTTGATTATATATATATATATATATAATATATATATATATATATATATATATAATATATAACTTTAAATTACACAAAGCACGACACAGAAAAGAGAATACAAAGAAAACTTACAGAAATCATGTAATCATGGTATATATATATATATATATATATATAATAAAAATAAAAAACGAAGGAAACACACAGAAAGACACAGACATAACTCACATCGATATTTCGACAATCGTCGTCATCAGGAGGTGCGAAGAGCGAAGAGTCCCGCAGGAAGACAGGGCGGTACTGAACTCGGAAACCGCAGCCAGTACCCCACCACTTACCACCAAGCGGGGGAAGGGAGGGAAGGAAATGAAGAGCCAAATTAAGACGTAAAAGGAACGAGTAAAAATTATAACTATAAAAAATTATAAAAAAGTAGATAAATCAAATTAAAATTAATAAAAATAATAAATAAAAAGTAAAATAAAAATAATAATAAATAAATAAAATAATAAAAAATAAATAAAAAAAATAAATAAAATAAAAAATAATAAATAAATAAATAAATCATAAATAAATTATCGGTTGAGGTTGAGTCCGGGGGAAGAGCGAGCATCAAGTAAGCATATGTATGCCTCCTCTGAAGCTCTTAGGGTAACTTTATTGTTGGATTCGGGGATCTGTTTCAGGATCTGAACCCTGAAACAGTCATTGAAACTGAGTCCTTGCGAGTTCGCATGGATGGCTACAGGATAGTTACTGCGTTGACCGACTGAAGCCCTATGACCATTCATACGAAGGCTCAACTTATTAGAAGTTAAGCCTTCGATTCCCCTCTCCACCATAGTTCCTACCCGGTTCAGGTCAATTCCTCCTGTACCTCGAGCAACTGTGTTTACCGACTGGATTGCACTCAGTGTGACTCCTTTTACGTTGGCTTAACTTCTAATAAGTTGAGCCTTCGTATGAATGGTCATAGGGCTTCAGTCGGTCAACGCAGTAACTATCCTGTAGCCATCCATGCGAACTCGCATGGACTCAGTTTCAATGACTGTTTCAGGGTTCAGATCCTGAAACAGATCCCCGAATCCAACAATAAAGTTACCCTAAGAGCTTCAGAGGAGGCATACATATGCTTACTTGATGCTAATTGTGGTATTTTAATTTTTAATTGTGGTATATATATATATATATATATATATATATATATATACCATGATAAACGAAAAACGGTATGACAGAACAGATTACACTTAAAATAAACTGTGACACATAGACAGAAACATACAAATTTACTCTTTTCAATATTTCAATCGTTATAGCTGTCGTCCTCAGGAGAAGAAATGAATTGACGGACGATTGAAAGATCTTAGTCTTGTTTTCCCATTTTATATTGTGGTTTGATCATTGATTGTTATTTCACGTGTTTATATGAAATCTTTATATATATATATACATATCAAATACAGAGGTTATTGAAGGTTGGTCAAAATAACAACTTCACGTACGCCAAGGTTTCACTATATCACTATATTGTATAGCGTCATAAAATATTTATTGTATTGTCCAATCCACAATAACCCCTGCGTTGCTGTTATTCCGGTCGTTGCGATAATATATAATTCATTATACATATATGTATATTGGTAAAAGTATCGACCATGGAATAGAAACAAAACTAAAGTTTATCGGTACTCGGTCAGTTCTTCAGGTTCAAATTAAACTCTCATTGCCAATGTTTCGGTATTAATTTAAAACCTTTTTCATAGGCAGAAGTATACATTTTGAAACAGAAAAACTAAGTATTACATTACAAATTGTTTTACAAAGAAAAATAGTCTGTGGATTTCAACAACAAATGTAGTTTGAATGAACACGTGACACTGAACTGTTCAGTGTGTGTGTGTGCCCGCCCGCACCCATGGCCTGTGTATTATAACGTTTTGAATTAATGCATTTTATATCACTGTCAAGGTGAAAACACTTAAATTTTATTTGATTTTCTTATCTTAATTGATTGGATAATAACTCAATTGAAAAAATTAATATTAAACCTACCATTTTTTTAAACAATTATTTTAAATATGTTTAAACAAATTTTAAAATAAATTTTTAACAATTCTTGCAAATTTGTAGTATATACTTTTGGTTAAGAAAATACTACTGGTCCGCTTTGTTAAAGAAGATTTAAGTTTTGAAAGGTGATATTACGCAAGGTAAGTGCCTGACGGGAATGTTAGTGCGATATACACAATCATCAAGTGTTTGCGTTGGCGACTCTTACGCCAGTAGTTTGCAATAATTAACAGGCTGAAGGCATTTAAAGCGAAAGTCTCATTCCATCAGTCATCCCTTAAGGTTTCATTTAAAATGACATCCATGTTTCAATGTTGTTGTCGTTTTTTCTTTTAATTCCAAATGTTTTTCATTCAGATAGTGTTACCTTTTCGGAATTATCAAGCTTGAATAGCAATCAGTTCTTGTCAAAACATTGAATTTTGTAATTGTTAAAAAAACTCCCCTTCCATCCTTATCTGTTCTATTTTAACTTTGATATCATTTCCAAGTGACAGTTGAAACAGTGCCGTGAGGATGCATCTGTTATATGTTCTACTAGATACGCAGGTAAAATAACATCTTATTATCAATTGTACATTGCTATAAAATATTATATATGTTATATGATCGGCTATTTTGACCAATTTGTTTTTTCTTTTCCTCTTCACTTTTCTTAACGCTTCCGGCTCTAATAGCCAATCATATTTCAGATCCGGACCACTCATGCAGAATTCATATATATAGATATATATACTGTAATGCACTTTTAACTTATCTACTTTTGTTTATGTTAATGCATTAATTTTCCCTGTATAAGGTAAAATGTGTGAGTGTGTATTTATGTTCTGTTATTTGAATGAAATATAAACGCGTGTTATTTGCAATTCTATTCTTATAAATAAACTAGGCTACCCGAAACCCTTTGTGTCACTCAGAAATTATAACCATAGGTATTGAAATTAATTCACTTAAGGGAAAATTTTAATTGTTCTTTCTTGTTATTAAGGCACGGAAACAAATTCTTATATGGCTCAAGCTTTTGATATAGTATTCTTAACATGGTTCAAGATATATACACAGTAAGTATATTTAGCAAAATAAAAAATCATTTAAAAGTAAAAAAAAAATCATTTATTTTATCATATAAATAAATAAAACATCAATTTAATTAAATATATTTAAAACAAACAAAACTTTTAAATTGAAATATTCAATTTGTTTACCTAACATAAAATAACATAACATAAATCTATGTTTTCTGTAATTTTATGATTTTTTATTTACTAAAAGAAAAATATATTTTAAATATTTTTTTCTTAAATTTTTAGATGGCATATATAAACTCGTGTGGATACTTTTATTTATTACGACAATTAAACCTAGTATAATTTTGAGAGTTTGAGAGGATTTTACAATTTTCTGTCCTTTAAGAAATGATTTAATCTCTTATGTTCTATAGTTTTATGATATTCACACTGTATAGATAATTTCTATGAGCACGTATCATTATTTACTTACCACTATATATATATATATATATATGTGTGTGTGTGTTTCAAAGTAAACTGTAGTAACACAGTAAATAGAAAACAGACTTACAGTCTCTAATTTTCGGTTTAACAGTCATCAGTAGAGAAGAGATAGGGACACTAAGCGTACTTGCGAGCAAGTTTTTTTTATAATTAAAAAAATTAATATATCTTACATAAATTAAAATTTTTAATATTTATATATATATATATCAATGATCAAACCACAATAAGAAATGGGAAAACAAGACTAAGATCTTTCAACCGTAACAAGCGGTCTTCGTCAGAGTCAAAAACCCAACTGACAGACTTGTAATTACAACAGTTGGGTTTTTGACTCTGACGAAGACCGCTTGTTACGGTTGAAAGATCTTAGTCTTGTTTTCCCATTTCTTATTGTGGTTTGATCATTGATTGTTATTTCACGTGTTTATGTGAAAGCTTTATATATATATATATATATATATATATATATATATATATATATCAATGATCAAACCACAATAAGAAATGGGAAAACAAGACTAAGATCTTTCAACCGTAACAAGCAGTCTTCGTCAGAGTCAAAAACCCAACTGTTGTTTCACGTGTTTATGTGAAATCTTTATAATATATATATATATATATATATATATGTGATAGAACTGTGTTTCAGCATTTAAACGGGTTCACAAATCTGCAACCGGCTTTAATCATTTATTTGTTTTATAACCTTTGTGTTTTCTACCAAGTCCTGGTGGATACACACACACACAGTAAAGTATGAAAATATTTTTGATATATTCTTCTATATCAAGAAATGGAATTTACTTCATGTGTAATTAATGTGATTACAAAACGAACTTTTCATTATTTTTTTTAATTTACGAGAGCATATAAAATTTGATAAATTTAAACTTATATACCACAATCGAACACTCGTTGTGCAGTCAATCTTTTGTACAACGAAAAAACAGGTATCCTTCGTTTAGCGACAACTCGGAATAACGACGGACCTTCAGACTGGCCCAATATTAGTTTATCACAATTCTCTCGGAGTTATAACGATGCGAGTGAGACGATTTTCGTATTAATAAAACAGTACAAGTGATTTTAAGAGTGTATTTAAATTAAAAAAAAATAAAGATAAAAAAAATACAGTACAGTATATTGCTGAAGTATGGCTACGAGTTTCGGAATTGTTCAATACTGAAGTGCTATTCAGTATGTTCAGTTCAGTACTACCTAATGTAGCAAAGGTTTTCAAAATCTTGACATTAATGAGTAAAACAATTAACAAGACTGATATGAATTAATTGGTTTGCTTGAAAAGAGGAAAAAAGAGTGTAGGATATGTTAACTGTAGGGTATGAGCTTCGTGACATATATGTATACACATTCGTTTAACGACGATTTCGCTTAACGATGGCGTCATTGGTTGGAATCACCGTTGTTAAACGAAGAGTACGTCTACTATAATACATAACAGGCTATCATATACTACAGTCACTTTACTGTTCCAATTTATTCTTTGACCACATATAATGGAATAACTTCATTCTGTTTTTTCAGTTATTAAAAATAGAAATAGCAATTAATTCGACAGTGAGTTACCGATTCTTTCTGAAACTATATTTCTGGTACAAACCAGTGAAAAGTTTGAGTGCATGGAATTGTAAACAAGTTTATTTGAGCTCTATTAAAAGTTTCCGACCGGTAATTATGCCTGACATCATTTTGGTTTCTGTTATCAGTAAAAGGAGTAGACAAGGTATTATCAACAAATTACCTACTTCAAGCAATCAACAAGCTATTATGATATAAAGAACACGGCCCTATAAAAAACATTTAAATAAAACTATTGAAAAAAAAATAAAACTTAAAACTGAAAATACTGAAATTATAGCTTCTTTTAAAGTAAGGACACAGTACTAATAAGTAGTTTAAATAAACCTTACTTCTTTTATCGGAAATCATTTCTGAATAAAGTTTTAACAATAATATAGAGAATCTTTGGAAATAACATCTAAGAAATGATTAGATATATGACGGTTAAACACTGATAAAACGTATTGTTAAAAAAAATCTACTTAATGACTTAAAAAAGACTAAAATATTGGATTGGCTAATCAGGCGAAGATTGTTCAAGAATCGTCAGTAGTTCTTTCATATTTTATTAAAATAACTGTTGTAAACATTACAATTATCTGCTTTGTTTGTAATCTCAATTTCTAGGGATAGCCCAATGAACTGTATGGCTGGCTCTAGATTAGTAGATACGGGGTTAGATACCCACTCTGAACATCGATTTTTTCACCGGGAGGTGGAAAAATTAGTGCATGTTGTCCGTCAGAGAGGACTTTAAGGCCGTGGTTGATGTTTGTAACGTGGAGACCTGTCGCCACGTCACGAGAGACTAACCGCATCCTCACAAATGAGGATACGAGCCACTCCTCGTGAAGTGCCAAGGTGGACCTTGCGGTAGCGGACTTCCATGACCTATAGAGGACGTTAAACCGTCGTTCCCGAGCTTGTACGATGTCAGGTGTTGATTAAGATTCCCTCTTCAAAATATATTTGTCTTATGCAATATTTAGGAGTTTCAATGTAGAATTTTCATTGTGTGGTTTTATAACCGCCGGCTTAACGTCCTTTCCGAGAGACGACGTGCTCAGACTTACTCATCTCCCACGTGAATAAAACGAGGGCTAGAGTGGGTTTGAACCCCGGACCTACCAGTCCTGGCGCGAACACATAAGGCACTATGCTACTGTGGCCTCCTTTTTACTCATGTAATTTTTACCAATGTAAAATTAGTAATAAATAAAAAGAATATTTGTTATTTCTTAGAAAATGTGTTAATGACATAATAAAAAATAAATTAATATGAAATAAACTATTATCGGACATCCTATTAGAGTACAAGATACTGCTACGGTAGTAATTTAAGTCAAAATGTACTTCATATTTCGGGAATCTCTTGGCCTCATCATGAAGCCGATGCAGTAGAAAAAAGATGCAACCACACTGAATATGGTATAACTGAGGAAAACTGACAGGTATCTGAAACAGAAGCACCAAGTCATTAGAAATTATTAATTAAACAAACTGTTCTATCAGAGGAGGTATGTCCAAATTTATTACCATCAACGGAAAAATTACAACAATGGTGGTATTATTCATACTATCTGTACAATAATAAATTGTAATATTTGGTCTAACACTATTAATTTCAATTATTTTACTACAAAAAGTATTAATTTTGCAATTTAATCGGCTATTTAGATATAAAAATAGAAAAGCAATGCGGCAGCATCTCATGATTTAAAAGCTTATTGTTCTATTCGCTTTATGATTTTCATCACCTTTAAATGATCAATAAAATGTTTGACACCTCTTCTATTATATGCCTTGAACTTCCAAGGCCAGTGAAAAATAGAGGTGAAAACAGTTTCACGAGTACTCTCCCAAGTTCAGTGTTCTTGAAATATTTTATGATCATATATATATATCAATGATCAAACCATAATATGAAATGGGAAAACTGAAAAGAGTGATAACAGGTTCTGCATTTACGACTTTCTTACTAACTGATTTTAACCTCTTGGCTATTTTTCTTTTCTTTGGTAGAAAATATTACAACTTTCTCCTCTATTTTCAATTAGCAGAGTACAAAAATGATTTTTTATTTAACAAATTTAAGTAAAATTGAATATTTTGACACTCCCGTACAAATCTCAAAGTGCAGCTGTAGAATCCTCAGCTTTGAGGCAAGCGTTAAAAGTCGCGTGCCTTGCCACGTGATACTCGAAACGAATGGTAGATGTATTTTATACTTTGCGGGTATCTTATTTAGTATTCTGTAGAAGACATAGGAAATGTGCGAAATATACATTGCCAGCTAGTTTTAGACATTATATTCAATTTTTAGGCATTTTAGGATGCCGAATTTCAAAATTTCTTTATAACATATACACTTTAATTACACTAATATAAATATAACATTTAGGGTTTAATAACAGAAAGTTTGTATAGTGTGATTCAGTGTAAAACACACATGTCTTCCTCATGCCTCTTCCTCTCTTCTTTCCTTATCACTCTGTTACTTTCTGTCCCACCTTCCCTTTCGCACACTACACCTGTATAAACATCTACGTCTAGGTACATATATATATATAAAATTGTCACAATAACAAGTGATATAAGTATTCAGGTAACTCACTACAAATGATTGAAGATAATTGCTCTGATATCTTTCGTTTATCACGTCGTCAGAGAGCACGTCGTCAGAGAGCAAGTCGTCAACACCAGTCCAGGCCTTTTTAAATTGGATGAATTTCTAATTAAGGAATCGTTAAACAAATTAAGAATATTTCTAATATAATAGCGAAAAATACTGTCAACGATGCTAATCTTCATTCAACTTTAATCAAAATTCATAACGTGCCCACAACTTGTATTCACTTGCTCTCTGACAACGTCATAAACGAAAGGCCTCAGAGCGATTATCTTCAATCATTTGTCGTGAGTTACCTGAATATATATATTGGTATAAATAGGCAGCAGATCTTCTTTCGAACATGTATCATTAATGTGATCCGCAGTCTCGGCATTCACTATCTTCAGAGTGAGACTACTACCGAAAGTACTGCTGAAAGTAAATAAATAACTTACTTTCTCTATTTCTACCTAACTATACCTTCTCTATTAATTCTTACCTTCTTTCAACTCCTTTATTTTAATACTTTTATTTGTTATTTATTAATCTTTTATCCTTAATTTATTTTAATCTTTATTAATCTACTTATTACCTATAAATCTATTTACATTATTGACCTTTCAACACTTTTATTCTAACCGCTTTGTTTTTTGTTATTTATTAATCTTTTATCTTTTAATTATTTTAATATTTCTTAATCTATTTGATCTATTAATCTATTTATACTATTGACTATCTCATTAATTTTGTTTAACATGTCACTTAGACAGCTCCTTTTCCAATTGAATCCTGTTAGCAGGAAGTTATTTAGTAGAATCGAATCTCTCAATCTGAAGATCGTGAATGCCGAGTCAGTGGTTTACTTTAATGATATATACTCGTATATATATATATATATATACGTTTCACGATCAATCACAAACACAGAACTAAGGAACAAACACACTTACTGTCTCTAATTTAGATATAAATATAAATTAGAGATAATAAGTGTGTTTGTTCCTTAGTTCTATTTACTTTTGTTGTCTTTTTGGATCGTTTTCCTGTTTACAATATATATATATATGAATTAAATACCACAATAAACAAATGAAACAAACAAAAAATATAATAACAAGTCAACCAAGTAAACTTATTATTGTATTTTTTGTTTGTTTCATTTAGCTCTCTGATGATGTTGTAACGAAAGGCCTTAGAGCATTTTAATTTATATATATTTGTTACTTTACTATAAGTAAAGTATAGTGATCGTGAAAAAATTCGATCTCGAGATTTTGACGGAATTACATGTTTTGAGGTCCCAGAAGTCGTTTTATGACGTTTTTACGATGATGTCTGTGTGTGTGTGGGTGGGTGGGTGGGTGGGTGAGTGTGTTAGCATTGCTTGTTACCACGCTACGGTCCAGAATCTTTGATGGATCAAGTTGATATTTTACACAAAAATGGGCCTCATAAAGACAAAGATCCCTATTGTTTGGGAAGAATTATGCATGATGGGAAAGTCACTTTTTTTTGCCAAAAACCGTTTTTTTTTAAAACATTTATTTCTCCTAAACTGATAACCCTAGAGTTTTCAAATTTTGACATTCTCTTTGAGGTTTCAGTTGCAACAAACGAAAAATATATTCAGAATTTTAAAACAACAGAAAATATTTTTTTTTCAATAAAATGTAAAAATTTTGACTTATAATTCAATCTCAAACCTTGTGAAAGCGATACAAGCCATACTGTTTGACGGACAAGAATGAAACTATGCCTATAAATAGAACATTATATGGAGAATGAGTTGAGATATTTTTTTCTAAAATTACATTCGCTAAAGGGGCGTTACAGTACGATTTGTGTTTTCAGAAAATGTTTTTTTGACGCTAAACGGCTCGTTAAAAAATAATGAAAATTTTACCAAAAATGGAACAAAAAATTAGCAATTCATAAAAAAAAATCATGAAGTTTCAATTACGGGAAAGAGCAATAACGATATAAAAAGTCTTTGTTTATCCTAGACTAAGAGATCACCTGCTATACTTGTCGAATTTTTTGTATTTTTTTACATTGTTTACATTGACTTAGAAATTTTTTGAGTGAATCCACTGATATAAAATTGATATTTATAAAGGAACAATTTAAAATGTTTATTGACTTATATGAGATGTAAGAGGAGTAATATGTGCAGAAAAATTATAACACTCACTCAGAAAAAAATCGTATATATGTTATTTGACAAAGGGGAAGGAAAATGATCTTGTTAAATACTAGAAAGCCATAAAGTTCCCAGTATAATAATTCGGTTAAAAACGAAAAATGTAAAAGATAATTCAAAATTAAAATCCTTCGTTTAGAGATTAATAAATGTAATTATCGTACATCTTTAATTTACAAATAACCTTAAAACAACATTTTCTTCGCTCATTAAGATGTTTTTCAGAGAAAAAAAAAAGTATTTTCCTGTTTTAAATTGAAAATTTTACTTTAATATTCAATGTAGAAGGATGTCAAGTAAACGATCTAAGAAATCTACTGGCTATTTGAACAAAAGTCATGTTCTCTTGTAGGATAATATTTCGTTTCAAGAAATGTTCACTTTGGTTTTTTCAAAAATGTTATTACTGCTGTAGTTATACTAATGAAATTATTTGCAAATAATAAATTATTTGTGATGTACAAATATAAGCTTATAAATGTATATGTCCTTCAATCACTATCTGTAATACCTCACGAATGAAATGCTAATAATTATATCCCATTTAGATATTTATGTTATGCTTAAATGAGACGTTATGTTTTATATACTCAATAAATTTGACATTAAGTTACTTATAGTAAAGTAGAGTGTAGGCCACTCCAGATTTTTTATTGTGGTATTTATTTCATATATTATATCAAGAATTATTGTTGATTATTAATTTATATATATATATATATAAAACAGATTCAATAATATATCGACCGTTTGATAGAATAGGTGTGTTATGTAATTGCAATTTGGTCAATTTTCTAGGTTCAAAAATCAAACTCTCGTTGCCGACGTTTTGGTTTTATTTTAGAACCTTTTTCATAAGCCTACAAACAAAGATAATAAGAAATCACATATCAACATCCAACATATAAACGAAATGAAAATGGATTGTTACAACTTATGAATATCACAAGTAGAAATATTTCAGTGATTCATATAACAATGTAACTTACAGAAGTAAGAATATTTAGGCTAAGAAAATAAAATTTACATTATTAACAACAATCTTAAACAATCGTGAACAACAATCTTAACGAAGGTTTTGTCTGGTTAAGATTGTTGTTCTTTTAAATAATGTAAATTTGATTTTCTTAGCCAAAATAATCTTACTTCTATAAGATATATTGTTATATGTATCACTGAAATACTTACTCGTATACTTGTAATATTCATAAGTTGTAACAATCCATTTTCATATTGTTTATTTGTTGGATGTTGATATGTGATTTCTTATTATCCTTTGTTTGTAGGCCTATGAAAAAGGAAAAACCGAAACGTCGGCAACGAGAGTTTGATTTTTGAACCTAGAAAATTAACCGAATCGCAATTAAATAACACACCTATATATATATATAATATATATATATATCTACATCTTCAGCCTTCTCAATATCACTCCTAAATGTGCGAATTATTCTTATATTTTCTCCTATCTATGGCTGATAAGGTATTATGACTGATAAGAAACAACACGAGGGATTACTAATTTATAGACTAGTAGTTATGTAGTACATCAATTAAACTCTCATAGCTTGCGTAATTTAATTTGTAAATTTTGGTAGCAGTTCTTCCTTAACACATACATTATTCAAAATGATAACAAACTTAGTTGATATTTGTTTCTTTAATATACAATATACAATTAATATATAAACTTAATAAACTACCCCCACTGTCTTCACTTTGAATATATAATAAACCAGACAATCATTCAAGTTTTTCACGTCCTCAACATGAATGTCGATCATTTGAAAAATGTCAACTATAGGAGATATACTTTATTGTGTAAACAAAATAACGTGAGTGTTATTTAGACAAATTGAGAAGCTTGTTAAGAAACAGGTATCAACTAAGTTTGGTGTCATTATCAGTTATGAAATATGATTTATATATAATCAATTTGTTAGATTATCACTAGTTGTAAAAAATGAGCATGTTATGTGTATATAATGATTTCTGTTATTTATACAACAAACAAGAAGTGTATTCACCAAAATCTGAACTTGCGATCGAAAATTAAAGGAAGAAATCAATGTTTGGTTATTGAATTTCCTACCGTTAAATATAAAATATATTACTACAACAAAAATTATGAAATAAATTAAATTAGCAAGCTAAAAAAAAATACTATTAATATTCTTATCAAACACCCATATTTAATTTTAATTATATATATAATTCAAATTTTTTCAAATATTTTTTAAAATACTTCAATGTCTAATTATTTATAACTCAAATGATGATTGGTTTTTTTATACTTTTTACTTTATATATCTTTCGTGAATATTTTATTGACAAACATGTCAAATAACACTGCTATGTGATGTAATACCATCTCGTTAGTGTATGGCAGTGTCTGCCCTGTTCATCAAGAGGTTATCTATGTGTGCTATTATATATTAAAAGTTTTTCTTATAAATTCAACTATAACAACAATTGCTTACTGTAGTTTACATGTTTATATTCAACTCCATTATATTGGATGAAGTTACTAAAGAAATAAATATTTTAATTAATTATTTGTGTTACCACAGTCAGGAATAAAGTTGTTAAAACAGAGTCTTTATTGTATTGTTCATAAGTATTAAAGTCGCTTAAAAGAATGCTATGTATTCTAAAAAAAATTTGGAGTCGTCTAATTTAAAATTATTATAAGAAAATATATTAAATACACTTACAATCAATTTAATTCTGTCGTTATTTTATTTGGCAATGATGCAGTCGTAATATTAAACTTATATATAATCAATTTAATTATTTTATTTTTTATTTGCTATGTTCATTTGGTCAGTTGAAAGAAAAACAGAATAATTCTGTGAGGTTATTTGGTAATGGTCAGAGTTTAGCAGTAAAGAAAAAAGTTAGGTTAGGTTGCAATGGCAGTCTCACAACAGAGCACTCATAGGCCGAACATTGGTCCTTTCTGATAGTACGATATAAACATTTTCTGCGGATTAAGAGAACAATCGAGATTGGGTAACTGACAATCGTACAGGCTCGGGACTGTTGGCTTAATATCCTCTCCGAGGGACGACGTGCTCAGATTTATTCATCTCCCGCGTGACCAAATCGAGTCCCTGAGTGAGTTTTGTACACATGATACTCAATCGTTCTTTATGCCTTAAGGTTTATGTTTTTATAATGGATCCTTTTTTCTTCCTCTGTTTATTATACAAACTTGAAATTGCATGTTAAGTATTGTTCTAATAAGATTGTTTCCTAAAATGAAGTTTAGAGTCATAGTTTTTGACTCTGACGAAGACCGCTTGTTACAGTTGAAAGATCTTGGTCTTTGTTTCCCATTTCTTATTGTGGTTTGAACATTGATTGTTGTTTCACATGTTTATTGTGAAATTTTGTTTGATATATATATATAATATATATATATATATATAACTTTAAATTACACAAAGCACGACACAGAAAAGACAATACAAAGAAAGCTTACAGAATTCAACATTTCGAACTGTTGTTCGTCATCAGGAGAGTAGACAGGAGGAAGGACGAAGTGAGAGAGATCTCCCCACGTCGAAGAACGGAGCACGAATATATATACCATGATATATATACCATGTATATATACCATGATATATATATATATATATATATATATATATATATGGTATCGGTCGTTAGACTTATTCACATCTCCACTCTTGTGTTTCTTTTTCTTTTTCCTTACCTCTGCTGAATATAAATATAGTGATATCAAACCAAATACATAAAATACATAAGAAAATACATCAGGTCAAGGTCAATAGACACTATCGGTTATTATGGTTTCATCATCAACCAACTAGCTAAAATGAATCACATAGAACTCCAGTTTAATTATTTATATATTTATTACTGAAACTTACTGAAAATGTAAATTCTTAGTGATATTTGGTTTTGTAGACATCTGAATGATATATATATATATATATATATATTTGTAAATTTTGGTAGCAGTCCTTCCTGTATACACACATTGTTGACAATTAGACAATATTTAGCTGAAACTTGCTGTTTCATAAGTTTTCCAAGTTTCTTGAATAACGATCTTGCTTCTGTATCCACAGAATATAGTAAATTACCAATCGACATGCTAAATGAACACATTTTTCTGCTGTCCTCAGCCATTATTAAGATGTGAATGCATTTTGAGATCAACATAGACTTAGAATAACAGAAGCCATACCTATTAATAAAAAAAAGCCATATATTAATAAACAATTAGAAAACAAATTGTTATAATTTGTTAGAACTTTCAGTTTAAAAGTTCTGAAATTGTTTAAATTAATCTCAAGCCAATTAGGGCCTCTGCCAGGTATCTGCAACGACGCCTTAGGTTACTCAACCCTCAACGATTAGAAAAACAACTTTAATCCCATCAATCTCAGCAACACATTCCACCTTTCTTTTATAAAGCTTTAAACTTCAAAATACATTCATACCTCGATAATGGCTGAGGACAGCAGAAACATGTGTTCATTTAGCATGTCGATTGGTAGTTTACTATTCTCTGTGGATAAATTCAGATCACCTAATGGTAACAAGTTCATTATTCAGAAAACTTGAAAAACTTATGAAAAAGCAAGTTTCTTCTAAATATAGTCTAATTTTTAACAATATATATATATTAGTGTACTTCGGTAGCAGTCCTTCTTTTATACATGATTGGTTATGCACGACTGAATATTGTCGGTCGATGATCTTCTTCTCCTATTTTTCAAGCTTGCGAAAAATTATTTTTTCGTTGTGAGAACATCGGTTCAGGGAGTGAATTCTTCTTGTCGACGCGTTTCGACTGTCTTTGTAATCATTGGTTTGCCTGATGATGGTGGTGTTCTCAGTAAGGTCCTGGCAGGATAGGTCGGAATTGTGTACTTGTTTGGTGTGGTTCTTTATAGCACCAGATTGAAGGTGCATGGTGAGGCGTCTGGAAAGCGTGGTCTTCGTCATGCCGATATCCTTGGCGTTAGCCAGGAGCTCACACTCTCCTTTATTACATTTATATTCGTACACGACGTTGACTTGCTGCAGATCGCTGTTTGCGGTGATGGGACTGTTTTTATTACTAAATTCGTTGTGGTCCGGGGCTTACAATAGATATGTAGTTTTATCCTGTCGTTGGGCTGTTTGCACTTTACGTTTCTTCGTATAATATTCTTAAGCGCAGCTTCATCTGTTTTATATTCCCTCGTGAACTGGTTTCTGTAGTACAGCTGGTGTACCGTTCCGTTGGATATATATATATATATATATATATATATATATATATATATATATATATTCACTGATAAAACGAAATACGATCCAAACTGGACACAATACGAGTTCGAGATTAACAAAGAGCAACACACAAAGTAGGGAAACACACTTACAGACTCAAATTTTCGGGTAATCCGTCTTCAGGAGAAAAGAGAATGGGAGACCAAGCACGTTGTAGGCGCAACGGCAAGTAACCAACCCGGCAACCGCCAGTGCTGTCAACCGTGCCCGGTCTTAAAGTATAAAATTAGGAGAAGATGTAAACAGAAGCTCAGATAGGCAGTACTGGTTGGGTAAAACTATAAGTAGGTGAAAAATTATAAACAATATAAGATAAAAACAAACTATAAGAAACAAAAATAATGATAGAGAAAAGAAGAAAAAATAAATAAATAAATAAAAATAAATACAATACAAAAAACTTGCATTGGTTGTTTTAGTAAATAAAATATAGAGACTGAATAAAAGGGTAAGTATGGGAAACTAGTTAGGAATAAGAATTTAGAAAAATAAAATAGGATAAAACAAACTAGTAGTAAGTGAAGAAGACAAAATAGATATACACAAAATATACGAAAGAGGAAAAAAGAAATAAGTACTAGAGAATAAAGAATACTGGAAAAAAAAATACAAAAAAAAAAAAAAAATGTACAAAATTATCTTTTAAGGTTAAGTCCAGGTGCACTGCGCGCCCCGAGCAACCAGATGTGAGCCTCCTCAGAGGCTCTAAGGGTCACGGTATTATCACCAGGGGGAATCTGACGCAGAATCTGCACACTGAAGCAGTCGTTAAAAGACAGACCGTGGGATTTGGCGTGTATGGCGACAGGTAAATTGGAGTTGTTGTTAACGGATGCTCTATGACCGTTCATACGGAGGCTGAGCTTGTTAGAGGACAGTCCTACGTAGAACGCATCACAACGAGTACAGTCCAATTTGTAAACACAATTTTTGGATGTACATGAGCAGTCCTTAGCAACAGGGAAGGACTGGTTATGGGAAGATGGAGTGAAGTGTGAAAGGGGGTTGAGAAGCGGACAGGTCAGGCACCCCCGCCTTTCGCAACTCTTAGCGCCCACAGACGGGTGGTTGACGCGCCTGGATGTCAAGTCTCTGTGGGAAAAGAGGTTGCCAAGGTTGGGGGAACGTCTATATGAGAGGCGGGGTTGGCTGGGGAAAATAGTCGACGTGGAAGGAGAAGAGGATAGGATGGGGAACAGATCTTTGATAATGCGTTTGAGTTTGTGTATACCGGGGAAATTATTAATTATCATTATTATTATTATTATCATTATTATTACGCATTATCAAAGATCTGTCCCCATCCTATCCTCTTCTCCTTCCACGTCGACTATTTTCCCCAGCCAACCCCGCCTCTCATATAGACGTTCCCCCAACCTTGGCAACCTCTTTTCCCACAGAGACTTGACATCCAGGCGCGTCAACCACCCGTCTGTGGGCGCTAAGAGTTGCGAAAGGCGGGGGTGCCTGACCTGTCCGCTTCTCAACCCCCTTTCACACTTCACTCCATCTTCTCATAACCAGTCCTTCCCTGTTGCTAAGGACTGCTCATGTACATCCAAAAATTGTGTTTACAAATTGGACTGTACTCGTTGTAATGCGTTCTACGTAGGACTGTCCTCTAACAAGCTCAGCCTCCGTATGAACGGTCATAGAGCATCCGTTAACAACAACTCCAATTTACCTGTCGCCATACACGCCAAATCCCACGGTCTGTCTTTTAACGACTGCTTCAGTGTGCAGATTCTGCGTCAGATTCCCCCTGGTGATAATACCGTGACCCTTAGAGCCTCTGAGGAGGCTCACATCTGGTTGCTCGGGGCGCGCAGTGCACCTGGACTTAACCTTAAAAGATAATTTTTGTACATTTTTTTTTTTTTTTGTACTTTTTTTTCCAGTATTCTTTATTCTCTAGTACTTATTTCTTTTTTCCTCTTTCGTATATTTTGTGTATATCTATTTTGTCTTCTTCACTTACTACTAGTTTGTTTTATCCTATTTTATTTTTCTAAATTCTTATTCCTAACTAGTTTCCCATACTTACCCTTTTATTCAGTCTCTATATTTTATTTACTAAAACAACCAATGCAAGTTTTTTGTATTGTATTTATTTTTATTTATTTATTTATTTTTTCTTCTTTTCTCTATCATTATTTTTGTTTCTTATAGTTTGTTTTTATCTTATATTGTTTATAATTTTTCACCTACTTATAGTTTTACCCAACCAGTACTGCCTATCTGAGCTTCTGTTTATATCTTCTCCTAATTTTATACTTTAAGACCGGGCACGGTTGACAGCACTGGCGGTTGCCGGGTTGGTTACTTGCCGTTGCGCCTACAACGTGCTTGGTCTCCCATTCTCTTTTCTCCTGAAGACGGATTACCCGAAAATTTGAGTCTGTAAGTGTGTTTCCCTACTTTGTGTGTTGCTCTTTGTTAATCTCGAACTCGTATATATATATATATATATATATATATCACATAAACTCTTAAAATAACAAACAATGATAATATATAATATGTATATAATATAATATGTATATAATATGTATATATATAATGATAATATAATATGTATATATATAATGATAATATAATAATATATATTAGTGTATTAGGGGAGCAGGCCTTCATTTATACAAGTTCTATTGAATCTTACGGCTATTTCTAGTCTAACACCTTTTCAGATTAATTTTCCCAATCTTCTCACCTCTGACTTGAAAAAGTTTGGGTCAAGATATATCAGTGATATATCAGTAATATCAGTTTATCAGTAATATATCACTAATATATCTTGTCCCAAACTTTTGGAAGTCAGAGGTGAGAAGATTGCAAAAATTAATCCGAAAAGGTGTTAGACTAGAAGTAGGCGTAAGATTCAATAGAACACACACACACACACACACACACACATATATATATATATATATATATATAACAAACACTTTTTTTTCCTCTCGGAGTTTGGTCAGGGTAAATATATGGAATCACCTTTTTGCCAACGTTTCGTCTTTATTTCAAGACATCCTCAGGGCTATAAACTAACAAAAAAACAATAAACAATGGACATTTGTCATTTCTACTTTAGAAACATCATAAACAAATTGAAAAAAGAACTTACTGAAGGCTGGGTTCTGTTACATTACAACAACCGTTAACTGTCATTACATGTGCTGTTCCAAGCGACATATTATTGAAACACGGTTTTTTTAGTACAATCATATCAATATATATATATATATATATATATATATATATATATGAATAATAATCAAAATAACACTTGATATAATAGATGGATTAATTTACCACAATGAAAACAATTTTTTAAAACAATGCTCTAAGGCTTAGCCTTAGAGCATTGTTTTAAAAAATTGTTTTCATTGTGGTAAATTAATCCATATATATATATATATATATATATATATATATATATATATATATATATAGCGTGACTTATACTGTAAAATTGTATTACTTAGCTGTTTATAAATATTGTTAACAGAATCTGACCTGATTCTGTTTCCGTTCTTGATGAACACTGGTAAAGTTACAAGGAAGATCCAGCTCCACCAACAGTACGTCAGCACGTCTGCAATAAATATTTCTTAATTTACTATATTATAACAATTACGTAACAAATATAATATAAAGCAGATATCATTAATATCATAAATATAATATATTAAGAATAATATAAATTCTTTATTTAAATTAAATTGATTTCTTTAATTAATTCAATTAATCAAAATTAATATAATTAAATTAATATTATAAATATAGATATATTATAATTATACAAGTATAAATGTATTATTTATAATTATAATTTATATCAATATAAATTTAATCTGAATTAAACAACATTATTATGAATTAAACTCTTAATACTTCAAGTACAAATATGGTTGAATGTTTTTGATATTACATTACAATATGAAAGTATTAATATTGTTTTAAAAAAAATTGTTGGAATATATCTCAGTATTCGTTAATGTCTTCCACATGTAGTATATTCTATAGGAGGAGTGTCATAATCATTCAGGACTCATGAAACCCAATTTGATTCAAAGTGGTTCGAATATGTAGAATAATCAAATTGAATTCACTGAATTGTACCTTAAAACTATTTGCTTTTTTACTAATAATCGTTACTCCTTATGTTATTAGTAACGGTAACGCTCTTAAGAGGACTCAAGGGTCCCTCCCCAAGGGTTCTCTTTCCTCCTTCAAGGGAAGGTAGACCTCCTGATTACCTTGTTCCTAGGCGTCGGTATCCGGTAACGCTGATCGCGTAGACTGGCTAACAGGTGGAAGACTTTGTGGCCGCTGACTTCACCTGTAGCCAAGACAGTCTCAGTAGGACTTAGGTCTGAAGCTCCACTCAAGAGCTATCAAAATACTGTCGGGACAGCGGAGGTGGTGTCGGGATAAGAATCCCGCGCGGGACTTCTTATGAGGTTCCTCCCCATGTCCCGTCATTTTTATTAGACCCATGGTGGCTGTTGCTCCATAATCTGAGCACACTGTCCTTAGGAGACGACCTTAAGCCTGTTTTCATCGCTGTGCTCCCTAGCCTTCCGGCCATAACACATAAAGATCAAATCAGGCCGACGATTTAACGTGTTACCCTTTTGTCACCTCCAAGTTTTGCCACCCAAACTTGGGGTGTCCGAGGTTACGTTGCGCATTAGACCAATATAATCTACCTAATTCACGCAATTATACAAGGGGGCGAAAAGCAACAAGACGACCTTAAGTCATTGGTCTCGAGCTTATACGATGCTACGTACTCGTTAAAGATCCTTGCTATAAATACATTTGACTTAGGCAAAAACTAGGACTCCCCAATGTAGAATCAACAAGTAATCTGGCTCACCCATGGCTGGTTTTGTAAAATGTATTAGGGATATGCCACGTTTCATAATATTCACCAAACACCCACATACATATAATTTTTTTTAAAGAGATTATAACGTAAATAGTTTATAAATGATTGTGCTCTTATATTTTTTAAATTAACTCAAAATTTGGTTCTCTTCACTTGTATTTTAACAATATAAAAATTTTGATCTCATCCTCCATGTTTGTTTTCAAAAGTGAAGCCAAACCTACAAAAAGTTTATTATATAATAGAAACAATATGTTTTTGATTTTCAGTTTGGTACAACATAATTTTTTTTCTTAACTTCTGATCTTCTTGATCCTTCATCTTTCTTTTTAAAAGTGAAGCAAAATTTTGAGTGATACTGAAAAATTATACTTGTTTGTTTTTGATCCTGTTTAGGTTTTTCTTTTTTCTACCTCAACTTTGTATTAATGGCTATATTTTCAACTATTCTAATTCCCTTATAATACTGTTATTTAGTTGTCGTTGATTCATGATATGGTCGTAATACCTTGTTATTGAGGCATGCAGTATTTTTAAAGAATGTCATAATATGAATATTTTTAGTAACAAATGAAGGATTGGTCAAATATGGTAGGGTTTCTCCTGTCAAGGCGACAGAAAGAATCAAGGCGATTAAGTCTGACTCTGAATGTGTTTACAAACGGCAATAAACTTCCATCTAACTCGCAATCAAACAGAAGATTCCAAGTCTTTTAAAGGTGTTAAGTAAGTAATACTACGGTCATGCATTTAGAGATCCACACACTCATACAAAAGGAACTAAACAGCAAATATTTTGTAGATATTTCTTTAAAATAATCACTTGTACATATTACAAAAAGTAAATCTGGATTTAGTGAAATTAATTGTGATTAATTTAGCCGAGCAGTTGTGATGAAACAACAATTAATATTTTATATAGTTATATAGGATTATAAATTTGATTTAAACTGATAGTTCCGATTGTAATTGAATAAATTCAAATTAATAGTGGACTAAACATGTTTTTCATGTTATCTTTTATTTAAATTATTTATGAATCAAATATGCGTAAAGGAAGAAAAACTTTACAAATATAACATTGTAAGCACAAATACAAATGTAGTGTGGTTGTGAAAATCATAAAACCAATAGTCTAGTGATTATTTTAAACTTGTTCTATCCAAGATAATAATACAAGATGGCCTTAATTACACTTAGTATTAAACTAAATAGATTTGATCAACTTTACCTGTCTTATATTTTACGGATATCTATGACTTCATTGATATTGTAAACCTAAGTTTGTTATTGTTGGAATTATTATTGTTGCTTTTTATGAATTTTTGTAAACTCTCTGACAGACCTTGGCTCTTGTGAAGTCGTCACCCCTGATTTCACCTTGAACTCGTCTTCCATCAAGACATCTCGTGTTTCCTCGTTCCTTCATTGTATTCTCACGTAATTAAAACTCTACGTTTGAGATATTTATCGTTATTATAAACATTGTGTGTGTTTTCTACTTAATAATTGAGTCCTTTTTTCTCAATTATTAAACAAAACCTCCTTTAGCCTAGCCTAATTTTATTATTGAACTCACATTAATAAATGACATCGTTGTAACTTGTATACAGCAGTTGTTCAACCTGTTTTGGAAGTTGTCCAATATCTGGTAAAGATGGTCAAAGTACAGCGATATGGGTTGATAACACTTCAAAATAAGTGATGTCTATTTCCCAGTCTAGATTTATTTCATATCATTAATATAACACACATTAATTTCTCAGTTTCTTTATTTCTAATTTACCTCATTTTTTCTTTTAATGTTTACTCCACTAAGTCATCATTTCATTTTTATCAATGATTTAAATAGAAAGTCTGTTTGACAGTTAATTTGTTCATTTATTAAATTATCTATATTTTAATGTTTATAAATCTCTAGTTCTTCTATTATATTAGGTGGATGATCTTATTTGTTCCTGCCTTTAGGTCTATTTAATTTTCCATGCTGCCTGGTTCAGATTCCTACTCAGTTAAATGATTAGCACAGTTTGATTTGTTTAAATTATTTAAATAGTGTTTAAGCTGTTCTTTAAATCTTTGTTTTAAAGTTATTCCCGTTATTCTATATATACATGTCTACAACTCTTATATTTCAGTTTGTATACTCCGCTTTTATCATTTTTATCAGTTTAAAATTCCATTGTTTTATCTATTAATAGCTGACGTGTACATCTTTGACGAGTATTTTACAAAAATTCAACGATGATACATTGTATTCCAAAATATTATCAGAAATTATACAATAGTAAAAAATATCATATTAGTATAGCTCATAACAGTCATTAGATTTGGAGTTTCTTTTATGTTTTTCAGCTTTAGACAATGAACTCAAATTTGATTTTATTCTAGGCAAACTTCTTAGTTAGTATTCGGGTAGGTAAGAATCACTTCCTTAAAAGAAGCAAATTACGATAAACAAAAAGGAAATTAAAATCAACTAACAATAACTACTTGCTACAGTATAGGACACCTAAAAAATACGTGGATATTTAAAAAATAAAAATGTTTGTATAGTTAGCCAAACACACTTAAATCATAACTTCGTTTTTACGTTGAATAGAATACAAGGAGACTATATTGAGCTCTGGGATATTTTATCTTGTACACTTCCATTATACATGGTTTTATCTCTTGTCTTGCACAACGCCAACATTATTCTGTAATTGGTGTCCGTTGACATGATAATAGAATGTGAACAGTTTAATAGATGTCGTTTCCTCTTATATGATGTGTATATACTCGTATAGATTGTGTATATAATGATGATGTGTATATACTCGTATAGATTGTGTATATAATGATGATGTGTATATACTCGTATAGATTGTGTATATAATGATGATGTGTATATACTCGTATAGATTGTGTATATAATGATGATGTGTATATACTCGTATAGATTGTGTATATAATGATGATGTGTATATACTCGTATAGATTGTGTATATAATGATGATGTGTATATACTCGTATAGATTGTGTATATAATGATGATGTGTATATACTCGTATAGATTGTGTATATAATGATGATGTGTATATACTCGTATAGATTGTGTATATAATGATGATGTGTATATACTCGTATAGATTGTGTATATAATGATGATGTGTATATACTCGTATAGATTGTGTATATAATGATGATGTGTATATACTCGTATAGATTGTGTATATAATGATGATGTGTATATACTCGTATAGATTGTGTATATAATAATGGTATTACTCGATGTGTATATAGAACTCGTATAGATTGTGTATATAATGATGATGTGTATATACTCGTATAGATTGTGTATATAATGATGATGTGTATATACTCGTATAGATTGTGTATATAATGATGATGTGTATATAATCGTATAGATTCTTTAAAGAAGTTTTATCTGGTGTTCTTCAGGAATCTTTCTGGTTGCCATGTTCTTATATCAATGGTTATGATGGTGTATAATGCCTCTTTAAACCACACTATTCTTTAATACATCTGAATACATATTTCCATTCTTCTTGTTCTGTTCTTGTTCTTTAGAGTGATAAAATTTGTAGGTGGTGTTCTTCTTACATATTCCAAAAAGATGGATTTCTTATACCACTCTTATGCGACAACTTATCCGACAAATACATGACTTGCACATCCCTATACGGTAACTCAGAATAAAACTGTGTTCTTCCATTAATAAAAGATTCCTTGTTATTTCTAGAAACTTAGGAGGACTTCTTTTTGTTTGTTTGTCAGTAAAAAAACAATATAGTGTACGAAATAATATAAATATAAACTAGGTTCACAAAAAGAACACACATAATAGAAATACAGAAATCACTAATATATATCAATTGCCACGACTTCAGGTAGATAGATGTCAGTCACTCCGAATACAGGTGGCGACTGTCTCCCTGAAGAGACATTCAATCATTGTAGCCAACTTACGGAGAGAGGGGAGCAAGGATAGATTATGTAAGTAATAACATAAATAAATGAAAACATTTAAATAAAAACTATAACAGTTTGTAAAAAACCAACTATAAATAGAAATGAGTAGGTAAACAAAAAATTAATTAAGCGACTAAAATAAATAATTATAATAATCGTTAATAATAATTAACGATTAATGTTAAGCCCAGAAGCAGATCTACCTCCATGGAGACTAATAAGTGCTTCCTTTGAATTAATTATATATATATATATATATATATATTACGAAACTAAAATCAAGACTCCATCACTTTTCCAGGTTGAAATCAAACTCTTTTATGACAACGTTTCAGATTTTTTTATTTAAAACCTTTATCGTAGGCAGAGTTGAGAATTCATTGAATAAGAAAAACTGTATGCTTTCAAATTGCTTTTTTGCTAGCAATTTAAAGTTTTTATTTTTTCTTATACAGTGAATTCTTGCCTACGTAAAGTAGAATTTTTGATGGATCCGAAAAGTTCAGCCCCAGGATAGCTTGAGAATTTGGTTGTTTAAGGAGAGATGTCAGGTAACGAATCATCATCATATGTCCAAAAGTCTTATCAGAAGATTTTATCGTCTGTTAGTCTCCGTTGTTTCAGTTTTGAATGAGGGTTCGACGTCATATCTGAGTCAAGTTAAAGCTAGAGATGGCACACAGTTGTCGCCAGAAGGAACATTTTATAGTTTCAGATTACTGAGAAACAGCAAAATAAAAAGAGTAAAGATTACCCCTGAAATTTTCAAGCTTTTCCAGTAGTATACGAGGATGAATAATGGAATGAAATAAGGCTAATAGTGCAGTAGCCGTTGCTCGAGAGAATACACATAGGACAAACATTGGCTTTAACATATGCCACTCCAGAGGCGATAACATAAGCCACTGGGCTACTCTTACCAATCACAATGAAATTATTAGATTTTCTATCAATATAAAATACAAAAATAAAAAAAAAACAATCAGAAAATTAGAATAATTCTAATTTTTTTATCCTAAACTTGCTTTAAGCCTAGAAAATTTAAAATCATGTACTTCAACTTATGACATTTGTAATTAAAAAAAAATTAACAAGTTTAAGAAATGTATGTTAGTTACCTTTGAATAAAATTATCTGAACGACGAAACCTGCAAGAAAGCTGGCATAAAATGTTAAGTCAATTCTATCTTGTCTGTCCATAGTTATCACGTTTCTAATGGTTTGAATTTTATTCTATTTTTTGTAAAATTACACTTGCTGTATTGTTTATACATATTTGACAGGTTTTTAATGTTAAACAGAGTTGTTTGTACTCCATTTAAAATAAAATTGTTACTAATATATTTTTTAACTGTAGTTTGATTTGTTTTATCATATATTTCTATTAATATGAATCAGATAGAATAGATAATAACAAGCAAACAATAGATTTATTTTCGATGTTTTGTGAAAAAATGGTTTACTGAAAAAAGTAGGACAAAATAAATTGCATATAATGTGATGTTTAATAAATACCTGTTACTGGAGACATTTAGATTAAAAAGGAGCTTAGTTTCTAGTGGCTTGAAGAAGAAAAGCAGCTCTGAAGAAGAGTGCAAAGTAACTGCCTTTTGCAAACATGCAGTGGGGGTTCTATTGAAGTGCTAATTGATGGTTCTTTAAACTTCTGCAAACGTCTTATCCATGTCTTTCATCAGTCGAATTATTTTAGACGAATACACTTTGAAAAGATGCACTGACCTTATAACTATATAGAGAAAAAAAGAATCTCCAAATACTTTAGTAAACCTTTAATCATTACCAGAGAAGTGTTCATAAACCTAATAAAAGTTGAAACTCATAAACACAAAGAGGCTTAAATTATGACATATTTTCTTCTCTTTTTCAGTTTATCATTAGTATTTGTATTCGTAACGGTTCTTGATTAACAATCTAGATTTCTATAGTATGATTCTAAAACAAGTGTTTTTGGCAGAATTTAATATTCGTTTCACATTAAAAAATCAGAAATGGGACTCAGATCTTTCAACCAAAACAAGTAAACACACACTCAATATGAGTGAGATGGTGATGAAGATGATGATGAACAAGTATATATATATTTGTGTAATTAGAGAGCAGATTTTCGTTGATAAAAATTGCATTAACCACTTTTGAACCCTTGTTCTAGTCTCTTTAAGGAACACACTAAAAAGGTCCATGGTTTAGAATTAAGCCGACAAATGTTAACTAGTAATTGTGAAATAATTAATAGAGAAAATGATCCCGGTCGTTTGCAAATAATAGAAGCACTCCAGATATTGGAAAAGAAACCAAGTATAAATGGACAGATTTAAAGTTTTAATAGAATTTTGAAGCTGCATGGAGAGGAATCAGCGAGTAGGAATGCTCAACATAATTGATATTAAGCTTATCATTAGGGACAAATGTCTATGGACTTGTTTAAACTTATCATTCAAGTTAACATAGCCTTATCGTAACCTCCCTTATTTATATATCATGCATGTCGACTGCGTTATTGTTCTTTGTGAAGTATTTATTCTTAGTTAATATATATTTATATAGATGTTTAAATTTTTGGTATTAGTAAGTTAAGTTAAAAACAGCCTGAGGATGGTCAACGGTGACTGAAACGTTGGTGAATTGCGTAAAAGTGAATATTGTTAACAATGAGTTTTCGAGATAAAACATTTGGACAACTGTTATTTCATATCCCGGAAAACTTCAAAACACTGATTAGGAAATTAGAAAAGTTAAAGAGGAAAGAGACTAGAACAAGGGTTCAAAAAGTGTTCAATGAAATTTGTATATATATATTAGTATATTTTGGGAGCAGGCCTTCATTTAGACATTTTCTATTAAAAAGTATACCTATTTTCATTTTCGTTCATTTTCTATTTAATTTCTCAAAAAACTTGAGAAATTAAATAAAAAACGAACGAAAATGAAAATTGGCATACTTTTTAATACAATATATATATATAATTAAAATTAACCGCAGTCTCGGCATTCACGATCTTAAGACTGAGAGATTCGATCCTATGAACTAACCTCCTGCTAACAGGGTTCAACTGGAAAAGGAGTTGGCCAAGTGACATGTTAAATTAAAATCGATAACTCATGCTTAGTCATTGCTATAAATAGATTAAAAGAATAGTACAGGTTAATATAAAGAGAAGGTCAAAGGTCAATAATGAACAAGAAACAAGCGGTTAGAATAAAAGAGTTGAAAGTCCAAGAAATTCAAGAAATGTCAAGTGACAAGTTAAATTAAAATCGATGACTCATGCTTAGTCATTGCTATAAATAGATTAAAAGAATAGTACAGGTTAATATAAAGAGAAGGTCAAAGGTCAATAATGAACAAGAAACAAGCGGTTAGAATAAAAGAGTTGAAAGGTCAACGGTATAACTGGACTAATAGAGAATAAATAGATTAAGAATATTAAAGTAAATGAAGGATAAAAGATTATTAAAGGACAAGAAAATGTATTAAAATAAGAGAGTTGAATGAAAGTAAGAATTAATAGGGAAGGTATAATTAGAAATAAAGAAAAGTACAATAAAGATAAGAATAAAAGAGTTAAGAGGTCAATAGTGTAAATAGATTAATGGGTACAGGTAATAGATTACAGGGTAAATAAATAGATTAATTACCCTGTTAGCAGGAGGTTAGTTCGTAGGATCGAATCTCTCAGTCTTAAGATCGTGAATGCCGAGACTGCGGTTAATTTTAATGATACCTGTTTAAAAGAGGATCTGCTGCCTATTTATACCAATATATATATATATATATATATATGATTGGTTGATGCGGGACAAAATAAGATTGACCCATTTTTTTCCAGTTGAAGGCTTCTAGCTCTCATCGAAGTCACGTACAGCGGTTCTTCTCATCCATGGAGTCATCTCCGCCGACACAGCAAATACGAGTAGTATAAGGTCTCGCACTCCCTCAGAAAATAAACAGTTGCCGTGCGATGTTGATGCCGTGCATCAACCAATCAGATATCAGAACCAGACACCTCACGTAGAATTTCAATATATATATATATGTCAATGATAAAACCACAATTTGGTTTTTGACTCTGACTAAGACCGCTTGTTACGGTTGAAAGATCTTAGTCTTGTTATCCCATTTCATATTGTGGTTTGATCATTGATTGTTATTTCACGTGTTTATGTGAAATCTTTATATATATAATTTGAGTTAGCTTCAGCTACTCAAAGGGACTACTTCTGCCCGATGACGAAGAATGTCGAAATATCGTTTTGAGTCTTTTTTATGTGTGTTTTTTTCTGTTTTTCTCTTTCCTGAGTGATATATATATATATATATCATGTAATTTTCTTGAGGTTTGAGGTCCAATGATTAAAACTAGTCCATTTGCCGACGTTTCGACATATATTTATGTCATCTTCAGGGCTACAACATGATTGTTTTACAATTAGCACTACTATTACTACTATTTGGTAATTTATTACATTTTAATATGTTCGGTAACAAAGAGGAATTTTTTGATAAAACAGTTATTACGACTAAGGATTATTTTGTTATACATTAATATAAGGATATTGTTATAATTATTCTATTGCTTTAGAATTATTGCATAAGTATAGAGATCACTATTTGATTACCTTGGAAATCTGTTTATGTTGCAGCATTCTTCTTTAATACTGTTTCATGATGGTTACTATTTGTTTTCTGGGAGGTTTCTTTACGGTTATGTTCTGTTTTGCTTGTTTGAGTACACAGTGTTTTTTTCCCCTATTTTTTTTCTTATTTTTTTTTTATTATTATATTATTTTTACTGGGTTGCCTATTCTTCATTTGTTAGTCCAATTTGTTAGTCATCATGAAACTAACAAATGAAGAATAGGCAACCCAGTAAAAATAATATAATAATAAAAAAAAAAATAAGAAAAAAAATAGGGGAAAAAAACACTGTGTACTCAAACAAGCAAAACAGAACATAACCGTAAAGAAACCTCCCAGAAAACAAATAGTAACCATCATGAAACAGTATTAAAGAAGAATGCTGCAACATAAACAGATTTCCAAGGTAATCAAATAGTGATCTCTATACTTATGCAATAATTCTAAAGCAATAGAATAATTATAACAATATCCTTATATTAATGTATAACAAAATAATCCTTAGTCGTAATAACTGTTTTATCAAAAAATTCCTCTTTGTTACCGAACATATTAAAATGTAATAAATTACCAAATAGTAGTAATAGTAGTGCTAATTGTAAAACAATCATGTTGTAGCCCTGAAGATGACATAAATATATGTCGAAACGTCGGCAAATGGACTAGTTTTAATCATTGGACCTCAAACCTCAAGAAAATTACATGATATAAATATTGGGTCAAGAAAACAAATCATGATATATATATATATATATATATATATATATATATATATATATTGGTATACTTTGGGAGCAGACCTTCTTTTAAACATACCTCATTAAAGATCTTGCCAACATTAAGTTTAGTATGTTTCCTACATACCTTTTCAAGGTTTCGAATGCTACCTTTCCATCTCTGTGGTACCATATAAATTTTGTAGCAAACCTGTCATGTTTATTAAGGTAGTGTTTTTTAAAAGAATATTTTGTTATTAGTTATGTTTGATAGAAGTGAGGTAATTGTCATTGTAAATAAGTATTTATTAGAATTGTTTTAAAAAAACCTTGTATATAGAATCCTTGAAAATGGTCAACGTAGACCGAAACGTCGGAAATGTAATATGAAAAATACAACGAAAGATAAAAAAATCGGTGAGTTAATTTATATGGTACCACAGAGATGGAAAGGTAGCATTCGAAACCTTGAAAAGGTATGTAGGAAACATACTAAACTTAATGTTGGCAAGATCTTTAATGAGGTATGTTTAAAAGAAGGTCTGCTCCCAAAGTATACCAATATTCGTAGTCATGACCCAGCAGTCCAACAAGAAAGTTTCACCATAGAATATAGAAGAAGTCTTCTGAAATATGAAATAGAGAAACAAATAACAGGTATATCACAATATAAACAACAAATATCCGATATTAAAAAAGAGTTAGAATCATGGAATGATAACTCAGGTTTGAAAGAAGAAATACTTGAAAGAATTGAGGAATTAAATGATCAAGAACATAGAGTAACTACTAGTAGAACAACAAGGAAGTTACATAGATTGTATGGTGGTAGAATGTGCATACCACAAGTAACGGATAAATATTTGAATTTGTCTAAATATAAGCTTACGGAAAATGAGCATGAATTCTTATCACTTGGCACTAGATGCCATTTTAAGAGCAAGTTTAATGGTATAAGGAAGAAGACAGAGCTTGAAATCCTCTATAATTCGTTACTTGAGTTACAAGAAGAAAAGTTCATCGCGATTAAACCTGAATTAAAGGATCAGTTAAAATCTGAAGCAACTAAACGCAGAGGTTATCATAACAGCATAGTACTCACTAAGAAAATGAAAGAAGCTGCTAAAAGTCTCCGAACTAACAATGAAATTGTTATAAGAAAGGCAGACAAGGCTAATATAATTGTGATCTTAGACAAATGTGAGTATAAACAAAAGTTAGACCATATATTAGGAGACAGTACTAAGTTTAAAAAGATTTCTCGAAACCCTACCAATAAATTGAAAATTGAGATTAATAAGCTAATTAAAGAAGCTAATAAAGGAAAGAAGGAGAAAATTCTGAAGCCTATCATAGGTGAATTTAGTCCTGGTTACATATACGGTAATGTCAAAACGCACAAAGCAGGTAACCCTTTACGAAATATAATTTCTCAAGTTAATACACCCACTTATGGTACTGCTAAAGCACTAAATAAAATTATTACTCCTTACCTACCTGCTAAGTATCTACTTAAATCCACTGATGAATTCTTAGAAATAATACGAGCCACTGAGCCTAAAGGAACCATGGCCTCTCTAGATGTTGAATCTCTTTTCACAAATGTTCCAGTAGAAAAAACTATTGAAATTATTTGTGATTTAGCATATGAACATCCGACTCTAACCCCTCCTCCCTTTTCAAGAGTAATTCTGGAAAGTTTACTTCGTAGTTGCACAACTAAAAATCCTTTTACACATATTGATGGGAGCTTATATTATCAAATAGATGGCGTTGCCATGGGTTCTCCCTTGGAGTAACATTTGCAAACTTTTACATGTGCCATGTAGAGAATAGTGTGTTAACACAAGAATCTATAGTCAAGCCCCATGTGTACTGCCGTTACGTTGATGATTGCTTCTTAGTGGTGAATAACGAACAAGAAATTGAGTGTTTAAAAAAAGCACTTGAAGAGGCATCAGTTTTAAAATTCACAAAGGAATTCAGTGTCAACAATAATATCAACTTTCTGGATGTAAGAATAAACCAGAATTACAGGAAATATGAAACATCAGTATATGTTAAACCAACGCTTGCAGGAGTTTATTTAAATGCACAAAGTGAGTGCCCAGAAAGATATAAAGATGGAACAATTAAGGCACTTATACATAGAGCATTCAAGACATCGTCTGACTGGCTTCTCTTCGACCAAGCAGTAGAAAGGATTAAACAAGTATTGGTCAACAATGGTTATAGTAACCAACACTTCGACAATATTTTAAGGAAATATATGAAGAATATAAATTCACACAATAATCAAGAGCATCAGCTGGGTGAAGAAGGAAGAATACAAACGGTGTATTATAAGAATCAATTCTCTAATGAATATAAAAAGGATGAAAGAATTTTGAAGGCCATAATTAAAAGAAATACAACATGTGTTAACTCGGCAGACAAGCTAAATATTAGTATTTACTACAAGAGTTCCTGCACAGCAAATATGATAATTAGGAACAACCTACAACAAAAAACACAACTACAAAAAACCAATGTAGTGTACAGATATAATTGCACTATAGGAGACTGTGAGCTCCTAAAATCGAGCTACATTGGTTCTACGACGACAACACTTTCACGCAGACTTACGATGCATCTCGCAGCCGGAGGACCGAAAGAACACACAATGAACATACATAAAAGCAGGCTAAGTAGAAAAATGCTGGAAGACAACATTGAAGTATTATATGCAGAAAATAATCACACGAGGCTGCATATAATTGAATCATTATGCATAAAGGAAAAGAAGCCGAACATTAATGATCAGTCCTGTTGTTTTTCCAGAATTTTAAAGTTACATTCGTGAAAAATAACTATATAGTGATTTAAATAATGTTGTGTAAATGTTCATGTAGGGAATTTTGTAGCAAACCTGTCATGTTTATTAAGGTAGTGTTTTTTAAAAGAATATTTTGTTATTAGTTATGTTTGATAGAAGTGAGGTAATTGTCATTGTAAATAAGTATTTATTAGAATTGTTTTAAAAAAACCTTGTATATAGAATCCTTGAAAATGGTCAACGTAGACCGAAACGTCGGAAATGTAATATGAAAAATACAATGAAAGATAAAAAAATCGGTGAGTTAATTTATATGGTACCACAGAGATGGAAAGGTAGCATTCGAAACCTTGAAAAGGTATGTAGGAAACATACTAAACTTAATGTTGGCAAGATCTTTAATGAGGTATATATATATATATATATATAATTAAAGTTACAGCTAGAGAACACAAGAAAAAGGACGAACACTCACAAATCTCGATTATTTCGGCGTCTTGCCGTCTTCAGGAGAGTAGAAAGAAAGAAAATGAAATAAAAGGAGAAAGAATGAAGGAACGGAGACGTAAATGCGTCCACTGGCCGATGTAAACTGGCGCGATACAATGACAGGCAGTGCAGCCACCTTACCAACGTGAAACAGTGTAGGCTGTGAGTTAAAAAAATTATAAAAGTGATATTTAAGTAAAAGGGAGGAGAAAAGTAAAAAAGAGAAAGGAAAGGAAAAAAACATAAAACTAACTAAAAATAAACGAGAAAAAAAAACGAGAGGAAAAAACAAATAAATAAATAAATAAAAATAAAAATAAAATAAAAAAAATCTGATTAAATTTAGACCAGGGGAATTTCTTGCACCCAATAACCAAATGAAGGCTTCCTCAGAAGCCCTTAGAGTGGTCTGGGTATATATATATATATATATATATATATAGATTAATATAAATATATACACTTTAACACATAGAAAAGAACACAGAAAGACACTACAGAACTCACTTCGATATTTTCGACATCCGTCGTCATCGGGAAGAAGTGCGAAGTACTCGCGTTGAGAAGCAAACTACTACTGGCCTCCAGAGTAACTCGTGGAACCACCGCAATGCTGCTCCCCAGCGGAGGAGAGGAAAAATAGAAATCCTTCCAATATTTATTTAGAAAACAAGATAAAAAATATATAAAATACGAAATAATAATAATAAAAAATAAATTATAATAATAAAATAATAATAATAATAATAATAATAAAATAATAATAATAATAATAAAATAAAAAATAATTAACGGTACAGGTTGAGACCAGGAGGAGAACGAGCCCCAAGGAGGCATATGAATGCCTCTTCGGAAGCTCTAAGGGTGACATGGGGATTAGACTCGGGGATTTGTTTGAGGATTTGTACCCTGAATATATATAATATATATAATATATATATATATAATATAATATAATATATATATAATAAATATAATATAATTATATAATAATATAATATATATATATAATAATATATATATATATAATATAATAATATATATAATATATATATATATATATATATATATGAAGTTTGAGTGCTTCAGTTCGAACGCCAAGTCAGTCGTTATCAGCCTTTGGAGCGATTCACTTCTTTTCCTGAAGACGAGGACATCGAAATATAGTAGTGAGTTCAGTGGTTTCCTTTCTATGTGTTCTTTTTTACATTCTAGTTTATATATATATATATATATATATATATATATATATATAAATATATATACAATTAAAAGAAACGGTCCAGCGGACTTTTTTAAAATAAAATAAAATCAAAACGAAGGAAACACACAGAAAGATTCAGACATAACTCACATCGATATTTCGACCATCGTCGTCATCAGGAGGTGTGAAGAGCGAAGAGTCCCGCAGGAAGACAGGGCGGTACTACCCTGTACCGCCCTGTCTTCCTACGGGACTCTTCGCTCTTCACACCTCCTGATGACGGCGATGGTCGAAATATCGATGTGAGTTATGTCTGTGTCTTTCTGTGTGTTTCCTTCGTTTTGAATTTATTTTATATATATATATAATATATATATATATATATATATATATATATAAGAGAGAGAGAGAGAGAGAGAGAGAGAGAGAGAGAGTGATAGAATAGCTAGATACAACAGAAGAAGAAATTTCTCATTTTCTAATTAAATGTTTGATGAAATATTCACATCATAGGAATCAGTTCACGTACCCACTTGAATCAGTCATCCGGCTATTTGGATGTCAGTCATTATTTTGAAAAGAAAAGAAGGTTAGATAATGGGAAAAGAATCCAGTCTGAAGCAAGCGATTCACTTTCTGCGATAAAAATGTACAAATTCCGACATCTTTGACAAGGCAGCCTCATTTCTAGATCCGATACAAATGTATTTAAATAGTCATGGACCAGGAAACATTCTAAAATACACCATGCTTATTACTGCAGACAAGTTAATTGGCGGGGGTAGTTGACCCATCTATTCCATTTTCATCCTAAATGTTATTTATCAACGCCTACATATGATTCACTTCAATACTGTTTTCATAACCCTTTCAGCAGTCAGTAGGGTGAGAACAACCTCGCCCTACAACCACTCAACTCCAAACATTTTAGTAAATAATTTAATTTTATTGACCCTCCATAGGTCTTTTACACTTCTACTTGTAATAAATTTAGTATAGACGAACAAATTTTTTTTCCAGAATTATAATTTTTAGTAGATGTTGTTAGCTAATGCCGTTAAATAAAATATATTAAAACTGATGTTCCATGTTAGCACAGTAGTTAAGTTCTAGCCTTTGTACTGGTAGATACGTGTTCCAATGCCCACTCTAAGTTTCGATTTATACACTTGGAAGTGAATAAATATGAGCACCATTGTCCCTCAGAGGGGACGTTAAGTCGTCAGCCCCAAGCTTGTACGATGTCAGGTACACGTTAAGGATCTTTACTCTAAATTGATTTGAGTTAGGCAAAATTTAGGGCTCTCATTGTAGAACAAAGGGCCCTATACGTTTCGTTCGTCTATACGTGTTCTCTTGTAGAACTGCCACTGCAACCTAACCTAATATTAGTGCTGATATCTCTTATAAAAATGTATTTATCCTTAACAATATCAACGTACATGTAAGTAATACAACAACATGTAAGTAAGTACATGTACATGTAATAACACAGTAAGAAATCAGAAAAAAAGACTAAAATCCTTCAACTGCAACAGGCGGTCTTCGTGAGAGTTAAATGACAACTAAGTTGATCTGAATCAGTTGAGATTTCGTTCTTACAAAGACCGCTTGTTGCGGTTGAAAGGTCTTAGTCTTTTTTCTGATTTCTTTCTATGGTTTGGAAGTTGATTTCTGTTTAACGTGTTTATTGTGCAATCTTGTTACCTTAACAATATGCATAAATTTTAAACATAAAGTTCTAAAATAGCCCTAAATTGATAAATAATGATAAAAAAAGGGTAAAAAATTTTTAATTTACTTTAATAATAATTACGACAGTTTTAACCATTTTTGTAAATTTTACTTTGGTGCAAAAGATTTCTACATAAAATGCAAATAATGTTTGTTCTTTTTATATTTGTTTTCACAAAACTTTAAGAAAGTGAATTTGCATAAAGTTTTAAGAAAAGAGGAAAAGTATTTTGTTTTTCTATTGTGCAGGACAAACACTGTGGAGGTTGTTTAATGTAATGTAGTGTTGCTCAAACTTTTTTCCAGCCAAAGCAAACATCAACAAAAAATATTACAAAATGAACTTCCGAAGCCCAGAATAACAACCAGCAGTTATTCAGCTTTGCAAGGATAAATTAATACATAACCTACAATATCAAACCATTATCACTTACCTAATAAATATTTCGCAGATGATCTTTAAATAAAATCTCTCAGTAGTTATTATCTTTAAGTAACACAGCTCTACAATGACACGTTTCTGAAGCTCTTTTACGTGATATCATGCCATTCAATGCTAACCTCTTTTATATATCAACATCTTTTTTTTATTAATAGATTTAGAAAACTGTTTTCAGTAGATTTTTTAAAGATTAAAATAATCACATAGACACATTTTTATCTCCACTGTTACCATTTTTATGTGTAGCAGTTATTTTCTATTAAAGACCATTGTGTTAATATTAAAAGTCATTAAATTTGAAAAAGTTTAAAAAATTATTTTAAAACTATGACAAAACTTCTTATTAAAGAACTAATGAATTAAAACTTCTTTTGTTAACACAAATTTTAAAAATCCTGTTCTTTTTCTTACTTTCTGCGTTTAATTATTTTTCATTGATCAGCGACATATATATATATATATATACACTTTTTCTTCTTCTCAGAATTTGGTCAGGGTTAATATACGGAATCACCTTTTTGCCAACGTTTCGTCTATATTTTAAGACATCCTCAGGGCTATAAATAGCTTCTATTACCGAACCAACAAAACCATTATCTCGGATGTTAACAACAACCGTTTGTTGGTTCGGTAATAGAAGCTAGCCTTGATTTATAGCCCTGAGGATGTCTTAAAATGAAGACGAAACGTTAAACAAAAGGTGATTCTGTATATTAACCTTGACCAAATTTCGAGAAGAAGAAAAAGTGTTTGTTATTAATTTGTGGTCAAGAAAACAATACCTTAGTTATATATATATATATATATATATATATATAGGTAACTCACCACAAATTAAAGAAGATAGTCGCTCTATCTAGAACGACTATTTTCTTTAATGTGTGGTGAGTTACCTGAATATTTATATCACGTGTTATTGTGACAATATATATATATATATATATATATATATATATATATATATATATATATAGTAATATTTGCAGCTGGTGAAACTGAAATTTTGAATTTAAATTTGCAAATTATGCACCACATATAATATATGTATGAATAATTTATTTAGCCAATTAGTAAAAAGATCTTTTATAAAATCACTTAGAAATCTTGAACACTTCTATTGTTATTTTCGATTTTTTTTTTAAACTTATTTTTACGTATAGTTTAAATTTATTCAAAATTCCATATACATGACGTTATAAGGGGTTTTGGTCTCTACTGTCTTTTATAAAGGTGTACTAAACAGAGGACTACTTTAATTCCTTCCTTGGAAATTTTATATAACAGTGGAGTTTTATTTTTTTATCAAGTTGTTCACCTTTTTTTCTATCCTAGAAACACACTAATACACATACGCTAGCCTCAGGCACCTATGATATAAGCTTTTATTTACCAAAAAGCTATCATTAAACCATTTTAAATATTAACCTACCTAAATTTATCATTTTCTGAAAAAAAATTAGGTACCTTATCATACATTAGTCGTCAATAAACCAAAAATCATGAAATCTATACCATACTGCATTCATATTAAGATAATTCTAAATACAAAATTTCATGACCGAATAGTGACGAAAAAAATGGAAAAAATTAGCAAACAAGAATTATTAGTATTATATAGAATTAGCCTATTTTGTCATTAACTACGATAATGTATTTTAGTCATGGTGAAATATTAATCTAAAAAATAGATTATTGGCTATACAAAGGACAGTGCATCTATTGATTTTAATTTAGACTTGTCTATCATTTTTTTATAAATTTTCTCTAATATAATTTGTTTTGATATTATAATTTGATAATTTATTTTAACATATTTTGATTTGAATATTTTCCTACCAACCTGTTTCTTTTATAATAATAAATTTTTCACATTTCATAGTAGATATAATAAATCATTTATTTATTTAAGGTGCAAATATGATTTTTTATTATATAAGGTAATAAATTAGATAAATAAGAAAAAACATAGAAAAAGGAATATAACATTCACTACTATATATATGTATATATAAAAACCAATTAAAAAAGATAGCACACAGATAGACACAGGAATAACTAACTTCTATATTTCGACCATCGTCGTCATCAGGAGGCGAAGAGTCCCGCAGGAAGACAGGCGCGACTCTTCCTGCGGGACTCTTTGCCTCCTGATGACGACGATGATCGAAATATAGAAGTTAGTTATTCCTGTGTCTATATGTGTGCTATCTTTTTTAATTGGTTTTTATTTAAAAGTCCGTTGGACCGTTACATTTAATTATATATATATATATATATATATAACTTTAAATTACACAAAGCACGACACAGAAAAGAGAATAAAAAGAACACTTACAGAATTCAATATATATATATATATATATATATGTCAATGATCAAACCACAATATAAAATGGGGGAAAAAAGAGTAAAATCTTTCAACCTTAACAAGTGGTCTTCATCAGAGTCAAAAACACAACTGGTGAGGGGTTGAGAAGAGTGGTATTTTAAAATGGGTGTAAACTGCAGAAAACGACAAATGTCTGACAAAGTCCGCTTCTTACGATTGAAAATCTTAGTCTTGATTGATTGTTATTTCACGTGTTTATGTGAAATCTTGTTATATATATATGACGTGAGTCGTTATCAACCTTTGGGGGTGTAAAACCATAGAGATGTTTTCAGAAAATATTGTTTTAGTCTAAATATAAGAGTAAATTAAAAATAAAAGATTAAAATCTATCTTGCTAGATAGATGATTTCTTAGTTTGACCGAAATCATAGCAAATGAGTGAAACTTCCTAGTTTCAGTGATTTAATTTCTGGTTGTTCTTTTGAAAAGTCTAGTATATATATATAAATGTTCAAATCACTATAAGAAAAGAGAAGCTAGACTACCATAAGTAGAGAAACATTAAAATTTGGTTTAAACATTGATTGGTGTTTCACGTGTTTATTGTGAAATATTGTTTTATATATATAAATATATATATATATATATATATATGATTACAATTCTATTACACCAATAGAATTTGGTTAAGGAGGAAAGCATATCTAAGGAGCAGCCGGCGAAACGGGAGCGAACAGCTGTCCTTGTGACGTGTCAGGGGGAAGTATTGATTATTTGATAAGACCAGCTGCATCATTAGTAAACAACCGCACTCAGTACAACAGTGATTCTTAAAATACCCTACTCATAATTCCGGTTTTAATGTTTGTGAACCCCCTCTAATAAGGACTATTAAGTCAACCTTCGGCCGTGTTCGCATCAAATTAACTTCATTAATTCACCAGGTAATCAGCAACTATCCTATGTCATTTACAACTTAACACACATTTCATTACGTTGTTTGTATCAATTGTAGTAAATATTTGTTAACAGAAGGTTTGTAATAACAAAGAATAGCCAATATAACAATGTAATTTATTTCTGAAATATTTTTTCAGTGAAATAGATAAATAACATACTCATATACTCATAAAAAATAGCTATTCCTAAATCAACGTAAGATTCATAAGTTATATTCAGACCATTAAAAAAATATAAATAACATGTTTAATTTCTTATTAATTTGACAAACTTAACACAAAATTATAAAATTTAGATTATTTGTGCCAGTAGCAATAGAATACTATGGCATTAGTAGGCTTCCTTGTAGTGTCATACACCAATCAACAGAGTTTAATTTATAATAAATACGCCTTAACGTGTTTGTACACGTTCTTTTGTATTTATACCAAAATGACTCAAAAGAAAAACTTTACAGCATTTTATTAAATTTCATTTGAACTTAATTTTTAACTTTCAGTTAAAATTATTTTCATAATCAATAAAAATCACTTATTCGAATGGTTTTGATTTCTCATGAGCCTGGAATTTAAACGGCTTCTTTCTGCAACTATGGTTTCGTTTTATTGTGATCGGGTGTTTTGATTACTTCATCATGTTTTTGGTTTATTTATTCTGATTCATTTTAAGCATATATTTATAAGTAACATTAAAATCATGGAATAAAATATAATTTGTTCTTTATTTTTCTGAAGTTTCATTTTTTATATAAATAATTCAACTTAACTCCTTTTATATTATGTTGGAGGAAAAAGGAATAAACATAATGATATTTTTGAGTAACAATATTAGAAAAAAAAGTCTAGAATGGCCAACACTCAATATTACTATAGATAAACATAATAACAAACTTCTTAGCAACTTGAGAAATTAGCTTAATATTGGTATCCGTTTTGTAATGTATAACGAAAGAAGCTATTCCTCGTGCTACAGTATTACTCAAAGATAATATGTTTCAAAAACACAAGAAAATCTGATGTTAAGTTTTGTTCAAGGGTGCAACTTATACAGGGCTAAAGTGTTTTGTTAGACAAATCCATCTTATCATCTGATGGAATGCACCAGAAATTATATGTTCGATTAGTGCTGATGTTTTACAAGTAAGAATTTTATTATTTTTGTATGTGAAATTAAGTGATTAAAGCATTTCAAATGTTTGAATAATCCCGTAAACATCAATTTTATTTCAGTCGATTCACTTTAAAAATGTTTAATTCCATGTAAATAAATTTAAACAAATCCGACAAGTATAGCAGGTGATCTATTAATTCTAGATGAATAATCAGATTCCATAGTTTTTTTGGTCAATGCAGTTATTGAGTTCTTTTTATTTTTAAAAATTGCTTATTTTCTGTTCAACGTTTTAGCAAAATTTATTGTTCTTTAATAAGCTGTTTAGCATAAAAAAAACATTATCTGAAAACATAAGATGGACTATTGCACCTTTTTGATTAATGCAAGTTTAAAAAAATTACTTCAATTATCCCCCACATATAGTTTTTTTAGGGATAATTTCCTTTTGATCTATCAAATGGTATGGCTTTTATTCTCTTCTCAAAGTTTCAGATTAAATCATAAGTCAAAATTTTTATAGTTCATTGAAGAAAAAAAAATATTTTCAATAGAAGTATTAAAAGTTGGAAGATATTTCCAGTTATTCCTTTTGTTCTTTCACGATAATTCCAAAATTTCAAGACTGTAGAGTTAGCAGTTTAGGAGAAAACAATATTGTCTGAAAAACCATTTGGGCAAAAAAGTAACTTTCTCATAATGCATAATTGCTCTCGAATACTAAGGCACATCTACACTATATGGCCCATTTTTCTGTGAAATAATAATTTGAACCATCAAAGATTGTGGACAATAAGCGACTCTACCAACTTTTGGATCGCCTCCCCCCCTTTCAAACAAACACACACACATCATCGAAAAACGTCGCAAAAGGACTTCGGGGACCTCAAAACATATAAATCTCTAGAACGATTTTGTTCACTACCACTATACATTTACTTATAGTAAAGCAAAAAATGGTTAAGTGAATAACAAAGCGTCATAAATATCAAGAATGAGATTACAGTTTGTCTTCATTTATCAGTGTCTACATCAGTGGACTTTATGTCGTTGCCAGGAATATTCATATTCAAGAGTAATACTGTACAATTACAATCTATTTATATTCTTTTTACATTTATATAATTTATCATAGCATTTTTTCTGCATGTTTTTTTCTGTTATTTGCTCTATCCAATTCAACACAGGTTTTTATCTTCTTTAATTTATTCCATACTTGACTAAAATAAGATCATACATCCGATGCATATGCCTAACAAAGTACTTTATACTGCTTCTCTAATTATTATCTATTTATATTCCATAATATAGTCTCATAGTTTTAACTGGATGGATTTCATTATTACTAATAATTTATTTAGTATATACATTTCAGCAGAAGTTTTTTTGTAAAATTTATCAATATATAATTTTGAAAAAATATGAAACTATTTAAATTACATTAATAATATATAAGCAAAATTTTTACTTTACTACATGTGAACTATGCTATGAAGTATAGTATTACTATAGATATAGTATAGTAGTCATAGAATATTTTAATTTTTTTTTATTTTGACGCAGTTGGACGTTTTGAAGTCCACTGAGTCAATTTTATGATTTTCTTTTTAGTTATCTCTGTATTTGTCTGAACTGGGAACAGGTCAGACCATTTGATGAATTAATTTGATATTACACTCCCAAGGAAAACAGAGTTTCTCAACCTTATTACCCTTGCGTAACTCTTAAAATAAGTTATATGTCTCGAGAAACCCTTTGCAAAATACCACCTCGTATATGTATCACATCTTTTTCATACTATTATTATCGCACTTTATATAATAAATGTCATATGCAATGGTATGGTGTGTGTAATATAAATATAAATAATAATTCTAAAATCCTATAATTATATGTATAAAGCAAATGGACCGTTTCATTTCTGCGTTTTTTACATATATACGTATATATATATTTATATATATATATATATAATATATATTTGTAAAATTTGGAAGCAGTCCTTCATTTAAACATATATTATTAAATAACGCTCCATATTTGGGTTCTATCCTTTTCTTACATAATTTCTCCAATTTCCGGAATTCCTTCCACGTCTCATCAATGACGTTATTTTACTATATATATATATATACTTTTCAAAAAGAAAGAAACACGAATCAATAACAGATACCAGGACTCATATTTAAAACAGACGTATATATATATATATATATATATCTTTAAATTACACAAAGCACGACATAGAAAAAGGAATAAAAAGCACATTTACAGAATTCTCAATATTTTGAATTGTTGTTCGTCATCAGGAGTAGACTAGAAGAGAGGACGAACAACAGTTCGAAATATTGAGAATTCTGTAAGTGTACTTTTTATTCTTTTTTTCTATTTCGTGCTTTGTGTAATTAAAAGTTTTATAGTCCATATGGACCGTTTATTTAATTTAGTATATATATATATATGAGTTAGCTTCAGCTACTCAAAGGGACTACTTCTGCCCGATGACGACGACTGTCGAAATATCGTTGTGAGTATTTGTGTGTGTCTTTATTTGTTTTTTCTCTTTCCTGTGTGAACTATATATATATATATATATATATATATATATATATATATATAAGTTCAATGTAGACAAAGAAACATAGAGAAATTAAAAACAAACACTTACAGGCTCTAATTTTATTTTTATTTTGAAGCATCTTTTGGAGAGTTAAGAGAGGGAAACCAAGCGCACTAGTACTTGTCAATTTATTTATTTATAAATAAATGTATAAATTAATTCTTGACTACCTTATTCTATGTCACCGAGGGCGTGTGCGCCAACATTGTTGGTCTCCAACTGTCTCAGCGCTAGTGCTCTTGGTTTCCCTCTCTTATCTCTCCTGAAGACAGTTCGAACCAAATATTAGAGACTGGGAGTGTGTGTTTTTAATTTATCCATGTTTATTGGTCTACATTGAACTCTATTTGTTCCTTTCGGATAGTATTTTTAACATATATATATATATATATATATATATATATATACAATGATCAAACCACAATAAGAAAATGGGAAAGCAAGACTAAGATCTTTCAACCGTAACATGCGGTCTTCGTCAGAGTCAAAAACCCAACTCTGGGTTCTTGTTCTTCTGCGAAGACCGCTTGTTACGGTTGAAAGATCTTAGTCTTGCTTTCCCATTTCCTTATTGTGGTTTGATCATTGATTGTTATTTCACGTGTTTTGAACAAAATGAATTTTATCAGGATTAGGTTCATTCTTTAGCTTTAAATTAAACTCTTAATGCTGATGTTTTGGTTTTTTTTAAATCAGTGTTACGTGTTTTCAGAGTTTAATTTGAACCTGAAGAACTGAATTATCAATTGATGACCGACTTATCGAGTCCCGATAAGTTTTATTTTGTGTTTATTTCACGGTGTTACTTATCTTCATATTTGATCTTGTGTTCTCCAGATTGGAACGTTTTTCCGAATATAATATATATTTTTATATATATAGTTTGAAGAAAACTAGTACTTCTTTGTTAAAACGATTTGTCTTACTGAATGTTATTTATACTGTTTGTTTATAATATTTCACCAGTGAGTTTTTGCTCTTGTGCAAAATTCGTTTTGTACACATATGCAAAATATCTAAACCAAAACTATAAAACATATTTTGCACCAATATGATATAACTACTATAATACATAAATGTAAACGAAGCAAAAACAGGTAATTGCTGCACCTGTTTTAAGAATACGCTTGAGTGTACACAGTACACCTACAGTAAATTCATATTTTATGTAAATTTTATATATGTTATTTATTTATATAATTATCCTGTATATTTATATAATATCATGTTTCTTTCTCTACATTGAACTTTATGTGTCCGTTTCGGGTTGTATTTTCATCAAAAAATTGTTTATAGAAAATAACGTATAAGAGATTAAATGAACTCAAAAGTTTATTGTTTATCTCAGTTTCTTGCAGAGCCCTTAGGGATTTTTTTCGAAACCTGATGGTTCCGAGGAACTCCTCCTGAGAAACGCTACTTTATAGTGTAAATGAACTGTATAGATTTTTGGCATATTACTTATTTAAAATTCCACTTTTTGGCACATATTTTCGTCTTCTAAACTAATTCTAAAGAGTTGGCATTTTGCAATTCTTATGAAACTTATATTAGACATAGCTTAAAAGATTGTGGGATATAATGATGAAAGAAAAGGACAGAGTAGTGCAAAAAATGTAGAATATTTTACTTACATTAAATCTGAAGTCTTGTGTGCTTACCCATTTCATGGGTTGTAATGAAATTAAACGCATTAATAACACTTCCTGGATCGAGCTGTGCAGCTTTTACAAGAAATTGCTTTATACACAAATGGCTTTATAAGTACAGTGTGTACCTTCAGAAAATATGTATTTATCGCTAACAACAAATGCTGTAATATTCAAACTTTGCTTGTTAAAAATTAGTATGATATAACAAAATTTCAATAATTTTGATCTATTAGAAGACATAAATTTCTAACATAATGGCAATATGTAATACTTCTGGATTTCGTTAATAAAAAAAATTGAAGTAGCCTACACTCAACTTTAGTATAAGTAAAAAAAACTATCACACTGAATAACAACCTAATGATTTTTGTCTTCTCAAATGCTTTCACATTCAATCATAAGTCTCAATTTTCACATTTTATTGTAATGATAATATTTAATTATAATGATTATTAAAACAATTTGCAATATCCTAAATATTAAGATAAGTTGAAGTTATGATAAATATTAAATATCAGTTTTAGTTCAGAAATAAGAATAATTAATTAAAAAACCAGAGTGACACATGTGTTCCCGATTAGATTAGAAAAATACTATGATTTATGATTTACCTATCCTATATATTATAATCAAATATCAAAATATCACATTTTAAATTTAATCAAATATTAAAACATATTATACTCAAATATTATTGAATAATTTTGGAGACTTGTAAAAAATGTCAAAATTTGTGTTAGTTGATTAAGATTTTTATAGACGAAATATTAAAAACTCTAGAAGAAGGCTGAAAAAAAACTTGTTGTTGTATCTGCAGTATTGATGATAATTAGGTACAAGAATTAAAAACGTGAGCCAAGATGAGACTATTGGTTACTTAAGCTCTCAATTTCTGACGAGTTTTTATCAAGGTTATCAACTAGCGCGTTAATTAGTTCAAGCGTTCCTCTAGATACTTTTGACTTTTCATGGAAACTATTGTGACCTTCTTCCTCAGTTGTTAATCATCCTCCCTACTATATTATTGAGAAAAACCGTAGCCATTAAGTCACTAACTGGTCAAAATATCATCCTAAATAGTTTAATTTCTTGGTAGTTGTGAATTAATGGTGTTTCAATATATTTACATTAAGTTCTATCAAGAAGTAACGAATTCCATTCGTCTAAATCAAGTTTGGTCTGTATCTTGTAATGTGTTGAAAAAATTAGAACATCCCTGCTTCTTTAATTCTGATATACAAAAGGTACATATATTTATACTAAATGATCAAACTGCAATATGAAATGGGAAAAAAAGTATAAGATCTTAGTCTTTTTTTTTTCATTTCATATTGTGGTTTGATCATTGATTGTTATTTCACGTGTTTATGTGAAATCTTGTTATATTGGTACTATTATATATTTTAATGTTGGATGCATTTACTATTGATCATTTAATCAATTTGAAAATTCTCTAAAACAGAAAGAAACACGAATGAAAAACCGCTACTAGGACTCACTTTCAATATTTCGACCCTTTTAACGGTCGTCCTCAGAAAAACTGTGGGTTTTGCTTTCGTCCTCTTACTGCTCCACTCCTTTCTTGAACACGACGCTTAAAAGGGTCAAAATTTTTAAAGTGAGTCCTAGTATCTGTTTTTGATCTTCATATATATCAATTATGAGTCCTTTTACGTAATGTCACGTTGACCCTTGAATCAATCCTATCTATCTTTTATATTATTATAAAACTCTGTTTGCATGCGCACTTCTGACTTGGTTAGGATATTTTCCCGCAAAGGTTAGCACTGTAAGAAACAAGTAAGAGACCTGACTTTATATTATGTTATCTGTTAATTTCAGTTTATTCCAAATTATTCAAATAAAGAAAGCAGTGGCTAGTGGATTTCTTTATAAATAATCACATTATTTATAAAAATAAATTCTCTCAACATAGGTAAAGAAAATTAATGACTTCAAATGTAAAATCTATTCTTGATATAGAATAAACCTATCCAGTTAGTTCCTACAAATGATCTTAGTTCATTTTTTTTAATTCTTATTGAAGTTTAGAAGATGTTTTTTTTTAATTTCACGCGCTTACTGCAAAGTCTTGTTGTATATATTATATATATATATATATATAACAAGATTTCAAAATAAGCAAGTGAAATAAATATCAATCTCTAAACCACAGTAAGAAAATCAGAAAAATGACTGTCAGTTAGACTTTCCCAAAGATACTTGATTTGGTTAAAAGATCTTAATAATTTTTTTACAGGTTTTTTAAAAGACAACTTTCGTAAGCAACGTTTTGAGTTAAATTTCATATTACTTCGTAATAAAGAGAGATATGACATTTTGAAAGTATATTACAATCAACTATTACATTAGAAGTATAAATTGAATAATTTTAAGAATGTAAACTTTAACACAATATCAGCTTAAACAAGAGCATTGCACTGTATAACTGTGTCCAATGTTATTATTGGGTAATACATTGGTAATGAATAATACATGAGTAATCAATAATATTACCCATGAATTATTGTGTAATATTAACTACATACAGCGTGGTGATAACATTGTAGAGTTTTGTTAAACTTGCTTTTGGTACTTCTTCTTTTTCAGACTAATGTTATTTCTCATCACTCTCTCTCTCTCTCTCTCTCTCACATACACACACACACACACACACACACACACACACACACACACACACACTCACACACACACTCAGTTTAATAAATTTTAATCTAATTTAACATAAATATGCATATTTCGCTGCATTTTGTTTAGCATCCCCGTCATTGCAACATGAGAACGCTGAAAAGTTCCTTTATCACACCTTAAAACTTGTGACCATAAATGACAGTTTTTGCATGGATGGAATCCCATGTATATTTTAAATTTTAACTAAAGAGCCAGAATAACAATGATTTTTATCAAAATCAAGTAGATAGATTTTAGTAGGACAAAAAAACCTATCGCAAAAATTATGCGAATTGGACTCAGGAGACCTCAGAACAGAAATTCCGAAATTTTAACTAAATACAATCTTTATTGTTCTATATTCCATGTAGAAAATAAGTGAAAATAAAAATATAGCTCGGTTAAGGGAGTTTTACCCCCCTAATAGCTTTCTTATGGGGTTATCGAGGAATCAGATACACTTTCGTTGCTTTTTAATAGAAACATTCTTCATTCTAGAATTCTACATCTTTGCAATAATACATTTGTAGAATATATGTTTTATCTCGGAGACCAATCTCTTAGTCTGTTTCAATGAATTGATGTCAATGAAATTATGTACATAGCTATCCATGCCCTTCCGGTAGATGGATCAATTAAAGTTGATTAATCAGAGTTAAATTGGTATAACAGGCCATAAAAGCGTGAATCTTCTGCCCAAGGCTTTTAAATTGCTTTGCGAAATTCTATTATCTTCTTCTAGCAAAAGTTGAAATTGATTTTAAACGTACAAATACAAACATATTTAACCCTATGTAGCATCAAAGCTAAATAGCACAGGTGTATTGACCCAATTATTTGTGTTTTTAGAAAACCCAATTTTCCTCTGCGTATCATAATTGTCACAGTTATTTTTATGAAATTCACTCCCTCCTTACAAGTTTAATGAAAACTAAAACATTCATAGTCACTTGTATGAATCCAATGGAAGTTCCAAATTTCCTGCATTCTCTCCTTAATTGAGATTATGGGAATCAGTTTTTTTCTGTCGTCCATGTTCCAATCAGTACGCATTATTTCCAGCATTATCTCTTGTATGGTACAGTCTGATTTGTTACTTTAATAGCGCGGTTGACATCCCAATAGCAGTGATGCAAGAGACTTTGTTTAGTGGAGAACCTTTAGTAAACATAAGTATGTTTCAAAAGAAATTAAAACAGCAGAGCTTACCAAAATTGTAGTGTGCATAGTGATCTACAGTTAATCATAACATTGCATAATTATAACCAGAAGCTCTGCTTATACGCAATGCCACCAAACGAATCTGTTAATCACATAAAAAATGATTGCAGATATAAAAATTTACACATATTTTAAAAAGATGTGTGAATGGAAAACCGTTCAAAAAATCCTTTGAACCTAATTCAGTCCAGTTTGTTTATAAGGAAATACGTTAAAGAGAAGGTTGGTATGCTTTTAGCTTAACTTTATCCCACTAATCAGCTTCCATGTTTCTATATTCTAGATGCTAAACAGATTGTAGCCATTATAGAAAAAAAGTCTACCTTTGTGTAGAAAATCTATAACTCACGACCACATAGGTCACGGAGTTACACACCAAAGCATTAGTGATAGCTATCTGTTCCTGAAATGAGAAAACATTAACTATTAAAATGAAACGATTATTTCTGTTCACAGCCTTAAAGTCGAAACAAACAATTATAGGTAATATTAAGTCATTGTATTAAAAATTAATGTGAAAGAGAAGGAAATTTTGTTTTATTCGACATGCGGATAGAGGATGTCTATAACATATGTATGAGGGGAAGGAGTGATTTTTCGTGATGAAAGTATATGCGAATGACTAAAGGCTTCTGGAAAACTTTCAAACTATGATTTTAGCGATGACTTTTCACTACCCATAACTAATGTTGAAGTTTTTTTTACAGTTTATTATAATTGATGAATGATTCAATAAGAACCAAACGAATAAAGCACTATCAATGACTATGTCTACGTGGTCATAAATGAAGGTTTAGTAGAATTTGTTCTAAAATGTACACAACTGATAAACAGCGAAATAAAAGTATAACTAATATAGCTATGGTGGTAGAAGCTAGCCTTGACCCTGAGGATGTTTTAAAATAAAGACGAAACGTTGGCAAAAAGGTTATTGAAAATAATTAACCCTGACCAAATTATGAGAAGAAGAAATGTATTTTTTAATATAACCATTATGATAAAAAAGGTATTTGAACAAACGAGTTGAAACATTTTACAAGAAAATCGTAAGGCAAAAAAATTAAAACAATTACTCTCTTATTTGGCATTGCATAGTTTTGGCAAGTTTATCTAAATTTGACTGATAAAAACATAATCTTTTCAAGTGATCATCGGTGGCCTCGATGTGTATCGGTCAACCACGGTTGATATCTTTACTCCATCTGGTCTATACAGTAATATGGACCTTAAAAGCAAATATGCAGAAATTGACCAGAAAACATAATCTAGCTAAAGTTGAACTACCAAATTAATTTACTACAAGTTATTTTTTTTATTGAAAGATCGCAAGAATCAGACACAACATAGAATTATTAAAATGTACCGTTGTAGCGATCGTGTTTTTTATTTGAAAATGAACCAGTTTTGTATAATTGAAGTAAGGTAAAATTGTATATTTTCATAATTTTAACTGTTTTATCAGTGAATCACGCTTTAATCACTGAATGTTTGGTTCATAGGTTTTAAATACATTTTTCGTTGTTTTAGTTTTTAACATAAATTAAAATTTAAAATTTCGTCAGTACATAGTCAGTACAAAAACAGACATACATAGGTAGAATATTATATATATAGTATTCTAGCAACCCCTTTGGAACTAACAATATTTAAATGTTGTTAGTTCCAAACATATTATTACACCTAATGTAATAATATGTTTTGTCAGGTTTAAACAAAGTTAAGTGTTGAAATTTGTGTTATCTGAAAGATTGTCCTAAATATTTTCAATTTTACTGCAAATTAATATTAGCACTAAATATCAGTTATTAGCCCCTATGATTAACAATAACTGGTATCAAACACGAAAAACCCATTAGGATTAATCTTATATTTAACATAATTATTATTATATCAGTCTAATATACATTTTCAGGTATCTATTTTTTAAAGTATCATTCCTATCTTCCTATTTCTTTTTTAATTCTGTTTGCAAACGAAAAATAATGCAAACCAGCTTATCAATATACTTAAACACTATTCAGCAGTTTAATCATTTATAACTTTTATTACACACATTGTTTGTTTTGAAAATAAGTTTATTAAAGATCTTTAGCATATACCTGAAGGCGTAAAAGCTCAGTTTTAATATCTCTCAATAACGGGCTCCATGCAAAACCCTATCCATCCCTGTCATGAATAGTCTAGAACATGGGTTCTCAACTTGGAATGTTCGCAAAGTTAAAAAAATTAATTGAATATCATTATTATTCAAATATTATACGTATTTTATCTTTATAATATCAAAGATTTTATCTTTATTGAGACGTTATGTCTTTGATCTGCTCAAACCTTCAATATTCCGTTTGTCCAAATCAAGGTCAATACTAAATAATATCATCACTCATTTCTTGAAAAAATTAGAGATAAGGTTGTTTACCTTAGACTTCCTTAATGTCAATACATACATAGAATATTTTAAATGATCATTCGGTTTTATCATAGATGATTTTTTAGGCTGTTTCAGCATGGTGATATCAATGTAATTATGCATATAGATAATTTTGTAAATACTGTTTATTTTTACAGTTGGGATTTAGATTAAAGATCGTTAACGATCACCTGACATCGAACAGCCTCTAGGTACCGAAGCTTAATCGTCCTTTCTGAGGGACGATGTGCCCAAATTTTTCACCTTTCGCATGATAAACTTATGATCCAGCGTGAGAATTAAATAAGATATATCAGTCTGAGGTGCTAATATTAGTTCCAGAAAAACAAAAAAAAAACACTTGACATTTGTCAAGTTTACAGCGTATTATAGTTTATATGCTTATATAAACATGGAAATAATTTTTTTTAACAACTTAAAATTTGTTAAATTAGTTATATACTGTGTTTTGCGTGTCAAAATGCATACATTATATTTTATCTTTATTCTAAAATAAGTGAAGAATGTGTCAAAGAAACAGTGTACAATGCAAATTAAGTCTAGTATTGGGTCTATCAATAACGTAATTGTTCATATGATGCAAAAAATGTTTCATTTCATGCTTTTAAATATATCAGTTCCATGATTGAGTAAACCCAATTTAGGATTACGCAAACATCTTTTTTTCCAAGTTCCTATCAGTACTGGAAAATAAATTCCATCTAACAAACAATCTTCAAGTACAGAATAATCTCTTATGAGCGTGAATTGATCATACACGGTTATCAGGTTGTTTATCAAAACGTGATGGGTGAAATCTTAGTGAAGTGGCAAAAATATAAATCTTGTCAAAAATATAAGCCGTAAGTGGCATCATGAGGGAGCATTACTTTGTTTAGTGGATGAAACAATTGTGATCAAATGTTCTAACATTCATCTTATACGTTCTTGTTGAATGATGTTTTATACTATATTAAAATAATTATTGTTATTAATATGTATTCATGCTATATGCTATAGAAGATGGTATTGTAAGTTTAACATACAACTTATCAAGCTCAAATATAATCATCTCAAGAAATTCACAAATAAATAAGCTTAAATTATTAAATTTTGCAGATTAATTTATTTGAGCTGTTTGTTGGAAATTTAAGCTTGGTTTCACCTACCACCACACGACCTTATTACTAAATAATAGAGATAATTTAATTTTTCTATATGTACGTATATGTCAAAAATCGTGGGTACTTAAAGGTACGTAAAGGATACTTTTTCGTCTTTATGTGCAAAGCCAGCGTAAATTAACAAACCTCGTAAGATGATCCTGGAGTTGGAGCGCTTTCGGACTTTGTCCATCTTCGATCGCAACAAACCTACTGAGCTGTTATATAGGGGGTTGGTTTTCTGTTAAGTCCACTGCTATCCTGATATTCCTATCCTGATACCTATTTCGAATATAAATCATACTAACCTCAGTGGTATTAACAATATTCATGTATTTAAATCAACAAAGATGCGTAAAATAAATAAATAGCAAATTTCATTGATAAACAAATACTTCTGTCTCTGAGGCATATTGTGAGCTTTTCTTGGTTTTCAATTTCAGTGTTGAGAGAAGTTATGGTTTTTTTGTGATAATTACAGTTCGTTTGGTCTTTTCCTTATTATCCTTCGAAAAAAATATATTTATAATGGTCTACAGCAAAATTTTTCTAAAACTGAACTTAACATTAAACTTACAGTTAATAGACTAAAAAAATATTGTATCTTCGCATATGGTTAGTATAACTTTACTAATTATTAGATTGTCGCATCGGTGTTTTAGAGTATTGTTTCTCAAAATTGTTACTCATAGTGCAATTCAATACTTCTTCTATTTCACTATCAAAAAATACACTTAAGGAATTTGAAATTGTGTGTAGTTTCAGGAACTTCAGAACTTCGAAATTGCTCGTACGGTAATATTAACTTCCAGGAACAAGATTTTTTTCCTGTCAACATTTATATATCAGAAATAAATTAATTCTGGTTTTATATATTTTTCTTATATTGAAATTTTCTGATATAATTATGAATATTAGTTTTCATTTAGAGATGTCTTTTGTAAATCACAAAACAAATATATTAAATTGTAAGAAAGGTATTCAGGAAAAGAAAACAGGTCCAATTACTTTAAGAAAAAACCGGTTGATTATTTTTTTTTGGCTAAATAGCTTTCAAGAAAATTAGCAGGGTAGAAATTTGTAAATAACACCATTCTCTCTGGAAAAAGGTTAAGCCTTCTTGTTTAAACTGTCATAAATTAAAAACTTTGCTGTGATAGAAACCACATAACAGCTAGTGTGGATTTTGTAAAATCATAACAGATTTCTTGAATATTAGAAAGTATTTAGCTTTCAGTTAAAAAAAAAAATGTTATTAGAACATACAGGTGTAGCTCCTGATAAAATACCGATGTATTTAGATGCCAGGGTAGCTCAGTGACTACGTGCTCGCCTCGGGACTGGTAGATCCGGAGTTCAATACTCACTTTGTCCCTCGAATTATTCAGACGAGAGGTGAAAAAATTTGATCATCGTTCTTCACAGAAGACGTTAAACTGTTGGTTAAACCTAACCTAACCTACCCATATGTTTTCATCTTTATAACCTTACTTTATAGAAAAGATGATGCTTTTAAAGTTATAATTTTTCTTCAATTTGATCACCCAAACATAACCAAATGCAAAAACTAAAGAAAAATATTGATTTTCTACCTCAAGACTAGTAATTTATGTTTGGAATGTATTTTCCTAAACATTTTACAATACATAACGTAACTAATATAATAACAATTCATAATATTTAATTGCAGCCTATTATCAAGAGGCATAAGTTACACTCTATTACTATGATCAGAAAAGAATCCGGGTTTGCCATTTTGAGCGAATCTATTTTTCTGAGTGAGTGGATGGTTTGATCTGTCTAAACAGTGGTTCTCAACGTGGTCCACATGGACCCCCAGGGACCCACAGAGGATTACTGGGGGTCCATGAGGAAAATAGTATTCTGAAGGTTCATGACACGTGGTTAGAGCTCTATGTTAAGTTTAAATGAATTCATCAGCAAACCAAAAATAAATCAAAGCGTAGTAAACTTTGGCCGTACAATATTCACACATCATTAAAATATAAGGCCTAATATCCTCGTCAGTTTGTTAAAATGTTCCAATGTTTTAAAATTTTCTATTGCTCTTCTCTTTATGGTACATTCAAAATTGATTCTGTTACTATTTATTTCAAGATACTTTATAAAATGTTATTGAAGAAATATTTTGTTATTGTTTTAAAAACATTTTTGTATTTTCGCATGCGTTGTAGATGTAATGAAATTATTTCATAAATAACGATATTCATTTACCTACAAACAAATATTTATTTATAAATTCGTATAATTATGTTTTTTAAGTATCCGGGGGGAGTGGGGGTTCACAAGTAGCTTTTAGGGAGTCCACAAGTAGCTTTTAGGGGGTCCAAAAGTAGCTTTTAGGGGGTCCACAAGTAGCTTTTAGGGGGTCCACAAGGAAACAAAGGTTGAGAACTCCTGGTCTAAAATGTTATAATTATGTTACAAGTATATTTCATCAAAAATCTATGGGCATGATCCAGATCCCAACCTTAAATATATTATACTAACTTAAGCACTCATCAGGATACCATACTCAAACAAGTGATTAAAATTTTAAAACTTTTGACGATATTCTATTGAATATAACCCTGAAAGATTCTATTTATCCTCTCAGCAGAGATAAAGAGATAAAAAAAATTTTTTACTCTCAAAAGATACATGTAATTAACATAAATCTGGAGTGTTCTACATTCAGTTTTATCAGTGATTAAATTTATTCATTAATTTAATTTAAAGTAGCAACTCGCTTTAGTCGGTTGTATCAGAAATGTAAATTCTGTTACAGCACAATCCAGCTTTATGACAACAGCTGGAACCTCACAGCGCCACTTTTCAGTGTAATACATTCTTTATGAATATTGAAAATTCTTGAATTTCTTTATCATGTAATATTAAATATGTTAAAACCAAACTACATACGAAATTTGATGTTTCTAAAATAGACGTAGAATGGGTATAAAATAAAGTATCATTCCCAAGCTTTAATATTACGAAAAGAAACCAATAAAGTTCATTACTATATCACAAACTATCAATACTCCTGTCGAATGTCATTAAGATATGTCAAAAATGAGACTTTTAGAGTGTTTAGAAAATGTTTGTTAGACATCACCCAGCTACAAGCAGTAAGATATCATAAAAATGCCTTCATAAGACCCCAAACATGTAAATCCGCCAAAACTCAACACTCTACGTATAAATGTATACTTATTTTAATCTATTGGTTTTAGTTTTATACTTAGGATTTTGTTATCATTTTGTATAGATTATTCTAGTCAAGTTTTAAAACTCTTATAATATTGTATTTTACATTAACAAATTATACAAAAAAATACTTTTAATTTATTTATTATATTAAGCATATTATACAAATCAACATATACTAAAATTCTACAATATTACAACATTTTAGAAGTGTAAAAATATACTAACTACATTTTTTTTGAAATTGCACAAAAATAAAAAAATATGTAAAACAATAAATCGGAAACCCAATTGTTTAAGACGTAATGTAATTACTATAAACCCAACTTAATATTAATTTAATAATTTATGTGTATTACTTTTCTTTATCGATGTTTGGTCGAGCGTCAAATAATTTTAAAGAAAACAGTTGAATCATTATTAGTTCATCATAATTTAGAATAGGATACAATTATTATATTTTTGCGTAAAACTTTTCTTTTCATTTAATAAAAAAATGCTGATATTTTTTTCACTTAGAGTTAATGTTATTTTCATTATAATTGCAAACTCTCAGTTATTTAGAGTTTATACTATAAAAAAAGTTTTTGGAGTAAAAATAGAAGCCAATAAAGTGAATTTTTCACTATGTAATATTACCAAAATACTGTTTCGTTTATATATATATATATATGATTAGGGATATATTTGGGTGGTGATCTCAAATTGATACATCAAATGGTGTCACATGCAGCGTCGTTACGCACTAACATACATACATCCATACAAGCACGTATGCACGCACACACATTATATATTATATTATATATAATATATCATTATATATATACAATTAACACCGTCATCTTCAGCAAAAGAAAAACACAAACATCCGACAAATTCACGAAATCAAGTTTTCCGAAATTACGATACGGAAAATATTATACGGAAAAATCTATTCCTTAAAAATAAAATAAGCATTACTTTTATCCTATATGAAACATTTCTTTACCAAATATAAAATAAATTATCTTGAAAAAAATCTGGAGTGGCCTACACTCTACTTTACTATAAGTAACTTAATGTCAAATTTCTTGAGTATATAAAACATAACGTCTCATTTAGGCATAACGTAAACATCTAAATGGGATATAATTATTAGCCTGTCATTCCTGAGGTAGTACAGATAGTGATTGAAGGACATATCAATTTATAAGCTTATTTTTGTACATCACAAATAATTTATTATTTGCAAATAATTTCATTAGTATAACTACAGCAGTAATAACATTTTTGAAAAACCAAAGTGAACATTTCTTGAAACGAAATAGTATCCTACAAGAGAACATGGCTATTGTTCAAATAGCCAGTAGATTTCTTACATCGTTTACTTGACATCCTTCTACATTGAATATTAATGTAAAATTTTCAAATTTGAAACAGTAAAATGCCCTTTTTTTCTCTGAAAAACTTCTTAAACAGCGAAGAAAATGTTGTTTTAAGGTGATTTGTTAATTAAAGATGTACGATAATTACAGTTATTAATCTCTAAACGAAAGATTTCAATTTTGAATTATCTTTTACATTTTTGGTTTTTAACAGAATTATTATACTGGGAATTTTATGGCTTCTTAGTATTTAATAAGATCATTTTCCTTCCCCTTTGTCAAATAACATATATACGAATTTTTTTTTAATGAGTGTTATCATTTACCTGCACAATATTATTCCTCTTACATCTCTTATAAGTCAATAATATATTTTCATTTTTCCATTAGAAACATCAATTTTATCTCAGTGGATTCGCTCAAAAAATTTCTAAGTCAATGTAAACAATGTAAAAAAATACAAAAAATTCGACAAGTATAGCAGGTGATCTCTTAGTCTAGAATAAACAAACAGTTTTTATATCGTTATTGCTCTTTCCCGTAATTGAAACTTCATGAATTTTTTTTTTGTGAATTGCTAATTTTTTGTTCCATTTTTGGTCAAATTTTCTTTATTTTTTAATGAGCCGTTTAGCGTCAAAAAATCATTTTCTGAAAACACAAATCCTACTGTAACGCCCCTTTAGCGAAAGTAATTTCAAAAAAAAATATCTCAACTCATTTTCCATATAATGTTCTATTTATAGGCATAGTTTCATTCTTGTCCGTCAAACAGTATGGCTTGTATCGCTCTCACAAGGTTTGAGATTGAATTATAAGTCAAAATTTTTACATTTTATTGAAAAAAAAATATTTCCTGTTGTCTTGAAATTCTGAATATATTTTTCGTTTGTTGCATTTGTAACTTCAAAGATAATGTCAAAATTTCAAAACTCTAGGGTTTTCAGTTTAGGAGAAATAAATGTTTTAAAAAAAACGGTTTTTGGCAAAAAAAGTGACTTTCCCATCATGCATAATTCTTCCCAAACAATAGGGATCTTCGTCTAAATGGGGCCCATTTTTGTGTAAAATATCAACTTGATCCATCAAAGATTCTGGACCGTAGCGTGGTAACAAGCAATGCTAACACACGCACCCACCCACCCACCTACCCACCCACCCACCCACCCACCTACCCACCCACCCACCCACCCACACACACACAGACATCATCGTAAAAACGTCATAAAACGACTTCTGGTACCTCAAAACATGTAATTCCGTCAAAATCTCGAGATCGAATTTTTTCACGATCACTATACTTTACTTATAGTAAAGTAATAATAATTTTTTTAAACAAGTTGAAGATTTACACATAATTTTTTTTTTACTAATAAACTCTTGAAATAAATTAACCTTGATTAGTTCTTCAAACATTGGTAATAAAAAAAAAAAAATGATATTAATTATTCATTAATGTATTAAGATTACGTTTTTATAGAGAACGTTGATCAATGCCAAGCGGAAGATAAGAGAACCATTGATCTTTGTACACTATGGTTCACATTTAACATTGAACTCCGATGTTTATTTTATAAATGAAATATTTACTTTGCATCACAAAGGTTACGCGTCACATTTTAGAACCTTATGAATATTATTAATGTATATACGTCACTATATATACTGACTAGACAAGTTATTAATCACTGTATGATGTATCAAAATTGCAGTATATTGTTAATTGTATATTAGTTAACTTATTTTATTAGAGATAAAATGTTATTACACTGATCGGTATCATTTAGTTTTCGTAACTTAATTATAAATTCCTAAACTTAAAGAAACTTTTATCAGAATAAACGATGATACACTTTTTTTTCTATTTGATCTAAAAATATACATCAGAATTATGAATGATGTCTTATTACATGCCAGTATAAAAAAGGGATACTCCTCACTTAGAAATAGATTGTGTTTCAAACTATAACCATCGTAAGGAAAATCTATAGTTTAATAAAATCTAATTTTGTTATATATATATAAAGATTTCACATAAACACGTGAAATAACAATCATTGATCAGATCACAATAAGAAATGGGAAAACAAGACTAAGATCTCTCAACCGTAACAAGAGGTCTTTCCATTCCTGCGGGACTCTTTGCTCTTCACAACTCCTGATGACGACGATGGTCGAAATATCGATGTGAGTTATGTCTGTGTCTTTCTGTGTGTTTCCTTCGTTTTGAATTTGTTTTATTTAAAAAAGTCCGCTGGACCGTTTCTTTTAATTGTATATATATATATATATATGTCAATGATCAAACCACAATAAGAAATGGGAAAACAAGACTAAGATCTTTCAACCGTAACAAGCGGTCTTCGTCAGAGTCAAAAACCCAACTGAACACTAGATGCAGAAAACATCTGGTTTTTGACTCTGACGAAGACCGCTTGTTACGGTTGAAAGATCTTAGTCTTGTTTTCCCATTTCTTATTGTGGTTTGATCATTGATTGTTATTTCACGTGTTTATGTGAAATCTTTTTATATATGTGTGTGTGTGTGCGTGTGTGTTTTTGATGGCGTTAAGAGTGAGCTCCCCTGAATTCCTTAATGATGAGATTAACAACATTAGGTATATTGTCCTTTCATTAAAATACCCCTTCTCATATATCGATTTAGCTTTGAAGGGTGCTAAAAAAACTTTCTCTAATACTTGAACAGAGCCCCGTTCATTGTCAAATTCTAGAATTTTACCGTATCATAACTCATTGGACCCCCTTCCTAGAATATCCAAAGAACTTGATTTTAATATAGTGTTTTCTAATCGTAATAATGGGCAATATGTTAATAAAAACCTCTCCCATGGAATTGGAGTCTAGTGGTATTTATAAAATTCCGTGCAAAAATTTCCATAAAATTTATATTGGTCAAACTAGTAAATCATTAAAGACACATGTAAAACAACACCAATACAACGTAAGTAGACAGGATAAAGTAGCGCCTTATTCTTGCATATAAACAATGAAAATCATTAAATTGATTGGACAGGAGCTAAATTAATCACCTTTGAAAAATCAATGTTGAAATATTGAATCGTCTCTAATTAAATTTAATAGATCAAATATTATAAACATTAGTAACGGTCTCCTTAAACTTAATACTTTCGTTACGAGGGCAATAGCCTCTTCTAAGAGGGTTGACAGCTAGTGGATAGTTTTTTTACTCTTTGTTACTGTACTCCTTTGTTTCCCCAAACATACCTTTCTGAACATTTGTCCTTCCCTGTAGTTTCACCCTTTTAAATTACCGCTCTTCCCTCCCACTCTCTCAGCCCTTCACCAGATGTTTTCTGCATCTAGAGTTTCAGTTGGGTTTTTGACTCTGACAAAAACTGCTTGTTACGGTTGAAAGATCTTAGTTTTGTTTTCCCATTTCGTATTGTAGTTTGATCATTAATTGTTATTTCTCGTGTTTATGTGAAATCTTTATATATATAAGTATCGACCGTGAAATAAAAAGAAAATTAAATTTTATCAGGACTCGGTCAGTTGGCAATTAGAGTTTCATTTGAACATGAAGAACTGGCCGAGTCCTGATAAACTCTAATTTTGTGTATACATATACATGTATATGTATATAAAGGTATTGTTTTCTTGACCACAATTACTAATAAACACTTTTTTCTTCTTCTCGGAATTTTGGTCAGAGTTAATATACGATATACCTTTTCGGCAACGTTTCGTCTTTATTTTAAGACATCCTACGGGATATAAACTAACCAGATAACGGTTTTGTTGATTCGGTATTAGAAGCTAGCCTTGAGTAAGTAAGTTTTTTTGATTTTTTTATGATGAATGTAAAGAAGATATGACAAATAGCCATTGTTTTTGTTCGTTTATAGCCCTTAGAACGTCTTAAAATAAAGACGAAACGTTGACTAAAAGTTATTTCATATATTAACCCTGATCAAAATTCCGAGAAAAAGAAAAAAAGTGTTTATATATATATATATATAATTTCAAATTAATTTATTTATATATATATATATATATATATATATATGATTTCAAATTATATTTAATTATATATATATATATATATATATATATATATATATATATATTGATAATAGTTTATACTTCTTCCTATGAAAAAGGTTTTAAATAAAAACCGAAACGTTGGCAATAAGAGTCTAATTTGAACCTGAATAACTGACTGAGTCCCGATAAACTTTAGTTTTGTTTCTATTCCACGGTCGATACTTTTATCAATATTTATATATATATTATCAACTGTAAAACGATCCACAAAGGACAACAAACGTTTCGAAAACTATAGACACAGAGTATAGATACGAACACACTTACAGTCTGTAATTATTGGTTGAACCGTTATCAGGAGAGAAGAGATAGGAATACCAAGCGCACTTGTGAAGCGACGATTGGAGATCAACAGTGTTGTCACACGCATACCCGGTTCAAGTCAAGTAAGATAAATAAACTGGGAATAAGTGAAGAGCTGAGAAATAATAAGTGAAACTGAAGAAAATGTGAAAATATAAATATTAAAAACTTAAAAAATAATAATAATGAAGAATATTAAGAGGAGAATAACTGAAACTAAAGAAAATCCTCTAAATTGAATAATCTTCTAAAGCAAATTTTTTTCAAATTACCTCATTGTATATCATGTCACTTGGCCAGCTCCTTTTCTTTGGTAAATCTTGTTAGTAGGAAGTTAGTTCGTAGAAACGAATCTCTCAGTCTGAAGATCGTGAATGTCGAGCAGCTTTCCAACACTGGTCATATCTAGATATTCAGTTGCACAATTTATGTGTTCTGAGTAAATAAGAAACTTATTAAAAGGTTTGTACATTTATAAAGTCATATAAAAGGCTCAAAAGTGGTTTAAATTTTATTAACATTATAAATCACAAATGATTAATAACCTTAAGTACACTAGTAGAAAATTGATATGCTTTATTTATTATAGTTCTTCATGATTACATCAGTATAGCAATTCTTATTATGAAAAGAGATTAAATAAATCTATAACCTTAATACCAATAATAGAAGGACAAACATTTAGTAAACTACTATATTTTTAGAATGTGGTTTAATAATGAATATAAAATTGAAAAAGCATTTCAGCATTTCAATTGTAATAAAATTTACCCTTTTTAACTTTTCAAAAAAATTCACGCATAATTACCCATTTAAATTTTAACTTTGATATTCATGGCCTCCTAGACTTGATATTCATGGGTGGGCTCTGGTGCGGTGCTCCGGCTGCACTCTCCTCTTGTGGGTCCTGCTGAGGAAGACCGCTTGTTTTGGTTGAAAAGTCTAAGTCATTTTTCTGATTTCTAACTGTGGTTTATACGTTGATCTTTATTTCACTTGTTGATTGTGAAATTTTGTTATATATATATATATATATATATATATATAACATCATATGAAAGACATGTGAAAACTTAAAGAGAAAATTATGCTCTTCGATCAATAGTGAACTAATTAAAAATATATTGCCTTTAGATTATGAAATTTAATAATAAATATTGTGAGTAAAAAATGGAGATAATCTATAAAGTGAAATCGTTAATTTTTGACTTCCGTTGAATTCTCAATTGAAAATCTAAGGTCCAGATAACTTTTTGTTTGGTTGACTGACTCTAAATGAAGCTTCCAGGCGAACAATTCTAATATAATTATGAAATGCCCGCAATTGCGACCTGAGAGAGCTTGGTCTAACTACCTAGTTTTTCCCGATCGAGAATAAATTAATAAATATTAATTTCATATCCTATTTGATTACATTAATAGATCAGTGCTTCAAGTATTTTTCATAGAGTCTTTAGATAATTCAACACTATCTAATTAAGTATAATAATTAGGAAATATTTCCTGGCAGTTCAACAGGGCTGTCTCTTTCGGGTTGGGCTCCTTTGTAGATATATCAAGCCCTTATTAACCGAGTTAATAATGCTTGACACTATTGTCTAATTATTATAACGAGCTAGTAAGTCTTTTATATTTCATTTTTTTTTATTTTACCTCAAGAAAGTTAAATTATAATCTTAGAAAATAATATTAGAATTAAAAATAAATTTTAAAAACCGTTCGATTTTAATATTCAGCATGCTGAAAAAAAATACTAAGATCTTTCAACCCTAACAAACGGTCTTGTTACCCTACTGGGTTTTTGACTCCGACAAATATCGCTTGATTACTCTTTTTGCATTTCCTATTGTGGTTTGAAAATTGATTTTTATTTTGCAAGGGAAAGTATCGAACCCCGAAGAACTATCAATCCATAGAAGAGGACACTAGTCACTAGCATACCTTGCCTCTTGGTACTCACCTTCTCCTTGGCTCTGACTTGAGCGACGGGTCAAAATCCCCACTCTGGTCGTGAGACCAGATTCTAAGGATACAATGACAATCCTAAAACTGAGTTCAGTAGATATATTAACCTCTTACTTATCATTATTCTCCTAATATGGACATTTTTAATTATTTATACACTATTCGGTCTTTTCTCACCACAAGTCCTTTAATTATATCTCCAATATTTAAAACATATTGAATATAATATTCAAAAGATATGACTGCTGTATCAGTTAACCCTTCTAGGCATATTTGGATCAGAAGTAGTCCGCAATTATTTTAAACGTAGAATATCACTTGTTACCAGACGGTATTAATAAATTAAATATAAGTAAATGATAAATACAACTGATGCATTTAAAATGGCTCTATTTATATGCATATCTATCACTCGGAACGGTATGAAGATCCATCTCAGGTTTTACACGTTATTGAAAAGATTTAAAATTCGTTAAATTTTACCAATTATCGTGGTGTTATTCCTATATCATAACTTCACATTTTATATGCATATTAGAATAACAAGTGAGTTTGTAAAGTGTATAATCGATTGTAATGCACATGTTCCTTTTTATCCAGGTTTCGTTTTCTAAATTATTCACATTTTCCGAGATATTAATTGTCCCAATATCTTTCAATCATTGTTTGCTTTAATTATTGTACTTTTTTGGAAGTTGTTTCAAATGGTAAGCCTATATGTTGCTACTGTCACTAAATTAAGAAACATATCTATTTATACAGAAATTTTAGTATTTTTCAATTATTTCAAGGAGAAATATAGCAAGTCTTCCTACGATTATATATTATCAACAATGTATCATTTATGCTACTGTTTTAAATGCTAATATTAAACGAATGGAAAATGATATTCCAGTCATATTTGATGAATATTATTATATTTAATATATTATATTAAGTATATTAAATTTTATGAATAATATTAATGTATTATATTATATAAAAATAATATAACATAATTTTGTTTCAGTTATATTACGTTATAATTTGAAATAATATAACATAAAATATACATATAGATTAAAATATTAGTAGTAATACAATATAAATAAAGAATAAATCCAACATTTTTGGGCTGCTGTATTGTATTTAAATCTTTCCTTATTAACTGTCAAGTCTCCTGGCATTTTCCAGTTGGAAAAATAATAATAATTATATTGATCGAATTTTTTTTGTGGAGATACTGGTATAAGCGTTTTGTCATTGTTGTATAATAGAGTATATAATTTAAATGTCAAGTAGATCGGATTCGTTAAAATTGACATATTAAAAAAATAAATATATTTTACACTAATATATAAAACTTATTTATGAATTTAACTTACACGAATGGCTTTAGACAGGAAATATTTGTAGTCTGTAAAAAAACATTTGGGAACGTGGAATTTCTTCTTTTTTTTTTAAGATGCCATTAACTCACTTCAGTCGGAGATACAATTAGGACTAGAAATCATCTTGTGGGATAGTGGGGGGGGGGGGGGGGAATACGACATTATCGAGGACAGAGAAACACTTCTATCCACACTTCTCATATCAAAAACATTCCAAAACATCCTACTTTGGAATTTCACAACATTTTGACTTCCATCCCAGCAAAAAATAGTAGACCAAAAAAACAGGATTGATTTTAACTGCTTCACACAGTTCATTAAAGATTCTGATATTAGCATATAATATATCAAAATTTAAATAAAACTATTTGAAAAAAATCTTGTGTAAGCAACCATACGACATTAACTTATAATGTAATTCATTTATAATGATTATAATGTCTTTGCATACATTATAATCATTTAATGATAAAAGCGCTGTTTACTCTATATTTTTGTTTGAAGATCAAATTTATAACTACATAAATACTTGCTATTCGTTTACATTGTGATATTTAACTCTGAGTCAATTGAAATACATGTAAGTTTCATTTACGAAGGCTTGGGCTTCCTAACAGCATTTCCAAAGTTCTTGTACCACTCATTCGATCTGGTGAGGATCAAGTGCCCGTTAAGGTTGTCTTATATATATCCTTTAGATTCTCCCCAAAGAAATTACATTCCCGAGCATTCGCTAAAGTTTGGAGGTTGGCGAGATTTTCTGATTTCTCGTAATCTTTGATTATCAATTATGAAGTAATAAGTTCCTTGGTTTTCATCAAAACTTGCTCTTATTTTTTTAAGACGATATTTTAGAGAAACAAAATTCTTTTAGAGAAATATTGGGGTTTTCTTTTTTGGTTTCTTTTCTTTTTCCTGACCCTCTTAACAGACTGGAAAGGTATATTGAAAAGAATCCAGCTCCAAAGCAGTTTTTAGGTTCTTGGTGAAAGGTTTTTAAATTCTTTTCAACCGATAAAGCAACCAAGCAATCGAATTCTAGTGTGAGGTGAGTGTACAACCTTTATTTCTTCCACCTTCAATTACATTTTCTCGAGTTGAGAAAATCCCAACATGAACATGGAATAATCTATACATTAAGAAGCTTGTATCTACATATGTCAGGCTTCATCTGTGACGAAAATTATTCAAATGAAATGGATATGACTAATTCATACTACTAATTATTCAAAATTATTTGCTCAAAGAAATAGTTTTAAACATGCTGCTAATTTTTAACTAATTTATTTTGACTGAGTGGATTATCCACAGATAATTTGAACCATGGTAAAATTAGAATATTTAATTACCGATACAGTTGGGTAGGTTATTACTGATAATTAGTTATTTCAGATTGTCCTTCAAGATTAATTCAATTAAACTAATTTCCTCTTTTCTAAAAATGTTGCTTTAGATTTTTAGTATATTGTTTTTAACATAAGTAACCGATATTTTCTATAATAATTCTGTAACATATTGTATTCAAATATAAAGCAACCGACATTTTTTATGTATTATAATTTCTATCCAAGTAAGTTAACGTGGACAAAAAATCAGGTCTAATTTTGAAATAATCAGCACAAAAACAATGCTGTTGAAACTGCTCGCCAGTTTTATACCTTGTTTCTTGGCTTTACTGCTACAGTAAGGCATGTAATCAGAATTTAATGGTGAGCCGTGTAAATTTTATGAAACAGGTTCTGTTGCTGACTTGCTTCGGTGTGGAAGACTAAGAACCGGTCGGTCTGATGTGAATATTACAAGTGTCCAGGCAATTGTGGTTGGAACTCCAAAAACATCATCATAACAATGGTGCGCGAATCAAGAATAAAGAAGTGGTCAGTTCTAAAACATTTGATAAGATTAAAATCTTATATCCATACTTAATGACAAGGATTGCTTGAAGACGATTATGACCGACTATAATTTATAAATGACTACCGATTATAAACTGTTGTTCATTCACCTTTAACCACCTTTAAGCACCCTACCAAATGAGAACTTTGAGAAACTAAAGCAACTCGCAAGAAAGAAGGATCTCCGACATAATAGGAGATCCCTTTTCTATATCAATCCAGTAAACGAGTAAAATGACAGTCAGAGAATGAATGTTTAATTGATTTTATATTGATATAATTCCCACCCTCTAGGTGTGCATTCATTTGGATTGAATTCCTTGAATGCACTTCAGTTTTCAATCATACAGTTTCTGCATCCTCAAGATTTTGCACTTCTTGGGTTTCAGGTGGCGATGCTTGACTGGCTGTACTGCGGCTACCAGGTAGGAGTGGTGCTCCTTATAATCGCCTTCCTCCTTCCATTGGTGCCTCATACCACCATTCGATATTATGGGGTGTACATAAGCTACGTATTCTGTGTATCGACTGTAGGGACACTACTCGTCCCTATTTTTCTTCTTAGGCCAAGAAATCCAGCTAACCTCTTGTAAGTATTTATAACACTTCTTTCCATGACTAAACAATTTTATTGTCACTTAATTTTTAATGTATAGTAGAGCAAAATGTAAATTTTTAGTTTAAATTTTTCTAAATAATAGAAAAAAACTTGTGTCACTATTAATTTATTTGTTCACCCTTTTTTAAATTACCGGACTTTGATAATTGTATGAACAAAACAAATTAGAAGATAAACAATTCTAAAATGATTGTTTTTTAGGACTAATCTGACATTTATTTAATTTTTTCTAGAATACTTAGACAATTATTTTGATTTTTTTATTTGTGGGTTGTCTATTTATATTTGAGTCAGTTTGTTTGCAACTTTTAAATACCATAAGTTATATATAACACATTGACTTTTGTTTTCTTACCATACTGTTTCGTTTCCTGAGGAAGACTGCTAAAAAGGCTGAAATATGGAAAATGACTCTTAGCATTTATTTCCCATTCGTGTTTCTTCTGTTTTAATATATATATATATATATATATATATATATATATAAAAATCAGACCATTTTTACCTGAAACTTAATTTTTCATACGTTTCTCGAGTTTTTGAAATAACGATCTTGTTACTGCATCCACAGAATGTAGTAAGTTGCCAATCGACATGCTAAATGAACACATGTTTTTGCTGTCTTCAGCCATTATCAAGATAGAATGCATTTCAAAGTTTAATGCTTTATATAAGAAAGGTGGAATGTGTTGTTGGGGTTGGGGGGGGGGGGGGGGGAGAGAGAATGATTGGTAACTTACTATATTCTGTGGATACAGTAACAAGATCGTTATTCCGGAAAATTGACAACTTACTATATACTGTGGATACAGTAACAAGATCGTTATTCCAGAAACTCGAGAAACTTGTGAAAAAGCAAGTTTCAGCTAAATATGGTCTAATTTTTAACAATGTATGCATACAGGAAGGACTACTACCAAAATTTACAAATAAATCGGGTTTTTCCGTCTTTTAGTTTAAAAACAAACTTTCAAATGCCAAACGTTTCGGTTTTATTTAAAACCTTATTCAAGTATATATATATATATATATATCTATATATATATTTTCGTAGTGTCTTGTTTATACATCTGTTTGTTCTCTATAGAAATCAAAACTACTGGACCAATTGGGCTGAAACTTTGCATGGGAGGTCTTTGGGGGTAAATGAACAAAACTAAGGGGGTACGGTCGAACAGCACATTCCACATTTAAGCTGCCAATCAAAATGCTTAAAAGGTACCCGAGCTGATGGAATAAGAGCTTGCTTGAAATCATCAAACATCTGGTATCGTACTCAAACATTGAGACTGTCTACAAATATGAGAGCCGAACTATTTGGAGATGCATCTTCAAGTCAGTTTGCAAACAATTTATTGACCCTTGGAGAAGGGAAAGTGCCTATTAACCAAAATGGAGAAATTACAATATCTCCTATCTGCACACCTGTGAAATCAGAGCTTGACCTGATGAACAAAGTCTATCCAAATCTTGCTCAACACTATCTAAATTCAAATCAATCCAGTTATGAAGATCTAAACCATTATCAAAACTGGCTCTGTGAGAGAGCAATTCTAGCGCCTAAAAATGTTACAGTCAATTCAATCAATTTTGAATTGTTGAAAAGGATTTCTGGAACTCTGCACACCTATAAATCCATAGATGCAGTTACAGATGAATCTGAGGCCGTTCAATATCCTATTGAATTCTTAAATTCTTTAGATCTCTCTGGTACTCCACAACACAAACTAGACCTGAAAGTGGGAGCTCCAATTATGCTCTTGAGAAATTTGGATCCTCCAAGACTCTGCAATGGTACTAGATTAGTTGTGAAGAAGATGTTACCCCATGTGATTGAAGCTACAATTCTAACAGGATATGGTAAAGGGCAGGATGTCTTTATCCCAAGAATTCCAGTCATTCCAACAGATGTTCCGTTCAATTTCAAGCGTCTACAATTTCCCGTCAAACTAAGTTTCGCAATGTCCATTAACAAATCCCAAGGACAAACTCTTTCAGTTGCTGGCTTGCATCTGCTTGAACCATGTTTCTCTCATGGACAGTTATATGTAGGATGTTCAAGAGTTGGCAGTTCCAAAAATTTATACATCCTTGCACCAGAAGATAAGACAAAAAATGTTGTCTATCATGAAGTACTCTGATATGTTTATTATGATTTGATAGAATAAATATTAACTTAAATTCTTCCTTCTTAAAGCTCAAACCTAAACCTGACAAAAATTAAATGTTTTTTGTATCAGAATTTTAGTTGGGATTAAACCTCAATAATGGAATGTGTCTCTGTTTATAAGAAACTTAATTTGTTAACATGTTATGAAGTTTTGTTTTGTTAGAAAATATGTTGTACTGTTATAGAATTTCTGATAGAAATATATACTTAGAAGTTTAGATTCTTTGGTTCATTCAATACTTAGCCATAATTTCATTATTTTCTTATTTTGTCCCGGGCAACGCCGGGTAGGTCTGCTAGTATATTATATAACCACTTGAAAAACGTTAAATCGTGCACTAGAAAAAAAAGTCAAAAAAGTTCATCCGGACTTCACAGAACTAAAATATATAGAACAAAGGACAGATCAAAACGCCTGCTGAAATTAATATTTCGATGGAAACCTTACTGGTATCAATAAGGCTTTTATGTACTTTACCATAAAACTTGTTTACTTTACCAGTAGTAAATATCAAAACCCTTTCTGGTCTCACTTAGCGTTTATATGTACTATATACATATAGTACACATATATTTACATACAGTGTCTAGTTTTCTCTGGTATTTCTTTCTGCTTCAAAATTATGTATATATATATATATATATATATATATATATATATATATATAATATATATATAGGTTATGCTTTTAAAATTTTTAATTGTTTAATACCAAAATTTGCTATGAGTTCTATAATTTTCAATGATAGTGTATTAATCCAGTCTTATGTTATCTAAATAAGGGCTACAGATTTGATTCAAACTAGTATACTATAAAATACTAGTACTTAACAGGATTGAAATCACATTAATAATTAATGAAATATTTATGTTATATTAAATTCATTTTTTTATTCCAAAATCTTAATGAGGCTTATATATATATCTATATTTATTATATATATATATATAATATATATATATATATATATATATATATTGATTTCTTTACTTTGCCTACGCTTTGATACGTGAAGAATGTTTGAATTCTCGGAGTTAAATTCTAATATTATTTTTTCTGACCACTGTTTCTGCAAAATGGCTTGATTTCCTGCTGGAAATTCATTCATTGCCTTTGAAGTTAAGTATATCCTCTTTCTTCAATGTCATTAAAATAAATATACTAAATCAACTGCCAACGGATATATGTCTACACTTTCAGGAAAATTGATATCACATATAGAGTTAAAATATATTTTCCAGTATACTGCTCTGCATGAACTCTGTGGGTTGCCTTCATGAGTATATCGAGTCACCGACGTTGTGTTCATCTCCAAGGCTGCAATTCTATTTTCAAAATCATTGCAAACATAAACAATTTCTTCAGACAATTATAAGTATTTAATTGCTTTAGAATAGAATGCTATTTTTCTGAATTAAAGACTCCTGCTGAAGTAGACACATCTTTTGTCTACTTTTTCTTTGAAATGTTGTTTCTGTCATAGCTGCTGGTTACAACAGCTCGTTGGGTCAATCATCTAAGAGCTAACTTCGCTGAAAATTACTTAACTTTAGTGGTCGAATGGGAACCGTTGTAATGGAAAGAACTGATAAAGTTACAAAATAGGTTAAGTTAGGTTGCAGTGGCAGACCCCTCACAAGAGAACACGCATATTTCTTTGTGGTAACAAGAACATTCTACTATAGGAGTCCTAAATTTAGCCTAACATGAGTGGTTTTAGAGTAGGGAATATTACGGGATACCTGACATTGTACAGGCTTGAGAAATACCACTTAATGTCCTCTCCGAGACGTGCTTAGATTTTTATTACCTCCCGCGTGAATAAATCAAGAGCCAGAGTTGGTAGTTCGAGCCTGTATGTACCATTCTAGAGGCGAACAGGTAAGCCACTGGGCTACAATGGCCCCGGTTACTGATTAATATTAATTGCGTACTATAATTCAAATATTTTTTGTTATAAGCTATTGAAATAAGTTACAAAAATTGTGAATAAGTAAAGTATATTAAAGGTTATTCATACTAGTCGATGCTATATAAAATTTATGTAACTGTGCACATCTCTGAGGTATTAATTTAGTGTCTTGATTTATTTCATATTTACTGAGTTGCATATGATTTATTTATTTTAGGGTAGCAGCTGCGATCCTTCGACACCTCACCTGGTCTCTCGGCATAGAATGGGAGCTAAGAAACAGCCACTTCTTGAAGGATAGGAGTGAGGGTGGCTCAATCATCGCCATGAATCATCAGACCATTCTGGACATCATGGGTACACTTTAAAACATCACAAAACATATTCACCTTAACTACTACAAGAATATGTTAAATGTACTTTATCCAGTAATATAAGTGAATATCTCCGTTGTATAGTCGGTAAGATTTTATGCCCTGACGACAGAGACTTGGTTTTACTTCCTTTAGATGCTGTCCCAAAATAAATATCCTTAATATAAACATTAAAAAATGTCAAACTATCAGCTTTAACAATTGTTTTATTACAACTACCTAACAGGTAACAAAATATTGATAAATGATACATAACAAAATGAAATAAAAGACTGGAGAAGCCATTCATTGGTGGTACTCCATATAAATTATTCTGATCACTGGAAATCACTTAGTATTGCTGAGTAAATCTCGGGGCCAACATCTTTTTAGCCTTCTGGTAAGGTTGGTAGGATTTTGGCGGGTTGATAATTGCTGAATTAAAGGGTTTAGGTTGGGGGGGGGGGGGGGGTAAAGATTCATGAAATTTGCAGTATCGTGATCGGATTTCTTGGTGGATAAAAGGAATTTTTAAGTCGTTATGAATTGTATCATTAGAAACATAAAAGGGAGCTTCTACAATTTTTCGAAGAATTATTTAAAAATTTAGATCAGAAAAAATCAAGTAGCTAATAAAACAACCACTTAAAACAGAAAAGGGTGTCAATAAAATCATAGAAGGATTTATATAAAAATCTTCATAATATGTTTGACAAACATATGAAAATGAGGGTCAAATTAATCTATAATACATTAAACGAAAAGTATAAAAAACAGTTAATCATACTGAAAGGACATATTCAAAAAAGGTCTGAAGACTCTCAGGATTCTGTCATTGCACCTCCCTACTTGAGGAAGTAAACTGAAGTCGAAAGAGAGATGACTCAAATATGGTTAGTTTATTTTAATATTATTTCTGAGTAAAGTTCAAGGAACATATCTGACATCTTCAAAGTTGAAACTTAATAACAGACTTTTCTATTAAAATAAAATAACAAATTAGGGTCATACAGTTTCAGCTGTGGTTTACCTCATTATCCAAGGAAGTGCAATTGCTGAATGCCGAACTCTGACCTAGTAAAGAAGATTAAAAAAAAAGCTTGAAAGTCTTCAGCAGCCTTTTCAAAATAAATTCTTTTAGCAAAAGCTAAGTTGTCAAAATTATCATTTTTGATAGTTATGATTTGAGTTCTTGGGAAGTATACAAAAATTATCCATATAAACAAATTTTATTAATAAATCTATATCTGTACACACAATGAATTAAAAAATTTGAGTTGTTTATTGATATGTATCACAATCTTCTGTAGTACAAATAATGCTTACAAAAATAATTTAATTATGATTTTATACCAATTGAAATAAGAACTAATTCCTTCATTCAAGCAATGCCATGGATTTCCGTTTTTTCTGATTCATAAATTATGTAAAAACATTTTAATTTCATGTTTTGCAGGTCTATTCAACATTTGGAATCAGTTAGGAGTATCGACAGTCGTGGCTAAAAAAGAACTTCTCTATGTGCCTCCATTTGGACCTGTTGCTTGGCTCTGTGGTCTTGTTTATATCGACAGGAAGAATGCCAAATTAGCTAATGCTCAGATTAGTGATGCTTCAAAATTTCTTAAAGAAAAAGTAAGTCTTCAAAATATTGTTAAGTTAGTTTATTTCATTAACAAAAACAATTATCCATTCATTTTCGTAGACATTTCTATAACTTTTGTGATGTATTTTCCCACTTTAAATCAAATATGATTGTTAAATATAAAATCCTTAGCCAATCTATTGGTTAACATTAAAATTTAAAGTTTATTATAAAATATTTTCAAATTCAAAAAAAAAATTAAATCTAATTTATTTTAACTTGTAAACAGTACACATAATTTAGCAATCAGCCAGTATTACTAAACTTGTGTTTAAAAAATGTTTTTATATTTATATTTAACAATGACTTTCTGGTGACTTTGAAGCGAGTTGTGTATAAATTAATTTTTTAAGAAAAATTGAAATGCCTCAAAATTGAGTTTTATTGCTTCTAGCCAGTTTTCTTCGCAAAACTTAAATCAAAATTCCTTACTTCCTCTTTCTGTTTCACATCTCCTTTCAAAAGCTATCCTTTATATATTTTATTTGACATGTTTGTGTTGTTGTTAGTTTTTAATATTATATTATTGAAAATGTCATTTTTTCAGACACATTTGTGCTTGTTCCCCGAAGGTACAAGGAACAAAAAAAGAGATAGCTTATTACCTTTTAAAAAGGGCGCCTTTCGGGTTGCCATTGAAAATCAAGTGCCAGTGATACCCGTTGTATTTTCTCCCTACAGTTTCATTGATTCAGAAAAGAAAATTTTCAATAAAGGTTTCTATTAATTTATATTTATTTATGTGTATTGCGAAAGTTTTGAGTTGCTTATTGACACTCCTCTGTAGCTGAAATAATGCTTACACAGGAATTAAGCATTCAGATATTATAATATTATATGAATAATATGAACTATATAATATTCATATTATATATGGTAGTTCTGTAATACTATATATCATTATAGAACTATATAATAGTATAGTTCTACTTATAATTAATGTTATATAATAGACACTAATAATATAATATTATAAGTATCATTAATATTATAATCATAATATTATAATAATTATAATTATTGCATTATGTGATTATAATTATAATATTATACCATTTTATAAAAGTTATATAATATTATATAATGTCTATTTATATAATATAGACATTATATAAATTAATGTCTATAATTTATAATAATTATAAGAAATTATTATAAATTTATTATAAGTAATTATATTTATTCTATTAAAACTTAATTTTTTTCCCTGGTTATACGCAATACTGTCTATTATAGCACCTTATTTTAAAAGCATATAAATCGGCCTGAGCTTATTTCCTTATATGAAATAAATTCGTGCTCATAAACACGAATATATTTCTGCTTCAATGTATTTCTGCTGACTCCCATTTGAATAAATAAATCATTTCATTCACTAAATAGTTTAAAATTAAAGAAATATAAATGAGTTAATGCATAAAAATGCTTATAACATCAAATTTTATTATTCATTCCTGTATTTTATTTCTTTAAAACAAATAATGAATTTCTATAAAAAGAAAGTTAAAAATTAATTAATTTCTTTTAGACTTCAAATAGATTTCAATAATATAAAATAAGTGTAGTTTTAAAATTGTTTAAGAGAAATAAATTATTCATATTACAATATATTTATTTAGTGCTATGAGTTAATTTCAATATATATTTAATACTAAACATGTTAGTATTATTTCTATGATTTATAAAATAATATTTGAATTTTTGTTTAAGGTAAAGTTATAATAAATGTACTGAAGCCGATTCCTACAAAAGGTCTTCAATTAGATGATATAGACTCTTTAATGAAGAAAACTTATGAAATAATGAACGATGAATTCATAAAGTTGGGACAAGAAGTTCGTTTAAACAAATCATAACAACATAACGGTTGTAAGTCAAAGGAAAAGAAGTTACTGATTATACCATAATTTAGTTTACTGTAAGTATTTTCATCAGTTACTCTGTTCCAGGTTGGGATGGAGAATTTAACATTATTTAATGCTATATATTTCAATGTAATATTATCAGTTTTGTACATATCAACCTGTTATCATACATTGATTGAGTGAAATAACAGACTGTACATACCTTTATGTTTTAGCTTTACAAAGCCCTTTTGAAATTTTAAATGTAATTATGTGTTTAAGCTTAGTAATAAATTGTTGTAAATCTTTTATTTATGATAAAGAAATACTTGTAATCTTCCAGAAAATGCGATTTTCATATAGATTGAAAGTTTTGTAATTAAATGTGTATCAGGTAATTAAAGCTATTTTGTATTTATATCTCGTTGCTTTAAAGAAGTAATAATACTTAATTATAAGATAAACATTTCTTAATGATATTATTTTTATGAAATTGAAGTATAATCAAGAATATATAATTTTCATATATGTGAGGAATGCCTTCGGAAATTAAATAAAATTATATAATTATATTGAAATCGTATGCTTAAATGACATGATATCATTTGCTGATGATGATATTGACATGTTGCTTGAAATTATTTTTATAATAATTTAATGTTTATAAAAATATTTTCTTTAACTATAAAAAGGAAAAAGACACTGACTTACAAATATAAGCTTAATTATTATTTTGCTCAATTCTTTTTATAAAAGATGTTAATATTTGTGACATTTTAAGATGCGTTAATTAATCATCTTTCATTCATTTAAGTTTTCAATGAATAGTGTTATAACTGAATTTTAATGTCTAGATATCTCCCTCTGTGAAATATTTTTAGCTTAATCTTTAAGAGTGACTTAAATTCTGCAGTATTTTAATTATTTTACAGAGAACCTTGAATATGCAAATGTAGCTGAGTAATTATATTACTTAATGACTGCTTTATTTATTTACAATAATAAGAGGGAACGCAAAATTTTTATTTCAATAAAAAAGGGTTCTCTCTTCCCAAACTATTCCACAATGTAGGCTCATATAATAAAGTGAATAAATGCTAGAATATTGATACTCGAAATATAGTTCTACTTTGTTTCATATACATAAAACAATGAAACAGTCCATAGGGCTTAAAAATAAAATAAAAAGCAACACAAAGATAGACACAGACAAAACTCACATCTATATTTTGACACCTGTCGTCAACAGGTAACCCTTCAGAACACTTCACCTCCTGATGACGATGATTATCGAGATGTGAGTTATGTCTGTGTCTATCTTTGTGTTCATTTCGTTATAATTTATTTATATACTTTAACAATGAAAAAACAATGCGGAACAGACAACTAAAGTACAATTCAATCAAAGATACAAAGATAAATGAAACATACACACTTACATTCTCTCATTTTTAGTTTAAACAGTCATGAGGAGATAAAATAGAGCTATGTGCATTGGAGCATAGATAGTCTCTGCACGGAAAATTAGGGTTCAAACTTTTCAAAATAGAAAATTAGACATTGTAAATTAATAAAGAGCAGAATTTTACCGAAATATTTTATCTAAATAATACATGCAAATTATGTATAAGTCTATTTTGTTATTTAATTATTTTATTCTTCAGTATATCATTATTGAATTCACAGATGTAAATGAATCATGGTCAGTTAAAACTTGACAATAGAGTGCTATTTACATGGATATAGCTCGAGGATAGGGCAAGATGCATTAAGAAATGGATAAACTATCTTAACAAGTATACTGGAGGTGGAGTCGTTCGATCATGACAGCAGCATTATAGGATGTATAGCTTCCAAAATCAAATCAAATACTCCAACACCAGAATACTAGTCTAAGACGGTTTATCTATTTTGTAAAGTTTTGTAATTGTTTAAGTATTTAATGTTGAAAGGAGTTGAAAAATTAGTCCTTAATATTATAGTGGTATTGAGTCCTTGTTATGAAAGAAATATATTTACATAATCTGAAAACAATCAGTTTTATATCAGATTTATATATTTTTTTAAAAGAAGCTTGTTGCTATACCATGTTTTTTTTTAAAGATGATTCGGTTATAAATAAACCTTTTTAGCTGAAAATGTCACTATTTCTTTTGTATAAACAGAAGACTGGGAAGTTTTCTGATCATTACCCAGGGATTCATTCATCCGAAGTAATTTGAATATTGCTGTTGTATAAACACAATTTAGAAATATGACATATATACAACATAAGATAATAAAATAGTATATAAAACCCTGCATAATATAAGAAAAGAAATATAATATCTCTGAACAACACTGTTTTCACTACAAAGTCTAAACTCTGTTATTTCCAAATACCAAATTGATAAATAACTGGTACTAGTAATTCTTTAATATATAATGTATTATTGATAGTTAAAACAATGTTTAGAACATATTTGACGTTTTCTTTAATATTAAAACTCCATATATATTTACAGTCATGTGGTTCTGGAAATGACCTGATCCTTGATCATTGACCTGATGATCCTTGATCATTGACCTGATGCTTGAATCAGCAAAAGTATATTCATATGATCATCAGTTATATTTTACATTTTATAAATTGAGTGTAATTTCTGTAAATAATATCTCGAACTGTACTTAAAAAAAAAAAAAAGAAGTTACAAGCGACCTCATGGAGGTACTAGGAGAAATGAAATATTTAAAAATGTATAAAAAAAAGAGAAGAATTTGTTAATATGCCTGGAGATGAAAATATGAAATACTTCAATGAGATGTGTATAGCGATTTATAATTGTTACTTTACTAAGCACTAAACTCGTAAATAATTCATTGCATAAAAAAAAAGTCACAAAGTGTCTAATAATGAACGTTTACATAAAGTGAAAAGTAGATTTAAAATAAATTGTATTGAGTAAAAGAGTAAATATTTAATTTTTAACAAAAATTATTAGAGAATAGTTTCTTAAATAATGGTAACATCACTGATTTGCAAATCAAATTAATATGAAATAATACTATAGTTATAATATTTTCTAAAAGATTAAATATACATATCAAATTTTGCATAATTTTGTATTCGTTCGGACTTTCAAGATAACTTCAAAATATGTTAACTGATGACTAATATTTTAGTAAAAATAATAAACAAATGTGAGAAAATACAAGTATATTTATTTTCAGTAAAAATTATAAAGATTACAACATTTTACTTATATTGAATCGTGACTTTTAAGACTGACTTAAATAAATAATGTAAAATAGTATGATTGAATCATGAATGATGTCAATTGCTCCATATTTGAAAATAAGAGTCCTAGTATGCATAGAATTTTTTTTTTTTTTGTAGAATGTTTATTAAAACTTATATTCCATTTATTTTCAGCAGCCTTTGTGTTTTAAGATATTTTTTTCTGATTGTATTGAGAAATTTTCACTGAAGTGGTTATACATTCCTTCTTGTACAATGCATTATGTTTCTGTAAGTATCCTTCCTTAAAAATACAGTACAAAACTGATTCATAATTGATAATTTGGATTTATATTAATTATCTACACTAAGAGTATCGAACATCTTTCGGAGGGAGGAATTTATGTGTTTTTTTTTTAATATTGAAGGAAGCACTACATGATAAAAAGTTGAAAAATAATATTTGGAATTGTAATATTTTTTAACTAATTGTTATTTTGGCTTAAAATAAGTCAGCAGAAGTTCTTGTGATTTTAAATTATTGTTATAGATATAGTTGAATGTTATTTTAAAAAAGAAAATAATAATAAACCTTCCAATTTTCTATTAAATTTTTTATCACCTTCCTTTGTCACCTTTATGCTTTCAATCGACTACTTATTTGGTTATTCAGGATTTCCTGATCAATGAAATCATTTATTCGTCAAAGTATAAAAATTATGTCATTCATTTACTCCTTTGCCTTTAATGAATATTAAAAATATTGATAATACATAGTTTAATATTACATAAATTGTACATTAATAATGGAGTATGCATTTTTAAAACAGAAGTAATTAATTTAGAGAGTATATCTGAAATGAATTCTAATTAAATGTTTTGATTTTAAGAATACTCTTTAGATCTCGTAAAAGTACAGTGATAAGAACATAACAATTTCACTTTATCAGTAAATTTAAGAACATTAATATAATATCAATAATAATTAAGAACATTAATTATTTATTTATGATTCATTAATTATGTAATTAATAATTAAGGATATTATTTTCCAATTCAGTTATTATTATATTAAATTTAATAGTGATGAAATCAATTTTAATTAAATAGTGAAAACTATCCAATTCACTTTTATAGATCATTATTCTTTTTGTTCATTTTCTTTCCTCAATAAATAATTTTTAAATAAAGCTTTGGGTGATATTCTTAATTCTATTAACATTTGAAGAAAATTGAATGTTTAAAATAAAATTTACATTAAATTGTAAACGAGAGGAAAGTAATATTGAAAATTTATTATTCTGTTAGTACGTACAAGTTTATATAGTTTGAGATGATGAACCTGTAAAGAAGTACAAAGTATAAAAAAAATGAACAAGAAAAAATGTGACATATATTGAAGTATGTTATTATTTCAATATGCAAAACTTGCATACAGAGATCTGATAATTGTTGGTATATGAAAGGAGAGCAAATTGTTTTTTTTTATAGAATGCCTAAGAATATTAAGGTAAATTTGTAATATGTTGTGCTTCTCAAACGTTAAATTTATATATATGAAGCCTAAACGACAAGAAAAAAGAAAAACAAATGCTCTGAGGCCTTTCATTTTATGTTATCAAAGAACAAACAAAGTAAGAAAGAAGAAGGTAGCAGAAAAGCAATAAATTTATATACATAAATAATTCTCTGCATGTGTGTTTGTTTGTAAATCTATCTAAAGATTTAGATAGATTAAATTAATTTTAGGTCAAAGGGTAATGATAATATGAATATATATTAAGTTTTTTGCCTTTACTTGCTGCTTCTTTAAATTTTGACACTTACCTGTCTGTTAATTGACATTGCTTGAAAAAAATATAGAGTCACTTAAATTAAATAATTAATATTTCTTTTATCTGTCTTTGACTTCCAAATCTTCAAAACTGTTATGAAAGTTAGAAAAGCTGCTAAAAAAAAGGAAAGCTATTGGACAACAGCTTTCTGAGTACGTTTAAAAAAAATAATAATTAAAATGTAACAAAACCCTAATTATTAGGAAATTATTCTACAATAGTATGAGAATGTTGAGTAAAAAATCTTCAGAAACTCTTCAAGGTAAAGTTGTTCAATTTGACTAGAAGGTGAAAACTACTTATCTGTAACCAACAAAATTCAACTATAATTTTATAACTGAAACACTCAAACCTTTTACTTAAAATCAATATTATTATTATGTAAAACCTGATTGATTTATTATTGCAAGTATAGAACTAAATAATGAGAAAAAACCGCGTACAACAGCTGTAATAACATTAGAGATGTTCGACTTCTTCTTTCTTCTTTTCTGAATCGGCTTTAAAATCTGTCATGTCAAAAATAATTCAAATGAACTTACTTTAGAGCATGTTAGTACGCACATGAGTGAAAGCAGATTAAAAGTAATAATCACCTAAAAATTACAATTACTAAATGCAATAAAAGATTTAAATGCACTACTAATAGTCTACAGCTATAAAAACTGAAACCGCAAATTCTTAGCATAAAAACGTACTCTGTCTTTAAATAAAAATAAAATAAAATAAAAGTTGTCTTTCAATTTTGATATGAGGTGATATCCCTACAATAAGAGTGCTGACACCATTCAAAAACTTTAACATGTCAACAAATAATGTCAAAGTTTTCAATAAAGTCATTAATTCCCTAATCTCATGTACAAATAGTAAGGCTTCAAAAAATATATATAGCTGATTATGCAACGTTAGCGACTATAGTGGTATTATTAAAAATTTTATTTCACAGATATAAAAAAAAATTGTATTATTATTGTTATTATTATGAATGAACTATCGAGTGCACAGAGTGTGTACAAAATATTATTCAGTGAAGAATTTTAACTGATAACTTTGTCTACTGCTTTCACATTAATTGAAGAAAAAATTAACGAAAAAAAGTTAGGTTAAGTTGTTTTAGCTGTTCCCAGAAGGAGTATACACATAGGCCATAAAGTCATTTGTGATATCACTCAACCGGGATGATTTTTACCATACAAATCCTAAGTTTTGTATATCTCATACTCTAGGGTTAGATCGACACCTAAACTGGCACTAGAGACAACACTTTGACTCAAAAAACTGTGAGATTAGTTAAATTTTGATTAAATTCAGGAATAGTTCAAAGAATGTCGTACGGATTACGATATTTACATAAACGATATTTACAAAGTTTTTAATCAATCGATAACTTGGAATGGTTATGACAACAACTTTTACAATGAATTAATAATGTCAAAAGTTATAAAGGATAGTATTACTGAATCTTTAAAAAATTTTATATTTATTAAAGCAAATAAAATTATAAATTATAAATTAAATTACAAGTTGCCTATATACGGCACTTGCTTTATCTGTTTGCATTGAATTGTTTATCAATTTTTGGAAATTATCAAATTATTATCATTATCATGTTGGGAAGTAAAGTTAACTTCTACCAATTAAGAAATTATTTTATTTATTTATATGTTTTTGAAAGTCAAGGGGATATTCCTTATTATTTTAAGGAGATAAGAACAATATTTTACGTAGAGATATAATTTAATGTAAAAAGAATCATACTTCAATGAACGAAGTAAGTCTATGAAGTGCTAAGTACACTTCATTACAGTACAGTCCTTGTCTCAGTAGTAACAAGTGAAACAGATATGCTACCTGTCGGCCAGTTAAAGCATTAAACGTTTGAAAACACTTGGCGCTATTTACCAGGCGGATAGTTAGTTTTGATTGGTCGTTCGAAAGGTTTGTGTGTATGAACCGAAGACTTCTATGCTTCTTTACAAGAGGTTTCATTTATTTTGTTTTCTTAAGCATTCCTATCATTTAATTTTAATGATTCCTTTATATCATGTCCCCTTTATCTACCTTGATTGTAATTCAAATATAGTTATCCCTTTAATATACAGTACTTGCTTATTTCTCTCTGAAATATCGTTTATTACAAGTTATTATTTGATAACTAATGTCAAAGTAGTTATCGAAACCTGAATTTTATATTTTACTTCATTATTTACTAAAATCGGAAGGGGCTAATGATAACTCGACTACAAGATAAGATTAACATAGCTACAACTAATAGAATTGAATTATAATTTGATAACTGAAACATGAGGCATTTTAGTGAAGCCAATCACCAGTGTATTCAGTATGTACAGTGTGATTGATATCGCAAAATATTCATGAAGTTCGAGTAATTTTTCCAAGTGATCTGTAATTGGCACTTACAGGTCATGAAATCAACATGTTCTTTAAAAAACTAAAGTTAAATTAGCAATCATAATACAAATGAAAAATAAATTGACCAATTTAAACCATTATCTTCAATTTTGAAGCCACTGATTAGTAACAGAATTGAGATGGGTGTCCTGTGTACATTTTAAATGCGCCACAAGTTCCATAGGGTTAATTTTTGTCATCCTCTTTCACTTTTTAAACGAAATATAATTCATGTCTTAAAAGAGGGCTTCATTTTTTTTTATGATTTTAATTGCCATGTAATTTCGTTTTCTGCACCAAGTCGACTGTCATTATATCCTATTCTTCTTATCACTTTTTATTCAGTCGTTTTTCATGTCCGGAGGTTGTGTAATTTTTACCATTTACTTTTCGCCATTTTATGGTGTCTTTATTTACAGGGAAACAATAATTTTTTCAAGTAATCGTAGCCGCAATATTTTCTTGGTTTATCCTAGTCATTCAAATTTTTAGCTTTAAGTATTAACTTATTTGTGTTAGTTCTATGGTTTTTTTTAACAGACACTCAAAAGTTTAAGTGTTACTCGGATTCATTTTATACATGAGGTCAATATTGTATTCTTTTATCAATTTGGCAGAAAAAAGGAATGTTTTTTTATCTATTAAGATTTTTTTTTTTGGTTTGAGTGGCTCACTGAAGAAATTATAAGATGAGAAATCTATGATTATTGAAGAAACTGAGGAGCCGAAACTGAATCTAGTGATCATGTGGAAAAGATTTATCACAACGAGAGCATATCAGTCTGATACCAACCAAAATATTAATGGAGATCCTAAAAATCAAATTTTTGTCTGAATTAGATAGATATAGCATCATAATTGTAATATCTGTTGCTAAATTGCTCTGTTCGAAAGGACCTACCCGTTTAGTTGTAATGTGTTCAAACGTTTGCCATTACCACATTCACAAGTTTGTCTTCAAACCATATGTTGAAGGTTCTCAAATATAGATTGTTTGAAACAGCATTTACTAAGAAAGGCAAGAAGTCCCTTATCAACAGTTAAATATTCACTAGGAATAAAATATATACAAAAGTTACTATTCATAACCTAACTATTTGACCAATTGGGTTGATTTGTATGAAGGAATCTAAATTCCTTCTCAGTGATAAATACCATTTCCTTTATAATAATCCTAAAATTTCAGAACATTATTACTAACCAATGTAAGTTTCATAAGTGATTGAAAAATTGCTCCTAGTGAAATACCAGAACTCGTAAAAGGACAATTATATCACACCTTTCATGGCTTAAAAAAGGGAATCATTTACTATTAATTTAACTATTATTTTTCCATTAGAATTGCACGACCTTTTCATCAATAAGAACGTGTAAGAAATTACTTTTACTAATATTTACATTGACAAAGCAAGGATACGTTCTAACGAAGCAGAGATGTGGACTCATGAAACAAAACTTAAATCCCAATTTTGCTGTTTTTTATTGAAACTTACAAATTATTTTCGTAATAACAGTATTGTGATAATTATAAAGGAAATGGTCTTTATAGGTGAAAAGAGTGACATTCTCATGATATCCTTCTGTTTTGTTGGTATGACAGAGCCAGGTCTTCTTGGTAAAAACTATAAAAGTTCGCACCAATTAATGGAATTGACATAAATAGTAACTTTTCTAAATGTTCTATTGCTAATGAATATCTGAACGGGGATGAACAACTCTTGTCTTTCGAATGGTATATACTTCCAAAACCTTCTACCTATGGATTGAAGACTTGCTCTTGAATGTGACAGTGGTATATGCTCTTAATGTAGACCATTGCATGGTGACTCGATTGGAAGGTTCTGTCAAAGAGAGTAATTCTGCTATAGATATTGTAATTAGGCTGTTAAAAGTTATCCAGTGATTAAATAGAAACTTGATGGGTGAACTGGTTACCCACTATTGAAACTTCTTGATGCAACTTATGTAAACACTCTTCTCAGAAAACAAAGTAGTAGTTTCAAAAGATTTTTTTTAAATATAGGAGAGTAACCATAAAACTCATCGTACTTAGGGTTCTAAGTGAAAATCTCTCTTCTTTGATACTGTTATCAATAGAAATATATCATATTGGTTATAACGTCACTGAAATCAATATTATCAATATATTACATAACGGATACTAATTTTAAGTTAATTTTTCGGTCCTTAGATGATACTAACATTTTTTTTCATGTTTCCAACAATTTTCTGACAAAATAGGAATATTTTGAAGTCTTAAAGGGAAAACATTAGCTTTAATAGTCAATGTTGAAGAAGGTCATGGCATCAAATGTACCAGATCCACTGGCCATGTAATGTTACAGATGGCCATGTAGGAGATCCGGAGCCTATAGGAACCGAATCCATGTCTCGTGAAAGAGATTATTTCGTATCTCAAAATCTTCATTTTGGATTTACAAAAGTGTATTGTATAAATATAAGCGTGTATATTACAACTGGATCAATCACTATCTGTACTTCCTCCAGGAATGGAAGACTAATAAATATCTTACGTTTAGACATTTATACTGTATCCAAATGGGACATTATACATTGTATACCCAAGAAGTTCGATATTATGTTTTATTATAGTAAAGTTGAGGTAGGCCACTCCAGATTTATTTTATAACATTTTCATAAAAGAAATGTTTGTACATTGTTTTTTTAATCACCCAACTAGTATATAAGCAGTGTTTTAGGTAAATACCATACGTAGAATATTAAAAGAACTAGTGACTGGGTGACACCCGTAATCACGTGGCTTTCATGTATCTTTTCAGGTACACAGCTGCTGAAGTAATAAGAGGATTAGGATGTTCTTCTTAGTGCAGGTAGTAGAGTGGTTTTAGGGATTAATTGGAAAGTCCATCCTGAGGTTTAGTAGATTGAAGCAGCTTGAAATACTGTTAGTTTTCTTTTGAATATGATTGGCTTGTGTTTTAAATAAGGAAAGCTTATGTTACTTATAGTTTGTGACGATAGGTAGATGCTTTCTCATGTAATTATTTTTATATTTGTTACCAGTAATTTTCTTGTTAACTTGGTGTAATGTACATCTTCCATATTATCCTCCATTATCTTAAATCACGTAGATTTTTGTTTTCCAGTACCCACTATTATAGGCTTTCATCTTTAGTGATGTTTGAAAAATAATGTAAAAATCCAAAATTTATTAATTTAAGGAATTATGGAATCGGCTGAAAAACTTTTTCTTTTAATTCTACAGTTAGATAAGTAAAAAAATAATCAGTAACAAAACGATTGAAAAAATAAAATTCAGTTCAATATTTTAAATGGTATCAATAAACAGATACTGCTCCTTAAGTGTCAACTTACAAGTATCTACAGGGATTCCTGGAAGGAAACCTACCTGGTATTTAATATGAGTCACATTTGCCCTTTGCTCTGCTTGCCCATCTTTGTTAGTTTCTTATCTCAAGTTGTTGTTATAAGTCAACATTACTTATAGTAATGCATGTATTTTAAATATATCTTTCAAGGTTATCATTTAATGTGACATTTTGGTGTGCTCAGTGAACAGTGTCACCTGTTATCGGCTCTGTAATCTGAGGATTATAAACTGTTGTACGTATTATTGACATATCTACAAGAATTCATCTATTCATAAAAATTAACTGACAAATTTTAAGCCGTGATATGTTGTTACTCCTTTGTTACTACAAATCTGGAAATCTATGTTGACAATAGAACAATAGGTGAGTTTCATCTGTTGAATTTCTTTAGTTTGGATAAATTGCTCCATTAGGTAAATAAAGCAAGATATCCCACGAAGTCCACTTGTACATGAGAGAAATACTGTAAGATATTTTTCCACTTTACTAGCATTGAAAATATGGTACCATATTCCAGCTCAGTGGTCCCCAAACTTTTCTTTTGGGAAAGTTTTTCTTCCCAAAATATTTGTCTTCTTATCGATCCCTATGATTACATTATTGAAAGCAACATATATTTTATATGTTGATGAGAATAACTTATATTTTTTCCGCATTGGTGACGTTTAGAAATTAGATAACCTGCATATGAATCCAGTCAAAGCATTTTTGTTTACTATATGTAATTAAATTCCTGGATGACTACGATGCAGTAAAATTATAGATTTACGCCAGTTGTCTAGGATTATTATTTATTTATATTTGCCATGATGCCTCATATACAACTTTTTTTTAAAACATGTAGAAGAATGGTGTTGATGAAATGTCTTACCTATCATTTTACTACTACAGAATAAGACAAGAGTATGCTAACATACCTCTGTTATTAAAATGGGTGACATTAATGAGCAGAATGTCCGTGATGAGTGGCAAACATGCGTATCAACAGTGCTGATATTGGGTTCAAATTAAAGTAGTTTTAGCTACAAATCACCACTTTTTTCTAAGTTTAGTCTGTTACTCTGTATTGTCTGAATTGCGTTAGCATGCCATATACCAGCATCAACCCTGTGCCTATAAGTATCAATACCCTTTCGAATCTTGTTCGTGTATCAACTTTTTCGTGTATTTGCGTGTTTATATACTCAACTATACTAAACTCATAATATTTGCCCCAGTGACAAGATGCTCGTCTCTGGACTAGAAGGTCTGGGGTTTAATATCCACTCTGGCTCTCGATTTATTCATGTGAGAAGTGAAAAAAAAATCTGATCACTTATTCCCTCATCCCTGTAAGATGTCAGGTACAAAAATTTTCCTACTCTAACTACACTTGAATTAGTCAAAATTTCGGACTCCGAATGTAAATTATTTATTGGGTAGTATCACAGAGGAAATCATGGGACGGCCACTGCAGCCTAACCTAAGTTCAGTTTGCAGAAAGTGTTGAAATGTTTATTTTAAAGTACATTGTGATATCATCTTTTGATTTCTATATCGGGACTCTCAGATTTTATTATCTGTAGTTTTACATTATTTGTTCATTTACTTTATTGAATGAAACAAAATTAAAACTGTGATTTTGATTCCTAACTTATTCCTAAATATTAAGTTATATTTTTTATCCAGGTACACTAGCAATTTTAGTATGAAATACAATTGTTGCATATTAATACTTTTGTGTATTGTTTTTTTACAGAATAGTCAGTTGTTGCTGTTAAGGTAGAAGAACATTTATATTTGAAAATACAAGCAGTAAAGTTGGAGACATTGATGGAAGCTAATAATAAATCAGTTCATGAGGAACGTCTTAATGGTCAGGAGTTAGTTGTGACTGCTTCAACCCCAGCTCCGAATCCCGATTCAAAATATCCATCTAAAAGAAAGCTGTCAGATGTAAATCAGATCCAGGACGAACAAAATGTAAATAGTGTCAGTTTTGTGAAACAAGAAGCTAATAATATATCCATTGGTGAGAGTTATTTTAATGATCAGGGGTTTCTTGTTAATCCTTTAACTCCAATTCTAAAGGATTCTTCAAATTGTTTTCTCGAATCGAACCCTTCTGACGGAAACCAATTTCAAAACCAACAAAGTATGAATGATAAGCAGCTGGAAAACACACTAAATGGTAACCTTCATTTTTGTTTTTGAACTTATTTTTTTTATTTATTTTTAAGTTCAAACATTGTTTTAGTTGATATTATTATACCAATCAGTCATACCTTCTGAAAAATAGTTGTAGATCCTCAACTGTTCGTGTACCTCAAATTGTCGATCACTTTTATAGCTGCTCAATAATAATCTACTCATATGATTCATTAATCTCACAGCACTACCACAAGTCATTATCAAATCGAACACTAATTTACCCCGGTACTATGTTCGCAGCCCATAAGTGTCTTTCGTTTTCATCTTTCTCTCTTAACATATCACTACCTTCGGTCTTCTCTTCCTTTCAGGTCGACATTCATGAGGACGGACTCGTGGTATCTGTGTTTCCATACTCAGGCTTCCAGTGTAGAAACCTCTGAGCCATGGTTTACTGCTGTGTGAGAAGCAGTTAATCTTCTCGGGTAGTTGCCTGCTTAGTAACAAGGAAGAGCTAGACCTTCGACCCCTACCAGTGGGGAAGGAACTCATATTGGTAGTCTTATTGACAACCCTCGAGGTGGGGCTTGGTCCGGGTTATAGGGCACTTTCCCTTCAGAGAGGGGACCCAGGTCACTGATCAATATGGATGGAAGCCCTCAAACTATCGACTCGTAGGTGTCGGCCATTGGTACTGTTTTTGCAAAGTTGTCAAAACTCCCATGAAAAAAGAAAAAAAATCTAGTATTCATACATCTGTCCGTTTGCAATATATAAATTGTTGAAAACACCCTACAAGTGTGGTTTTAGAACCAGACAAACATTACAGCAGGTGTACAACTATGTGTCCCTAGAACATTCTAAAAGTGGGGCTTTGAAAACAGATAAGCAATTGCCTGTGACAGAAGGTGTAATTCCTTTTATTAATTTTAACGAATATCTTTATTTATATTAAAGTTGTCAATAAATAAATAAATAATCGTTATTTATTGTAAAGTTGTCAAAACTCCCATGAAAAAAGAAAAAAAATCTAGTATTCATACATCTGTCCGTTTGCAATATATAAATTGTTGAAAACACCCTACAAGTGTGGTTTTAGAACCAGACAAACATTACAGCAGGTGTACAACTATGTGTCCCTAGAACATTCTAAAAGTGGGGCTTTGAAAACAGATAAGCAATTGCCTGTGACAGAAGGTGTAATTCCTTTTATTAATTTTAACGAATATCTTTATTTATATTAAATTAAAATAAGGAATTTGTTTTGTGTATTTTTATGTTTTTATAAAATTTAATATATTTCACAGCATTTTAGTACTTATATTTGAGCTCCAGAAAGCACTAACAATTGCTTTATAATCAGACCTGTGCAAGCTAGTGTGAAAACCTCTTTTCCTGTTTTTAAGTTCTTCTTTTCATTCTTCTGAAATTATTTCTTACAATCAATCGTCCAATTTCTGGTTATTTTCGCAAGTTTTTTTTCTTTTATTATTTTTTCCTTAAATATCTATTTCAATTAAAGTTGGCTACTACTGACTTAGATTATTATTACCTTTGCTATATCATTGATTTGCAATCTTTAAACTTTTTTCCAATTACCGCTTTCGTATCACAATTGCAGTGTTTTCTTAAATAAGAATTGGGATTATTTGATGACCTTCCGTTTGTAATGGACTTTTGAATTAATAAAATTTCTTGAAAGCTGGCAATTAAACGCGTTATTTAATTTTTTATCATAATTTTTTTTTAATGGAGACTTATTACTTTCCCCATATCTGAAATCAATATCAGTATTTGTTTAGTAACTTGGATGAAATCAAGTTAGTTCTTTATTAATCTATTTAAACACTCTTTTGAATACTATCCATTGATGAGCTAAATTTTTCATTAAATGGATATGGATTAAATATTGATTTATTGTAATTTATGTTAAACTGGTTATTAAATTTGAGTGCTTTTAAAAATTAATGATAACCTTTTTTTTCTCCCTTCATATCCATATTCGGTAGTATTCAATAAATTATTGGTGTGTCTTATATTTATTTACACTTAAATATACCACACTTTACTTAATTAAACTTAAGATTGCAATCTTTGTTGTGTTTATTCGTTTATTACGTAAAAGTGCCTTGACTATTTTAATTTTGAATGTTTTTATAGAGGTTTGTCTAATGATAATGTTGATGGGTTTTTTCAGTCCAGCATTTTCAAGAAGGGTTTGATGATGAAGATATGTATGAAGAACAAGATGAGATATCTTTATATTTTGATCAGGGTACTAGTTTCCTGAATGATACGCTAGCAAAGCATGCTGAACAGAGTTACAGCCAATTTAATCAAACTGTAATTAAAGCTGAACAAGCTGTAAGCGACAAAAATGAGTTGACTGAAGATGTTATAAAAGAACCTGAACTAAAGAAGGCTAAGTTAGATGAACTAATTCTGAGTCCTGTACAGCAGCATGTAATTCAGGCTCCTCGGCCTCTACCAGTCTTTATTAGTCAGAGCAAAGAGGAAAACGATGATAACAACAGTGCTGGTTGGAAAGCAATTTCTCAATTCCTTAATCCAAAAGATGGTAAAAGGTAAGTCAGAGTTATTGTTATTTCTTAGATTTTATGACCGTACCGTTTTGATATAAACAATTTTGAATACTGATTGTGTAAAATGCCTACCAAGAGGAAGGTTTCGTTTGCAACTGCTCTCACCTGTAGGACAAGGAAAGAGAAGATGAGTTCTGCTATGCTGGCAAATGGCAACATGTTTGCTGTTCACCAGCCGAGTAGAACACAACTTCTTGTTCTTCTTCTTGTCCTTCTCAGGATTACGAAGAGGTCGAAACATAAAAGTGAGTTGTATGTTGTTTCTACGTGTTCTTTTCTTGTAATCTTCTGATATGTTGTCCTAACGGCCTGTTTATGTGTTGACTTTTATATACATGAAACAGACATTTTATTTTCAGCGGAGGAGAGGAAAAATAGAAATCCCACCAATATTTATTTATAAAACAAGATAAATAATATATAAAACGAAATATTAATGAAGACAACAATAAGAATGCAAATATAAGTAAAAAAGAAAAAGTATAAACAATGAGAAAAAAAAATAATTAACGGTAGAGGTTAAGACCAGGAGGAGAGTGAGCCCCAAGGAGGCATATGAATGCCTCATCGGAAGCCCTAAGGGTGACATGCGAGTTAGACTCGGGGATTTGTTTGAGGATTTGTACCCTGAAACAATCATTGAAACGGAGTCATGGGAATTAGCATGGATAGCTATGGGTAAGTCACTGCGCTGACCAACGGATGCCCTGTGATTGTTCATACGCAGGTTCAGCTTGGTTGAAGCCAAGCCAACGTAAAAAGCATCACATCGAGTACAATCCAAACAGTAAACGCAGCTACAGGAGGTGCAAGATGTATCAGAAGGAACAGAATAGGAGTTGTTACTGATATATATATATATATATATATATATATAATCCAAAAGAAAACGATCCATAAAGGACAACAAACGTTTCACAGTAAAGTATAGATGCAGAGTAAAGGGACGAACACACTTACTGTCTCTAATTTTCGGTTCTCTAACCATCATGAGGAGAGTAATCTTTTCCCCATTTCATATTGTGGTTTGATCATTGATCGTTATTTTACGAGTTTATGTGAAATTTTGTATATATATGTATATGTATAATATAAGATTTCACAATAAACACGTAAAACAAAAATCAATGACCAAACGACTGAAAGGAATCAGAAAAAAGACTAAGATCTTTCAAACTTTTTTCACGGTAATTTATATATGCGATTATATACGAAATTTTTTTAGAATTAAAATATTAAGCTTAATATTGCCTACTCATGTGCAATGGTTTAGGTGTGTTATGTATCTGTCCTAAAAATATGAATAAGGATGCTTTTTTAATAAAATTAAATTCATTAGTTCCGACGGTCCAGTTCACAATGGAATAATTAATACATCTTCTTAGATGTCCTAATCCATAGGTTACCTAAAGAGTTACGTTTTAGTGTATATAGAAAACCTACTACTGTACTTCGATATGTCCATTTCTATTCTTCTCATCCAAGAAATATTAAAATTTCTGTTTTAGAAATAAGTTTTTTAGGCATAAAGAGTGTGCTTCCCTGAAGTCCGTAATGATAAGACTAATAACATTAGGTCAATTTCCCTATCATTAAAATACCCCTTTTCTTATATTGGCTTTTTTTAAAAGGTGCTAAAAAAACCTCCAATATTTTAACAGAGCCCTGTTCATTATCAAATTCGATAGTTTTACCTTATCATGTGAGTCATTGGACCCTCTCCCTAGGCGTATAAATTTGATAGTATATAGTTTTTTCTAATTGTATTAACATGGGGAATATGTTAATAAAAAACTCTCACAGAGAATTAAATTCCGTAATTTATAAAATTATGTGCAAAAATTGCTATAAAATTTATATTGGTCATTCTGGTAAATTTTTAAAGACACGTAAAACAACACCAATACAATGTAAGTAGACTGGAAAAAAAAGTAGCGCCTTATTCTTGTATACAAATTATGAAATAACCTATAACCTATGAAAAATCGGTGTTGTTAAGAAATATTAGCGAATCCTCAGATTAAATTTAATAGACCAAATATTATAAACATTGGTAAAGGGCTTTTCAAACTTTATTACGTCTTGACGAGGGCAATAGCCTAATCTAAGAGAGTTGACAGCTAGCGGAAAGTTTATTAGTTTTTCTCACTGTACTACTTTGTTTACCCAAACATTCCCCCGTGGACTATAGTCCTTTACTGCACTTTACACCCTTTTAAAATACCTCTCTTCCCTCCCACTCCTCTTGGCCCCGCACCATGTTGTTTTTGCATCTTGGGTTTTTGACTCTGACGAAGACCACTTGTTACGGTTGAAAAATCTTAGTCTGTTTTTCCATTTCTCATTGTGGTTTGAGCATTGATTGTTGTGTGACGTGTTTACTGTGAAATCTTTATTTCACATCTTTATCTTGATAAAGATGAGCAAAGAAGGAAGACACTTGAGATGTTATATATTAAAAAGGATCTAAGTTCGATTATTCATAGAAGTGATATTACTAGTTTAAGTAATATTTGTTCTGGAGTATTATGCTGAGTTTTAGTAAAATTTGATTTATTTAGTTCCATTGAGTGAACAGTGTTGAGGTTACTTGTAATGTTATCTTATTAGTCTAGTTGAAGGTTTTGTCCGGTTAACATTGTTGTTCCTTTAATTGTAAATTTCATTTTCTTAGTTAAAAATTCTTACTTCCGTAGGTAGTATTGTTTTACGTATCTCTGAAATACTTCTGCTTGTAATATTCATAAGTTGTAACAATCCATTTTCATATTGTGTATATGTTTGATGTTTATATGTGATTTCTTATTATCCTTATTAGCCTATAAAAAAGGTTTTAAATAAAACCGAAACTTTGACAACGAGAGTTTGATTTTTTTATCCTAGAAAATTGACCGAATCCCGATTAGAGAACACAACTCTACTCTCTCTCTCCCTCTCTCTCTCTCTCTCTCTCTCTCTCTATATATATATATATATATATCCAGTACGCTTGGTTTCCCTCTCTTATCTCTCCTGAAGACGGTTCAAAGCGAAAATTAGAGACTGTAAGTGTGTTCTTTTGATTTCTCTATGTTTCTTTGTCTATATTGAACTATATTTGTCCGTTTTGGATCGTATTTCCAACGAAAAAGTATATATATATATATATATATATATATTTCATAGTAAACCGCAGACACAGAACAAACAAACGAACACATTTACTGTCTCTAATTTTCGGTTGATTCGTCATCAGTAGAGTTGAGATAGGGACATAAAGTGCACTTGCCAAGCTACGGTTTGAGACCAACAGTGTTGTCACACGCGTGTCCAGTTCAAGTCAAGTATAGAAAATTAACTTGGAATAAGCGAAGAGCTAAGTCCACTGTTGTTAGAAATTATGGCGACGGGTTGATCGTAGGGGTTGATCCATGCTAACAACCATAAACTCTCCGTCAATGATTGCTTCAGGGTGCAGATATTACGACAAGTTCCCCCAGAGAGTAAAACGGTCACCGTATGACCATCCGAGGTGGCACATATCTGGTTTTTGAATGCGCGTTCTAAACTTAAAAAGGTAGGGCTGTTTCAAATGGTTAGAGTTTTTATTTATTTATATAATTTTCCCATATGTAGTCCAGCACATTGGAGAAGTTAGCTGCCTGGTTATTCATGCTTAGCACTTTAATTGATTAAAAAAATTTAATTGTATATGCATTAATGAAGGTCTGCTCCCTAAATATATATATACATATAAGGTCATTTACAAAACACGAAAAAATATCGCAATTATCAAGGCACATTAATGAAATATACTTTTCATTTGTTGATTCACTTTCTTTGATGGGATATATTCTAATGTAACTTCAGTAATTATACAGTTATGAAAATTACATTTAAAACATATTTGTACAACATTCTATTCCTGTAACATTAAATATTCAATAAGTATAATTTAGCTATGTGTAATAACAGGTACCAAGCTGTTCATAGACTTTGGAATAATAAAAAAATACCCAATGTGCGTGAAAACCTCACGACATACCAGTGGAGGAAAAGAAATAAGCTTAATTTAGTGCCTCGTTCTATCAGTAAATTTGACACCCGAGGTTTCAACCTTCAACAGCCTGTAAGCCACTAGTTTATATATCTCACATTTTTTGTATAGATTTTTTACTCTCAGTTTTCTGTGTTTCAATTGTTTTTAAACAAAAGCTTCTAAGTTTCTATAAAAATTGAAATAGCCTTTATTTTGTGATCAGCTTTTATTATATCAAAATATAATTGAATTTTAATTAATTAAATAATAGACATTGAGTTATCAAAATTATTAGATATTTAGTTGAAATTTATTTCAATCTAATAAAATATAAAGTTTTTTGACCTCATTTTATAAACGGAGAACATTTTTGGACTGGTTCTGAGATTTACTGGTTTCCTTCTCCTATCTCTCCTGAAGATGGTTCAAAACGAAAATTAGAGACTATAAGTGTGTGCTTTTATTTTCTCTATGTTTCTTTCTGTACATTGAACTACATTTGTCAGTTTCGGATCATATTTCCAACGATAAAGTATACATGTATATATATATATAATAAATACCACTCTTTCCTCCCACTCTTCTCAACCCCTCACCAGATGTTCTCTGCTTCTAGTGTTTCAGTTGGGTTTTTTACTCTGATGAGGATCGCTTGTTACGGTTGAAAGATCTTAGTCTTGTTTTCCCATTTCATATTGTGGTTTAATCAAATTTATATATATATATATATATATATATATATATATATATATATATATTTTCGTTGAACAGCTGACCGTATTTCGCTGATGTCATTTTCTTCACTAGTTTTTCAAGGTTTCTGAATACCTTCTTCTTTCCTTCATCCAAACGTTGGAGAATGTTAATTAAGTTATAACCGACATGTTTCGACTGGCTTCCAGTCATCTTCAGGGTGATTAATTAAACAAAGAGGAAAATTATTAGTCTTTGGAGTTGGTAATAAAACACATTATATAGTAGAAGTTTGAAGTAGCTGCTCTTCGGCCTGATTCACAAGAGCAACTGACTGAGGTGGGGTGGATGGTGGGGTGGGGGTACTGACAGTTAACGGTTTTTTCATCCAATCAGGCGCATATAGTTTAAGCACTCTCTCACTACTACCCGTTTGAATATTTATTGTAGGTTTATTCTGTTTAATTATTATTGCTTCTGCGATTTGCAGCCGATTGAAGTTGTTTTCTTTTCTAATTATTTTAGTTCCACTCACGAGTAGGTCTCTAGTTATTTTGGTATTATGCTTGTCCTCTGAATGTTTCTTGGGACCACCTATAGAAAGGTGCATGGTAAGTCTTCTCGACAGTGATGTAGTCGTCATCCCAATGTATGAATCGTTGCAGGGCTCACGGTCCCCGATTTGACAGGTGTATTCATACACGAGATTAGACTCCTTCAGTTGAGAATCTTTAACCTTATTGCTATTTCTCATCACTAGGCTGCTTATATAATATATATATATATATATATATATATATATATATATATATATATATCAGCTCAAAAACGAAGAAAAGCAACACACAGAGAAAGAGACACACTTACAAACTCAAATTTTCGAATGATCCATCTTCAGGAGAAATTTGAGTTTGTAAGTGTGTCTCATTCTCTGTGTGTTGCTTTTCTTCGTTTTTGAGCTGATTTGCGTCCAGTTTGGATCGTTTTTTTCGATTTTTGAGTGATATATATATATATATATATATTATATATATATATATATGCGATGAAAAAATTATCCAAGGGGGATAAATAACTTCAATATAGATAAAGAAACAATATAAATTAAAAGCACATACTTACAATTTCTAATTATCTGTTTGAACCGTCATCAGGAGAGATAAGAGAGGGAAACCAAGCACTGGTCCAAAGTTATATAAGACCGAATTAATTCTGATCTTGTTAAAATAAAGTTATTTCAGAGTAAAAAATAATTTTGTTATAACAAGCTTAATACGAAATATTTTTAATTTATTTTTTGCTATAATTCAATTGTAAATAATGAGAATATTAATGTAATTTTGTGTTATTAATTATCTTAAAACATGAATTATATAATTAGTATTTTATAAATTATATAATTAGTATTATTAATTATAATTAGTATAGTATTTATTATTAGTTACTATTAAATTTTATTTAATGATATCAGATTTTATACGAAAAAGTAAATATTCGAGAATGAAACAGTATTTTATACTCCAGGTGAAACTTAATAGTTGTTTTTATTGTTTTTTTTTCTCTTAAAAAAAAATACTAATAAAATATGAAAAAGCATAGAGTTATCATTTTATGATGATACTGAATAAAAATTCTGAAGTTTCTTAAATGATCGAAGAGTGAAAAAAAATGAGTAACTTTGTTGACTAAAAGCACATTAATTATCTAATTAGTTCCTCAACAGTATCAAAAAAAAATGTAGAATTCTTTCCACGTATAAATTTGTCATACGTAGAAAAAGACGTATGACAAATTTTACTATCATCTGTCAAGTAGGTGCTACTTGCAGCATGTTTTCAAAATGTTAGTGGCACACCCATCCATCCAGAAACAGACTTGTATGAAAAATGAATTCAGGGGTCCTGAAAATATGTAGATCTGTCAAAATGGGAAAATATATTTTCCTAATGATTACTATACTTTACTTGTGGGTAGAAAATATATTATTATAACTAATAATAGATTAATAATAATAATTTTGATAATAAATTATGATTATATAAAAAATATTATAAAATTAATACTATTATAATTATAAATAAGATAAATATATATATATATGTGATTGGCTATTTTTGACCAAATTATTTTTGCTTTCCTCTTTGGATTCTAATGTTTCCGGCTCTAACAAGAGTCATTACTCAGTGAAGTTCTTCCATGAAGTCACTTCCACCGGCATAACTGATATTAGAGGGCTCACAGTCCCTCGTAAAATCAAACTGATCATTTTAACAATTTAACCAATTTTGACCAATTTAAATTTGGTCAAAAATAGCCAATCATATTCGAGATCCGGACCACTCATGCAGAATTCAATATATATATCAGTTCAAAATTGAAGATAGGTAGCACACAAAGTAAAGAAACACACTTACAAACTCAAATTTTCGGGCAATCCGTCTTCAGGAGAAAAGAAAAAGGGAGACCAAGCACGTTGTAGACGCAACGGTTAGTAAAAAATATATATATTAAATATTATATATATATATATATATATAATTATTATATTACCTTATTTATAATTATAACAATATTAATTTTATAATATTTAATCATTATATATACATATATTGATAAAAGTATCGACCGTGCAGTAGAAACAAAATAAAAAATTTTATCAGGACTTGGTCTGTTCTGCAGGTTCATCTCTCATGGCCAACGTTTTGGTTTTTATTTAAAACTTTTTTCATAGGTAGGAAGTATTAAATTTTTGAAACATTAAAACTATGTACCACATTAGAGATTTTTTTTTACAAAGAAAACGCTTTGCGAATCTCAGCAACAACTATCTATTTAGAATGAACACGTGACACTGTCACGTATGTAATCTTACGTGTATGAATATCCGACTTTACTTCCCTTTAATTAGTGCAATATCTGATTGTGATTAAATTACAAATGCCTTTTTAAAGAACGCATTTTCCGTAAACTAATAATGTTTCCATTCATAGTTGTTTTACTTGTTTTAGGATGGTGAGTGTATGGATATATTTAGAAGAGCTATGCAAGAAGCAAAAGACGTCTACTTTAGTAAAATTAACTTCCTTAATAATTGGTTCAGAGGACGACAGCGGCAACTAGTTGAATCTTATTACTCCAGTTCATCTAGATTCTCGTACAACGAGAGAATTACACAGGAAGCTGTATGTGTTTTGACTTATTTTTTTAAGTAAAATTGTATTACTTTCATGTCAGGAACTGATTTGATGTAACTGTTAATCTTATATCTAATCCACAAGTAGCATTATACACATACGTAGCATTAATTCAGAAGTAGCATTAATACAATTTAAATGTGTAATTTATACATTTTTTCCAAAACAAAAAGTTATGAAATTATCTTAATATATTATGAATAAATAAAAAGCACTTAATATTTATTTACTGAAGTCAATGTTTATTTACTTCGTGAAAAATATGTATCAATTTTTATTGAGTGCCAAAATCAGCCAAGTCTCTGACACAAACTTTTCCACGTGCCAACCATTTTTTTAGAATATATTTGGTTCTTAAGAAACATAAAAGAACATAAAAAGTTCTTAAGAACTTTTTAAATGAAAAAATAATAAATTACCTCAGTACAGTAAAACATAGTATAAAAAAATGTATTTAACCTTCAGAAGTACATTTCAACAGCCTTTAAGCTTTTGTGACTTTAATAGAATACAACAGATAAAGCTATACAAAATAAAGAAAACTTGTTGACTCCTTTTATATACTGTCAGTGAGACTTCTGCTGCTGCATACCTGATGACAGAGATTTTACATCGGGTTTATATTTAGTAACGTTGAGAGATATACATGCAGCACTAGTTTCATATGTCTTGCTACTCCTGTTACGAGACTTAACAAAGTTCATAATTGAGAACAAAGATTTGCAAGCATATATAGACGAAAACATGGTTAGCAATGCTGTTGCAAGGTTTTTTAAACAGATATAATTTTCTGGGTTAGTATTCGAAGTCCAAAAAAAGAAGGAAGGTAACTATGGCAACAGATTAACTTCTTTTTCTTAAGACCTCTTTAGCTTCGTAGAGCTTACCTCTAGAGCTTAACCTCTTCTTCACCAGGACGTACCTGTACTGTCATGACATGAAAGCTTATGCCCAAAGGAAAGTAGTTTTTTTTTGTCTGTACTTAGGGAAACATGTGCTTGCATTTGTGTTAAGGGTAACCTGTGCTCTTGCGTGCCAGAAACAAGTCATCAGCGTGCCAGAGGTTGCCCACCCCCGTTCTATGCCCATCATTATGGATTTATTTTCACATACCCTCAGCGATCAAAGCGTATTACAGTGCCGATAATGATTAATGCTAAATGATTATTTCATAAATTCAATAATATATCAACCGTTTGATAGAATAGTGTATTATGTAATCGGGATCCGGTCAATTTTCTAGGTTAAAAAATCAATCTCTCGTTACCGACGTTTCGGTTTTATTTGAAACCTTTTTCATAACCAGAAGTTGAAGATTGTGACTAGTAAATATTGCTAGTTCGTTTAAATAATGTAAATTTTTCTTATTCAAAAAAGTCATACTTCTGAATATGGAAAAGGTTTTAAACAAAACCGAAATGTTGGCAACGAGAGATTGATTTTTTAAACCAGAAAATTGACCTAATCCTAATATAAAATTGTCAGATTTTTAATAACTATTGATGAAGAATGGGCATTTTTTGTTCTGACTTTGGAAGATGAGCATGATTTTAAACTTGTTTGGTGATGAAAGAAATTTACTAGATAACACATTTCATTCTAGTAATTTTTGGGGCCTGAGTAGCCCAGTGGCTTTAGTGCTTGCCTCAAGACTGGTAGATCTGTTGTTCATTTATTACTTCAACCCTCGTTTTTTTTTATCCGGATGGCATAAAAATCTTGTCACTTCGTCCCTAGGAGAGGAATTTAAGCCTTCGGTCCATTGCCTGCACGATAGCAGGTACTCGTCCCTACTCTAAACACACTTGAGTTAGGCAAAAACTGAAGACTTCCCAAAGTGGAATCAACCCAGTATTGTGGCTTGGCCATTACTAAAGTGGGTGCTAAATAATAATTTTTTTTTTATTATTTTTATTTTACATATTCTCAACAACGTAAATGTAACATTACCAGTGACAATGATGAAAGAAATATATACATTTTCACATGGAGGCAGGAGGGAAGAAGTAATCCAGTAATTATACTTCCTGGCGTGAAAAAAAAATAATAAATGAACAACACTTTTCGCCCATAGAACAGCATTAATAGGCGAAAGCTTACAAGTAAGGACATTGGATATTAAAAACTAATATTTAGTTCTTCTTTTAATTGTGATTAATTTTAATATAGATGTTTAAACTACTTATTTAGTTATATTTATTTAAAACTATAACAATTAAAGTGAATAATACATTTGTTACAGATAATTGAAAAACTACGGGAAATATACCGTAGGGAATTAAACTTGGTAGAATCGTCATACTATGAGAGAATCAGGAGACTGAATGAAGCTTGCAGGGAAGTTGAATTAGTTTTTCGTTTTTACAAAGGTCTTAATTCAAAACAAAAAGGAAATCCTTTGAGGCTGACTGCTGAAGAAATAATTGGCTGGAGGCAACGGGAGACGATTGTTTCATCGTACGAGGAATTCTACCAGTAAAATATTAACCTTGTGCCACGTGTGAGTTTATATTTTTTAAAAAGAAAACAGAAAAAAAGCTTTCATTTTCATCATTGTTTACTGATACTTGTTTTATAATTGCTTTCATGAAGACAGCAGGATGAAATCAAATAAACACGATTTGTGACAACCACTGTTTAACTAAAGTTGATCCAGATAATTTACTGCAGAAATTGATAGCCAAACAAATTGCACTTTCTTATGCATCAACAGTAAATTATTTACATTATACTCCCAAATTTATTAACAAAGTTTTAATGCATGAAGCTCTTAAATAACAAAGTAAAAACACATAACATTTATCTTAAGCAATGATAGTGATCTCAACAATATTAAATTATTTACATTTATTAACAAATTTGTAACGCATGAAGCACTTTGAAACAAAATAGGAAACGTAACATGGAATTACATAAAGCATTTGGATAAAGGTAAAGAAGGAAATTTTCAGCTTAATCTCAACAATTCAGAGAAAAATAACGATTTGAAAGAATGCTATTTATACCAGCAAATAAAGGTACCTAGTAGTAAGTAAAGAATTTATTTGTAAAAGGTACAGTGAATTCAAAAAAGACGACGGTAAAATATAGGCTATAGAATAGGTTGCTCTTTATATTTAGAGTTTTGAATATCCATTTTCATATACCTGTAATAATACCCTTGCACAGTCTGTTTTATATATTAACATTGTGTTCATTATTGAATTTATTTAAGGTTTTTGGTTTGTGAAAAATTGCCATTTTTAGTAATATTGAATCCAAGTTTTTATTTTTTTTTCTTTTTTTATGTTACAATTTTAACTTTTTAGAAGGTAATTTCTGTGTGTTGAAATGAGGTAATGAGTTACCTCTTAAGTTTTGTAATTCATGGTTGGATAATTGGAAGATAAATGTTTATTGTATAGTTAACTATTATCATTCAAATTTTTTCAGAAATGTATATATACTTAAACGTTTTTTTTTTATTCCTGATATATATAGATTATTTGTTCTTTTGTACGATTGCGTTCTTCAAAGGTTTTTGAATCTCTTTCTTTGGAGGAGAGAAGAAGTCCAGTATTTGGCTAAGAAGTACAAATGATATTGCTAAAACAAACAGAATTAATTATTTGATGATTTCATGACATTTAATCTCTTAAAGGTTAAATTCTTGGACGATGAAAAAAAAATGATTTGAAAAGAATAGCAAAGCTTAGAAATAATAATAATAATAATAATAATAATAATAGAGAGGTTTAGTTAAAGTGAAAAATCATACAATCTCACAATTCTGATTGAACCCTCATCAAGGGAGAGATAAGAAAAAGAGAACAAAACCCATCTGAGAAGACTGTATCAATCAAGCAGACTTTTCCATGAGTTAACATTTTTAATGGTATTATAACAAAAGAATTAAGTTTATCAAGTGACATCTTTTTCGTTTTCTTATTATGACGCTCGTCATAAAATAAATTTGAAATTGTTACTGTTTACTGTTTTTTTGTGGGTTTCTGTTTATTTCTGAATTTATATATATATTAACAAGTTTTAGTAAACTATCGTCCTTCCGTCAATTCACTTCTCCTGAGGACGGCCGCCATAACGTTCAAAATATTGAGAAGTTATATATATTGAGAAGTCTTTGTTATGTTTCTGTCTATGTGTTACAGTTTATTATATATATATATATATATATATATAAACACTTGATAAAGATAAAGACAGTGGTATGGAATGGAATCAAAATTTATGAAACATAAGTGGACTATTGGACAAGGAAGACGTTAGTACATTGTTACACTACTATGTCACTAACAAGTTGATCTAATTTGAACATACCAAATATATATATATATATATATATATACAAAATTAAATTTGTCCGTTAGTTCGGAACTGTTTTGTTAAGATTTGACTCTGACGAAGACCGCTTGTACGGCTGAAAGACTTTAGTCTCTTTTCTGATTTCTTACTGTGTCTTGGACGTTGATATATATATATATATATATATATTCTATAATGCCAGATTAGATATTGAAAAAGACGAGCCAATCACTGTTGCGTATTACTTTGGACACTTCTTATTGGTTGTGGGTGTTTTTTTGTTAAACACCTTTCTCCTTAGCACACTCCGTCTGCTTGGCCGCCTCAGCCTTCACTCCAGGGGAGGGCTCACAGTCCCTACTTAATTTTCCAATACAGTTGGATGAAGGTCTTGGCGTCCTTGCTTGGAAGTGTACCTCGTCGAACTCGGTGTTTCCTATGAGCTCAGTGGATTTCATTAGATACTGGTTGTTGGTGTTTTCTGTAGATTCTATTTTTGTGGGTGTATGGAGAACCATCTTTCCTCTTCGTCTTCCTCGTACGCTTGGCCGCCTCCGCCGTCCTTCCTGGAGAGGGCTCGCAGTCCCTACTTTAGTTTCACAGAGGGCAGTAATGGCATAGGCGTCCTCACATAGAAGAGTTCGTCGTAAGAATCTGGTCCGGGCTATGGGCATTATGGGTTGAAGTTTGAGTATGTCTGGCGTTTGTTGTTAGAGCCTTTCCTGCAGAGCTTTCTTAAGGAAGGCGCCACGCATTCTTCAAGAAAACACTGCAGGAAAGGCTCTAACAACAAACGCCAGACATACTCAAACTTCAACCCATAATGCCCAGAGCCCGGACCAGATTCTTACGACGAACTCTTCTGTGTGAGGACGCCTATGCCATTCCTGCCCTCTATGAAACTAAATTAGGGACTGCGAGCCCTCTCCAGGAAGGACGGTGGAGGCGGCCAAGCGTACGAGGAAGACGAAGAGGAAAGATGGTTCTCCATACACCCACAAAAATAGAATCTACAGAAAACACCAACAACCAGTGAGTCGACTCAGTCGTTATCAGCCTTTGGAGCGATTCACTTCTTTTCCTGAAGACGAGGACATCGAAATATAGTAGTGAGTTGAGTGGTTTCCTTTCTATGTGTTCTTTTTTAAATTCTAGTTTATTCAGTTCGAAGAATCGTTTCTTCTAATTGTTATATATATATATATATACGAATAAAGAATGTACAAGCAGTCAAATTACACAGAAAGAACTGATACAACTTTCTTCTATATTTCGAATAGGAGTAGTTCAGTGTAATTGTACAGTAGTCTGCTAGACCAATCAAAGCTACTAAGAAAGTAAGATGAAAAAGACTATAACAGGAAGAGAAAGAACAAAAATAATCATATATTAAGACAAATAATGTAAGTAAACGAAATAATAAAAATACTATAAAGAAAATATTATCCTTAAGAATTGAGTTGGGGAAAAGATGTGACTCAATGAGGTTAATTTGTGCACTCCTAAAGTGGTGATGGTAACGTAAGGTTTTAGAAACCTTAGAAAAGTGTTAAATAAAACTTTTGTTTATTAAAATTGAATAAAGCTACTTTTAATGGGCTTAGATTAAGTAGATATAGATATTAACCAAAAAATTAGAAAAGTATGCATGATTAGTATTAATTTTATTCCATATTGATAAAACTAGGGAATAGAAATCAAAGAATTGTGCTGATCATTTAGTATTATTATAGTTAAACGGTCTGGGGTTTTCTGTATAATAGGATTATTTAATGAATTCATGGACTTATAATGAATTAATTGATTATATAATTTATTTTAGAGAAATTTATAATTTTTGAAGTTATTATAATCAGTATTGACAGTTATTAGTACCATTAATAATTTGTTATCAAGAGTGTAGGTATCAATTTATTGTTTGAAGGGGTTTAATTTAATTTGGTTAAGAGATGTATGTAGTGAAGTACAAGAAAATCGAATGGTGTAAACACAAGATTTGTTTTTTTTTTTTGTGAATTTATGCCGTGTGGGATGATTACATAGCTGGCTGAACTATGTACTAATGTTTTAAGTTAATAAATCGGGCCTAATAAATCCGGGGTTAGATATCTATTCTGGCTCTCGATTTATTCATGCGGGAGATGAAAAAAAAAAAAATATCTAAGCACCTCGTCCCAAAGGAGAGGGACCATACGCTGTCCGTCCCGAAAAGGCACAATGTCAGTTGTTTGCTAAAGATGCCTACTCTAAATACACTTGAGTTAGGCAAATTTATGAGTCTCAATGCAGAATGTTTATCGTTTGGTGTCACAAAGCGCCAATTTTTGGCGCATGGTGTTCCCTTGTGGGACTGCCACTACACTACAACCTAACTAGATAACTGAAATCTCCTTAATGTAACTCTATAACATAGAATTGATGAAACTAATAATAATGATTCAATATTACAACAAACCACCAGCCATTCGTTCAACATCACTGAAAGCGCAGATGAACTATTCTTGACAATTTGTTAAGAATCATGGACCCAGTCTTGAGTTCAAACTGTCAACTAAAGACTTAATGTACGGTCATTACACTTGGTCTTATTTCAGAAGTGTTTAAACTGGATAAAAATATTATTGACTATGAAGAAGGTAACTAATTTTTCTTACCAATTGAAATGATGAACAAAGCAAAGAACAAAACGACTTGCTGGTTATAAGCTTCCTGCTTTGCCATTTTGGGGCACATCGGTTTGACTGTGTTGAACTCCATCAGATCTAGAACATTATTTTTTAGAGTTTTTAATACTTTCATTAGAAATATTAAATGTTATATAGCTTAAAAAGTGTCATAAATTCTTATATACAGAAGTAAAGGTCAAAATAAGTCAAATATTAATAAAAGAATAATATTCAAACACATTCTTAAGGTTTATATTCAGTTTAGTTTTTTTCTTTAATTTACCCTCTTTTCATAGATATCTGAAATTATTGAATTCGAGCTAACATTTTTATATCCAGTTTGATATTCGATTTCAACAGATTGTTCATGAAGTTTGCAGAGTCCAATAAAATAGATTTCACCAATCATAAAATTGATGACCATCTAATTTCATATTTAAGTTACTGTTAGTTTTGAAATGGACCAGCAAATTCGACACCAATAATACACTTTTTTTAGGGGATACTTTATATGAAGAAGATTTTTGTTTTAATTTAACAGAAATCTGTTTATAAGAATTTGATAAAAATATAAGAATTTGATAAAAATCGCAGTGATTATAGGTTTCATTTTGTTTACTTTGAATATGTCTAGGGCGTGAAGAAAATTGTCCTTCAGGCTCAAAAGTTTAGAAATTGGTCCGTAACAAGCTATTTTTTAAAAGGCTTCCGATTAAGTTGATACAATTTTAAACCAAAGGCTGTAAATTACAGATAATTGACATTACATTGGATCTTATTAGCAACATCTATGCATTTATTTGATTCTGAATGGGAAAACCTGCCTTCCAAGTACATCGAGATGACTGCGACAAATCTCTCTCTCTCTTTTGATACGGTGGTTTGATAAGTCCGTGACTTTTAAAATAAAACAAAATTTTTTCGGCAAAGAAACATTTTATTTTTCTACACAGTTACCTTTTAGCTCGATACATTTAGTCCAGCGTTTTTCTGATTTGTTTATTCCCTTCAAATAATACGTTTTCTCAAAATACGCGTTGTTTCGGTAATGACTTGTTCATTCGACTCAAATCTCTTACCGCCCAGCCATTTCTTTAGGTTTGGAAACAGAAAATAGTTTCAGGGGGCTAAATCAGGAAATATGCTGGATGGGGTTGCAGTTCGTATCCCAATTCGTGGATTTTGGCTATCGTGACTAGAGAAGTGTGAACACAAGCATTGTCTTGATGGAACAGCACTTTCTTCTTTGTCAAATACGACCGTTTTTGCTTCAAATCAACGTCGAATCTGTTCAAAAGCTTTGAATAATATTCGCCTGTGATCGTTTTACCTTTCTCGAGTTAATCGATGTGAATGACACCACGTGCATCCTAAAAAACTGTGACCATGACCTTGTTGGCTGACAGACTCTGTTTAGCTTTCTTTGGTCCACGTTCGCCCACTGTTTCGATTGTTCCTTGGTCTCTGGCGTGTTGTGAAGGATCCAAGTTTCGTCCAAAGTAACAAAACGGTGCAAAAATTCGTCCGGATTACGGCTGAACATCGCTAAACACTCTTTGAAGTGGTCACACGATTACGCTTATGGTCAAGTGTGAGCAATCGCGGCCCCCATCACGCGAAGAGTTTTTTCATGTCCAAATATTCGTGTAAAATATGATGTACCCGTTCAGTTGAGATGCTTACAGCATGAGTCAACTCTCGTACTTTCATTCTCCGACTATCCAATATCATTTCATGGATTTTATCGACGATTTCCCGGCGTGATCACTTCTTTTGGTCGACCTGAACGTTCGGCGTCACTAGTGCTGGTATGACCACAACGGAACTCTGTAAACCACTTCTTAACCATTGGAATTGATGGTGCCGAGTCCCCGTAGTATTTATCAAGTCTTTCCTTAGTTTCAGTGATGGATTTTTTACGTAAAAAGTAATGCTTAATCAGCACACGAAATTAACTTTTTTCTATTTTCGTAAAAATACACGAGTTTGTCTGCTTTGAATGACTATCAAACACTGACTGCACGTGGTATCTGACTCATAATTAGATAGTTGTCCACTAATAGATTACAGATGACGACATCACTGTTGCTTTTGGAGTAACTGCGCGGGAAATTCAAAAAGTCACTGACTTATCAATCCGCCCACGTATATATTTATAGAAAGATAGATAGAGCTTTGTCGCAGTCATATGTCGTAGACATATATATATATATATATATATATATAAATGAATGTATATATATATAAATATGCGTAGTGCCGTTCTTTTTGTCATTTTATTTTAAAAAAGTCCGCTGGACCGTTTCTTTTAATTTATATATATATATATATATATATATATATATATACTTTTTTTCGTTGGAAATACGATCCAAAACGGACAAATATAGTTCAATATAAACATAGAGAAATTAGAAGAACACACTTACAGTCTCTAATTTTCGGTTTGAACCGTCTTCAGGAGAGATAAGAGAGGGAAACCAAGCGCACTGGATCAGAGACGGTTGGAGACCAACAGTGTTGCCGCATGCGCGCCCGTTCACAGAAAATAAGGTAGACAGGAATCAATTTATAATTAATTTATAATTTATAATTACATTAAATTAATGGAATATGAAAACAATAAATATATAAAAAAGAAAAAATTGAAAGTATCAATTTCTCTGTATCAATTTCCCTTATTTTTTCAATTTTTTCTTTTTTATATATTTATTGTTTTCATATTCCATTAATTTAATGTAATTATAAATTATAAATTAATTATAAATTGATTCCTGTCTACCTTATTTTCTGTGAACGGGCGCGCATGCGGCAACACTGTTGGTCTCCAACCGTCTCTGATCCAGTGCGCTTGGTTTCCCTCTCTTATCTCTCCTGAAGACGGTTCAAACCGAAAATTAGAGACTGTAAGTGTGTTCTTCTGATTTCTCTATGTTTCTTTGTTTATATTGAACTATATATATATATTATATATATATATATATATATATATATATATATATAAAGAGAGAGAGTGCTTTGTCGTAGTCATCCCGATGAACTTGGAAGGCTGGCTTTCCGAGTCAAAATCAAATAAATCATAGATGTTGCTATTAAGAATCAATTGAATATCAATTATCTGTATTTTACAGTCTTTGGTTTAATATTGTGTCGTTTTCTGCCTGCGGAGCGACTCGTTTCTATCTTCCTGTTGACGAGAACATCGAAATATATAGTGAGTTTCTGTTTCATTTTTGAGTGTCTTTGTGTCAACATAGTTAATATATATATATATGTATGGATTAATTTACCACATTAATTTGTGGTAATTAATCCATCTATTATATCAAGTGTTATTTTGATTATTATTCATATATATGTATATGAAGATTCCCATTAATAGGAATCTTCATGGAGAAGATGTTAATAACAAGTGAATATTAACATTTAAACAAAAGTTTAAACTATTTCCATGAAAAGGTGCTAAGGCAGTTTCCTGATAACAATACTACGAGATAGTATTTGTACGAAATATACTACTCGTATCTACGAGTAATATACGAGATTTATTCGTATATCACTTTGAGAGCGTCAGAAGGACTAGTAGTTCGTTGAAAATTTAAACAACATATACCGAGTATTTTTATATCTTTATATTTTAAATCACGTGTTTTCCATGCTTTGCTCAGTTAGATTTGTTTATAACTTGCAATGCTTAATCAATTGCACCTTTCACCCTGAATGTTTCTATGATAGGTTTGAAGTAATGCGTGGGTGCATGGTTCAGTTGTCGACGCTTAATGCAAGTCTTCTACTTGTTATATCGGTGTTACACAGACTTATATATTCATTTTCATTTTTCTATCTTCAGAGTTTCATTTGAAATATATTTTTTCAATTTACCTTAACAGAGAATTATCCAATAGATTTTCTTTTTTATAGGCGGTTCATAGTTTACACTCATCAACATTGAAAGAAAAATAAAAGTAATACACAAACATGCCATATAAATAAAAGCTTCATAATCATTTTATTAAAAAACTTGGATTGGCTGAGAGGTGAAATTAAGCAAGCAGCCATTGAGATAAAATAAATTTGTACATTCAGTGTAGCATTACTCTTTGACCTATGACAATTTAATCACCTAAAACCTTCTCAGGATCAACCTTAATTAGTTTGTAAAATCTCAAAAAGATTAACAATCATTTCGTAATCTGAAGAAATAGAAAGACAATTTTATTTATGTAGAAGATAATGTAAGTGAAGCTCCATTATAACTGCTAAAAGTTATAATTTATTCGAATGCATATTTATAGTGAGGTAAAAGAATGTCCGGTGACATCTCACACCAGCTTTGTTGAGTAAGTACTGTTTATATCAAGGAATATCATTCTACAGAACAGTGTTTTTGAACTACTATGCCTCGGCATACTGAGTACCGTGAGGAAATTACCCCATTTGAGTGCTTGTGCAGTCTAGCGCCTTGCAGAGTACTTATGTTGTATCTTCCAAGCCAGTATGTGGCAGCAGTAGGTAGCCTTGTGCTTGGAGACAAGCGAATTAGTAACGGATGAATACCAGCAGCAGGTGTGGTTGTCGACGGTGAAAGTGATATTTTCACTTTCAGAATTTTCTGAAGAGGGAAAATGATATTTTTCATCATCTGAATGAACTGACAACACAAATACAAAGCCGAAATGAAAACCTGCTTACAAGTACGTATAAAATAATAGATTGCGTTCAAAGGTCCAACTCTGACAGCAGCATGTGGAATGTGGCAATCTTGAAATGTTCCCGCTCACCAGTAACTGCAGGATGTTAATACTGCTTCAAAGTATGACATAATTATAAAACATTAGATGTCATTTTATTTCCCTTCAGCATCAACAAAAATGACAGTTTATAAAATACTTTTTTTTATTATTTGATTCATATTCAAGACTAAAAAAAGAGTATAATAACAGCAAAACACTTGTGTTAGTTATATGAGCTAATTATTCACATTTTCAGCTGGTGGTGTGCTGCGAAATATCTTAAATGAAAGAAATTTGCCTTGGCTCGGAAAAGGTTGAAACCACTGCTATAGAAGGACGGACTTAATTCCATTGTTATTGATTGACTGTTAATTGTAATGAATTGAATTTCATTCAGAAGATACAAATTTTACCTAGTGTAGTTACGTAGACATTACATATGCTTCTATAATATATTTTATAATATTAAAAATATATATTACATACATTTTTTGAGATCTAACATATTGATGTGCGTTGTAGTTTATTTATATTCTAGATGTTTTCCTGAGAATAATACTGGATCAAAGATTATTGCGATAGTATTTTAATATTGTAAGTACTCTAAGTACCGCTCCTTTCATTAGAGAAATAGAAGAACTAGGACAAATACAAGGTGTCTCCAAATAATAAATTCACTTTAAATAATTGTAGTTTAGGTGTTTATTGTAATTCGTATCATTTTAAACATGTAAAAGAATTTGCGCGCATCATTTTATTGTTTTCTCACCACCTGTTCTCAAACTGTTGTCCGTTCTGGACCACACACTGCCGATAACAAAAATGTGTTTACACCCTTTAGCAACTGATAACTGAACTCTTGGTTTTTTATTGTAAAAACGTTGTAAGTGGAAAAGTTACATTCCAGACTAGTCCATTCCCTCAATGACTGTGATCCAGACCGAAGTGGTATTTGGAAAGTTGGAACGAAAATGCACACTTTATGACAATGATGGTGGAGTGATGTGTTTGACTACATTCAAATTTAATGGTTCGATTAACCATATCATTTTGATTAACTATAGATCGTAACTCTTAGTTATGATCGACAACCATGCTAATTCATCATAAATGACACTGTGGCGTGAATTGTGATCAAGAGGATTAACTGGACAATTTTTGTGACTTCACTGTGGCTGTTCTTGTATACTTGAGCTTGCAGGTACTTTCCAAGTACCACTTACGTGGTCTGGACCATCGCCTTTAAGAGAATGGGATAATCTGGAATGTAACTTTTCTCCTTAAAACGTTGTGCAACCAAAAACAAACAATTGAGTTTTGAAGCATCTTTCGCTTTATCGACAGTGTATGGACCAGAACTGACAACAGCTGGTGAAAAAACAATAAAATGAAATTGTTTTTCATGTTTAAAATAGGACGAATTCAATAAACACCTAATTACAATTAATAGGGGTCTAATGATTAGAAGCTTAGCATGTTTGGGTGGTCGTTCTATTATTACAGAAACTAAGGAAAGCACAACGGGATGGTGCCCCGCGGGTGGAGAGTCCGTTTGATCGTGCGCTGGTTTTTGTTTTTTTTGGAGGGGCCGCCCCGTCTTTATCAGTTTGATGCAGTTACCGTATAATGAAGCCGCTACGAATGCCAGTATTATTAATAAGAATATTTTCCACTATTCCCATTTCGGTTTTGAAAGATTTATTTTTAATGCGCGATCCAATTCATTGCAGTGTATGAAATAAAGCGAAAATGTTAAACATTTTATTTTAAAGTGTTGGAACATTTGAGAAGAACTTTATTGAACTAAGAGTAAGACAATTTTCTGGGCCCTGGTTCAAATTAATTTATTTGCTTCCTGACCCAAACCTGTCAAGAGACTGGAACAGCTTAGTTTTAAAATCGTGAATGCCAAAGCTGCGGTACACTTTAACAAAATATGCCTCCTAGAAGATTTGCTGCCATCTTATACTAATATATATATATATATTATTACCTTTTGTTTAATATCCAAATGAACATAAACAATGTTCTTAAAAAGTAATTTATTACCATTCTGGAACAGTTTCTTATTTACTCTGTTCATTTTGATTTTAATCTTGGTTTTTGACTCTGAAGCACAGTTTATAAACGGGTGGCACTATATATATATTCAATGTCACCTAAAAAGTTAGAACAACGCTATTTAATAAAAATCGTGTGTACAAATTTTTATCAAATACCGATAATTCTACTATTTTTTTTTCTAAAAAAGTGCAATATTGATATCAAGCTTACAGTTTCACATCAGGCTAACAACTTAAATATACAATTAATTACAGCTCATTTGGTTTTTCAGATACTCGTATTCTGTTCATATATGCACACATACAAATTCATAAACTTATTTTATACGACTCAAGGAACTTCGAAACCTGTATTTCAGTTGGAAACTTGATATCAACATTTTGAAACAAAATTATCTATATTATGAAAGTATAAAACTTGCTTTTATAAATAATGCAAAATTATGGTATATGGGCCCATTTTAAACTGGTGGTAGGAGCTCGTTCACTTGTAACTTTCTGGTAGAGAGTCATAACCCAGTGCACTACTGAAACTCCATGAGAGCTACACGTAAAGTTGACATGAAACAGTTATTATTGTTTCATCAATGTTTCATTATGACATGAAAATACAAGTACTTTAATTAGAGAAGCTCGTAAATCCATTAAGGCACTATCAGGTTTAAATTCGGTACACTTCAGCTTTTAGAAAAATAAAATTTGGAAAAAAAAAGATTTCAGTCTGAACTAAAGTGTACTTACCTTTAGTTATACTTCGTTTATACCAATTATTTTGATAAACACAATGACGATTCTAGAAAAATTGAAACTTGATGTTTAAATCATAACTTCATTTACTTTTACTGAAGTTTTGTTGTTGCTATATCTGTCTATGAAATGAAATATTTACCATTTTATGATAAAAATATTATCTGGACTGAATTAACCACAAGTTTTAATTAATTATTGTAGAATGTTAGTATAGTGATAAATTGTTTTACATTTTAATTTTTAAATTAAATTTAACTGACCGGATATCCAAATAGTTCCTGTCACAAGAAATTAATGTTCTCCTTTCAAGCCTCTACTAAGGGAACTACATGACACTGCCATATGCCTTATTACTTATGCCCTGTGTACTTTGTCACGAACAATATTCTTACAAATCAATAATCAACATTTTACTTAGTCACGACAGTGTATTTATGTTCTACTAAACTTTAATTACAATATTTATTATAACTTTAGTACTTAATGAACAAAAAAATATACCTTTCTTATGATTTACATTTTTCAACAATTTAGAGTTATACATATTTATTTATTGAAGATAAAGTAAAAAAAGTAATGTAAAATCCCAACAATAATTGTAGTGTTCCAGAGATGGCCTAATCGATGTAGGCTCTGAATTTTCGAGTGATCATTACATTTAGTAAAAATTTAAATGTAAAATTTATACACTTAAAAGTAAAAATGAAGGATCACTGAATCACGATAAAATATTCAAAGCAGCACCTCTCGTGGCCCAGTATTTTTACATACTATTAAAAAACCTGATCATTTATTATTAAATAAGAATCAAACGGAAGGAATGTTAGTCTTGTTACAGAACATTAATAGATGATTACAGTCATTTTATATTTGACTATTTCGTTGTATTATTTCGGATATTTTAAATTTAGGTTAATTGGAACAGTAAATTATTAAAACCAAATTATTTAGTAATAATTATTTATTAATTATACATCTAAATATTTACAATGTCATTATAAATATTTACAAAATTATAAAATTAAGATTTAGTAAGCAATTTTTACATCTGTAGGTACTTCTGAGTGAGCATTAATGCTCTAAAGCTTTACTGACTCTCAGGGATGTCTGTTATAGTGGAAGGTTAGTCTTTTATGGTTTGCCTTAGTGGCCATGCCCTCCAGATGAACCAGTTCCCTTTGTGTGGTAAATGTATTTCGTTTTGTATAAAGGGACGGGGACGGGGTAGGGTTCTGGAAAGGGTACGGGTATATTTTTGACTATGTTAAATGGTACAGGTTTGTCTACAGGGATGGGGACTGATTTTTCTACCTGCACTGTGACAGTCTTTTCAACTGGGACTGGTACTGGAATCCTGACAGCGACTGGATGCGGGATTTGGACTGGAATAGGATGAAGAATGGGAATCTTTATTGGATGGGGAACAGCAATTGGGATAACTTTCTCTATTGGTATAGTTTTTGTTTGAGGAGTGATATGAGGATTTGGGTCTTGTTGAATTATGGTTATTTCATGGTCGTTTGCAGCACTTCCATGGCCTCCACTTCCAGCAGAATTAAATGAACCGCTGTTGCTGTAGCTTCCACCATAATTTCCTGATTGTCCCTTGAAGGATGAATCTCCAAAGGAGGAGCCACCTGTACTATGTCCTCCTCCAAATATATTATTCGAATTTACACTACCGCTTTTTAAACTTGCTCCACTAAAAAAGTGACCTCCTCCATTCATAACGGAATGACTGTTAGACGTTCCTGAATGTCCTCCTGAAAACCCTGATGATCCCTCATCTCCAAGATGTATTTCAGTTATTTCATCTATACTGCTGGGGAAGCTGAATCCTCTATTCTTTACATTTGCCCCGCCACCAAAGCCATGTCCTTGAGGAGCGCCGCTGAAATATCGGTCGAAATTGCTTACTGGAGCATTTCCTTTTAAGAAATTGGATTCCAAGCTATTATGTCCTCTTGAGAACCCTCCTTCTGAATTATGATTAAAACTTGAATCACTTCCATAACCACTGTCAACCACTAAGTTATTACCTCTGTGAAAACTATTACCTTCGTTAAATGATCCCCCATCTTTATTATCTCTGTGAATGTCTCCACCACTAGCTCCGCTGTAACTTGAACTACCTGAGCTTTGCCCACTATATCCGGAGCTCCCATGTCCACCATAACTAGCAGTATTACTAGCGCTTTGACCACCATAAACTGCACTACTCACTCCGTGTCTGCCGTAAGAATCACTGCTGGTAGCACTATAATCTGAACCATCTCCTCCTTTCCCGCTATAACCATAAGTTCCAGAGCTCTGTCCACTATAACTTCCACTTGTACTTCCATGCCCACTGTATGAGGCACTGTTAAAATTTTGACTATTATAGTTCATACTTCCTTGTCCACTGTAGCCTCCTGAACTACTTCCATGACTGCTAAAACCAGTATTGGTAGATACTTGTCCTCCATATCTTCCACCATGACTACTGAGAGAGTTTGATGGACCATAATTTCCTACGGCTGCGTTTCCTCCACTATGGCTATTTCCAGAACCATAGCTTCCATCACTATGGCTTCCACTTGATCCTTCTGAAGCAAATCTCACTTCAGTGATACTACCTCCAGCTGAGTTTCCTTGCCCAGAATACCCACTAGCACTTTTGATCTGATTATTACTTTCTCCATTGCCTGCAAAATGATCTCCATAGAATGATGCACCATTATAACTTCCACCCGAATAACTTCCGTGTTGATCCATAAAACTATTAAACTGTAAAGGGTTTCCGCCTTGCATTGAAGTTCCTGAGAATGGTCCATTACTTGGAGTAAAGAAGTCTCCAGCGTGTACACCAAACGCTCCAAAACCATTGAATCCAACCAAGTTGGCTTCGTTCATCACACCTCTGGCATTGCGTGTCGTCTCTGTTGTTGTTTCTTCAGATTTGCTTGTGCTATTTTCAGTTGCTGCACACAGCTGCAAAATAAGGATGAATGACACCTTGCACAGTACCTGAAAAAAATAAATGTCGTTGAGATAATGATAATCACACAAATATTCTTTCTTAATTGTTACAAAGAAATAATGGAGATAGCTTTTCAGTAATTCATGTATGAAATCACTAAATTATTAACTATTTAATATTCAAGTTTAGTTATTAACTGTTCAATTATTATTCAATTATGATTATTATTTAATTATTAATAAGTAATATTCAATGAATAGATATTTTAGTCAATTAATTTTAAAAAAGAAATGGTTAAAGCAGAAAACCGAAAATTAAAGAGCCCAACATATAAATCGGATCAGGGAACAGCTGGCTCGATACAAACATTCTACTTTCTTAAGGACAGCATCATCTGAAAAGATATCGTTTCTTTTTTTGATTTTGTAAAAATCTTTCAGTTTTCATTAAATTTGTAGTTTTGGCTTTTCATTTGATATTTAATAATTTTAAGAGTCATTTATAGGGAAATTTCCTTTCAGGCAAAAATTTAGAAAACTGTTCTAGAATAAGGATAAACTAATTTTTAAACAGCTTTGATTAACTTGATTAGTATATAAAACAAAAGCTAACATAATGTAGATAATAATTATAAAATTTGATATGATTAATCAAATTTTAATGGATTAATGATCTATATATTTAGATATGATTTTCAATTAATATTTATCATCAATCAATTAATAATAATTAATTGATATAATTCTATTAAATGAATAACAATTGTACGGAAGTGAAGTACAATTGCACTTATTGGAACTGGCAAAAGAACACCAAAATATAAAGAAATATGCATCACGTATTTTATATTTTATCTAAAATTATGGTAGAGCTTCACTTTAATTAATCTGCAATTTTAATTTAATAATTATTTATTATTATTAAATTATTTAATTTCATTATTAATAATAATTTAATTATTTGGTTAAATATGTGTATAATTAAAATTTATTCAAATTCAGATTTGTAATGACATGAATTTGAGGTTGTGTGGCGATTCATTCCATTTTTTTTAGAAGCTAATTACAAAGTCAATTTGATATTCTTTTTTTATCCATGAACGGATAAAAAGTCTTTAAGTTACTCTCTTAGATTGCTTCTTGTATTTTTCTATACATTAGTATATATTACAAGACTTCAGAATAAACAAGTGAAATAATAATATACGTCCAAACCAGTAAGAAATTAGAAAAAAGAATAAAACTTTCAACCGTAAGAAGCGGTTTTCGTCAGAGTCAAATCTGACTGAGATTTGTTCAGATCTCTCTCAAATCCTTTGAGATTTGATTCTGAGGAAGACCGCTTGTTAACGGTTGAAAGTTCATAGTCTTTTTCCTGATTTCTTACTGCGGTTTTGGATGTTGATTTTTATTTCACGTGTTTATTGTGAAATCATGTTTATATACGTGTAACATACAGAGTAAAGAAACATACAAACTCAAATTTCTTTATCTTTAAAGTGTGCTTCTTTACTCTGTTCGTTACTTTTATTTCGATTTTGAACTCGTATTGTGTACAGTTTGGATCGTCTTTCCGATTTTATAGTATATAAGAGAAAGTGTATAATAATACACTAAGAGTACTTTCTATGCTGCTCAAAGTGTATTAGTTTTCAGTTGTGATGTTTTGACTTCAAAAATTTGATTTTAACAATATATTAAATCTAAATATTAATTATAAAATTTATAATTCTATGCTTAATGGTTAAGTTGTTATCTAATCGTCAATTAAAATATTTAAGTATTAAATACTTTACTATTATGTTAAAAATTACTGTCATTTTTAATATAATATTAAAATATGATATATTTTTTCGCTTATTGGTCGGTTATAATTTAGATTTCATATTGAAAGTCCTGTCTTTGATTCGGTAAGGTAACCTGAAATAATTGGATCGATTTTCTCCGTTCATACCGCTCGATTCGTTGCAACGATTTTCTACCCCCTTGCTTCCTGTTCCTCTTCAGTTAGGAAATCTCCAATCCTTCATCTCGATCATGAAGTGGATTTATCTTAAGCTTTGTAAGCTTCAAATCGGACACGATTTGATAATATCGCAATACTTTCTTTCAGTGAACTCAATTTCAAACTATAGTTGTTTGACTAAACCAGAACTATTCAACCTTTGCTTATGGTCCTGGTCCCTTTGCTCGTATCATAGCATACATAAATCTTCAATTACCTAGAAAACCTAATTACGCATATGTCAATTTTGAAAACAATTTTTTTTTAAATAAAAATAATAAATGAAAAACTGCACAATAAAATACTTCCATTATTTCATCAAGTTAATTCAAAATATAATAATCTGTTTTAAACTTATAAAACTGAATTTTAAAATGTTCTAAATTTTACAATTTTTAATCCAAAATATCCTTTTAACAAAATTGAAACGACTAATTTACATTTAAAATAATAATTCGTAATGACCAACAAATGTCTGATATTTCAGTGCTAATGAAACGCCTCTAACTATATCTATTGGTTACGTGTGTCATTACTCGGTATAATTTTTTTTGCAAATATATGGAAGTGTAGCACTATAAATTATAATGTATTCACTCTTAAATCTGATATACCATCCGAATTGAATATATGCAAGTTGAAAGATACTAACTCAGTTTTTTGAAAAATCCGTCTTCAGGAGAAAGGGAGAGGCAACGCCGGAGACGCAACGGCAGGTAACCGCCATAATAATATATTTAATACACATGAATTTTGTATGAACCCTTTCCAACATACCATATACCACTAAATTATCTCATTTTGCTTCTGTTTACCCTTAGGTGTCCAACAGAACCACAATGAGAACTTCTATACTGGGTGATTGAAATCCTCACATAAACGATTACAGATATGAAATTTTCATATATTTTTGCCAATATTTAAGTCACGTTTGTAGGTATATTAGAAATGCTTATTTAATATATAATAAATATAATTTTCATGAGTTACCATCTTGGTTTGCATTATTAAGTTTATAAACACTAAAACAAAATGATCAATACAAAGTTTTTTTTTAATACCTTAGAGGAATTTGCAATAACACTGATCTAATTATCTAATTTTGAAATTTTAAAAAACACAATAATAAATAAATAAATATAAAAATACATCTATATTCAATAAATGAATAGTAAAGCTGCTGTTATATTTTAATATAACCAAATAAGCATCTATGTTAATCGAACAATATAGATGAAGCGATTTCTTAGAAGAAAGAAAGGAGTATTCCATTCAAGTAAACGGTGTTTTTATTCTTCTTTAATTTAAACAATTTATTTTTTAATTATCTCGTTTAATATTTTAATAAATTATTTTTTTATTAATTCTAATAAATTGATATTTAATATTATAATAAAGGCTTTCTTTATTTTAAAGAAATTTACATAATAAGTATGGATATAATAGATATGGTAAATTATTATTTCAATTAATATTTTTCATTATAATAATAATTTATCAAATAATAAATATTTATAAATAAAGGAATATAATTATTATATCAATGATGAGTCAATAATCAAATGAAGTCCCGGTAATTAATTTTTAATTTTATTCTGAATAATTGAATTTAGTATGCTGAAAGAATGTACTATTATGATATAATTGTTTCAAATATATTATTGAAGAGTCTTTGTACTCTTAAAATGCCTTCTTCTCGAAATGACACTTCGAACTCTCTTTCAACTTGTTCTGGAAACTTAAACTGTTAATATAGAAAATATAACTACAGAAATGATACTGCAAAATTCTAATAGAGTTATAAATGTATAACCCAAATAAAAATATTGATACGAAGAAAGTTTTATTCCAATTAAACTACAGAGAGAAGGAGACAATAACTTAATATCTTTGCAAATTCTTGATTATTTTGTTTTATGCAGCAAATAGTGTTTTATCAGGAAACTACGTAATGTTTTAATATCTTTTTCTATAGAAATATATTTGAGCAGAGAATATGTATACGGTTTTCTTGAATAATGTAGTTTAGATAATAAATGACTTCAGTACTGGTTATGATTTTAGCAAAAAATCTTCCTTCAAATTGAAGGAAAAACTTCTAGCAAGGCGTTCTGTACCTATGTTACAAATTCCTTGATATCATTCTGAAGAAGGTACACTGTTAATATTTCTATTTCATTAAATAGTTGTTCATTTCACGGGGACTTTTTCAAAAATTCGGAGATGATACATGATAATCCAAAATAGCATTAGAAATTATAGAATAGTCGAAAATATCATTATTACTACAGTGTTAAGTAAATGCCTCTGTATACACTACATTAACTGTCTGTCCTTCAGGTTCATGGAAGAACAAAGAGTTAGAACCTCTGACTCTAGGGTAAGCAAACTACAGGTGACCATGTGAGAAAAATTTTGTCTCACTCACTTCCTATGGTAGATAGAGTTTCCCCTTGCAACTTAGTAACCATCATTGCAAAACAAGTTTCGTAACATGGAATTTGTTACTGCTTCTAAATCGCAACATGTTTGGTGCCCCTACATTAAGTTTTTACTCATGAGCAGGCAGTCCAGGAACAGTCACGGAGTCATAAATTCAGTTGGATAATGAACTATTTCTTCATCACTAATCACTCTGTTTACTGACTTGTAAGTCCTTTCTTCGGCTTAATATAGCGTAACAACGTGTTTGTTGATTTTTCCTGCCTGACCATTATTAGAGGTTGAAAATTGCTGATGCGCAAAGCCATTTATTCTTAATAGATAGTAGATCTTGAATTCTGGGAAATACCTTGTCAATAAGTTATTGTTGGGAGCTTAGCTTAGACGCAAATGAAATTAAAATCAACTAAAAATACCTACTTTCTACGGCTGTTGTATATTTTCAAAATAAACATGTCTGTTTATCTAGTTAAACACGGCTTAAAAGTTCATAACTCGCTTGTACGTTGAATTCTCAATCAATTTTATGCTTAGATTTTAATCTACACATACAAAAATCTACTGCCAAAGTTTCAGCTCGTTTTGTCTTATGGTGGCTGAGTTTATTTGTGACTAATTTTTGTACTTTAAAGGTTCATATCTTCTGCGTTGAACTTCCAATCTATTCAGAGCTTAAATTTTAAGTTACACATACACGAATCTACTGTCAAAATTTAAGCTTGCTATATCTTATGGTGGCTGAGTTTACTTGTGACAAAATTTTGCAGACAGACAAAAATTTGTCAGTTTCTCTAATGTATGAAACGTAAAGATAACTTGAAATGATTCAGTTCTAAGCAATGTACAGACAAAACTTTTCTTTTATTTATACAGGTATATAATAACAAGATTTCACAAAAAACACGTGAAATAACAATCAACGTCCAAACCACAACAAGAAAGGAGAAAAAAGACTAGGATCTTTTAACCATAATAAGCGGTATTCTTCAGAGTCAAATCCCAACTAAACAAATAATATATATATATATATATATATATATATATATATATATATATATATATGATCAAACCACAATAAGAAATGGGAAAACAAGACTAAGATCTTTCTACCGTAACAAGCGGTCTTCGTCAGAGTCAAAAACCCAACCCGTTTTTAGTCTTTACCAACCCAAAATATCTTAGTCTTGTTTTCCCATTTCTTATTGTGGTTTGATCATTGATTGTTATTTTACGTGTTTATGTGAAATCTTTATATATATAACAAGAAACAGTCCGTTTGGATACGTTATCAAATTAGTAAAAGATAATAAGATGGAGGAACTTCTTTCAATATTTCAACTACGTCTTCATATGATGAATTATTGAATGAGTTTTGATGTTTAATTAATCGTTTGATATATGTATATGTATATATAAAATAAAAGTAAGTGTAAATCGGGGTTTTCGGTCAGTATTTTTTTTTCAAAAACAAACTTTCAATTATAAGTATATATATATATGTATATAGAAACTAGATTCACAGAATGAACACATAAAAGAAATCACAGAAACTCACTACTATATTTCGATATCCTAGTCATCAGGAAGATAGATTGGAGTCGCTCTGCTGACAGGTGACGATCCATCATTCCCTCCAAGGAGGGACTCAGTTGTTATGACAATGTAATCGAAATGTAATATTAAGTTTCAATGATTTCTCTTATGTGTATTCTTTCTGTGAATCTATTTTAAATAAAATAGGTTTCAAATGAAAAGGTTTCGTAAAATCGTTTCATTTAATTATGATATATGAATTGGGTTTGAGATATTTTATTTATAATATAATCCTCTAAATATCGTTGTTAATAAGAAGAATAAATAATTATGTAATCCATTACTGACTGAAGTTATTTTTTACATTAAGTATCATACCCAATATTAGTACAGTTACAATTGAAATAATATTTGCATGATGATGATAAATAATTGTTAAACTACTTCAATCATAGTTCTTTATAAATTATGATGTAACAAATGGTCTAGAGTATCTGAAACAGTTCCGTATTTCTCTAAAAGTTCAATAAGGAATATTTTTCACGGTTATTATATTTATTTTGGCATTGATAAAAAATAAATGCGAAGGTGGTTTCGAAGTATTGAATGTTTTGTTGAGTTACCAGAGTGACGGGTGCAAGAGTCTTTGTTGTCTGCCTTATCTAATAACCGAATAGATTACTTCAACTGACTCTTCTTTTGCCAAAACTCTTTCCTATTTTGGTTTTGACATATAAGATTTCTTAGAAAGCAGGAACGATGAAATATTTTATACAATAAAGAAAAGGGTATTTAGTTACACGTATTTAAACGGTTATCCTGATATGAATATTAAAATTAGTTAATACAAAACTAATATTACAGAACCCATACATATTATCTATTCACGAAATCATGATTTGGTTTAGCTTAAAATAAAGGACATTCATGATCGCCATGATAACATCACCAAATAAGATATGATCATTTTAGAGCTGCACCAACGAACAAGGCTTGTATCCAGATCGTTCAGAATAAGTGTGGCCGCCTTTTACCATAGCCAGGGCTCCTTGGTACGCCCGAAATTTGGATATTCACCATGATTTGAAAATGGAATCCATAGATAGTTACATCACCCAAATTACTACCAGTAAAGACAACAAACTACCTACTTATCCAAACCTCCTTGTACAAACTCTAATCCTGTCAGTAATCTTCTTCAACCTCACTGAACAATTACTTCAACTACTGACTATTTTATTCAACTCATGACTAAAAACATTGAAAGCTATGTCTAACAAGACCACATGACTGCGAATACGACGTCATTTATACAGACGACCAATTTGTAGTAGCACAGTAATCAAGCAGTAGAAGGCCTTTGGTCTGGTCTGTAACGACGTGCACTATAGTGCGCGGATATATTCGTTGGTCGTTGGTATGTGATCATGATGACCATCAATTTCCTTAACAGGGCTGTGCGGGTGAAAAGATTGGGAAACTAAAATTTACTATGCACACATGAACAGACATACTTCACGTAGCTTCATTGGGCTCTTTCACGTTTAGACTTTCGGTCATTACAATTGAACTGTCCTTAAACCCAGAGTGATGTGGACATATAAGTTGCAGATTTGGAACGCTTAATGTAATCCTACAGTATAATACAGTGTTTTTTAGTAGATAAATATGTTTACCTACTATTTGGACATTATAATACGACTGATAAATCGCATAAATAAAACCAAAACTTTAATTTAAGAACAGATGTAATCTAAATGTGCATTGTACAAGATATTTTCTAAAATTATTTGGAATTGATTTTTTTATGGTATATTATGCTTGTTTAGTTTTATATATATTTATATCGACGCACTATTTCGAAATGTAGTTTATTTTAATGAATTGATAAAATTTAAATATTTCGATTTTTATTATCATAAAAAACAAATGCATCAAATTAACACTAAATCTAAAATAAACTATTATAAACAAAAGTTTTAATATTCCGCAATGGAATGATGGAGGGAATTTTTACAAAAGAATTGATATTTGGAAAAAAATTCCAAAAAATATTTTCAAATAATATATATATATATATATATTTAAAAAGTAAATGTCCGATTTTACATTATTTAGTTTGGTAGAAAATTTTTCAAATTTACTAAAACACTTTTTCAAATCCAAGTTGCATACATCATGAATTAACTCACCATATTTCTTATATTATTCACTATATTGGTCGACATGTTTCGGTGCTCACAAATCACCATCTTCAAGAATTAAACATTATTAGTATAAGTAGGTAGTAGTATCACAAAGAAGGTAGTGGTAGTAGCACAAGTGTTTTAGTAAACTAGCAAAATTTTCTACCAAACTAAATAATGTAAAATCGGACATTAACTTTTTAAATGTATGTATCCAAGAAAGACTGCTCCCAACTTTTATGAATATATATATATTTGTAAAAGTTGGAAGCAGTCCTTCATTTAAACATATATTGTTAAATAACGCCCCATATTGGGCTTGTATCTGTTTCTTACATAATTTCTCCAGTTTCCGAAATTCCTTCCTCGTCTCTTCATTAAAACTATAAAGCTTCTCACCAATATTGCTAGTCGACATGTTTCCAATGTACCACATTCATTATTGTCCTGATGATGAATGTGACACATTCGAATGTGGTACATCACCAGTAATATTGGTGATAAGCTCTATAGTTTTAATGAAGAGACGAGGAAGGAATTCCGGAAACTGAAGAAATTATGAAAGGAACAGATACAAGCCCAATATGGGGCGTTATTTAACTATAGGAATATATGTATAAACAACAGTTCAAAGTTGAGGGTAGGTAGCACACAAAGTAAAGAAACACACAAACTCAAATTTTTGGGATAGTAACCAGCCGTTGCTCCTACTTCGTGTTTGGTCTCCCTTTCTCTTTTCTCCTGAAGACGGTTGCCCGAAAATTTGAGTTTGTAAGTGTAATTCTTTGCTTTGTGTGCTATCTATCCTCAATTTTGAGCAGATATTGTGTCCAGTTTGGATCGTTTTTCCGTTTATTAAGTGAATATATATATATATATATATATAGCATCACTACGAGTATGAAAAAAAGTATGTATAAGTATAAATATAATTGATTACCTAAAAGTAGCATATGTTTACGACAAACTTCACGATTGTTTTTGCCTATTTAAGGCTCTTGAACGTATTTTAAAATAAATTTAATTGTATTACTGGTAGTATTACCTATATAGTTTTCAAAATAATGTTAATTCTAGCAGTCGTAGTTTACCATTAGAAAGAGTAAATTAAAATTATCCTGAACTAGTTCACCTACTTTATTATCCCTATTTTATAATACATATCTAATTTATAATTATATTATCTTATAATTATCTTTATAATATAAATCATAATGCTAATATTCGTTTTGATCATATATCATGATTAGTTTTCACGTGAACTTAACCTGAAAACTCTACTCGATATTACATGTTTTAGGAGGTGCTTTTATTTTGTTGCAGAGAACGAAAGTGTTCTTGGAAGTAGATTCATAAAAGAAGGGAGGTGAAAAAAGCCGTCATGATTTTGTCGACGGTGCATGACACTGATAGGTTAAGTGATACAGTTGATAGATGTCTCCCAGACCCCTAGTTTCCTTTACTCTGCTCCGTCACTTCATTCCCTTATAACTTCGCAACACATATTCACACCTTCCATTATATTATCCAAAACAGTTTTTTTTTCCTTTTTATACCAGCATGTTGTTCGAAAGTGAGATTAACTTTTAGTAAAATTGGTTTTGGTAAATTACCTTTGGCAGTTCAAAATTTTCTCCTATGACATAATAGAGTATCATATTCACCTATTTTCACCAGTTCGATAAATAGTTACATCAGTAAACATTATCATTGCACCATGGTTACACAATTTTCATGGTGTTTTTAGTAAAGAACCTTTGGTAAATCTATAGTAATCTGACAGTTACAATATTATTTAGTAGCAAAATTTAAATTGGTGTTAGGAAATACTGAAGTTACTTTTCTGAATTTAGTTTAACACTAAATATTATATATAATACAGTTTACAGCCAAAAAGTAAGATTTCTTATATGATTGCGTTAAGTCTTATGAACAGACCCACGCCAGGAAGTGTAGTCACTGAATTGCTTCTTCCCTCTTGTGTTCCCTCCTGCATCTGTGTTATCAGTGTCACTGGTAATATAATACCTTCATTGTTGTCACTTTAAACAAATAAAATTAAAAAAAAAAGTCTTATGATTGCTTATACTTCTTTAATGTATTTTATTCTATTCAATCTGCTGAGAAGTAATATCATAATCAGTTTTAATGTAATTTATTAAAAGTGAATTGTACTATCATTGATAACAAATCCATAAATTAACAAGTCAAAATTCTAAAATTAAAGAAGCTAAAATATGAATGAAAAGGTTTCATTATAAAGTAAGAAATAAACAAAAATTTGCTGCCTATAAACTCTTATAGAGAAATCATATATTTACTTTTGTAGTTATACATTGTCCTGTTTGTATCCTCCGTATGAGCAGTTTTAGATACTCGTAAATCTATTGACCACTGTTTTTGCAATTAGTAGTATTACTACTAATTACTGCTATATTATATTATATATTACTTAATTTAACACTATAACATTCCTTTAAAACATTAAGAAATAATTCTAACAAAATATAAATTTTGTCTGAAGCAAGTTTGCTACCTGTCATACTCAGGTGTTCCGCTTAACTTCATAAATGTCTCTAGGTTCTTGTCTATGACTGGATCTGTTGGGTCTTCACTCTTTGTTCATAATTATGCGTTGTTCATGGATACAGTTCAGGTCATATATATATATATATATATATATATATATATATATATATATATATATATCAAAACTAAAGTTTATCGGGACTCTGTCAGTTCTTCAGGTTCAAATTAAACTCTCATTGCCAATGTTTCGGGTTTTATTTAAGAACCGAAGTATTTATAGGCAGAAGTTCTGCCTATGAAAAAGGTTTTAAATAAAAACCGAAACGTTGGCAATGAGAGTTTAATTTGAACCTGAAGAACTGACTGAGTCCCGATAAACTTTAGTTTTGTTTCTATTCCACTGTCGATACTTTTATAAATATATATATATATAAAGTGTAGTGTAGTGTAAACAATTTCCGGGAACAACCTACCACAAAAAAAGCTTCATATTTTTCCTTTGTTCCATTGATTTCGAGGTGAATTTTTTAACTGTAGATTTTATATTTATGTAACATTTCTGTTCATATATATTATTACTTATTTCTTACCATAACTAAAAATTATGACAACAAACTCTTAGTTATAAAAAACTATCTATTACTGATAGAAACTATAGTAGTTCTATTTAACACTGTCTTTATAAGAGTTTCATGACAACATTTGTCAAATGAAGTAAAATTATATCGAATTTTATTGGACGTAAGGTTAACTAGAATAAGAATAAAACTTTCAAATACCAAGTTAGTATTGAAAGGTATTTGTGGGCTAGAGGGTGCATATAACAGATGTTTTTAGCAGGTGACAGTAGGAATCTTTGTTTCACGACTAGTTAGGCACGACCGACGCAGTGTTACGGCCACTGCACTCCCCGTGGCCGGCGTCATCCTATATCAATGTTTTGCTTCTCCCTTGACCAGACGTCATGTAACCACCAATCAGAAACGCATGATCTGCTGTCTTTAAGACTTCCTACTTCCTAGCCAACTCTTGGATATATTTCTTACAATTGTCTACTACTAACTGATATACGTGACCACCAAACAGAACTAACTTCTAACTGTATTTCCCATCGCTTGTCTGGTGAACTTATAAATTCCCAATTTTATTTAAAAATGTGGTAATTGTGATTAATTATAATAAAAATTGTATATGCTTTCAAACTTGCATTCAAACATAAATTTAATGAATTGTTTCAAATAATTCATTTATTATATAAAAACTTACATATTTTCTTAACATATGATCAGACTATTTCGTATAATCGCAATCATCATATTAACAGAAGCTGCAATGATAATAACAAAAAAATTATCAACTATCTTTTAAATAGAATATATTTCATTGTTTAACGATTTCTTTAAATTTGGTACTAACATTATTCTCAGTTCCTACTCTTTTTGGAGTCTTCGAGAACTAGTCCCATAACTTTTTTTAATTTGCATGATCATAAAGCAGGCTTCCAATATTATCTTTTTCTTCATTATTTTTGCAATTATATCTATCTCGTGTTTTTTTAAGTTATGAAAGTTTTATAAACCATTTTTGTGAATTCTATGAATTGTTTACTTTTAGACATACTATTTAAAAATAGCCAGATAATAAAAGGATCTTGTTAATGTGTTAGCTAAATGTATCCTGCCTGGTAGATTCCGATTTGATTCACACTCTGGCCTCGATGTCTTCTCGCAAAAGATGGAAAAAATCTGAGCAAGTAGTCCCTCGAAGAGGATGTTAAGACATCGGTCGCAAGCCTCTTCAAGATACCTACTTTGAATGCACTAGTTAGGCAAAACATATGAATCCCAATGTAGAATCAACCTGGTAATGTGGCTCTACCATTGCCACATTACACATTGCCTCATTAAATAATAAATGAGCCAACTTTTCGCTCCTAGAGTAGCACTAAAAGGTGAAAGCATTTTAAGTGTGGGTATTGTAAAACGGAAAAGTATATCTTGAGTAATGTTGAGCCTATGGTCACCTCATTAGTTGTGCAATCCTAGTAGTATTTGCTACTTGTGTAGTACTTACCCTACTGGGGTAAATGGATAAAACAAAGTCTCCATACACAAAAAACAAGCCTTTTTATTCTATGCGTTACGAACACTTGCAATTGAAGTAGTGGAGGACCGAACAGTCTGACGATCACTTATATATTGAGAAGTGTAAATTTTCCCGAAACCTTTCTTGAATTTTTTTTTAAGGTTATAATAGTTTGTATAAACCATTTATATGAATTCTATCGTTAGACTGTGCTCGTTAGACTGTCTAACTTTTCCGGGAGACTGTTCGGTCCTCCACTACTTCTATTGGAACTATTCCTGACTGTGAGCACGAAGTGTTCGAAATGCGTAGAATAGAATAGCTTCTTTTCTGTGTGGAGACATTGTTTTATCTATTTACCCCACTATGGTCACCTCTTTTATTTTTACTATTTCTAAAGAAAGTTGTATTTGTTTTAATTATATATAGAATATATAAGTAATTCTCAAAGATTGTGAAGATGACAAAATCGGCAAATCTTACTGAATATTAGACATTCAGGGTAATCATAGTGTTCTGCATAATAATTTTGAGACAAAAGTTAATGTTCTCCGTCGAATTTCTGAAGAATAAAAAACTCTAATTTAAAACAAGTCGAATCTGTTTGCTCTTGTGGAAAATTAAGAAACAAGAATGAATCTGGGACATCTCAATTGTAAATGAATTTTCTGCATATGTGAATTCCTCTAGCGTGACAGAAATAGAGTGAAAGATCGGGACTGAACAATGCATTCTTCTAATGCCTTCTTTTTTATTCCATTACAAAATTGAAATACCATGTTTATACAGTAAAGTGTCTTGTTTTCTTATTTTAGTTTTCTTTTCCTGTATATAGTAGAAAACTCTGTGTACGTTGTCCATCAGACAGGACGTTAAGCCGTCGGTCCTGAGCCTATATGGTGTCAGGTACACGTTAAAAGTTCTTACTCTAAATGCACCTAAGTTGGGCAAAATTTAAGACTCCCATTTTATAATTAACCTGGTAATGTGGCTGACCTATTACTCAAATAGGTGCTAAATAATGAATGAGCCACACTTTTCGACTCTAGAACAGCACTAAAAGGTGAAGTCGACCATGTTATGTAAGACAAAGCCTTCCTAGCTGTATCAGGTTATATAGCAATGGTTTGTGAACCTGCAATTGGTAGGTTGGAAAACGGTTAATGAATTTGAGACAATTCGAGTTTATAATTACCATAATAATACCATCTTGTCAACATTCTTGCATTATTATGGTGATAGTTAAATATTTTATTATTATTGAATATTAACTTGCATACTTTCTAGGGTAAACGATTTTTAATCACTAGGAATGCCTAGTCCCTTCTTAAAAATTATTGACATCAATGAATATTCAAAAGAATTTTTAGTTTCTTAGCCGCGATTTTATTGTTATTTATGACTCTAAAGATTAACTTAATTTTATTTTTTTTCTATTCTTATTGTGGTTTAATTCCTCTATGTTTCTTTATGTACATTGAACTATATATATATACACTTTTTCGTTGGAAATACGATCCAAAATGGACAAATATAGTTCAATATAGACAAAGAAACATAGATAATCAAAAGAACACACTTACAGTCTCTAATTTTTGGTTTGAACCGACTTCAGGAAAGATAAGAGAGGGAAACCAAGTGCACTTCAGAGACGGTTGGAGACAACCCCGAAAATTAGAGAAGTGTGTTCTTCTGATTTCTCTATGTTTCTTTGTCTATATTGAACTATATATATATATATGAAGAAGCTAATTTGGTTGAAAGATTTCAGTCACATTTCTGCATTTTTTACTGTGTGTGGATATTAATATGTAAAGGTATATATATATATAATTAAAGTTAAACTATAAAACACAAAAAAGATACTAACAATCATGATAATCAATAATTTTTGATTTCTTGCCACCTTCAGAAGAAAAGAAGCAAAAACACAAGAGTAAGACGTGAAATGGTTTACCGACCGATAAAATATAATTATATGTATATATATATATATATCAGAATTTTAAATAAACACATGAACAAAGAGTCGAACAGATGGACTCCGACGAAGGCCTTGTTTTGGTTGAAAGATCTTAGTCATTTTTCTGATTTTTTACGGCGGTTGATTATATATGATATATATAATCATATATTATAATGAATATGACATATATTCATTACAATCTAATTTCAATTAATATACAGAAGTCTATGAGGGTTTAATTTTACGGAAGATTCATTGAACAATGACTATTATGCACTGCACGGGATGGGATAGAAATGCGAGCAGCCTTTCTGCAACTAATCACATTTACCAATCAGACCGAATCCCAGTTGCACCTGACCAGCAGTCATTTCTAGAGGATGAATGTCTAATATTTCCTTTGCTATTACCGCAAGTGAATGTAACTATTGTTTATAGTCCATCAAGGAGTTTTATAATTCTATTCAATCGAAATGTGTTCAGTCTATGAACAAAAAAGTAAGCATTGTCATGTTATAACATACTGGCTCATTTTGTTATATTTAAAATACTGAGTGAAGAGTCTGACAGTATTTTGCACCAAATATCACCAAAATATAAAGTATTCATTTCTGCTGTGGATTTCAGCGTGATCCACACAGATTTTAAGAGGTCCAGAAAACCTTAAAGGACTCCATAAGTAGAAGATAGTAGTTTATGGGAGTCTAAACTACTCAGTGGAAAGTTTATATATTGATGGATATATATTGATGACGAGGCGATCAAAATATAGTAGTGAGTTTCTTTCTTTTCTGTGTGTTCTTTATGTTAATGTAGTTTCTATATATATATTCTTATATTAAGGAAGAAGGCCTTTATTTATGCAAGTTTTGTTAGAATTAATGGTAATTTTGAGTTTTATACAGTGTGATCGTTTATTTTATTTTAATTTTTTAATATTCTTAAATTTTTGGAAATTGTTATGTTTATAAAATTGCATTTTAATTAATAAATCCTTGAAACTGGTTGATGGAGACCAAAACATGTTGGAGTATAGAACTAACAAATTTTGGTGAAATTTTGTACTTTGTTCCTACCTAATATAAGGGGAACCTATGTGAGAGAGGTGAAAATTGAGTCAAAAATGTCCAAAACTCAAAACTGGGATTAATTTTAACAAAAAATGCATATATATATATATATTATATATATACAAAGTCTCATGGTGATCACATGGTGAGCAATATGAAAGATGGCTTCTTATTACAGAGTGGATTGTTTTACTGTTATAAAAGTATAGTATGAATAAAAAATTTTTGTTCTTAAACGTGATTTCCTCCTTTCATATTTACACCAGTTTATGTAGCAAAGCAAAAATTATTCATAAATTTTTGTGATAAAATTCTTATCGCTACCAGTTTTAATTTCCTTCTTTTTTTTTTCTATAAATTACGTTTCACTTTTGTCATTACCTACTTGTTCTTTATTGGACTAGTTTAAGGTTTTAAGGTGAATTTTACAGAAAATTGAAGTTTGAAAGGTTATTTATGGAAAAAATTGATTTTGAATTAATCTTTACTAGAGATTTGTGGGAGGGTCAGTCAGAAGTTCATTTCTTGGACGGGATTCCAACCAACGATTGATTTTTTGATTAAGGCAATCAACTTTATCGATTACAAGAACTATATAAAACTTTATAGGTTGACTGTACAATGGGATGGTATCCTTTGTTACTGTGTTAAGACAAAGTTTCATTTATTCGGTATTATTATTGTATTAGGTATTATTATTATCATATAGCAGGAAAGGCTACACTTTGTTGTAAGTAACCGTGTGTTAGATATAACATCTGATGTTTTGCACCGTTGCCTCACGAATGTGCCTCGTCACTCAAGAGGAAACAGAGTTAAGTATGATTCTAGTCGATTGCTTTTTGCTGCATAACAGAATATTGCGAAAGCGGGAACTTCAATGTTTCATCTTCAATCAGAACTATAAGTTAAAAAATAAAAAATAAGAATAAAAATAATGGAACCTCGACTTATGACTGAAACGACATTCGAGTTTTTTGAGATATGAAGTGAAATTCCCGAGCTCAAAATCTAAGATAATATCACATCGCCTGCTCGTAGCAACTCACAGGAAATGATAGAAATAAATAGTAGCAACATTCCAATTTTTTAATAGTATTCGAATATATTTTCAATTCGTTAATTCCGTCAAAAATGTAAAACTGGAGAAGGTGAATTTCTTGTAATCGATAAAATTGCTTGGCTTGATTAAAAAATTAATCGTTGGTTGTAATCCCAGGCGAAGTAAGAATAAACCCTCCCACAAAGCTCTAATAAATATTACATCAAAGTGCACTTTTTCCCTACTGTATAACAGTACTAATAGTAGTTACAGCAAAATTAGAGATATTTCTTACTTTATAAAGTTATACGTTTGTGTATACTTGTGAAACTTACATTTAAAATGGTTAAATTATTTTTGGAATAATAATTATAAAGTTTTAAATCCACAGGCTCTTTCTTTAGCAATTATAGTATCATAGCTTTTTGTAGCACATACACTTAATTTCTTGATTATATTTCATCTGGTGTATTATTGTTGCGTCTGATTGGCACACTACATTCGTCAGTCTCTAAGGCAAAGTATCAAATTAAAACACCATTTTTATTTATCCACATATTCTTACTAATGCATTATGTTGATTGTTATCATCAATTATTTATACATTTTTTCCTAGAATTAACGATGTTTGAATGTTTTTGGGCGTTTGGAAGGTATTACTGTGTTTCATACTATTTCTTACGCGATTGTTTGGACTAGTGAGCAATTCAGCGTCCAGTGCTTCTAGAACGAATTAAACTCGTATGCTGAGGTACCAGTGTACCTTTTACTAGCATTTATTAATATGAATTGTGTATATACAGTATAAATTGCCAAATTTTTTAAATAATTTTTTTTGCGATATTAGATTGGCATGTAAAAAATTTTGATATTGAACATAAAACTGATTGATTTTAGGCAAAAATGTTTACTCAATTTGCAAGATAAATTGCAAGAAAGAGAAATTCTCAAAACTTTATAAAGTTCTTTAGTAGAATAGAAGCCTCTGCAATAATTGCCTTTCTATACAATGCCCACTCTTCTGAGGCTTCAAAAAAAAAAAACACACAAAAACAAGCAACTGTTGTAAAGCTCAATATGATCTTGAGTATGTCGATCTCAACAATCGTGACTGAAGATGATCGAATTATTCGAAGCAGTCGGTCATATCATGGCATGTTGAGGGTCTAAGGTAGTAGTTCAGCATGTGGCCTCGTTAGTGAATATTATTAACCAAAGCTTGGCTTACTTATTTATTGGCTTTAATTGCATGTGAGACTTAAACGTGTTCCTGAAATAAAATAATTTTGAACTAAACGACAAAAAATATCACAAACTATTCTCTAGTTTTGTGAATTACTATTTACTGTTTATTAATCCTTCGAAATTATACTGTGTATTGTTTAAATATAAGCAATGCTTCATTATGGCAACAATGCGATTTTTTCTTTTTATTTTCTTTTATGAGAAGTAGGTAAGAGGATAGAAGGTGTCTTCCCACTATATACAGACAAATCTCAAGAAGAAGAAAACATGGCTGAAATGCGATGTTTTCATGATAAAAAATTTGTAAGTACCATAAAATATACTATGTGTTTTAAATAATAATCTTTCCCAAGTATTTCTAATCTTATAATATCTGTCAAATAATTCTACACGTGGTATACAAAAGTAAAATAATTATGAATAAAGAAATGTGTTAGTTATTGAAAATTTTCAGTATGTTCGTCACACCTCACACATTGTTGGGTAGTGCTCAATCAATACTAGCAATATGAAGAGGGTTTTGAAGGGTAACAGAAGGGAAAGTGTACCCAGGGTGGCATGGGTCAGAGGCAGCATTGAAATGTGTTTGTGGGGAATAAAATATAGCAAATAGAAAATAAAAGTCAACAACATTCTGGAGCTTAGAATCATATAACTTAGTATAAGAATCTTTGAGCGGTGAGACATTTCCTTTAAATAACGATAATTTTAGCGCTTTAGGTCGGTACAGGAATCAGTGGACACCCCAAGTTTTGGGTGGCAAAACTTGGAGGTGACAAAAGGGCAACACGTTAAATCGTCGGCCTGATTTGATCTTTTGGTGTAATGGCTGAAAAGCTAAGGTGCACAGCGATCAAAACACGTACAGCAATCAGTATATTGAACCTCCATATTTATGTAAAAGTTCATACGCGATTGCTTTAAGTTACTCCAGAGGATCAGAATTTGAACAGAAACTTCGCTAAAGTAGTTGAGAACTTTTCTTTTTCACAATTTGCAAATTAGACAATATATTTTCCAAACAGTTATAATTTTTCTCAATTTCAAAGTAATATTAAAATTCGATAAAACAGTCTTTTAAACTCATAGATAATGAAAAAGTTTCCATTTTTACCGGTATAAAAGTTTCATAAAAACTGATTTAATAGTCTGAGCTGCTAAGACAATATGCTGCACACATTTAAATATCAAAAATTGTTAAACAGTAAATTTAACAAACAGAACGCAGTTTTTATGGAGGTGCGCAAATAGTTTTTGTGCTTGTGTTTTTAAAATCATGAAGTATCACGAGCAATAATCTTACGTGTTGAATTTTATTAATTACAGTAACTAATTTTGTGTATATATTTTATCGAAATTGATAATAGGTATGTCTCAATTATTATTTTTATGGGCTGATTGTTATATCTATCTATATATCTATAAATTCCGATATAATACCGACTGATCAGAAAAATATCCTAAACATATTGTACGAAATGTCAAAAACATTAACTCCATTTTCTGTAATACACCATAGGAGGACTTCCTTGTATATTATTAAATACAGTTTCCTATATATTGGCAAAAAATATTTGTTATATTCAAATTATTTTATAACTATTAACCAAGAGTTACCTTTTTTATTACTCTTTTGAATCTTTTACTCTATTCTTTGTTCGCACTTTTGTTTTTTAAAACTATATGCATGAAATGTTATAAGATAAGAATCGTTATATCTTTTGAAAAGTTATTTTGTTTCAATTAATCAGTAAATATATTCCTACTAAATTTTGCTTCTTTGAAGTTGTTGAGGTTTATTTATATATACATTACTTCTTTATGGTGTTAACGAATATTAGCAGAAGTTAAAATGTATATATATATATCAATGATCAAACCACAATATGAAATGGGAAAACAAGACTAAGTTCTTTCAACCGTAACAAGCGGTCTTCATCAGAGTCAAAAACCCAACTGGATTTTGATCATTGATTGTTATTTCACGTGTTTATGTGAAATCTTTATATATATATTTGTAAAATTTGGGAGTAATCCTTCATTCAAACATATTTGGTTGAACAATTGACCATATTTTGCTGAAGTCATTTTTTCTCCAGTTTTTCGAAGTTTCTGAATAATTTTTTCTTTCCTTCATCGAAAACTTGGAGAATGTTAATTAGGGTGGATCAGATATGTTTCGACTGTCTTTCAGTCATCTTCAGGGTAATTATAAAGTTTTATAATTAAACTTTATTAAACAGGGTAAAAAAAACTTTATAATTACACTGAAGATAACTGAAAGCCAGACGTAATATATCGAATACACCCTAATTAATATTCTTCAACGTTTGGATGAAGGAAAGTAGAAATTATTCAAAAACCTTTAAAAACTGGTGACAAAATGACCAGTAAAATATGGCCAACTGTTTAACGAAATATCTATATCTATACATATATCTAAATATATATATATATATATATATATATATATATATATATATAATGTAACTATAATTTGCAGAAACATTCTTGTTAAATTCCCCTGTCTTCCTGAATTACGTTTTCATTATTGCATCTAAACTATATAACATACTTAGTTGCACTCTACTGACAGTAGGAAGTATGTTATCTAGTTTAGATGTAATAACGAAAAATTTTTCAGAAAGTTAACAAGAAGTAGTTTCTGCAAATTATGGTTAACGTTTTAATAATATATGTTTACAGGAAGTGCTGTTACCAAAATTGACAAATGTATATGAAAAGTTTTTAGTGATAACTACACAGATATGAGATACCATAAGTTATAATATAATTGAATTTATATTTTAAAACTCACAAGGTGTTGAGGAGTCATTTCTAAAGGCTGCGAGATGAATTCTGTGTGAAGGATGACTGTAAACAAACACCAGTGACTGAGGATCTTTATATATAGTTAGAGTAGGGGTAACACTTTCACCCTCTCCACCCCGTGACGTCATCACTACCCTGACCCAGGACACTGTCTCACCAATCAACCCTTACACAATCTGCCTTGTATTATTATTAATCAAAAGAAACATTTCAAAAGCTGAAGAGAAAATAGTTTTTGCTGCTACCTGATAGTGACTATATATGATTATACATAAAGCTGTTATTTAATGTGTAACTTACCAAATGTTGAAGAAAAAGTATAAACATGTAATAAGTCAATTTCAAATAGTTTGGCTAGGAAAGATTAATTCAATCAAAGTAATTTAAAAAACTTTTTTGTACATTGCAATTTCAATACAACCCTTTTGACCCGAAACAGAATTCAGTGTCACATTTCTCCGTTTTAATTTTATTTTCATATGAGGATATATTCTATTATTGAAGTCATTAATTTGGGAAAGTTCTTGTTACATTGAGATACTAATCGTTGGAAGAAAATTCAAATAGCTGGACGGTTATAAAGGCCATGATTATAATTTTAATCTCTGCTTCTGACTCACAAGATATGCAATGATTTATTGTGTGGTATTTACTCATGATAATAATAAGAGGAAATAACAATCAATCTTTGCTCACAATATTTTATCCAACGTTGACTTGTTTCGAACACTTGTGTTCATCGTCAGGTTACATCTGACTGAGTAAGAAGATCTGGATTGCTGACACAAGAATGTCCTATGACTACTTGTACACTTCACATCCACCTTTCTGAAGCAGATGTAACCTGACGATAAACACTAGGTATTCCAAACACATCAGCGTTGAATAAAATCTTTTGTGTGGAGACTTAGTGGTTCTTCTCCTTATTCTACTCCTGATTGTGATAGGTCAAATAGGTTTTTAAATATATGAATATAAAATATAGTATATACAGGGTGAACCAAAACTGGGTGGACAGAAAATTATAACATTTATTTAGAGATTAGCTATACATGCAACCGTATCTATTAACAGAATTATTACTTTTACAATTTAATTTTATTGTGAACAAAAATACAAATGCTTTAAATGTTATCAACGACCGTGTTTAAACTCACAATTTTACACATCTTTGAATTAAAGTCTGCTTCTTCTGTTTCGACAATCTTTTTTGCACAATTTTGTCTGCGTGTTCATTTCCTGAAATGTATCTCTTATTTTAAATCTTCCACATTTCTTGATTTTCGGCTATAAACTTTGTCCTTCAGTTCTTCTCCAAAAAAAATCATATTAGGGTCATTTCGGTGAAGGTATTGATAAGAATCAATTATTGTTGTTGAAAATCAATATAATTTGTGAATGTGATAATTTTGTCACTGTTATAGTAGGATTTATAAGTAATCACTGAATAAATGTTGTCATTTACTGTCCACCTACTTTTGGCACACCCTTTGTATGTAATTGTACTTCACATATCATAGTGCACATAAATTGCAGGATAATTGAATAATCATTTCTATATATTTATGGAAACCCATATAGAGGCATATTTTTTTTATTAAATCGAAATGTCGCAATTATTTTTCTAACTCAAATAGTAAATGCTCATTTAATAGATTTATTTATTCTCTTTTTTTTTCTTATAATATTTGCTTACAATATACAAAAAAGTAATCAATGGACTTGAAAGTTTTCACTGGATTTAAATCACACTTTAACTTTCAGTTTTTTAAAATAAATAAATTATTAGTACTACTTTTCAGTAATAACAATACTCTAAAGCGGTGGTCTACATCCTTTATTTTTTTTACCACAATTGGTTGCAAGTGAAATATATTTCATGGACCAGCTTTCAAGGTATGCTGAATGAACATTAAAAAATAACATCGTATTATTATGAAATTCCGTCATACCTCGTAAATCGGTGTTGCAGCCGCCTGACCGGTTTCACATGTGCATCTTCAAGTGTTTTGTTAATTGCCCAAGTTTCCTGAGTATAAATACCTGTTAAACACATATATGGCTACATTTCCTATAATTAATTAGTTTTATTTTATCGATTATCTGTTTTTACTCTTTTACGATTTAAATCATTATTATCAATTTAACAGTCATATTTGTAATTTTATTGTTGGTTTAGATTGTATTTTTCTGTGGAAAAAGGAAATTTTAATTGTGAAAGAATAAAAAAAGATAATAAATAAAGTAAAACTAATATTAATAATAAGAAATTTGGATATATATTGGCATTACTTGTTTAATATGTTCCCAGGTTCCTTCTACGATTATTAGTCCTACTGAAGATGCACATGTGAAAACCTGTCGGGCGGCTATAACACCGATTCACGAGGTATGACAGATTTTTATAATTATATAATTTTTAATATCCTCTGTGGTACCAACAATTTGCATATCAGAATTAGTAATAATACATTCCGTCATACCTCGTAAAGTCTCTGTAAAGCTCGACCGGTTTCGGGTCCGCCTGGATCCCATCTTCAAGAGCACCTAACTGACTGTGTGTGTTGTTTTCCTATAACCTACCTATATATAGTATTTACATTGTGTAATCAGTGTTGTGTGTGTAGGTATTTTTTTTTTTTTTTTTTTTTTTTTGTCAGTTAGGTGCTCTTGAAGATGGGATCCAGGCGGACCCGAAACCGGTCGAGCTTTACAGAGACTTTACGAGGTATGACGGAATGTATTATTACTAATTCTAATATTACTAACCTCAGTGGAACTAACCCATTAACTATAATTTGCATATCATATAAAATAAGTTGATCATAAATATATGAAAACAAAGGAGAAAGTCGTTTATTGATTGAAATGTAAAAAAAAATTGTCTTTTGCTGTTTTTGTTCCACTCAAATGACAGCCAATATAAATTAAAGATAAACATTCCTATTTAAATAGGAAAAATAGGAAATTTTTAAATAAATAAAAAAAATTTTATCTTTTTAAAAATTAATAGTTAATTTTTATGCTTCATTTAGTTTTATTGCACCAAAAAGATCATACTAAGGGTGAAACAATTGAGAATATGGCTATATTTCTAAATAAAACATATTCCAGTCTCTGGTAACCAATAAAATGTAAATATCATTGTATTTGTTTGCGAGTGTGCTGCTATTAAATGACAAATGTAACGGTACTAGTCCGTAAGAAGGTAGATGGAAACCATTTTCTAAATTGTTATTGATTTTATATAAATTATATAAAAATAGTATATAAATACATGTATTTCTCATTAGTTATTCGAAAAAGTATATAAAGATATACTTCTGTTTATCCCATCCAAACGACCACAATTATAGATTTTTTCCCTTGTATGATATCTCAGCGTCAAGTTACACTACCCAGGACACCAGCTTTACTTTTATATATTGGAAGCCAGTGTATTGAACACAATTATGAGTAGTGATATATAATGATTTAGTAATCTATAACCCAAGATGAGCTAAATATAAAAAAATAACTGTTGCTGAACTACATTCAAATATAATTGATATTATACAATAAGCAGTGCTGTTTATAGAATTAGAGAATCAAGAGCTTTCGTTTTCGCTAAGCCTCTATGGTCGGCGTGCAGGCCACCGTTAATACTGGAGACCGTGCCGAACCAATTCATCACAGAGAACAATCTCAGCTTTCTGCATGTATTCACACTTAAAGCCAAACTAGTTTGATCAGAAGACCTTTTCGACGGCCGATTTCTTTTTACTCAGAATTGTTTTTCTCCGTAGGTTCTAGTTTTTCATAATAATATGCATGTTTAATAATTTGTTTTACTTCCAGTAGTGTCTTCTTTCCTGCAGTGATGGTAAAAATTTAACAGTTTAAATAACGTAGACTGGAATATTATAGTGTAAAAACATTTGCATAGGTTCTTGGCACCAAGGTAACCCAGTGGGTTGTATGCTAAACTCTAGAATGAAAGATCCCGGGTTCTCACTCTTGCCTCGATTTTTCCAGCGGGAGGCGAAACAGTGAGCACGTCGTCCCACAGAAAGAATGCTAAGCCGTCAGTCCCCAGCCTCTACGATATCAGGTACTTATTGTTCCCTACTCTAATCACACTTGAGGTAGCCAAATTTAGGACACCTAATCTAGAATCAACCCGGTAATGTGGCTCTCCCTTTACTAAAATGGGTGCTAAATAATAAATGAGTTATACTTTCAGCCTCTAAAACAGCATAAAAGGTGAAAAACTATAAATATACGCATGGGAAAACCAATAAGCAAAAAGTTGTTGCACAGTTATTCTGATGTAAAAATAAGTTTTATTACATATAATAGTTCTTTCTAGTCACTAAAAATCCTTATTCTGTCAAAATTACTGTTCTAATTTGATGTTATAATATTAAAATTTTTACAAAATCATTATGCATAAAGTAATCTTTATTCCCAATCAGTCCAACATATTTTCATTTAAAGTTTTCAAAATTTCTGGAATCTTCAAATAAATCATGTAATTCACCAAATCTTTTTCATTTCCCTACAAAATGGAAAATGTGACATAGACTTTTCCAAAGTTACGAAGAGCTGATAGATGCGATACTGAGAGTTGGTTTTCATCAAAATAAACAGTAGCAATGACTCTAACTTTAAATTTTCTTAAAAATTCTCATTTCAGGTTGTTTTAATAAAACATGTAACGTTTTTTAAGACTCATAACTTGAAAACGTGATACATTTCCGAATGTCCACTATCCACTGATTATCAACATTAGAACATAAGGCTTCAAACCTTCTCGTAACAGTTGATTTGGACAGTTGTAATTTTTTTAGGCTGGACAGAACTTATCTTTTTATTTATTTTTTTTAAATTGGTAGATAAAGATTTCCCCGTTTAAATAAATGTTCAATTTATTTACCCACATTGGCTAAATATTTTTCTTTGCTTTTTCTGGTAATTGGCCCAGTTTGCATAAACTAAGAGTTTCTGCTGGTTATTTATTTTCTAATATGAAAAATTTGTTGTACTTTTTTTTAATAAGGAAATTTTATTTTTAAGCAGTTTCAGATTTCGGAATTTTTTTGGAAATAAAAATAATATTTAAAATTTGTAAAATTCTAAATATTTTTCTAAATTCTTATGAAACAATCTAATATATCGCTCAGTGATACTTTATTCCCGAATAATAGATAAAACATTTTATATTAAACAAAAACGGCTAATATATGGCTCTATATTATTCTGTTAAATTTATACACTGACCAACAAATCACGAAGGATACCAATTGTCCATATAATTTTTGATATTTTTCTACTTTGTAGTAATATTTTAACATGTTTTAACAAACTTTAAAGCTAAAACAAAGTTCATGCTAGATATCAATTTGAGAACATTTTAGCAAAGGTGAAAAAAATTGCAAAGAATATGTAACAAATATAATGACTTTCAATGGTCTACTGTTAAGGGAAGAAACAGGCAAAACGTAGCTTACAACTTTGATGTTTTGTAATATAGAAATTTAAAGGAAACTCTAAATTTACATTTACTCGTACTGAAAGTTTTACAGGTTACGTGTTTGGACATCAGTTGATGCATTCTGTCTAGTCTTGTAGTCATTGCTTTTAATACTCCTAACATTGTGTCGGAAATGCTAACCTAGTCTGCATTATCTTGGCAATATGCACGACTTCTGCTTGCTCATTTTTATGTCGATTAAATTTCATACAACAGAATGAAACCGGCACGGTAAGATAGATCATGTATGATCTACCTTCTGAGGAACTTTACAGTGAATGTTCATTTAGATGAATTACTGTCCATTTTGCAGAACTGGGTTCAATTCTCTTTCCCTCTTAACATTTATTTCTATATTTTATTTCTATATTCAAGTTTACGATCAACTTTAAAACTACAGAAAAACACCGATAAGAGAGAGAATCAACCTGCCGTCTTCTTAACATTGGTTTTGAAACCACAACTATAACAATGGATAGTAGTAAAGTGAAAAAGTAACTGATTTTAAAGTTTTGAATACATTCATCATGTTAGAACCACAAAAATTAAGAGATGATTGGAGCCATCTTACCTCGCATTCTGATGGTCAAGTCGTTCTACTGGTTTCAGACTTCCCTATCTCAAAGTATAACTTCGGTGTTTTGGTTTAAGATGGATGAAGTCTGGAACCGAATGAAGACTACAATATCTACATGCAAGGTAAGACGTCCAATTGATTTCTTACTGTAATCTAAAGGTTTTAATAAGTTTAGTAAGCAATTTTACTTTACAATAAAATTCATTAAATACTGTTGGTTTTTAATTAAGTTTTTTTATATATCCAGCAATAAAATGTCCTATTAAAAAATAATTATAAAGAGTTTTTTTTTTAGTATGTAACACCATGGTCCTTAAATGATACTTTCAATGTACCCACTCTGGACCTCGATTTATCCATGTGGGAGCTGAAAAAAGCTGAGCGTGTCGTTTCTCGGAGTGGATGTTAAGCCATGGGTCCCGAGCCAGTACGATATCAGGTAGTCGTTAAAGACCCCTACTCTAAATACACTTGATTTAGGCAAAATTTAAGACGCCCAATGTAGAATCAGTGTATACGTGGTAACAGAAAGTGTCAGTTTTCAGACTATGTGTTTTCCCGTGCGGGAGACTGCCACTGCAACCTAACCTAATCTATAAAAAAAAATATTCTGATGAGCAGGTAATAAATACAAAAGAAGAAATTTAATAGTCAAGACGGCAGACCTCTTTCACAATGGATACTTGTTTACCCTTAGTCTATTGTTCTAATTTCACTAAACTGGATACAGAATTTGCTGAGTTACAATCATTAACCTCAAGTTAAAGACGCTTCACTCGGAACATGTTACAGATTGTAATGTTAGCATTGAATTGTTTTTTTTTTCAAATAATTAATAATAAAGAAGTAGAATTATGCATTGTGAGGACAGCTTTCTTATGCGGTTCATCTGAAGCCAGAAACAACGGATCCCTGTGACTAGACGTTTCGTTGACTCTCTCTAGACATGTATTATGTTTTATATTATTATTAATATGTATAATGTATATGACATTATTTATTATGATTTAATAATATGAATATCGAATGTATTACGATTAATATTAATATGTATTACAAACGGTGTGTGTTAATATTATGGCTAATATGATTACAGTTAATATGATTTTGATTAATTTGATCATGAAAATACATATAATACATAATGAATATGTATTATGACATACATTTAAATAAAATTATTACGATTAATATGTAATATTTTAATATATTGCATTTAATATTATATGAATAATATGTATTATCATTAACATCTAATTGTGATTAATATGATTATTAGTTTGGATTTTGATTAGTATTAATACGTAATATGATATATGTCAATTATTATTTCATTTTAATGTTGAATATATATATAAACGTTTCACAGTAAACCATAGACACAGAATAATGATACGAACACACTTATAGTCTCTAATTTTTGGTTGAACCTCCATCAGGAGGGTAGAGATAGTGACACCAAGCGCGCTTGGGAAGCGACAGTTGGAGACCCAACGTCGGTGGAGACCAACCTTTGCGTCAAATTTTATTAACATTTGAAAGTGCTGTATGACTTATAAAGTGATTACAAAATGTTATTATCATGATATGTGTTACACGTGACACAAAAATATTTCAAAAAAATATATCCAGGAAAACAAAAAGCGTCAGTTAAGTAAAAATTATTACGAATGATTGATTTGTTGGTATATTTTAATTTTAGTTTTATTAATAGTTATGTTATTATTTTTTTAATAATATAACTCATAGCCTCTGTGGTAACAAGTTGAAATACCGTTGAAATTATTGTTGTTTCTCAATCTACACTGAGAATCTACTGTTGATTGCATTTGTTATAACTATTAATTCGGGTTTGGGGATAATTAATGAATACAGTACAGCAGTGGGGCTAGAAAAATACACTGCTGCATTCAATCACTCTGAGAGGTTTATCACCTCAGCAATTTGCCGCTAGCATATTTAATTCCAAACGACACGAATAACTTATATACAGTTACTCTTTTTTATGACTTATACTTTTATAATTCTGTCGTCACAAGTTTGCCAGTTGTCAATCACGTAATTGTCACGTGTCTGTCACGTGATTATCACGAAATTTGTATTAATATGTGTCTGTTACGTGATTGGTAATTGTCTCACGTGATTGTCAAATACGTACGTGTATGTGTGTGTGTGTGTGTGTGTGTGTGTATGTGTGTGTGTGTGTGTGCGTACGTGTATGATTATACTTAAACTGAAAACTAATAAGTTAGAATAGAAAGGAAGTTATTCATTCATCACTTCTTTTGATTGTACTTTCTTTCTTACCACAAAACCTCTATCATTAGTAAACTGGATATAACATTCCAGACAATCGTATCAATGTCCTCCTACTCTTTTTACTTTACTATAAGTAAAGTATAGTGATCGTGAAAAATTCGATCTCGAGATTTTGACGGAATTACATGTTATGAGGTCCCAGAAGTCGTTTTATGACGTTTTTACGATGATGTCTGTGTGTGTGTGGGTGGGTGGGTGCGTGGGTGGGTGGGTGCGTGTGTTAGCATTGCTTGTTACCACGCTACGGTCCAGAATCTTTGATGGATCAAGTTGATATTTTACACAAAAATGGGCCTCATAGGGAAGAAGATCCCTATTGTTTGGGAAGAATTATGCGTGATGGGAAAGTCACTTTTTTTGCCAATAACCGTTTTTTTTTTAAACATTTTTTTCTCCTAAACTAATAACCCTAGAGTTTTGAAATTTTGACATTATCTTTGAGGTTACAAATGGAACAAACGAAAAATATATTCAGAATTTTTTAAACAACGGGAAAATTTTTTTTTTCAATAAAATGTAAAAATTTTGACTTATTATTCAATCTCAAACATTGTGGGAGCGATACAAGCCATACTGTTTGACGGATCAAGATTAAACTACGCCTAAAAATAGAACATTATATGGAGAATGAGTTGAGATATTTTTTTTCGAAATTCCATTCGCTAAAGGGGCGTTACAGTACGATTTCTGTTATCAGAAAATGGTTTTTTTTTTGACGCTAATCGGCTCATTAAAAAATAATGAAAATTTGACCAAAAATGGAACGAATAATTAGCAATTCATAAAAAAAAATCTGGAGTGGCCTACACTCTACTTTACTATAAGTAACTCAATGTCAAATTTCTTGAGTATATAAAACATAACGTATTATTTAAGCATAACATAAATATCTAAATGGGATATAATTATTAGCATTGCATTCGTGAGGTAGTACAGACAGTGATTGAAGGACATATCAATTTATAAGCTTATTTTTGTACATCACAAATAATTTATTATTTGCAAATAATTTCATTAGTATAACTACAGCAGTAATAACATTTTTGAAAAACCAATGTGAACATTTCTTGAAACGAAATATTATCCTACAAGAGAACATGGCTATTGTTCAAATAGCCAGTAGATTTCTTACATCGTTTACTTGACATCCTTCTACATTGAATATTAATGTAAAATTTTCAAATTAGAAACAGTAAAATACCCTTTTTTTCTCTGAAAAACATCTTAAACAGCGAAGAAAATGTTGTTTTAAGGTGATTTGTTAATTAAAGATGTACGATAATTACAGTTATTAATCTCTAAACGAAAGATTTATATTTTGAATTATCTTTTACATTTTTGGTTTTTAACAGAATTATTATACTGGGAATTTTATGGCTTCTTAGTATTTAATAAGATCATTTTCCTTCCCCTTTGTCAAATAACATATATACGAATTTTTTTTTATTGAGTGTTATCATTTACCTGCACAATATTATTCCTCTTACATCTCTTATAAGTCAACAATATATTTTCATTTTTCCATTAGAAACATCAATTTTATCTCAGTGGATTTGCTCAAAAAATTTCTAAGTCAATGTAAACAATGTAAAAAAATACAAAAAATTCGACAAGTATAGCAGGTGATCTCTTAGTCCAGGATAAACAAAGAGTTTTTATATCGTTATTGCTCTTTTCCGTAATTGAAACGTTATGATTTTTTTTTTATGAATTGATAATTTTTTGTTCCATTTTTGGTCAAATTTTCATTGTTTTTTAACGAGCCGTTTAGCGTCAAAAAAACATTTTCTGAAAACACAAATCGTACTGCAACGCCCGTTTAGCGAATGTAATTTCAAAAAAAAATATCTCAACTCATTCTCCATATAATGTTCTATATATAGACATAGTTTCATTCTTGTCCGTCAAACAGTATGGCTTGTATCGCTGTCACAAGATTTGAGATTGAATTATAAGTCAAAATTTTTACATTTTATTGAAAAAAAAAAAATATTTCCTGTTGTTTTAAAATTCTGAATATATTTTTCGTTTGTTCCATTTGAAACCTTAAAGTTGATGTCAAAATTTCAAAACTCTAGGGTTATCAGTTTAGGAGAAATAAATGTTTTAAAAAAAAACGGTTTTTGGCAAAAAAAGTGACTTTCCCATCATGCATAATTCTTCCCAAACAATAGGGATCTTCGTCTTTATGAGGCCCATTTTTGTGTAAAATATGAACTTGATCCATCAAAGATTCTGGACCGTAGCGTGGTAACAAGCAATGCTAACACACGCACCCACCCACGCACCCACCCACCCACCCACACACACACAGACATCATCGTAAAAACGTCATAAAACGACTTCTGGGACCTCAAAACATGTAATTCCGTCAAAATCTCGAGATCGAATTTTTTCACGATCACTATACTTTACTTATAGTAAAGTAAAAATCATGAAGTTTCAATTACGGAAAAGAGTAATACGCTATAAAAACTGTTTGTTTATCCTAGACTACGAGATCACCTGCTATACTTGTCGAATTTTTTATATTTTTTTACATTGTTTACATTGACTTTTTGACAATTGACAATTTTTTGAGCGAATCCACTGAGATAAAATTGATATTTATAAAGCAACAATTTAAATAGTTTATTGACTTATATGAGATGTAAGAGGAGTAATATTGTGCAGGAAAATGATAACACTCACTCAGAAAAAATTCGTATATATGGTATTTGACAAAGGGGAAGGAAAATGATCTTATTAAATACTAAGAAGTCATAAAATTCCCAGTATAATAATTCTATAAAAGACAAACAATGTAAAAGATAATTCAAAATTGATAACTTTCGTTTGGAGATTAATAAATGTAATTATCGTACATCTTTAATTATAAATCGTATTAAAACAACATTTTTTCTTCGATGTTTATGATGTTTTTCAGACAAAATAAGGGTATTTTCCTGTTTTAAATTTGAAAATTTTACTTTAATGAAGGATGTCAAGTAAATGATGTATTTGAACAAAAGCCATGTTCTCTTGTAGGAGAATATTTCGTATCAAGAAATGTTCACTTTGGTTTTTCAAAAATGTTATTACTGCTGTAGTTATACTAATGAAATTATTTGAATCAGCTGTGTGATGTACAAAAATAAGCTTATATATTGATAAATCGATCAATCACTATCTGTACTACCTCAGAAAACAAATACTAATAAACATCTCCCATTTAAATTTTTACATTATGCTTAAATGAGACATTATATATTATATACCCAAGAACATTGATATTAAGTTTACTTATAGTAAAGTTGAGTGCAGGCCACTCCAGTTTCTTTTAAATAGTGATTTTAATGAATTAAAATGTGCTTTAGAGAATAAGATGCAATAATTTTAGACACCAGTATATTGGATAATGAGATAGGACCTTAAGACAGCGATTTAAAGTGCATATTCATGACTTCATTAAAGAAGAAGTAAACGAAAGAAATTGTCAAATTTTTAAAACAATAAAAATGTATTTTTTCAGAAAAATGTAAAAATCTTGATCTATGATTGCATGTGAATGCTATTGAGGAGGCAAAAATAATTATGTTGTAATTTAGTTCGGTATTTTTTTTTACTTATAGCAAACTTAAGTGCAGGCTACTCCAGATTTGTTACAATGTTATACGATTTGGTACAAATAAAACGAAAACTTTATAATACGGAATCCATAAAATTAAATAATGCCAGTAGAACAAAGCTCCTCTTATCAAAGTATAAAATGGGTAAAAAGAAATTTTTAAAATTGTTGAATTCAATACAACTTAAGAATCATAGGTCTCTATTTAGTATATAAATAATTATTTACGCAGAATGAAGTTCCTTCGTTTCCCGCCAACAGTACATAATGGGCGTGTCTTTTCTATCGTATGATTATTTCGACCAATCATTGGCTTTCATTTTTCACCTTATTTTAATTTTTAATTGCGTTTCTATTCGACGTCAATGTTATTTGTAACAGTTTGAAATTAATTCAAATGTGATCTTATTGAGAAATTTAGTTTAATATCTGTGTTTAAAAGAGTACATTCATTGAAATATTTAGTTTAATATATGTTTTAAATATGAGTTTACGTTGATTAAATGACAATGCAAGAATACAGAAGGTATTGAATATCATAAGGTCAGTGGAAATATTGTATTAATTTTCTTTTCAATATTACAAGTGCATTAATTGTTATTTAGACAATCTAAGCTATTAACATCATTTATATTATTTTTAAACCATTCTTGTTTTGCTAATTCTTCTATAAGTCTGTGTAATTTATATTTATTTTCACTTCACCAGGAAAATAAAATACTTAATTAACACCATGTACATAATGCAAAAGTTCACCTATTGAGTTTTGAATAATACTGAATCAATATGATTATTTTTTATAAGATAATTCAAGAAACGTATTTTAATATCTTTGAAAACATTTATTTAGTTTATTAGTTATACCTATTTTTCATAATTTGCCTTAGTAATTTCTGGCCTTAAACAACGCTATCTCAATTTTTTCTCTTATTCTGTATTGTTATTTTTAAATTATTTACTTTATTACTATGAATGGAAGCTGTATTTGACATCATACAAAGAATTCAAACTCTGTGGCTAGAAGAAGTAGAAACCCTCGATCACATTATATCTGTATTCGATCAATCATCTCAGAATGGACAAAGATTTCTATCAGATCTTACCTAAAGCTATAGAAGTGACGAATACTTCTCTATTTACAATTATAAGGGTCATTAATGAACATAAAATCTGATGTTAAATTGAGTTAGAACAATGGCATGCCAACAGTATGTCATATGTTGTTACAAGAGTATGACTGCAGAGCCTACGAGTCCGATGAGTTTCAGAAGTCATTGTTATAATTGTCAATGTCATTATCATAAATCATTGTTATCAGATGTCATGTTCACGATTCTAATAACTAATAAAGCGATTACAGTCAAATTAAACAAATGACACACACTGATTAAATGTAAAGAGCACAAAACATCAGTTGGTGGTTAATGAGTTTCTTATGATGTTTTCTTATAGTAAAGTTGAGTGTAGGCCACTCCAGATTTTTTATCCTGTTGATGATAAAAAAAAGTATCATATTTTGCTTTATTTTTGATTATATGTTTTAAGAATTCAATAAAGTTGAAGGAGGTAAAGTTTAAAATACATTTATAGAATCAACCTTATAATGTCTAAGAATTTATAAGGTTAATTTATAGAATCAACCTTATAATGTCTTATAAACCATCTAAACAATGGTTGTCAAATGATAAATGGGTCAGACGTTTCGTCCCTAAAACAGCACTGAAGGTGAACGCCTATGATTGTAGGTGTAGAAAACAGATAAACATTTTACTCCAGTACTAAGCTTTGTTAATTAAGTCGCCACCCTGACTTTTTCCGGGACTCTTCGCCTCCATGAGGACGAAAATTGTCGAAATATGGAAGTGAGTTATGTCTGTCTTTCTTTGAGTTCCCAAATGTTTTGAGGTCCCAAAAGTCGTTTTATGAAGTTTTTTCGATGATGTCTGTGTGTGGGTGGGTGTGTTATCATTGCTTGTTACCACACTACGGTCCAGAATCTTTGATGGATCAAGTTGATGTTTTACACCAAAATAGGCCCCATAGTGTAGATGATCCGTATTGTTTAGGGAGAATTATGCATGACAGGAAAGTCACTTTTTTTGCCAAAAACCTGTTTTTCGAAAACATTTTTTTCCCTTAAACTGCTAATTCTAGAGTTCTGAAATTTTGGCATTATATTTAAAGTTACAAATGGAATAAACGAAAAATATATTGAGAATTTTAAAACAACGGGAACTATTTTTTTTTTCAATAAAATGCAAAAATTTTGACTTATAATTCAATCTTAAAGATTGTGAGAGAGATACAAGCCATACCGTTTGATGGATTAAAATGAAACTACCAGATACCTTAAAATAGACCATTATATGGAAAATGAGATGAAATATTTTGTTTCAAAATTACGTTCACTAAAGAGGCGTTAAAGTACAATTTCTGTTTTCAGAAAATGTTTTTTTGACGCTAAACGGCTCATTAATAACTCATGAAAATTTGACCAAAAATGGAACAAAAAATTAGCAATTCAGAAAGAAAAATTCATAAAGTTTCAATTATGGGATAGAGCAATAAATCTATAAAAATTGTTTGTTTATCCTAGACTAAGGGATTATCTGCTATACTTGTCGAATTTTTGGTATTTTTTTACAATGTTTACATTGACTTAGAAATTTTTTTAGCAAATCCACTGAGATAAAATTGATAGTTATAAAGGAAAAATTGAAATAATTTATTGGCTTATACGAGATATAAGAGGAACAATATTTTTACATGTAAAAAATCTCCGCCAATAAACATAAATAAATCACCTTTGCCTTCCATAGTATGATGGATTTGTCCCATAAAATGCTTTAATAAATATATATTGCACTCTTGAGCAAAACTTAATATCAGTTACAATTACATTATCATTGTGAATTGTAGTACCTTTCCAAGATATTGAAATGTGACGAATGGACTCTTTCCTCAAGTAAGCGGACCTATGTTTGTTGAGGAATATTCAGTTATTTCACTATTCTAGTCTAATAGTTCATATTTATTATTTTCAAAAATTAGAAGCTCCCAACTATAAATTATGTTAAATAGCTGGCTTCGACTTTGAGTTTAATATGTAAACTGGCTAATTACTAATATATTTTTTCTCAATATATATTCATACTCGTAGCAAGCTTATAACAGAGTACAGCAGGCAGGAAAAATATAACACTCGCTCAGAAAAAATTGGTATATATGATTTTTGACAAAGTGGAAGGGAAATGATTTCATTAAATACTAAGAAGCCATAAAATTCCCAGGTGATGACAGTAGGTGACAAACCTTCTAGTTCTTGGCGGTTTTTTTTGACTCTTGCGGCTAGGACGCCGATGGATAGGCTCATGAGAATCTGGGGGTTTACCACCTCACAGAAGGAAAACCCACTCAGGGGAGGAGCCCGGGGGCCCTTGATAAAGTACTTCCAATCCATAATAACTAAAATGCGAAATCTAGAAAAGAAAATTGAAAAATGTAACGCATATTTATTTAGTGAAGAACTGACATTTTCAACTGCTATATCCGTGTTGAATACACTGGTTCCCAAATAAGCCACCAAAGTTAAGCAACATTAGACGAGGTTACCACTTGGATGGGTGACGCCAGGAGAGTTTTGTACCTCTAGAAATGTTCTATTTACCGAATCATAACATTTACCCTCTCTTCAACTTTGATAGATTAGGTTAGGTTGTAGTAGCAGTCCTACAAAGAGCACACATAGGCCGAACATTGGCCCTTTTGTGATACCACATAATGAATATTCTACGTTAGGCGTCCTAAATTTTGCCTAACTCAAGTGCATTTACAATATGAATTTTTAACAAGTACCGATAGATTACAGGCTTGGGATCAACAGCTTAACGTCCTCTCAACGGGCACGTGCTCAGTTTTATTCACCACCCGGGTGAATAAACCGAGGGCCAGTGTGGATATTGTACCTCAGATCAACCAGTTCAGAGAAAAGCTTGTAGCCACTGGGGTAACCTGGCTCACAACTCATTGATACTATAGGCATAAGTCAGTCTTGTGATGTCGAATAAAACATAGTGTTGGAGTACAAAAAATAATTAAAAATGTAAGGGAATTATATTCATATAAAATCAGTTAAAATATTTAAACACATATCTATTTTAACTCATCTATTAAAGGAGGAAGAAAGTTACTTACTGTACTACCTTATTAAATTCATATATTCCTATAACAATCCTTTACGAAAGATAACTGTGTCTCAACTGTTATTTTAAATTGACCGCTAGGAAGTAGAAATTGATTGACTCGACCAGCTGAAGTTTAAAAGTACAATTGATTTCGTGACAGAGTTATATAAATTGCTCTTGAGAGAAGAGCCAATTTAGAATATAAAATTGTTTAAATGTCATTATTGCTGTCTTTTATATAGATTTCTGTTAAGACTGTATTTTAGATATATATTACCTGACTTCGCTTCGACAGATTAGTTATATTACTTACATGATAAATCAATCACGTCCTACACAATGAATGATGGGTTCAGCAAATTGCTTGAATGATATCAGTTCAACCCTTCTAGACGGTTATTCAGCTCTTCTGCTGTCGCTTTGTAGTTCTTTTACATCATATCTTCGCACTATTAATTGCTAGTCTTCATCTTCTAGCTTCAGAGTTTAAATTTAACTTTTTTTTTTTATTATTAATCAGGAAAACCTCTCACGTTATATTTATGGGGGGATTATTCTTATTTCATTTTAATAAAACTTTAAATTACACAAGACATGACACAGAAAAAAAGATAAAATACACACTTACTAAATACAATATTTGGAACTATTGTTCGTCATCAGGTGAAGACTAGAAGAGAGGACGAAGTAACGCGAGAGAAGCATTGAAGAGTCGTAGGAACGCGAGTGAAATATTGAATAGTCGTGGGGAGATCTCTCTCTCTCACTTTGTCCTCTCTTCTAGTCTTCTCCTGATGACGAATAACAGTTCAAAACATTGAATTTTGTGGGTATTTTGTATTTTTTCTGTGACGTTTTTTGTGTAATTTAAAGTTTTATAGTCCGTTTGGACCGTTTCTTCAATTTAGTATATCATTTTAATAATTAATATTTAATTTAACTTCACATTTTCATATTTAATTTAATATTTCATATTTCATGGAAATTTTGCAAATATAAATAAAGGAAGACCATGCTAGTTTGAGTGCATAAATTAAATTACTCCATAAGTATTTTTATCAGTAACGAGTATAAACAGACAGACATACATTCATTTATATATATATATATAGATTACAGACTTTTTTTGTTTAGTATGCTGTTGTACCTGTTTGATCATTTATCCATTAAAGAACATTCGTGCTAAATTTAAGGTGAATTAAAATTTGATATTATTAACTTTTCAAATAAAATAAATTAATTCATAATTAATTATCAAAATAAATAAATTCACAATGCATAAAGAAAGTTATTCATGAATTTATAGTTATATGCACGAAATGAAAAAGAATAATTTTACAAATACTATAAATTAACTTCAGTTCTTAATTTCTTCAATGGAAAGAAATTAGAACGGCTGATACATAATCAGATATTAATATATCAAAAACTGACTACGTAAGAATATATGCATCATTGAGAGATAAATAACAAAAATTAAACAGATGATAAACGACAATTTTACATTTTTACAGTATTTTTAGATTTCCATGATTCATATAGTAATGTTACATCAAAAATGTTTACAAAGAAAAGCTACAGAAAATTATTTTATAATCAACTATGTGTTTCACAATTTCTTTGAAGTAAATTCTATTTAAAATATTCTAATATGAATATTTTTCTATCAATTTTTATATTAGTTTGTTATATATTTATAAATATATGTTATACATTTTTATAACTTTTACAGATTACACGCGGACACGAAATAATTGGTCCTACACATAGTGTCACAAATATGTAATTTACTATCCCTACTTCTTATTAGTAGCTCTTACATAGATATTACAGACTGTTAATTCTATAATTCTTATTTTTTGTTGATTTATCACAACAAATAGCGTTTGTGGCATTATACATAGCTTTCGGGAACTTATCATCTACTTATTACTTATAATTTTACTTTATACTTTTTCTCTTCCCGTTTATGAATTCAAGTGAAATTTAATACGTATTGGTATGTACCAATATTTTTTTTTAATATCCAAATTAACCCAAACAAGAGCCCCGTAAAAGTTTTGTATATCACCATTCCAGATAAGTTTTCAAAACTTTTTCACCTGAATGACAATTTCAACTTAAATTTCACCCTATACATATTATAAATCGAATAAAAAGCTAAAATTACTGTGATATTAATCAAAATTATGTAAACAGAATTTCACTAAATCACAAAAAACAATTTTTTTTTCAAATAGTTGTTTTATAGTACCCTCTAAAAAAGATTTGAAATTAATTCCAATCTCATTGTTTTATTTCACAGCAAAGAAGAACTTAAATACATAATTTGTAGTTTATACTGTTTTAATTTTTTTCACGTGCTATTTACACACACACACACACACACATCTTCATGTGATATCTATAAAACTGAGTGTAAAACTGAATATGAGGGGACTTCTAAACGAGTATTTTCGTTGAAAACTCGATGCAAAACTTTGACGAGAATGGAATGCAGAAATGTTTAAAGCAAGCCATTGCTTAAGCTACACTTTTTAATAATTGGTAACTAATACAACTGTTGTTTTAGAGAATATATGAATTATGTTATTACTTAAGGTAAGCAAAGTACTTAAAGTTATTTATAGAATTTACTAGCTGACGCTGTAACTTCATACTGCCTAACAGTAATTATTTTTACGTTAACTTTCGCTAAACTTAATTTAGTATTTAATTGTTAACATAATAGCTGACCCGACAGACGTAGTCCATTCTTACCTATTACAAATTAGTCAGTTCAGAAAGGAATAAAAACTAAGAAAAATTACTTTTCAAAGTATATTGTTTATGGTAATGTACAACAGTATTTTCATTTATTTTAGATTAGATTATTTGTTATTTTTAGTAGCTTTTAGTAGCACATAGAAAAATGTGCCAATTCAAGTTTTCGATTGCATTTATTAAAAGGCATTTGGGTACACAATATTTGTTGATTTTCCTGCCGGTGTGTTCTCAAATCAATCAGAAGGTTTTTTGATGCGCGAGCTGGCTACATATATACATGTCCATGTGAGAAGCATGGATTTTACAAATTCGACCACACTCTTGTAGTGATTGTTATTGCCCTTTGTTGATACTCATTGCAGGGACGAGTCATACCGGAAACTGCAAACGTTTCATTTCGAATTACATATTTGTTGGAATCATTTGGATGATTGGTAAGGGAACACCTTCGCTTTTAAATTTTCTGTATCAAGTTTTAACTTCGATTATTTTGTTTATCAGCTTTTTCACTGAAACCCTGATACCATTGCAGAGGTGTCGTGGATTGATGTTTATTGGAAGAATAATGGGCACCCCTAATTTGATGGTAGAACGTGCCGTGGTATGCCTGACAAATCAAGTGAATTTAAGAATTCAGTTGGATAATTAACAACTTCCTCTTGACTCATTACAGTATCGCACATTGTCTCATCGCCTGAATTCCATTTCGAAGTCTGAAATTGATTGTATTGCCATGATTTTTTGCCTGCTCATATAGCTTTACACTGACCAACTCATAAATTCTGTAATTTTGTGCTACATTTTGGGGGAAACTTGGCCAATTAACTCATTGGCGGTAGCAGTGCTATCACAAAAATTTCTCAATGTGATTCATTGTGATGATTCATCGATGGCTAAATTCCCATTTCCCTATGGCCAACAATTGCAAAACGATCAGCGGATGCATAATTTGGTAGTTGTATACGGATATTACTCTGCAAGTTCAATTAATACATGCGTTGGCATAAAAACTGATGATTTAGGACATGCATCGAGCTCATTAGCGGGTGTTGCATGTGATATAACTAGTAGAGTTTGTTTAAAACCACCAGACATATAATGATTACGCCACCGAAGAACCGTTGATTTCCTAGAAACACACGGAATACAATGTATAATTTTATTTATACAGTTTGCAGCAAGGTTTAAAAATACGCAAGTATTAAAGGAATATCTGTATATATATAAAATACTAAGTTTGTCTGTCTGTCCACTATAGAAATAATACTGGAGGCATTTAGATACAAAAAACATATTGACCTTATATAACTTTTTTCAGGGGAATGAACTGGATATTTTGGTTTTCATTAGGATCCTTTTTTGGGATCTACCGCCCATAAGCAAAACGACGGAGCATAATCTACCGCCTGGGCAACACCGGGTAGATCAACTAGTTTAAAATAAATCTATTCAGTATAGAATCTAAATTTTCAATCGGAACATAGTTTTATTGACAGAAACATTCGCGGGCATAAGTCCAAACATTCCCTATAGTTTTATCCTGATAGGATGAACGGTTTAGGAAGGCATAAGAGACATACAAACAAATATTAATTTTTATTTTATCAAAATGTCATCCAATTACCTTTGATATTAGTGCTTATGAATGTTTTCAAAATAATAATAAAAAAGAGCAACTGAATGGAACTAAAAGGAGATAAAATTGAAGTAAATAAGCAAGTGCAAGGCAATAATGGTGCAGGGTGGTTTCGTTGAGTGAATCGACTGATGAGTGCCCACTTAACCTTTCGCTCGTGTATTGACGCCGTCACCAGCTGACCGCCACCTCAATCTTAGCCCACTTCTTACGACACGCCACTCTTCATGGATTAACAGATACCACTTCAAGATTGTCCTGTATTTCCTTGTTTCCTTACTTCTAAACAAAATCTCATTATTCCCTCTCACGCCGGTAAGGCGCTGTTACAATTTACGTCACAGAGACTTTCCCTAGCTGAGGTTCTACAAACTCCGATTGGTTCGATAATCCATTATCCAATAGTAGGATACAAAACATGTAAAGTATAAATTAATTTATAAACTAAAAACTCCGTCTTTCCTCAAGTGAACAAAATAATAATAATAATTAATTAGGAAACTGTATTTTTGCTTATAATTCTAGTATATGTGTTTTATGATATCAATATTGCCGAGTTCTGCGCTAAATTTTAAGTAAATCAAAACTCGTTAGTTTGTTTATTAAACTTTCAAATACAGACATAACACAGAATTTATATTGTGTTCAGGTCTTAAACTGAACACAAATGAATAAAAAACAGCTTGGAAGAATATCTGCATCACTAAAAAGTGAATAGAAAAATGAAAATAAATATCTTAAAATTTTTTCTTATTTTACAATATTTTAAAATTTTTGAAGGCTTAGATAATGTTTTGGAGAGAAATTATCTGAATAAAAATTTTTAATTTTTAAAAAAAATTGAAATTTCAAATTTGATTTGAAAAAAATGTTGAATAAAAAAATATTTTTATAAATTTACTCATTTACAAATTTTGTACATAGCAATTTATTGCGATGCTCTATGGGTTACTTTTAATCCACCTATTTCTAAATATATATACTTGCAACACAATTTTAGGATTAGCTGTTTACCAAACGGCAATATAAGTTATCGTAAAAAATAAATCGCCTAAAGAAATAGTCACAGTTTACTAGGGTTATGTCTAACAATTTTGAGTTTGTTGTTATTTTGTCAATTGTTTAATATTGACAATTTAAAGAGTTCTTCAAATTTAAATTTTCCAGTCGAAATGCCGTTTTTGTTTTTGATTACCTTTAGGTTAGGTGAATCTGTTGGCTGGTGAACTTAAAAACTGGTACTCATTAGGTGATTCTTGGTCTCGAGTTAATGGGCACTTCCTTTCGCATGACCGAATTCTTATGACACAATGATGGACCTAGGACTGACGGCTTCGTAGGAGTTGGCCATGCTTTTGCTTTTGATCAGTTTTATTCACAGGATTGATTACAATCATTTGTATGTTATTCCAAAATGACTTCTATAAGTTTGAGCTAATTTTCTTAGCTGAGGAAAAATTTGTTGCTTAAATTATAAAGTAGAAATAGTGATAACAGTTTAATTGCTAGGAAGGTGACATTTTCTGAAGATATCGTAACAGTTAAAATAAAAGGAAACCACTATGAATATGCTTCTGTCCTAACGATGGCATTTACAACTGAAACTACAACATGTACGTACTACCTACTCCTAGGGACATTGATCTCAAGATGAAGTTTTTTAAGACGGTTAAACTCTGGACGCAATGAGTAATGAAGACGTAATGAACTCAAAAAAGCTGCTCAGCTAAACATTTAATGCGTTTCGGCCTTTTATTGTTTTTTAATACATTTTATTTCTATTGCTAGTTGCTTGTTATTTATTTTCAAGCCTGATGGCGACTGATATGGTTGAAATTTTGTGCTTTTTCTTTGGTTTTTGATTACTAAAGTAAGTTATTGTGATCAGTATTTAAACATGTCCTTTGATAGTTTCCTTTTTAATTTATCTGAAACCCATCGAAAAGTTGATCAACCAAAAGAAAATATTCTTAAAAAAATTGTGAATGCTGAATTCGCTGTACTATTCAAGAATAATATTGATATATATAAACTAAATTTACAGAATAACGCACTTAAAAGAGATTACTACAACTCACTACAATATTTTAACTACCCTGTCATCAGGTAAAAAGATGTTAGTCGTTCCGAAGACAAGTGATGTTTCTATTATTATTATTATGTACTCACTTTTATTATTGAGTCTTCTTTGGTTCTCGGAGCGACTGACATCTTTCTATCTGATAACGAGAAGTTAAAATATTGTAGTGAGTTTTAATAATCCCTTTTATGTATATTCTTCTGTGAATTTAGTTTATATATATATATATAAAGATTTCACATAAACACGTGAAACAACAATCAATGATCAAACCACAATAAGAAATGGGAAAACAAGACTAAGATCTTTCAACCGTAACAAGCGGTCTTCGTCAGAGTCAAAAACCCGTCAGAGTCAGTTGGGTTTTTGACTCTGACAAAGACCGCTTGTTACGGTTGAAAGATCTTAGTCTTGTTTTCACATTTCTTATTGTGGTTTGATCATTTATATATATATATATAAGCGTCGCCTGTGTTTGGAGTGACCCACTTCTTTGTCTCTCTACCCGAATACGACGAGATTGAAATATAGTAGTGAGTTTTTTCAACTATAGTAGTGAGTTTTCACATCTATCTTCCTGATGACGAGTCCATTGAAATATGGTAGTGAGTTTCTGTTTCATTTCTGTGTGCTCCTTTTGTGAACATAGTTTATTTAGTTCGTAGAATTGTTTCACAAACAATATAATTGGGTATATATAAAATTTATAATATATGAAAATGTAATAAATGTATTATATTAGTTTAGAATTCAAAACAGTATCTCAATATTTGAATGTTATCAAATATTTGCTATAATGATATGCAGCAAAAGTATTTAAATTTGTAAATCTTAAATTTAGATTTATTTTCCTGAGAATGATTCGGATTTAAATTATTCTTCTTTAATTTTCATGATAAAATATTATGATTTTTCAGTGATCTTTCATAATTTTTATTCAAAAAATTATCATTTATTCCTCTAATGTTCCTTTTTTTATATGATAGTTATTTAATAACTTTTACATTCAATTTAATATATATCATGTAGTAACTATTAACATAAAGCTTTTATTATCTTTTATTAATTAGTTAAAATAACTATGGGCCGGCTAACGATGAAAAGGCTCTAAAAACAAATTATCAACCGATGGCGCGAAAAATACGAAAAACCAAAGTGGGCTGAAGATTGTCCATAATTATTTAGACTCTTCTGTTCCGAATCGAGGTAAGAAACAGTAATTTGTCCTCTGAGATTCTTAAAGAATAGTCTTAACTAGAAAAATAAATAGGTACTGTAGACATTAGAAAAAGAAAATAGTAATGTCTATTGTAGAAGGTTTATACCCTATGACAAAGACGGTTATTTAATAATTTCATTCAGTAGCAATTAAAATACTACTTTTGAATTTTATTTTTTAAGAAAATGCTAATAAAAATTGTACAATTGAATGATTACTCGTTCAATGTTTAACATTCCATTTGTAACCTCAAAGATAATGCCAAAATTTCAAAACTCTGGAGTTATCAGTTTAGGAGAAAAAAAGTTTTTTAAAAAACGGTTTTTAGCAAAAAAAGTTACTTTCCCGTCATGCATAATTCTTCCCAAAACAATAGGGATCTTCTACCCTATGAGGCCCTAAAATATCAACTTGATCCATCAAAGATTCTGGACCGTAGAGTGGTAACAAGCAATGCTAACACACCTAGTTGAGTTGAGTATGTAAACTGGCTAATTACTAATATATTTTTTCCCAATATACATTCATATTGGGAAGCTTATAACAGAATACAAGACGCAGGAAAAAAGATAACACTCACTCAGGGCAAATTGGTATATATGATTTTCGACAAGGGGAAGGAAAATGATTTTAATAAATACTAAGAAGCCATAAAATTCCTATTATAATAATTCTATAAAAGACCAAAAATGTAAAAGATAATTCCAAATTGAAATCTTTAGTTTGAAGATTAATAAATGTAATTATTGTATATCCTTAATTATAAATTATCTTAAAACGACATTTTTTCTTGGATGTTTATGATGTTTTCCAGAGAAAATAAGAGTATATTTCTGATTTAAATTTGAAAATTTGACTTAAATATTCAATGTAGAAGGAGGTCAAGTAAACGATATAAGACATCCACTAGCTATTTGAACAAACCCCATTTTATCTTGTAAGATATTATTTCGAATCAAGAAATTTTCCTTTGGCTTTTCAAAAATGTTATTACTGCTGTAGTTATACTATTTGCATCAGCTGTGTTATGTACAAAAATAAGCTTATATATTGATAAATCGATCAATCACTATCTGTACTACCTCAGAAATGAAAGACTAATAAGCATCTCCCATTTAAATGTTTACATTATGCTTAAATGAGACATTATATATTATATACCCAAGAACATTGATATTAAGTTTACTTATAGTAAAGTTGAGTGCAGGCCACTCCAGATTTTTTAATACTGTCCCTTATGTTTGTTCAATATTTTCTTTCTTTTCTTCGTTACATAGCAAACTGAATATTATTGTAAAAGAAAAAAAATGTTATCACCTTCTGAAACCGCATGTTGTTTCCTTATGGCTGAGTTAAAAGATCTGTAAACCACAATTTTATGTGCCCCTTTTTATTGATCAGTTGATTTTCACAGTTATAGCTTAAGAAAGCATCTCACTTTGAATCGCAAAATATATTTCGAATAATGAAACTATATACGATTATTTGAATTCTTTAAATTAACTCTTAAGTTAAATTTGTTTCATTAATTCGCGGTCTATCACTTGTCTTTATAATCATAAATAGGCTCAAGTCGAGTTATAGAAATAGTATCGCTTTCCTTCTTGAGACTTTACTGAAAGTTAAGTAATACTTTTTTAATGACAAAAGATTCCTAATTCATAAATGAATATTCAGTTACACTTCTATTATGAACAGGTTAATAATATTGTTACGATTTAGCAGAGCATGACAGTTTCAGTGTTATCAAATATTCTATTCTATGGACAACTGAATTCATAACACTGTAAACGACTTGAGTGACCCAATTTTTGGTATAAGTGAGGTTCATGGTCAGTGATTCCGGTTTCCTCAAAGGAATATCCATAATCAAATTGCATTGCCCTAGGCTTTAATCAAGGAAACACATTCCCCTAGAAATTCAGAAATGGTGTTTCAGTACCTAATTGATCATTCCTTTTCTTTTACAATAATATTCAGTTTGATATGTTAAGAAAAAAAGAAATTATTGAACAAAAATAAGGGAGAGTATTCGAAAATTGTTAGAATTACAGGTCTAAGGTCAAGTTAGCTTATCTTTTGTAAAATCAAAATACCCAATAAAAGAAATACGATGCGCAGCTTTTTCTATTGTTTTATATTTTCTGCAATGAGATTCTCCCAAAATAAAACTCATTTTGGTTAGACGATTTTTAAGGTAATGATGACATGTTAAAGATGCTGGCATTGGCCTAATCTGTTTCTTTCATTCTCTTTAGCATCAAGTCATTAATGGTCCGTTTAGCAATGATTAGAGACATACCGCTGAAATGCTCAAGACAGACAATTATACATTGCTTTAATTCCTTCATTTTCCACAGTATCTGGCATCCATATAATTGCAACTATGTTATGGGTTGATAGTTCCTGTATATTGACGCTACTGTTAATACCAAAATTAGTAGAGGTGTGATCTAATGGTTGAGTATTGACATTAACACGAAAATTAGCAGATATATCACAATATCTACTTCGACAAATATACTGATAATAAAGAAGATGGTACTTATTTTTTATGGAAAAAATTTGAAAGTTGAAAACAAATAATAAGTGACACAGAAGTTTGTAATGGTCTATTTATCAGTGTGGTTTTTTTAATCGCAACTTAAGGAAAATTAAAAAAAGTAATTAAACATCTAATAGTTATCCATCATTAGGTAACAGTTGCTTAACTGCCACTGACACATTTTTGTTTGATTTATTAGTTATTATTATTACTATTATCTGTAATTTGTGTTAACTATTTAGTGTGTATTAATTAATGCTAACTAATAAAAACATACCTTGTATTATAAAAGAATTCTGAACCCTATGTATATAAATAAAAGCTTGTATTAGTTAATACACAATGAGCATTGTATACTAATCGGTTAGAAAACTATTTCTTATGCAAGAATTTGGTGGGAATTAACAAGTATAACGATTTATTGTTGCTTTTCAAGTCACAAATTTATCTGTTCCAAAATTCATTATTACTATAATTGCTGAAAGGATTTGTAATTATAAAACCTTAATACTCACAGTTATTTTTCACCCAAAATGTATTTATAATCATTTGCTGTTGCATATAATGTTGCATGTAACCGTTTTGGCATAAATGAGGTTAAGGTACGTTTCCTTTTCTGTCTCACACCAGGAACTATATAACTCCCAATGTTATTAGAATTTGTTAAATGGTGCCACTTGTGGAATGATTATAATATTCTCATTAGCATTCAAAAATAAATTTAGGGTTTCTTATGGCATGTAACTGAATCAAAATTTTTTTTAAAAAGAAGTAGATGATCATCATTATTACTTTATATTAAACAAAGAAAAAGTTTACAGGAGTGAGTTAAGAAAAAAAAATCATTCCTTTAAATGTATTAATCCAGAAAATAGAACTTGTGTTGTGATTATGGTTCAGGCGCTCCTTAGTGATGCGATCTCAGTACTACTTTGGTGTACGAGATTAGTGCTACTTTAGTATTAATGCTCTTTGGTAAACTATCTCAGTGCTACTTTGGTATGCGAGCTCGGTGCCACTTTGGTATGTGATCTCAGTGATGTTTTAGTATGCGATATCAATGCTATTTGGTAGACCATCTCAGTGCTACTATGGCACGCGAGCTCAGGGCTACTTGACATGCGATCTCAGTGTGTTGAAATGTTTTGATGTCTGATCTTAATAGGTGACTGTAATCCAACAGAAATATAATTTGATTTTTATGCTAATCCTTTTCCATAGTGACCTATTTTTTTTTATAACATCATAATCTATAATCAGAAACAACTACATAAAAAAGAAACATTCTCAGGAATATTGATTGCATTACAATATGGTCGTGCAAAACGTAATACTTCATGGTGTTAAATTAAGTAATTTCTTGATAAAAATCCAGGTAGAATGAAATTAGTAGTTTTTCACAAGATATAATCTACTGCATAAAAAAAGTCATGTCGCATCTTGTCATTGGTAAATTATATGGTAAAAAAAATTATGTCCGAAGCATAAACAGAAAACAGAAATTCGCACTAGCTTTCCATTGTCAAAATTGACAATAAACTCATTATTATATTTGCTCCAAATTTCTTTTATTTCACTGATTTCAGTGACAACATTCTGTCATATTCAAGTTTAATATTTTGTTTTATTTTGGGTTTGTTATAAGATACCATAAGCACATACCATCTGGTAGAAAAACCAAAGTTATTTGTGATTGGTTTTATTTATATTTTGAAATATGTTTAAAAATAGTTTGAGATAGCACAACAAAGTATAGACTAACTCATGAGATCGCATAGTACAATGGTAGCAACATATCACACTTATATATTTATATCGCAAACTAATTTATAAATATCTATATCATGTATATTCATAACAACATAACCCATTAGGTTAACCCATAAGATGCTTTCCATCCTACTCTTTCCTTCTCATATCGATTCAGTATATATATATATATATATATATATATGGGACACACATATTATGTACTTTGACAACAGCATCTTATAAAAATATTTTATATTACCCATCATACTGCATATAATATCTGGAGAGCTCAACTGGTTTCGGGTCCTTCTGGTTCTCATCTTCATGAGCAACTGTAAGACCCGAAACCGATCGAGCTCTCCAGATAGTATACGGAGTATGGTGGGTAATATTATTCGCCTCCTGATGACGACAATGGTTGAAATATAGAAGTGAGTTATTCCTGTGTCTATCTGTGTGCTATCTTTTTTAATTGGTTTTTATTTAAAAGTTCGTTGGACCGTTTCATTTAATTATATATAAACTCTGACGAAGACCGCTTGTTACGGTTGAAAAATCTCAGTCTTGTTTTCCCATTTCATATTGTGGTTGGATCATTGATTGTTATTTCACGTGTTTATGTGAAATCTTTATATATATATATATATATATATATATATATATATATATATATATATATATATATATATATATATATATATATATTTTATTTATTTTATTTATATATATATATATATATATATATATATATATATGAATGATCAAACCACAATAAGAAATGGGAAAACAAGACTAAGATCTTTCAACCGTAACAAGCGGTCTTCGTCAGAGTCAAAAACCCAACTGAACACTAGATGCAGAAAACATCTGGTGAGGAGTTGAGAAGAGTGGGAGGGAAGAGTGGTATTTTAAAAGGGTGAAAGCTCAGGAAAGGACTAATGTCCAGAAAGGGATGTTTGGGGAAACAAAGGAGTACAGTAAGAAAAAGTAAAAAACTATCCGCTAGCTGTCAACCCTCTTTGAAGAGGCTATTGCCCTCGTGACGAAAGTATCAAGTTTGAAGAGACCGTTACTAATGTTTATAATATTAGATCTATTAAATTTAATTAGAGACGATTCAATAATATTTCTTAACAACATTGATTTTTCATAATTATTCTTCACTTTTATTCTTCCTATCCAAAAAATGTTAAAATTTCTATCATCCCTCCGTCAATTCACTTCTTCTCCTGAGGACGACCGCCATTACGGTCGAAATATTGAAAAGTGAGTCTTTGTTGTGTTTCAGTTTATGTGTCACTGCTTATTTTAATTGTTATTTGTCCTGCCGGACCGTTTTTCGTTTATCATGGTATATATATATATATATATATATATATATATATATATATATATATATAATATCAAAAACCCAGAGTTGGGTTTTTGACTCTGACGAAGACCACTTGTTACGGTTACCTTTTATACCTTTTTTTTTTCATTTCTTATTGTGGTTTTGAACATTATTTTATTTCACGTGTTTATTGTGAAATCTTGCTCTATATACATCAATTTTACAGGAGACTCTATAGTGAGAAAATGACCAGAATATCCCTAGAAATATGAAAAAGTTAAAAGCTATACTTTTTTATTGATGTATATATTTTTGTAGTGTTCAAATTATTAAAATCATTTTAAGCTCATTTTCAAAATTTGAAATATTTTCCTTCAGATTTGTAAGCTTGGTTTATGATTTAAAAAAAAAAATATGCATAGAATACTTAAAGCGGAAACAATCTCATATGAAGGGCAGTAATGTGACAAATGTTAAATTATATAAATAAATAAATCAATGCTGGAACATAACAGAAGTGGCTTTCTCTTTTTCTTCCGACGTTGCATAAAGTCCATTATTCCTCTGTAAGACCAGATGTAATTGAAGTAGGAAGCAGAGTTGTATCGTAAGCAATGGTATGTGAAGATGATATCTACCGCCTTTACTCTTCATAATCTCAAACAGTAGCAACTCATAGACTTTTCTAGACTTTGCCCTTCATCCATCCATAAGAATCATTTTTTCAGTTTTTAATATTTTTAAATGAAATAAAAACAATATTTTTAAAATAATGTATAAATTAATATTAAATAAGGAAATAAATAAAAGTAATTAATTAACAATAAATAAATTAATATTAAATAAAATAAATTAATTAATAATAAATAAACCAATAAAATAAATAAGAATGTAATTAATAAATCGAATATCTTCTTGATCGTTGTTCTGCAAAAATTCTGGCAACGTCTTATTAAAAAGGGACTGGTTGGGCCCTTGTAAATTAAATTCCAAACTGGAAAAAAAAATCTTTTGATATAATCCTTGTTAAATTTAGAAAAAAATCAAACATCCAGCCTTGTTAATTTCCTTCTTCATTCTGGAAGATTTAACAGCTTAAAACAATTGTAGGAATGATGGACACTTACGAGATCAAATGTTTCTTTCTATTATAATTGTCACTTATTTATTTACAATAGTGGGAATTATATTAATTTTATAGAATGTACAACTGAGAAAGGCTTCAATGATATTCACATAAATTCATATAAATAGTAAAGAACTAGCATCGTTTTTACAAGTTAATACAAGTTTTTAAGTGTGTTTTATCCAAGCAATATTTGGATCGGGAACCATTTGGATGGTGACCCAATGGTTAATGGCTGACAAACTCGAAATGATCCGCACCTTTGTTCCTTGGACAGCCCATAAGTCAAACATCCTAATTGTGGATGTACATAAAAAAGTTTCAAAAGTTCGAAAGCAATAAACTAAAAAACAAAACAAATATTTCCTTTCGAAGAGAAGACAAACATACATATAATAAAGAAATCGACTTTAAAATGGTGCGGGGGTGGACTTAAATGTTCTAATATCGTGTTTTAGTGATTTGTACTTTACTATAAGTAAAGTATAGTGATTGTGAAAACAGTCAACCTTGAGATTTTGACGGAATTACATGTTTTGAGGTCCCAGAAGTCATTTTATGAAGTGTTTTCGATGATGTGTGTATGTGGGTGAGTATGTATCCAAAGTTTGGGGCCACGATACGGTCCAGAATCAAATTTATATTTTACACAAAAATAGGCCTCATAGTTTAGATGAGCCCTATTGTTTGGGAGTAATATGCATGATAGGAAAGTCACTTTTTTTGCCAAAACCTGTTTTTAGAATACATTTTTTTCTCCTGATCTACTAATTCTAGAGTCTTGAAATTTAGTGTTATCTTTGAGGCTACAAAGCAATAAAAGTAAAATGTCCTCAGATTTTTGTAACAACAGGAAATATTTTTTTTCTAAAAAATATAAAAAAATTTACTTATAATTCAATCTAAAAGCTTGTGAGAGCGATACAAGCCATGCTCTTTAACGGATCAAAATAAAACTATGCCTGAAAATACAACTTTATGTGGAGAGTGAGTTGAGGTAATCTTTTTCAAAATTACATTTTCCAAAGGACCGTCAGAAAATGTTTTTTTGACACTAAACGGCTAATTAAGAAACAATGTATGTTTGCCAAAAATTGAACAAAAAATTAGTAATTTATACCAAAAATCCATAATATTTCAATTACGGCAAAGACAATATATGTATATAAAAATGAATGTATGCCTGTTTGTTTGTTTATACTCGATAGATTCAAAAACCATACATCTAATCGCCGTGAAAATTTAGGAAATTATTAGGTATATCTCCGGAAAGGTTTATGTAAAGTTTTTTAAAAATCAGAGTTGTGGTTCAGGTAATATACCAAAATATTATAATAGATAAGGTTTGCTGTATAACCTGTTTATTTACATTTTGACTTTAATTGGTAATGGTGGCCGCAGGTAGGTTATTCTTTATGATAATATTTCCACACGCTTTGTTCAATTGGGAAAAAACAGGTACCAGAAATTTTATTATTGTTTTCAAATTGATATTAAAGACAATTATTGTAATTTTATATGGGTTTCTTATTAACTTTAACAAAGCTTTAGTTATTATCAATAGTTTACAATTAACTTTTCATATCTAATTGGTTTAACTTGCTTTAAGCATTAAAGAAAGTTATGTGTTAAATAATAACTTATTAACTTTAAGTATGCATGATAGTATTACGAATAATAATGATAGTATTTGAACCATTGATTCTAATCTTAAAAGAATAGTTAAAGTATTTTGTTTAATTTTAATAATTGTAAGGCTTCTTTATTTATTCTTGATTGATTAATTCGTTTGTTTAAAATATTTAATTATTAGTAATTAGTATCCTGCCCTACTCCATATAGGCAAAATGATAAGTTATTATATATAACGATGATATCTAACTAGAAGACGTTTATAAATGTCTAAATCAGTAAAACTTATAAGGGAATATACAGCATAAAAAATTGATGAAGAAATATTCAAATCAAAATGTACATATATAAAACTTAATCACTGTATGTATTTGTGTGTATAAATACAGTGCTTAACATAATAACTCATAACATTACATAGTGAAGAATATATTTTGAATTTACATTTAGAACTCAATTGACACTTTTCAATGCAATGCTTCTTCATAACACAAATAATATTTCATCAAAATATTGTTATTCAAACTTTTAAGAGACAATTTTGTTTACTGATATAATTTTAATTAAACATTTAAAACTGTGTGAAGTCTCCAAATTGAAATTATTGAATGAAATGTAATTTAATATGGCTCAGCCTCTTCAACTAACTGGCTCCCAATTGAAACGATTTGTGGGTTTAAAATTCGTGTCATTATATTTAACAGATAAAACATATCACATTTAATGAACTAAGACTTCTTTCAACATTTCTTGATGTATTGTTCGGCAAAACATATTCTTTTTATTATTTGCTTAATCTAAACTATCAACTACCAATTGTATTAGACAATGTGTGCAATTTATAATCAGTGTTAGATTATATCTTTTTTTGCGTAATCTATAATTTTAATTCTGTATTAATTTAGTTTATCTCAAAAAAGTCAAGTGTAACGGAACTATAGAAAATTTAAATTGTTTTCGTTATATGTAAGTTAGAGTTGTAATTAAATTGTTTCCCGAGTAAAGCCGGGTAGACCAGCTAGTAAAGATATAAAAACTGAATATTGATCCTGGACTAATAGTTTACTTGCCATACTTCTCGTATTTGTTTACTTTTATTTACATTATTTAAATGAACTTCGAAATTTTTTGAGTGAATCCACTGAAATAAAATTGATGTTTAGAGGTTTAATGAAAAAATATAAAATGATTTAATGATTTATGTGTAATGTGAAAGGAATAAAATTCTTATATGCAAAAAATCAACGCCAATAGAATATATAATTTCTAATTCTTTTCTTGGTATGATGGGTTTTATCTAGCAAAATGTTCTAATCACTGTATATGTTGCACCATTCTACAAAACTTAATATCAGATGCAGATTTTCTTATGTTTATGAATGACATTATCGTTAGGTAATTTTTAAGTTTGTGGAATGCACTTTTTGTCCTATAGAAGAGCTTCTATGTTTTTGACAAATATCCAGTTTTTTTTACTATTCTAGTCTATAGTTCATACCCATTATTTTCAAAAATTAGAAACTCCAGTTATAAAAGTTTTAAATTGTACTGAATAGCCGGTTTTGACTTTGATTTGAGTATATAAAACTGGCTAATTACAAATATATTTTTCCTCAATATACATTCACAGTAATCTTATAATAAAGTACAGCACGCAGGAAAATAATTAGCTCAGAGTAAATTAGGTTTATGATTTTTGACAAAGGGAAAGAAAAGTAATTTTTATTAAATACTTGGAAGCCATAAAATGTCCAGTATAATAATTCTATGAAAGACCAAAAATGTAAAACATTAATTCAAAATTGAAACATTCTTTGAAAAATAATAAATGAAATTATTCTACATCTTAAATTAAAAATTATTTTAAAACGACATTTTTTTCTTACATTTTCTGAAATTTTTCGGGCAAAATAGGAAGGAATATTTTCAAGTTTTAAATGTGAAATTTTGTCTTAACCATTATTGGAGAAGGAGTAATATTTTCTATATTAGATACCTCCAAGCAAAAAAACTTTAGGGCTCAAATGAAGTATATTAAAAAATACATAGTATGCTGTTTATAAAGAGAATGTCCAATATTTGCATAACTACTTAAATGTTATTTTGAAACTTTTAAATCAGAATGTTTTGTATTTTTTTTTTGTAATAATAAAACTCTTAAATATAATTAATTGTTCAGGATGAAGAAGAATAAATGAAAATTTGCGTTTTGAGAGAAAATCACTAGATCATATATTAATGAATGATTTATTAATTAACGCTAACTTGTTCTTAATGAATGTAATTCTGATAGATATATCATATATGCAAAATATTTTAATTACTAAAATTATTTCTTCATTCAGAGTAATGAAATTAAACTAAATGTGATTTAGTTAATTAAGGCTATCATGATTACTAGAAATATTAATAGTAATACTGATGAATCTAACAACTCGACCAACGAATATAACTGCGCACTATAGTGCACGTCGTAACTAGCAGTTCCAGATCAGAGGCCTTCTACTGCTTGATTACTGTGCTACTATAACATGGAATGTCAGTAATTCATGTCGGATATTAAGTTAGTCTGTACAGTAATGATGTCGTATTCGCGGTCATGTGGTCTTGTTAGTCATAGTTTTCAATGCTTTTAGTCATGAACTGGAAAGGTAGTCAGATAGTCACTGGATGAAGTAATTATTCAGTGAGGTTGAGGAAGGTTGGCGACAGGATTTAAAGTTTGTACAAGGAGGTTTGGATGAGTAGATAGTTTGTTGTCTTCATTGGTAGTAAGTCGAGTGATGTAGCTTTCTATGGATTCCATTTTCAAATCATTGTGAATATCAACATTACGGGCGTACCTAGGAGCCCTGGCTATAAGGCGGGCACACTTACTTTGAACAATCTGGATTCACGCCTTGTTCGTTCTAATAACTCGTGCAAGGTTTTAACCAAACAAGCTCACTTCAATTTATTGTTTATGTCATTGTTTAATAGCCTCCTCTATAGATTAGAGACCATTAAGACCTGGAAACGCGGTGTTAGTTTTTATATTAAACCATTTTTTTGTGTGCGGAGACGAAATGTTTGAAATTCCTCTAAACCTTTAAGAGTTTAAAAGTAGTGTTGAAATGCTTTACTCTTATAACTACTTAATAGGAAGAATTGTGACATTTTGCAGAGTTGAAGTAATCTTAATTGAACACCAAAAATCCTACATTTATTTATGTAGCTATCTTAAATTTGTTCATATATATTTGAAGCATTATTTGCATAAGTGAAGGTAGAGAAAAACTTGAGAAAGTACCGGCTAGGTCACAATAAACTGGACATATTGCAAACATTGTATTTTATATTGCACTTATTGACAACTACATTGATGTCATTTGCTTCTAATCTACAACAATCAACAATTTTATATAAAATATAACTGTAAATACTATGCAATAGGAGTTAACCAATAAGTAATATTTTTAGTTAATTTACATTAGTACCAGTAATAAATCACTTAGTTAAATGTTTAATTAAATTTACTTGGGTAAACAATCTTTAACTAGTAATACTGATAATGTTATTTTGGCAACAGTTGCGATAACATAAATTTATTACAGTATAATTACGATTAGGACATTCTGAGTGAGCCCAGATAGGTGCAAGGCTGAACAAAGTGGATGGAATCAATCAAATGCTATGTTTCATCTTAACTTAAATGCCCTTCAGTAATTTAAATCACAATATTTCGTGAAAGGCTAACAATTCCATCATTATTCCTATAGATAACGCCTTGATAAATATACTCATTTTCTTCTTAAGTTAGAAGTTATCTAATCACTATCTTACTAAGTGCTTCCATTCAGGTAGTCATAACTTTATAGTATTTATTCAATTAATTGTCAAAATGGAAAGATGTACATGGAAGTAAATTATTAAGCATTAATAATTAATTAAAATCTCCTTTATATAAAAAAAAGATTAATAACATGTTATTATCGGGTTACTTTAAGTTTCTAAGTAGGATGGTTTGGATACTTATAGACCTTATTTTCATTTTTAATTCATGTCAAAGACCATAATAGAATATAATATTTAGATTAATTTTAGTTTGTGAATCAATAACATCTATTAAATAATATTAAACAACCTCTTTATCTTTAAAATCATTTATTACGACATAGCTCAGTAAAAAACAAGACATTTTATATCTTCTGTTATAAACGAAACATATCATTGGATGAAATTCATGAATCTTTAGTTCTATAATCAGACACTTTTAAAAATTAAGAATAAATTAAAAACCTGTACCTTTTGGTAATTTTGACAAATACGATTTCTTCATCAGCTTTTGGATATTCAAAAAAAAATTATTGGGAAATATAATTGTCTCTATAGACTATAAGAGCTTAATAGGTAAATATAAATGCAGCCTTCATTGTAATGAATCAAGAATTATGTTAAAATCATGATATAAAAAAAGAATATCAGGAAACATCAAAATAAATATGTTTCAACAGTTTTAGTAATTAGATTATTTACAACCTTGCAAATTGCTAATAAGATTTAGCAGGTGCTATTGACTTACATTAGTCATCTAAACAGAAAAAAAAAATTGTTAAGAAATATTACAGAACCTCTCCAAAGCATTCGTCTCTCCATATGATATTATACAATCAAACACTTTAAATAATTTCATCTCTATAGCACAGCTCATTTCAAAAATTATAGTATGCCCTTTATTTTATAGGATAATTGAGCCACATTGTGGAAATAGCATTTAATTTACTTAAAATTCTTGAAAATAATTTATTCCATCATCAATCAGAAGATTAATAAATGCTATGCATAAAAGTTTAATACATTCAATAAGCAAATGAAACTTGAGTTATAATTTAAGGAGATTAAAGAAAAAAAAAGAGAAAGAGGCATAACATGAACTAAGCTAGAAACAAATATGTTCTTCAAACGTTAAATTTAAACATCAATTTGAAATGCATGTTCCATTAGTGAGTAGATAGCTAGAATTATTCTTTTATTCATATCATGTAGTAATCTAATTGAAAGATTAAATTACTGATTTCTTCATTACATTGATTATTATTCTGAAATTATATAGGCATAAAATTATATAGCTTAATTATAACCACAATAAGATTTATGAAACTATTGTTCTCTATGGTAAAATGTTTGTACAAAGGAAAATTTATCTGCATGCCATAAATAATGCTATAGAAATTCTACACTGTATATAAATGATCCTAAAATAATAAAAAAAATTTACAGATATAATTCTTTTATTATAAAGAAAAATTATTTATAGTACAAATAAGGCAAGCGTTAAATATTTCACTTCCTTTGTTATCTTTAAAATATATATGTAAAGTAAAACTAAATATTTTTCTTTGTAATACCAGTTTAAAATAATTAAATGGAACTTCTTTGCCAGTATAATATTTTCCAATTGTCCACTACATTATCGGTCATTATGAATTTTTATTATTAAGTTCTATGGTAAACTTCTAAATTATTGGTAAGTATTTATAGTACAAATTATTTACCACCTTTGTTAAATAGATGCATAAAATATGAATCTTTCATTACTTGAAAATGTAACTTAAAATCTAAAAAAACTAGGAACTTCAGGTTCTAAAACAATAAATTAACTTTTTTAAAAATTTAAATGTATTATGAAAAATTAGCAAATCCCTTAGTACCTGTTAAAATACTAAGACGAAATATTCATCATTCACTGTATCATCACCACTGAATGCATCATTTACTGTAGTGGAACAGTTTACAAAGGATACTGATGAAATTCTTTTGGATTTTCAAAGAAAGGAACAAAATCTCAAATCTGCTACTAACTATTTCTTCTATTTCGTTTGGATATATTTTAATGCAAAATTCAAAAATTAGCAAACATATAATTTGGCAAAAGTTAATATCTCAGAGTTATGTTATTTATCTGTTAGGATTATATGAAAATTATAATAGAAATGTCTGCTTTCTAGATGGTTCTATTAGTATATCAAGTATTAAAAATGGAAATATGAATAACTTTGACAAGTTTGAATTAAGCATTCATGCTAGCAAAATCATTTTAGTTGTAAGATGGTAGTTATAAGACTACCACCTGAATTTACAAGATAAACCTTTCCCCTATATAAAGCTTTTGATCTCTTAAAACCCACAATATACTGATCAATGTATCATTTTTTTGTTACTACCAATAAACGAAAATATTTTCAGTATGTATTTGTGAAATTATAGCATAAGTTACTTCAATCGTTACCTCATAATATAAACAGAGAAATACAAATAAAATTATATGATTAATGCTGTACAATAATGAGAGAAAACACATAACACTAGAGATGCCAACCGTAATATATAAAATACGATTGATGCACCTGAGAACTTTCGAATTAGAGGAAAGAAATTCAAATATATAAGTACTGAATTCACATCACATATGATGAATTGATTAAAAACTAATTTCAAATATATATCCTTTATTAGTGATTAGAGTAATCAGAATTATTGTTTATTCCTATCAGTTTGAAAATCAAATTAAAAGATTAATCATAACATTACATTAGTAACCGTTACAAACACAATATATATGGTTCTCTTAAACATTTGAAGTACCTAAACAAGTTTATCCTTCGCTGTTAATCTCTGTTTATAGAAATAATAATTGGCATCTTTAAAAGTGGTTGGTTAATAATAATTTTGAAAAATATGACTGCATGAAAAATGTTTTAATAATAACTTCACAGACAGTGTACTGAAACCTAATATAACTCATATAAAACATGTAGATAAATTAAAAGGTTTGATTTATGGGACATCCCTTGCAAGGTCAATACTTGCTTCAACATTAATAATAAATTCTGCTATTGTTTTCATTATGCATTTTTTTAATATAGGCTTTATAAAGGTGCATTATAAAGTAAAAACTATTTAATTAAAATTATATCCCACAAATTGAGAGGAAACAGTGAGGAATTAAATTTGTTAATTAGTTTGATATTTCATTTTTAACAAAACACTTTGTCAACTGTTGTGACCGCCGTTATTAAATATTTTATACAAATCAATAATGCTTTACAATTAACACTTATTGTGATGATTTTTGTTTTTGGCTAGAAAAACGTTTCACTGTATTTGCGAAACATCAATTGATTAAATAAGCTTCAGTTAAATAGTATATATGAACTTATTGGATATAAAATAAAATGTTAAGGGATAAAAAATAACTATACTTTTTTTTACGAATAATTCGTTCTTTCGATTTCAAATTACCAATTTTAGATCTTTTTTTGTTACTAAAGAGTATACAAAACAATAATATATAAATAGAATTAATTACAAAAATACTAAAGTGTTACTTAATATTTCATATAATAATATATATGATCAATTCGATAAATGGTCAATTATCATAACGATACAAAAGAAAAATAGGTGCACGTTTTTCCTGATTCGTTCTTTAGATTTCAGATTTTTTACCTTTTTTTAAACTCTAATTCTTAAATGAAGGATCAGTTACTAGAATAAATCCACTCCACTTTCCATATTTGTCTTTATATTCAATATATCGATCGTATTGTGACAAAATCCTAGGTGTTGAAAACACTATTTTCCTACCTCATAATGAGTTTAATTTGATATAAATTTGATTTTTCCGTAAGATTTTAATGGCTTAGGAAATTCTACAACAGAGGGTACAAATCCGGAATAGTTGGCATCTCTATAATACTACTTTAACCATTAACTTTGAAATCAAATCAGCGTTCATTTAGAATATTCGATGTACAGTCAGAATTACAATCACTGAATATACAATCAGTAAAATAAATGTTTGCAGAACACAAAATGTTCATCTATTAGAAATAAGTATTTAACAGGGATTATAATTCTTACAAGTCGACATTATTTGAATACAAATTGATAAATAATGTTATTTCACATAAAGTAACGAAAATTATAATTATACATTTCTTTCTTCTTCTAACAGCAAAGTACGAATTTTTAATATAACATAAATATAAATGAAAAAAAATATAAAAAGAAATGTGCCCATTCCATTTTTTACTATCTCAGTTATGGTTTATTATGCACTATGTATACAATATTACCATTATTATTTAGGAAATAAGTTTAACTCAGAAATGTTCAGAAAAAGGAATTTACTATTTAATTTCTTGTTACCCAAAATTTTGTATTACTTATGTTTGTTGTACATCTCTACCTATGCTGTGATACGAGAAGTTATAATGAAACAATATATTTATTCAGTACCTAGTTTAATAAAGAAGTACTGTTGATTCCCTCTACGTTCACAGACTTTATGCCAATAGTCTTATTTTGAATAATGATATTTTAATAAAAACAAAAAAAGTTTTAAAACTTGAAACAGGAAATTTTAAAACCATTTATGAAAACTGTAAATGAAATTGCCAATATTTATCATGGAGTATATTTGTACAATCAGATAGTATCGAAAGAAATGATAACCTGAATCACGATATGATAACAAAATCTCTAAAATACATCTCTATAGATATATTTATTGCATTAATAAACAGAATATTTCCCCTAAGACATATGTATTCATTAAATGAAAGGTAATTTCTTAAATGCAATGTTATTTTCTGTAATGTAATCTTCTTATTTATCTTTTGATATCATTAATAAAATTAATTTATTAGACTTTAGTTCCCAAACCAATAAAATTATATTAATAAGAGCAATAATATATTATCTGGTAAACAAGAATGATTCACTGTAAAATAATCCTAGAAAGCAGTTTACTTTTGGATTGATAATTTCCAATTACCATACTAGTTGCTTACAGATACTTTTTTTTAAAAAAAAAAGATATTTTGAAATATATACGTCGCTTACACACAATAAGACAATGTTTCCTACATCGAAAATCTTTCATAAAGGTGTACATTTAAAAAAAAAAATTATTTTATTCATTGAATCTAAAATTTCGTACGATAAAAACTTGAGCATCTTCAAAAGCATGAAGATACACTTCAAATTACAAAATGCATACAAATAAGAAAATAAAAGGAACAAAATAGGAACTATAATTTACCTAAGACATGGCCTCCTTAACAATGTACATACTGTGATAGGTTACTTTATAGTTATTAAGACAGTTATATCCATTATATAAGTCCACATAGAATTATTATATAATTATATGTAATCTGCATACTGATAATGATAGAGTTATAATTTATATTAACACTCATATTACAATTTCTAACGAATGATAATATATACTACTTACTCTGTAAAAATATCTGCTTGGTGTAAAGTCTCAAATTATAATGAAGCCTATAAACAGATAAATATAATACCACATCAATCACTGAAAATAAATTCTATTAAGATTTTTATAGTATTTTTTCTACAATTCATTCTGATTTAACTGTAATGAAATTGACTAAATAACTTAGATTTACTTTCTACTATACAAATCTCAATATTATATAAATTTTATGTGCAGATTGTTTTCTCAAACAATGCATAAAAACATTTTTCAGCATTTTCCCTCAGCATTCTAGTGAATAAGCGCAAAAAGGCATTTTATTATCTGCGATGTAGTATTGTTGTACGGAATGTAGAATTAATGTTATTATTTCTTATATAATAAACGCAATTATTGTATTAATTACTTGAGAAAACTTAATTTAGCTTGAACTAGAATTACATAAAAAAATATTGGAATGCTGATAATATATTCAGGCTATTTAGAAGAAGAACGCATTTAAACTGAAAATATTTAGATAATTATAGTTTTATTAAGACGCAGATTTTTAATAATAAAAAGTACAATACCTGGAAGACTCAATTGTATCTTACCTTCCATTAGTGTCTAATGATTTAACTAGTATGCAGTAGTAGTCTACTAGACTAAATCGCAACGTAGTAATAATAAACAAATAATTATTCCTAAGTCATTTTAAATCTTTCTTCAAATAATAAACTGAGTATACCTTTAAAGAAATTAACTAGACGTCTCAATCTTCAGTTTTAGTTTTCCATATAAATCTGAGCTTTAAACTATTGCAATTAGTACCATAAAGCTAATTATTAATATTGAATTGGCCTACTAATTAGTTATGGGAAACTATTAATGGTATTGTAACGTTGTAAGTTCTTATTTTTCCTTTTCATTCAATTGTTTTCAAGATGCTATAATTCTCAAATTACGACATTCCGGTATAAGAGTTATATATAAATATATATGTTAATGTAAGATTGGCAAGTCATAAAATAGAGAGAGGAAAAACAATACTAGGTGCATTATAGGAATTTCGATACGAGCGATATGTATATCGCACATTCTATTGTTTTTTTAATCGAAGGAGAGTTTTTTTTTTTGGTTGTTACTGTTTTATGTCAACACATGAACAGGTATCATAATTTTAAAGTTAATTAGGTGGGATATGGCAAAGAATAGGCTGATAACAAAGGAAAAAGAATGGAAAATTACATTGCTTCGACCTCTAGCATCTTCACTTCTTCTAACATTATAATACTAATTTCTTGCTTTATTTTTTCAATTTTTTTTTGATGAAAGTAAAGAATACTAAAGGAAAATTATATTTGGTTGTTTTGATGTAATTTTCATTACCACACACTAAAAGAAATTTTGACCTCTAAACATTGTACATGTGTTTGCTGTTTCCATAATTATTTGATCAGAAAAATGTACTTTAAAGTCTATGTTGATATTGTAGGGAAGATAGGTTAGTTTTAATCGTAAATACATACAACCTTTCTAGCATGATAACCTATCTATCCTGATAACCAATAGTGCATTGACATGACCAAATAGTAATTTTTTAGTTAAAATTGAAATGAAATAAACTTCTAAGAATGGTAGCTAGTATATAATTAGTTTTCACAAAACTATTAAGAAAGAACACTTGCCGTTTTTCGATCTACTTGTAGTCTCTGACCTCCATAGGATTGTTATCGACCACTTCCGGTATCCTTCCTTAAACATATAGAACTCACTCCTCCCTCAGGTTATACTATACTTTCTGAATCTGTGGGGCTATTATATGAATATATTGCCTTTAAAAATTATACTAATTTGAAAGTTACTTTTAAAGAAGAATGAAAGAAGTACAAAAAATTAAATTCGCATCAATGTACGTTTCTTATGTGAGTAAGCATTGAGATGGCAAAAAGGTCTATAACAATCAATTTAGTGATTGTTATCTTATAAAGTTGTGAATAATGGCTTAAACTCTTTTTAGTTTTTAAGTTCATCTTCTACATGATTTTTCTATGAAGTAGATAGGACCTTGTGGTGTTTTCGAGTAACTTAGCATATATACCTAACCAAAAGAAGAAAGAAGGTGCATGGAAAGTTTACATACCTAACCCACCTAACTTGTCTCTACCGTCACGATGAAAATATTTCACATCCACTCCTAGAGTCATCTTTACTTTTTTATGCTCGGCAGGCAACCAAGGGCACAAGGCTCACCAATTTATGTGGTAAACTGCCTGATTTCCAAGGACGTAACTATTAATGCGCTGAGTTACACTGGGAACGGAAGTGTGCCCTCGTTTAGAGAAATCCTCTCTGATGATAAAGGGATAGCTATAAACTGAAGCAAGGATCTAAGCCAGTATATCAAACGGTAGAAATTAGCAGAACCCTTGTGAGACGTCTCAGTGAATCATCTGAATGCAGTCTAAATACGAGTACTATCTGAACCACGTTGATAATCCCCAGGCACTTTGCTTCTTGTAGTTTTCAGAGGATTTGTCTCGCAGCGGCCGTGGTTCTAATCTAATGTAACCCCTATTTGACTGGACAGCAACAAGTGGTGAGCTAGAGAACCAAGGTCTCTACAGAGTAGTCATGAATCAGATCTAGTAGGGACTATATACTATCCTTTCAGAGGGAGACCGAAATCTTGAGGGTACCAGGGTTGTCTTTAATCTCTGAGGACTCAGCAAGGTTTGGCAAGGACTTTATGACCAACAGATTCACTGCTCTCCTGAAGCCTGGTTGAATGTTCCTAGCAAACTTATATTACTACCAATAGAACAAAACTATTTAACACTATCTCACCAAAAACTTTAAGAGCCTAAAGCTAACAGTAACTTTCTTTCCTCTGCCTGGTAATTGAATAAGAAATAAAAAAAACCTTAATTAGCAAAAATAAATCTGAACAGAAACCAAAATGTCTTTCCATATATACGAACAAGAAATCTTCCCGGTAGAATAGCAAAATTAAAAATAGAATAAGAGGATTCCCTTACCTTATCCTTATATTTTCGATATGTACAATAATCCACAAATAAAAAAACTAAACTAAAATAAAAAAGTCCACAAAATTCTTTTTTTTTTTCAAATATATAGAGATTCTTTTCGAGTATCATAGTTTTTTCGTTGGGATTGACAGGGTATGTATTCGTCATAAATTTTAGTATGTTATGCGCGAAATAATAATTTTAATAATTAATTATAAGCTTCTATTTAAATCAAATTAAACCAAAATTTCAAATATTCTAATATTGTAAAATTATTAGTTAGACCAATAATGTGCTTTATTTCAAAAGCTGGGCTTAGTCAAATATTTAACTCTTAATTTAATTTTCAAACTTTCAAAATATTATATTTTATAAGTGAATAATGAAGGAAAATACTGAATCGTTGATTATAATGTGGAATAATTACATTGGGGCTTATATGTCGTGATGATCCTTTATGTAGGAATATCATACGCTTTTACTAAATACAGACTACATTCTTCATACAAATACATATTCAAAAACAAAATAATAAAGCACGTACTTATATTAAATAATATTATCTTAAAATATTTACAGTCTTCTAGAATTCAAATGAGATAATAACATTTAACAAAATTTGAAACTTTTTCCGTCCTCTGGAGAAAATAAAATTACACAGCCAAATATAAACAAGTAGTTACTTAAATCTTAAATTACATTACAGCACCTCATTGACATTAATTATTAACAACTTCTGGGCTGTAGTAAATAATTTCATTTATGGTAACATAAAACTTAATCTTTTTAGAGCCTTATTAAATTTAATAATATTTGCGAAGGCATAAATTATTCGTTTTTGAGAATATTATATATAATTACAAAGGTGAAATTGAAATAATTTTAAATATTAAATTCACAACCATAAAATGCTGTTACTTACATACTTTTAAAATTTTTCGTACAAATATATCTTACATTAAATCTTTAGAAAACCTAGCTCACTTAGTGTTTACTTTGATAAGTAGAAATAAATTAAAAGTTATAACTCTAAAAAATCTATTAATAGAGAGCAAATATACTTAATTCCTTATTTACTTCTTAAAATAACAATTTTTTTTAAAAAAAATTACATTACAGATGTAACTGATTTCATAAGTAATATAAAACAACTTCAATGGCACAAAAATTGGACAGGAATACATTGCTCCCATAAATGTTGACAGTTGACGCAACTCATAAACTATTTATTTGAACCACTGATATTTCTCATTTAACCAACTTTCTCATTTAATTATATAACTTAAATCACTATGTAAAAACATTGGCAACTAAAATCAGGTACTTCTATAAAAATTAATAAATTATACCAAAAGAAGGTAATAATTTATCTCACCAAGTAGAAATATTCAAACAATTTTAACCATCGAATGTACTAACTTTATTAAGTGTTGTGTGAGTTTTCTTATTTTCATAAAAATGGCTAACTTCATTCCTTGAAATTTGAATAAAGTAAATAAAAAAAAAATAAATTGATGTTTGTACCAAATAAGAAATATTCTTAGGAGAAAGCTTAAAGTTCGTTGGTTTCAAAAACGAAGAGAAAAAAATTGCTTTAAGAAGTATTGATATTGAAAGTGATAAACTCTTCAATATTAGGATGAACTAATCAAATAGTCAGTCAATTTCAAATATCTCACCTTCAGGCTATTATTGTGCGATTTATTTTTAAGCTGTGAAATTACTACAGCTAGATAAGTATGAAGTCTAAAGTAACAGAGTTAAAAAATTATGAATTAATCTCTTATTCTTAGTATATAACGGTACAATACTTCTTGGCAACATTCTAGTAACACTAAACATCTAATAAAGATACAAATTTTAATCAAATTTTAGTTTGAGCATAAGTATTACAAATACCTTATATATCGTCAATACTAAATACTGATAAACATCTCAAAAAACCTTCGTGTTTTTACTGAAGGAAGACAGAATTTCTGCCACATAAAATGTTTAAGAAATACTTAACGTATTTATGAAATCTACGATTTCAATACAAATATACCACTACTATTTGAAAAAAAATGCGGGAATTAAAAATAATTGTAAACTAATAATGTTATCATAATAACAATGAATAGTGAAAAATAATAATAAATTGTTGTTAGTCTGAACTATTTAAAGACTCATCATATAATGAGGTACTCAAAAGTCTTAAAAACGGTTTAATAATCTTATAAATGATGTAAATAAAAATAATGATCTTTCAAAACTGGAATAAATTCTGACACTATTCAACAAACTTATTGGAAATGTAATTTTTGTAGTAATTTTACCTAGAATTTAGCCCGCATATGATTTGTAGAAGTAATAATTTTAAATAATTATTATCTTCAATACTTTTGTGTTAATGTCTATCATACTAAGAATAACTGGATATAATTTCTATAAAAAAAGATGTTACAAATGATGAAATTGGACATTAGACTGAAGTAAAATTGACTACTTTATTATCAGAAGGAGAATAATCCTTAAAGTAAATAGTATCAAAAAACCTTCAAAAGAATTCTACTGTAGAACTACATATAAATTAAACTTAGTCTTTCAGCGTTCCAATCTTTCATCTCTTTATTCCAGTCAAAGTGTATACATCTACAAAAGTGTTTTCATACGGTTCTCCACTTTATTTCTCTCGTTTGTGCCTGGAATCAGAAAAAAATCCTTTCATATACATATATAATTTAGATGACTGTTTTTCAATTATCCTTTAAAAAAAATTTCACTTCAATTGAAAAGTCAATAACAGATTGTCATAACTATTTGTCATTATTAATTAAAAATTTCTTGATAACAAAAAAAACCATTATTTTGGAAAGCCAGAGCAATTACTTTCATAATTGCCCAACTTTAATAACCAGAGGCCAGTATTTTGTATAATAACTAAAGCACCAGTAATTCACAGATTATTGTGCTGATGTTCAAAGGTAATCTGGTGTAGAGTGGTTTATAAGACAAACAGCAGAAATCAGGCCTTGAATCAACCCCCTATGAAGGAGTTTCTTCGAATGAATAAAAGTATGGTACATTAGACTATAAATTTAGATTGGTTAAGATTTCATATTTATCTCTGAGATAATATTTCTACATGATTTTTTTCAAACAGATAGAATTGTGTAATAAATGAGATCTAGTTTTTGAAAAAAATCATCAGTAATTTCATACAATCACACTTTAAAAGATCTACAGCCGTTTTTTTAAGCAATATATTTCAGTAGTTTTCGTTACAAGTGGCAGGAAAAACAAAAAATGGTTCTGTGTGTGAAGGTTGTTAACTAGTTTACAACCGTAGTTGAACAAACAAGAGAAGGTCATCTCCCAGGGATTAAGCATACCAAATATTTCATAAGAACGAAAAAACGAGTAGCCGGTATCAACTTACAGATAACCAAAATCATACAATCAACTGGGAAGAATCTAAATAATTAATCTTTTCATATCTTCTGACATAAAGGGAGTTTTTTTTTCTATCGGAAATAGAATGTCAAACAGATGGACAGAGTTTGAATTGTGATGATACTTTTTAAAAAAAATTCGTAATGTTTTTAGGGATCTTAGAGGGTACCTGACATCGTACATTCTCAGGACCGACGGCTTGGGTCTTCTCCTAGGGACGACGTACTCAGATTTATTCATCAGCCGCGTGAATAAATGGGTGCCAGAGTGGGTATTGAACCCCAAATACAATAGTCAAGAGGTACGGAGCATATTATCACTGGGCTAATCTGGGTGTCATAAAAATGAGTTTTTATGATACCTAATAATGGATGTTTATTGTGTGGAATTATAAAGGGTCAATGTTCGACCTATGTGTGTTCTCTCTAAAACCTGACTCCCACTAAAACCTAGCCTATCCTACTCTACTTTAATAGAGTATAAATCTCAAGGAATACCTAGAAGTCGAGCAGATACAGTACGGATGGATTGTGCTAGACTTACCATATTCGGCATAAAAATTGTATGATCATGAACAACATATATTTAAAACTCGAGTATTCATTTCAAACAATATCAGCTACCAGTATATAAACTTTGAATACTCTAGTTTCAAATATATATTGTTAATGACCTTAAAATTTTTATGTGGAATATGGTAAATCTGGCACCATCCGTACTGTATGTGTTCGACTTTTAGGTATTCCTTGAGATTTATACTCTATTAAAGTAGAGTAGGACAGGTTTTAGTGGGAGTCAGGTTTTAGAGAGAACACACATAGGTCGAACATTGACCCTTTATAATCCACACAATAAACATAATCATAAAAACTCATTTTATGATACCCAGGTTAGGCCAGCGATAACGTGCTCGCTTCTGGACTAGTGGATTTGGTGTCCAATGCACACTCTGGCACCCATTTATTATGCGAGTGGTGAATAAATCAGAGTACTTCATCCATAGGAGAGGACGTAAGCCATCAGTCCTGAGCATGTACGATGTCAGATAACGTTAAAGATCCCTAGCGAGTACCTAAGTCCCCAAGTTAACTCAAGTACACTTGAGTTAGGCAAAATTTAGGACTCACAGAATGTTCATTTGTGGTATCACGAAGGACCAATGTTTAGTCAATTTATGTTCTCTTGTGGGACTGCCACTGCAACCTAACTTAATCTATTTATGAATACACAACTATTGTAATATTGCAACTACTATACAAAAACAAAAACAATTATTATAATTATATTATAGCATAACCATATAATCAACGGTTTTGTTTCATAATAACTATAATATTTAATAATAATAATTTAACTATAATAACAGTAGTTGAACATGAAAATCTACCATCAAAAATAAGGAAAAAATAAATATATATAATCATAACTAAAACATCAAAAATATTTGTAGCATACATTTTTTAAAATAAAATTATAATCTTACCGATTCCCTTCCTTGAAAGGTAAAGTTTTCCCTCTGTTTTCGTAAGTCATTTGTAAGAATGAGTTATCAGCTTCAATTGATGTTCGGCTAAAATATTTAAAACATATTAGATTAAAATATTTAAGATTATTTAATATATATTTTACTAATAAAAATATATTCATTATTGAAATAAATATTTACTAATAAAACAACTGGAAACAAATACATTTTCATATATTATCAGTTATTAATAATCATAAGTTGTGAAGCGCTGCAATTCTTGAATAACTATAATGATAAGAAAAAGGTTATACAGAATTTAAAACCTTAGTTGAATAGAAGGAACCTGTTTGTTTTATCGATTTTAATGTGGACAAAGCGATTTAAAACTTGAATTACCGTTAATTTTAACATCAGTGATGTGTGGAATAAAGTTAAATACACTGACGTCAGTAGATATTTGTTTTTAATAATTTAAGATACGTTATTACAAATATATAATACTTCATGAATAATATCGATTCATAACTTAATAGCATTCCATGTAAGTAGGTTCTTTTTAAATTTAGATTTGAATAAAATTTACTTGAAAATATTAAAAAAAACTATAAATCTTAAATAAGATTTTAAAACTATAAAAATATTAAAATAAAGTATATTTAATAACTAAATTAAAAAAAATATTTTATTACAGGAATTATTTATAAAAAATTGTAGTAAATAATCACCTTGGTGAGAGGTCTGACAAATTGATACTACGAGATTTTTCCAATACACTCTTCTGTCTCCAGTCTTGAATTTTCTCTATTTCCAACGTCAACTTTTCACATTTTTCTCGAATTATTTTTTCTTCTATTTCTTTGGCTGAAATTATCATTTAATAACATTATTCATCTTTTATTCTTTTTTAATATAAATGAATTAGTAAATCAATACACACAAGAAAGTAAGAGTTATTAAAGCAAACTACTTTTCTGAACAAAAATATTAATACTACATTAATAAAATTATGTAATATTATTTCTACAGATAAAATTTCTGCAGTACAATGAACCTAATAAACCTGCTTCATGTAATATGTCACCCTAAAATACTCAATTTTATGCATATTATATTATGTAATTAAATATATATGTCTAAAATATATAGTTTGATTTTATTATATTCATTTTATGTATATAATATAATACACAATATATATGTATATATATATACATATATATGTATATTGATATAGTTTCTCGACCACTGATATTTCAAATTCACATAAGGGGTTATTGAGGATTTTGGTAATAAAACATACAACTCCTGATCATCAGCCGACGTTTCGCCAAAAGTTGTTTGGCATTTTCAAGGCTAAAAAACAATTTATTAAACGACATAAGTAAAGCAAGATAAATACATCATTGGACACCATCCAACAGAAAACAAACGACACAAACAACAATTAAAGTACCCAGAGAACAACCACAAAAGTATCATAAAATACCTAGTGTTATTATTATTATTATTATTTAAAAACAGACATTTGTCGTTTAATTAATTAATAATACGCAATTAGGTTTAAACGACAAATGTCTGTTTTTAAATAATAATAATAATAATAATAATAACACTAGGTATTTTATGATACTTTTGTGGTTCTCTGGGTACTTTAATTGTTGTTTGTGTCGTTTGTTTTCTGTTGGATGGTGTCCGATGATGTATTTATCTTGCTTTACTTATGTCGTTTAATAAATTGTTTTTTAGCCTTGAAAATGCCAAACAACTTTTGGCGAAACGTCGGCTGATGATCAGGAGTTGTATGTTTTATGATCAAAATCCTCAATAACCCCTTATGTGAATTTATATATATATATATATAATACAAGATTTCACATAAACACGTGAAATAACAATCATTGACCAAACCACAATATGAAATGGGAAAAAAGACTAAGATCTTTCAACCGTAACAAGCGGTCTTCGTCAGAGTCAAAACCCAACTGAAACCCAATCAAACCCAACAGTTGGGTTTTTTTACTCTGACGAAGACCGCTTGTTACGGTTGAAAGATTTTAGTCTTTATATATATATATATTATTGAAAATAACACCAAACTTTGCTGATAACTGTTTCTTAACAAGTTTCTCAGTTTTTGTAAATAACACTCTCGTTATTGTGTCTATACAGTAAAGTATATATACTTTATATGTACTTTACATTACAGTTTAATTTTTAAAAATAAACACTATTGGAAATAGACAGTGTTGATTAGATCTTATTCTGATGAATTCACAGGGAAATACCTTGAATATAGTAATGGTGCATAATACAGAGTGATTCCACAAGAGAGATTCATTCATGAACTCAGTTTTCAGTTACCTCCAGTAAAAGATTTTATCCAATTTCAACGCGTTTCAAACACTTAGTGTTTATCGACAGGTTGCATATGATTTAGTAAGGTGATGTGGAGTGTTTAAAGAGTCACAAGACACTAATGTCCTATACTCCTTGGTAGAATATTTGTGTTATTGTTCAATATGTTAAAAAGGAAAAACAATAGGAAACTTAAGTCGGTTATAATTCATTCATTCACAATCAAATTAACTGTTCTTCATGTCTTCAATGTGGCCATTACCTGCAGAATTGACAAAATCGATGCGATAAGTTCGATAAAAGCAGGGCAATAAGCCCTGATTTATTATGTTCTACTGACTTATGTTATGTTCTTATTATGTTACAATTCGTACTTTAAGGTCAAGGATGTTTATAGGTCACATAAACGTGACAGCTTACATAAACTCACAAATCACGTTTATGATCCACCTCCAGCTTTAAGCATCAATGACCTTAAGCAACAACGAATAGGACAGCGATTAGTTGAGTGTATCGAGAAATATCCGTAAATTTCAGGAAGCAATTATAGCGTTAAGTTAGATTGCAGTGGCAATCTCACAAGAGAACACACATTGGCCCTTTGTGATACACAAAATGAACATTCTGTGTTGGGAATCCTAAATTTGCCTGATTGTAGACGCTTGGGACCGACGGCTTAACGTCCTCTCCGATGGAACACGTGTACAGATTTATTCGCTTCCCGCAGGAATATATCGAGGGGTAACGGTAAATAATTACTGATTGACAGTGGAATAAATATTATTAACTTAAGTTATTTTTTACTTTTCAATATTAAAAAATTGAAAAACAAATTGGGAGTCATCCTTTTTTAATTGCTCCAAAATTATTTCCTAAAAACACAAAACCACCTAAAAGGTCAAGTTTTCGTAAATCAGATATATACTATAATAAATCATTTATTAAAACTATACATATGGTTCTCAAATAAATAACATTAGCCAAATGTAACTTTATCGAGAATGCTTAAAATATGATGTTAATTAATTTTTATTTACTATTTTTATGAATAAAGCAAAATATATTTTTGATATAAAAGTAACCTAGTAAATTATACTTTTCACAGGAGAGTTTAAAGTTATACTAGACTTATCAAATATTTGTTGTAAAAGATAAACCTTTCAGTTCAGCCTGAAGTTTTCCAAGTTCTAGGAGGAGGTTCTGACGTGTTGCTTCCACTTCCAACTTGAGTGTTGCTTCACTTTTTGTCCGTTCTTGATCCAGACGAGCCTGTTCATTGATCTAAAACATAACCATTTATCACCAAATTCTGCAAATTTAGAAATATTCATTTTAAAATATAATTAACTAATAATTTTAATTTTAAAATTTAGTTTAACTGATAGGCGGAATGGATAAAGAATAAAGGAGTGAAACTTTTGAGAATAGCCAAAAATATAATCTAAGAAAAAGATGTCATAATATTTGTCGAAAATATTAATCTGTTCACTTACATATCGATCAACATTCTTTTCACTTTTTTTTTATTTAGTTAAACATTAATTATTGCATACTAAACTAATAAACACCAATTAAACATAGTTTCAATGACAATGATAATTTAATCAAACAAGACTCAGTCAGTGGTAGTTAAGCAAATTATAACATATTGATGGGTAATTACAATAAATGTATAATTACTTTTTCCTTAAGTCTCTAGTAAAAGAATTTACATTACTAACATATCATTATAGTTTTTCATCATACGAGACAACTAGGAATGAAGTAGATATTTTTATGACAAGGAACACAATATAATTAAATTAATAAACCATTATTGATTGCTCTTTAGATTAGATAATGCCAGTTACAGATGATTATTATTTCATTTTACAATTTAATAAGTAAATATTACACAAAATTCATTACAAAAAACAGGAACACATAATCTAAAGCCACAAACGTACTATAAATGATATGATACTCAATTTCCTTCATAATACAGTATTTGTCGACCAAAATTAATATAATTTTGGACCAAACAACAAAATCAATATAATTAATTTTGGATAGACCAAACAACATTGTATAATTATACATTGAAAGAATACATTTTGAATTAAACAATACATTTTTTTCAATTTTGTTCACATAAAGAAAAACGTATCAAAACCAACATTTAAAATTAGAATAATAAATATTAATTTTAAGAATAGAACTGTAAAGTCCTAATTATTAAATTAAAAAAGAAAATTTTTTTAAAATAAAATCTAACCACAACAAAATTTGTTCAGATAAAAAATAATACTAAAAAAAAGCGTAAAAATATTCAACATTTGAATTATATAAAAAAAGAAGCATAATTTCTTGCATTAAGTAGACAATTTTTAAAAGAAATTTGTAAATTTTCTCCATTTTGCATTTAAGAGGTGAAAAAATGTTTCCATGCTGCTTTAAAGGAAACAAAGTTTTATTGTTTCTTATTTTATTATAATTTAAAGTATTAGCTATTTTTTTAATGATGATTCTTAAAATTTAATTTAATAAAGTTTTCTTTTTTATTCCACTTTTAAATTAAGAAGAAAAATTTCTGTGCCTTGATGTACAATATTTCAAAATCCGTAAAATGAGGATTTCCTTGAGGGCAAGCTAAGTTCCTTACCTGGCTCTGCAGAGTCCTGTTGATCTCTGCGATCTTGGCTGACACTTTGACCTCAGATTCTCTTACTGCTTCCTGTTTTACTCTTCCTATTGCCTCATCTTGCCTAAACCTCAACCGCTCCAGCTCTGTTTTGGACACAAACTCCCTATCCAGTCTTTCGTTCACCTTCCCCAGTTCTGCCTCTAACTTGTAGCGATTCTGAATCAAAAAAAGAATAACTTAATTGCTGAACACAAGATTTCACTTTAATTTAAAAAAAATATGGCGTCAGTTAAAAATAAAACAATTTCTAACACACGGTTTCTATAGATAAAATATAAATCATTAACCATAAAGTAACAATTATTTAATATTTACTAAATGCATATAGAGACCTCTATGACAAGTGTAATTCAGTTTTTAAATTATTCAACAACATAAATGGAAGCAGATAAATTAATATAATGAAAATTATTAACATTTTAAAACTTTTTAGTATTATCAATATTGTAATTGTAGAATACGTTTACCAAATTCATCAAAACTGGGAGTCTGAAAAACCCATATGTAAAAATGAATCTGACATTCCATTATAGATACCCATTCAAATTATTCATATATTTAAAATAACTAGCTCTTTTCCACCTTTTTCTTCACTATTAATTTATAAGTTGGTTGAATAATTGTCCTTCCATGAGCTCATAGATTAAAAATTTGTATCTTTACTGGATGATATAATTATCAGTCCAATTAAAAATTTGTATATTCAGTCGCCTGTACCATACCATTGAACAAATAATAAACTGCGTATTTTTGCAACAAGTCACAATTTGCATACTTAGCTGCTCCAGTTTGCTATATTATTACCTGCAGGTGAATTGTTAAGTCTGTCCTTACTTAGTCGAGTTATTTCATAACGTGGCTAGATAGCCTTTACAAATGCTTATAGAAAATGAAGACTCCAAATTATTTTTATTTGAATGAAAACAATATTTTTTATAATCCAAGTTAACTTATAAAGAACTTTTCTTTTGGTGGGAGTAGATACCTGAAGTTCTATGAGAAGCTTTGAGACCTGAGCTTCAAGTGCTATTCGCTTCGCTGCTTCTGCTTTCAGCTTTTTCTCTAACTCACAAATCTGCAATGAGATACATTTAAATAAAGCATTGAGTGTTATGTTTTAAATTCCAATCTTAATCATTTAATTATAAATTCTAATTAATAATCCTTTCCTGAACTGAGACGAATTTTTAAAAATTAGTACAGTCACTATTTCGTCACTATTAGTACAGTCACCCTCACTATTTCGCGATTCATTTATCATGGCCTCAGTACATCGCGGATGGTTAAAAAATATTCATCAAAAATTCATAATTGAGAAATTAAGGCGCAAAATTTGCCCCCACGCCAGCAAAATGTGAAATCTGATCAGTAGTAAAGTTCTCATTAACCTGTGCAGTAAATCATTCTCTCCTCCATCGTACTGTATAGACGTGTTCAACGACATTTATAAAGATCAAGCAAACAGAAAGTATTGTCACGGATGATCGAGTTACGTACCTTGTTATAAAAGAAAAGTTGTTATAAGAATAAAAGAGTTGTACAAACATATTTACAGTATGTAAATATGTTTTTTATACTATTCTTACATCTGCGTATGCAGACACACACACATCATATTTACATTATTTATACATAATGTATGTTATTTATACTATTAATAGTTAATTTACATGCTTCGAACTAACTCTCTTCTGCTAGTTAAACATTTAATAAATGTCTGGTAGCAGCAGATATTAAAGAGGAGTTGGTTAAACTGTCAGGGCAACAGAGGCCAAGTAGTTTATTTTGGGCCCCAGTGCTAAAAATAGGAATTTTCTTCTAGGACTCGGTAGAACTAGGCTGAGGAACCTGATAGGAGTTCTCACCAATATTTATGGAACAAGCACTATTAGGAAAGATAAAATAAAGGAACTTGAGTGGAAAAATCTCCTGATCTTTATGGACAGATCAGGGAGATTTTCCTCATGGTAGGTATAGGTCACCTCGGATAGGCAAAACATTTAGTGGCTTGCTTGCCAGGCCTTTGATCTCCTCACCCTTAACATTAACATGTTTTAAACTGTTAGTGAAGCTGACCGTTAAAATATTGAGATATTAACAATACATCTACCATAATGTTGGCATTAGTTTGTCGTAATGGCTTAATATTTTAATCTTATGCTAAATGAAATTTGATTTTTTTTTTGTACCATCTATTACCAAATTTTATTTTCTAAAAGCTTTTTTGATGAGTAATTTGTGTTATCAGTATATAAACTGAATTGTTTAATTGTTTCAATTCTTATTTATTAAGGAAATAAGATTTTATTTTAAAAATTTACACGTGCCTGCTTTAGGTTTCATAAGTTATAAGGAGTTCATAAACAAACAAAGGTTTGAAAACCCCTAATCTAACGCCATTCGATAATTTTATCTCTCATTTATATACAGGAGATACAGATCGAAAAACAGATCCGATCGGACTATACACTTTAAAAACTTTGAGAAACACGAGTGAAAAACAGAAATTAGGACTCACATTCAATATTTCGACCCTTCCAACGGTCGTCTTCAGGAAAGGAAGTTGAGTGTCTAGAATCTAGAAGATGAAAGTTTGGCTTTCGTCTTCTAGCCACTCAACTTCCTTTCCTGAGGACGACCGTTAGAAGGGTCGAAATATTGAATATGAGTCTTAATTTCTGTTCTTCACTCGTGTTTCTCAAGGTTTTTTAAAGTATATATACATATATATATATATGGAACCATGTTAACAGAAAAAAAATATACAAGAGTTCAGAAAACTCATGAACGACCAAAGGTAAAAGACTTACTAAAACACTCAGGTTGGATACATCAATATAAAAGGTTTCACGTTTCCTTTTCACGATTTGTTCATCAAAATGAAGCAAAATAATTTATTATTTATAATTTGCTTGCTCCTTATAAGAAGTACTCGGTGAGGGAGTTTTCACATTTATTAAAGTTTTATTTCAGTACCTACAATTTAAAAATAAAATTTATTTTCTTTAAAAATAAAAACCTGTTGCTCCGAGTCGGATGATGGAATAGTTTTCAATTTCTCTTCTCCATCTGTTGGCTGTTCAATTCCTTGTATGCTGGATTCCTGAAATTAAAAGAACTCAACAGGATTTGTTATTAATTATGTTACTTTGAAACAAGAGTTACATTAAGGTTAATATTTAATTGAAGTATGTCTCTTACTATACTATTTTGGTTTTCATTTTTAATTCCTCGAAAATTTTATACTGATACAAGTTTGCTTTAAGACATTTTGCATTATTTTTAGAAACTAAAGATTTTACTGACATTGATTATATTACTATTAACATCTAACGTAGAATTTTTTCTTCAGTTTCTAGAAAAATAAACAATGTTTTATCCATAAAATAATATTTTACTCAAAACATAAGGTATCTCAAAGTCTTAAAGATAGTCATTTTAAAATAAAAAAAAATAACGGAAAAAAAAACTAAACTAATAGAATGAATTCAAACAAGTCAAATTAAAATAATTTGTTGAAACTTTATAATTTAATTTGTTGATTATTGCATACTGTGAAAACATATTTGAACATAGAAATTTTCAGACACTGACATTAGTTATTTATTTATGTAGCTTTTACAAAATATACTCCAATGTACATGACAATGTTTAGCCCATCTAATTTCATATTATTGAATATATCGTTATAATCTTTACTTTTTTAAATGACAACACATTGGTATCAATTTAGATTTATTATCATAATATCATATGATAAATATATTATTATTATTTTAAGGATGAAATATTCTTCATTTTTATGAAAACTAAAAATTATAAATTATTATATAATTTTGTATTATATATATAATATAATATATTATTAGTTTTTACTGGTGGTGTAAATAATGCGATCAATGTATCAATTTCACTAAAACTTTCGTTTTCTGGAGATAAAGACAAACGTTTTTAAAACATATGCCAATTGTACCAATATACAATTATCAAGCGATAAAAATGATGCCCTAATCCAATCCAGGAGTCTTAGTTAAATTGGATCTCTGAATACATCTGGGTTCACAGCTAAAACATTCTTTGTACTTAAAAAATGAATTCCATTTTACCTTTAAAAAATGGATTATGCAATTAGCCTATCATGTATAATATGATTATACATTTTATAACAGAGAAAACAATTAACAGAGATTTAATAGAAAACTGTTAAAACAATTTAACAGAGAAACGATTAAAATACAATTATAATATAAATACAAAAAAATTGATAGGTTGTACTACTTATTATAAACTTATACTAAACGAAGTGAATACAGTATTCAGAGTCAACTTAAATTGTGTTTAACTGATTATTTAATATTTGAAAAAAAAGAATTGTATACACTTCAATATTTGTTTAACTATTAAAAAGAAGCGTGAAGTAAAATGAGTACCAGATGTCTAGTCAGAGATGGAGTGTTACTCTTTTCCTGCTGTAAAACGGATATGGTCCTCTTGAGAGTCTCTATGGTGTCCAAGGCTTCAACCAAGCGAGGATCTTGATTTCTTTCCATTAGCTCCAATTTGGCAGCACACTCTTCATATCTACAGTAAATATCACATTGTAATTGCAACTCTAAAACTTTTCCCATTTCTAACATCAGAACAGAACATGTAAACATATACTTATTGTCTAAGTATCTAATTGTAGGTAGCTTAAGTGATAATTTTCGCAATGTAGAAATGTTTACTGTGGAATCTTCAATGCCCTTCTCTCTCTCTCCTTTCCAAAGATGTCTTTCAGCTTTCTCTTTCCAACTAAAAGTTAAACTTGTGTTTGATACTTGGTAGAAGTGAATACTTCTTTGAGCCTATTTCAATATTATACATTCCTTAAAACAAAATTAAAAGTATATTTCATTAATTTAGGGAATAAGATGTTGAAGGGATACTAGAGCGAACTACCTAATCCAACCATCATAATATTTAGAATATAAAGCTCCTACTAAGAAATTAAAACGTTTTCTCTGTATTAACAAATTAAAACTCCAGCAATTTCCTTACAGTATTTCTCACGTTTAAAGAAATAAATTTGTTTTAGTTGTTAATATACCTTAGTAAAAATGGATATCAGTTAAAATTAGTTAGATCGGTTCATATATTGTCAGAGTTTAATGTTTACACTCATTTTTTAATTTGAATAAACTAATATTATATACTGTACTATATATTTGAATTAAATATATTTTTTACATAAATGTTGCTCTTTATCATGTTAGTGGTGGACATTGATCTTTAAATTACTTATTACATATTTAATTTAAGAATTATTTCAAAAATATTTAACACAAATTTTAATTCTATGGAAAATTAAAATTTTAAATTCCATGGAACTTAGAGCAATAAGTTCAGAGTAAGACTATTTTTTTCTTCACATATTTGAAAATATACCTTTTTTTCATTCATTTTTTATCATAATGAAACAGAGAAATTCATACATAATAAGTAAATATACCCTTAATGACTTTGCTACATGAGAAAAATAAACTCAGTACCATTAATTCACTTGTTACATACAAAAATTAACTTTTTCGTATTCCCATATTTATGAATGCACGGTAAGTTAGAAGAGTTGAGCCAATCCTTAAGTTCTCCAAATATTGATGTAATTAGTTAAAGTAGTAAGTAATATCACTACTACTGATGTAGTAGTTTCAAACACTACGTGTTTGAAATGTCTTAATTTTTTTTTTATGAAATTATTTAATCGCTGAGAATTTTTTTATTGATATTTATCCCAAAAATGAGTAATTATTAGAAAAGAACTAACTGTACAAGTTTTAACATTATATATTGTTAACAATTTCTACAGCCGTTTCTGTAAATTAGTAAAAGTTTTATTTATTTTTGGTTTATTAAGATATTTTATCTCCATAATTTAGAAATCATTTAAATAATCTAATGTTTTAAATGATATTACCTTCACCTACTTTCTCATATGCATCCCACAGAATTCCCATTGAACCCCTCCCCCCCTCCTCCTCAATGATAAATTTGAACACTTCCATTATAAACACTTCCGTTAGATTGGATTGGTTTTCAACTAATTGAAAAATAATGCAACACAATGAACTTGTTATTTCCTAAATAGAAATCTCATTTACAATTTGTTAAAACCATCCAATTCTAATAGAATAGACAAAATGGGACACTAATTAAGTAAAACTTAGTTGCTTAAGTAAATCAGTGCCAGACAGAAACCTTTCTTTCCAGCAGAGAGTGTCCTCTTGTAGTTTCTTCACATCTGCTATGTTTTGAGCTATAAGAGCCTCTCGCTCTGACATAATACACCTATTCGCAGATAAAACTTCTTCTAAGTAGTTTTCCAATTTTTTGTTTTTCTCTCTTTCATATGCATTTTCCTCTTCTAAAAGCTTCTGAAAAAAAGGAAAGCATCAAATGTTTTTTAAATATATTCCCACTTGGGATAAAAGTCTTAAAATGTATTATAAATAATAATGTATCAGAAATTGAAATAAAAATGATCCAAACTAATAAAATATAGTTACAAATTGGTAAAAAAATTGAATTATAAAGGCATTACTCTTTAATGTATAAATGTTTTAAAAAGTATATTATCAACTTACTAATGACTAGCAAACGTGCCCGTCTTTGATGGAATCATATAAGGTATTGTTGTAGGTTTAACATTTATATTAAGGGTCTCATTGCATAACGTTCTTCAAATGGCAATGTTTACTGAGAGAACCAAGTCCTCAAATAAATTCTTTTTCATAACAATCTTCAATTGTATCGTGATCTAATTAATTTACACTTGACAAAATTGGACGAAATTGGATTTTTTTTCATAAGTAGCAAAGGCTAAAAAAATAGACAAAGAAGGCCTCAAGCCGGTTACTGAATGTAGGAGTAAACAGGAAAAGTAATGTCTATACTACCCGTATTCCCTATTGTATCGTAGGTATCTCCACGTTGAAACATAAGAACTGGAAAATAACCCTCACACAATTTAATCTAAATTCAACAATAAAAGAAAAATGTGACTCACCAATTGAATCTTAAGTTCATCATCTGAGTCTCCTCTCTCACTGTTGATTCCTTTAAGGTGTTTTGTAAGCTCTTGATACAGTTTTGTCTTCTCTTCGGTCAACTAAAGCAAAAGAAAATCGACAAACCTCTGTCAACTAACATGAAACATACATTGCTTTTAACATCACCGGGCAATATTTCTGCTATTTGAAAAAACAAAAGTAACATAATTTGTTGTTTAACATATATACGAGACCTATACATGTCTCCAGAAATATTATAAAAATAATTCTACACTACAATTTAACTAGAAAAAAATGTTTATTTTTTATCGCCTTTTACATTTAAGGCGATGGAAATTGAAGCAACTAAAACATATTTATTTCCTTCATAGTATAAATAAATTGGAAACTGAACAATAAAAACAACTTCATTTCTTATAAATTTTCAAAATAAAATTAAAAGATAACACAAATAAATTCCTTTCCTTTTAAGGTATGTCATTGAATGCCTACAGGTAATAATGGAAACAAACAAAAATTTCAAAATGTAAACATTTATCAAAAGAAAGAATTAACCATCGTTAACTACCTAATTGTCGTATAAAAATCAACACAAATTAAATTTATTTTTATCAAAATGACACCACATAGTTCAACAAAGGTTAGTCAATTCAATTTGCTACGATCCTTTTTTTTATCCCTTGGAATTATTCCCCATAACCCTGCCTAAGACTCATGTTTTATAGCAGACTCCCAGCATAAATTAAATTCTTCAAAATACTCTTCATATATATTCAGACGCGACAAGTGTCTCACAAAACAAAAATAACCTTAAATTTCAATAACAATTTCAAATAACTTTACATAAGACAAAAACCCTGTTGGTTTATTTCTTTAACTGTCGACATTATAAGCTACTATTTTTATATCGCACTGCTTATCTGAATTACTGTCTTTAGCAGAAGGGGTCTCCAAACTTCATTTACTTCTTTCTACCTTCTGAAAAAGTTTGTTTGTATTTTAAATAAGTCACATGACATTCTCTAATAAAAAAAAAATTCTTCAACATTCAAAATGAATGATTATCTATCTATAATATGAATGGTTATCTAGTTGTAAGTACCTGAACATATTTATATTTCCTGTAGAAAACGATAACGCTAATTATGACATAATCAAAGACAAATGTAATTATATTATTTTTTCAAGATGTAATTAACAACTTTAAGATGGAGATGGTAGCTACCTTGGAGTGCATCTGCCGCAGATGATTCAGGTCTCGCTCAGCGCTTATAGCTCTCTGCTTGTACGTTAACAATTCCTCTTGGGCTTGAGTGTATTTAGTTTCAACCTTTGACAACTAAAATGAAAGTATCTTTTATAATTCATTTATGATATATGAGTATTGAAGTTGTATATACGAAGGTAGTGAGTGTTCACATACCAGTACATAAGCAGCTATAAAAAGATTTCACAATGAACACGTGAATAAAAAATCAACGCCCAGACCACAGGGCTCTAGCCAATAAGTGCTCCGGCGATATGAGTGATGTTTTTATATCACCAAATAATATGATTCAATACCAAAGTTAAACGGAATAAAAATGTCTTCAAGTTTAACAAGTACATGTTATTTTCTATTCAATTGAAAGGTAAAACATACGATTAGGTGACAAACTTAAATCAATACACTGTACAAAAGGTTTCTAAAACTTCAGTTACTGCAAAGTAGCACCTATCATTGTTGAAGTTTAATAGAGCCTACAACAATAAATTCAAATACTGTAACTTCTGACCACAATCATTAGTGGTATATGGAACAAAATTTATAAGAGAATATTGAACTCTTTAGTTCATCAAGTTACTCATTAAATTTACAATATATTTTTCAAAGTTTAGAAGTAAGCGCGTATAGCTGTGTATCAACGTCGAAACCACAGTAAGAAATGAGAAAAAACCATAGATATTTCAACCGTTATAAGCTTAATAACCTTCAACTGAAGACTCAGTTGAGATTTGACTTTAACGAAGACAGCTTGTTAAAGTTTTTTTTTTTTTTTCTTAGGTTTTTTTTTTAATTTATTACTGTGGTTTGGATGTTGATTTTAATTTCATGTGTTTATTGTGAAATCTTATTATAGCTGTGTATGTGTTAGTATGTGACACTCATTATCCTCACATATACAACTTCAATGGACATACAATTAACAGCCAACTGACAGGAAATTGCCAATACAAAATCAGGATCAACTCAACAAATTGAGTTTCTATCATTTAAAAATGTAATGAAAGTAAAATCCCACGAAAGTTAACTAAACTTGTATTTATTTACGTTTTGTTTAACTTCAGTTACTGCAAGAATTCTTAACAGAGAAGTTTTAAATTCATTTTACATATTCAGTAATTTTTTTTTATAACAGAAGAAATAAATTTAGTTGTTCAGTATTTTATTATTTTTTGAAATATCTAGTCATATGTTTTAATATGGATGTATTGCGATAAGAATATCCTAACTGTTTTAGGTGTTCAAACAGTTAAAGATAATTTATTGCGTTTTTAGATAATATATATTTGTCGTGGTTTAGTAGTACTATTAACTATCTTCTTAAATTGTTTCATCGATTTAGTAGAGAAAATATTTAATTAATTTGTTCTCATACCAATAGTGAACTTAGAAATTGTACTTTATTAGTCCCAACTTTTAAAAGTTAAAACTTTTCTAAAAAATAATGAGTTATGAAGCCCTGAACTGTATCACTTACAATGTAACATTCATAAAATTTATTCACTTTATAATAAATATTCAAATTATTAACTTTATAGGCATTATACCTGTGACTGTCTGTGGTTAATCAATAAAAATCAACAGATGACACTAACATCGGTTTAAATAATAATATTTAAAAAGTAAAATTGCAAGTAAAAAATCATAACGGAATCAGAACTAATAACTTAGTTTTATGAGATACATTGAATGGTATTATTAACGGAACACTAATCAATTATCGAACAATTATCAATTTGTTTTGAATGTTTCAAACCTAGTAAAGAGTAGTTGATTAATTGATAGATGATAATAAATTATATATTTATTGAAATAATCCAAGTTGCTGGATACCTCTGATCTAAGAAGTGCAATGGTAGCATTTTGTTTGATCGGATCTTGACATCTTCCTCCCAGTGCTTCCTCCAGTCTTTCGTTAAGAGGAACACATCCTCCTTCCACCAACTGAAAGAACAATACGAATATGTAAAACAATACAGATCGCTTTTAGTTTCTTTTAGAATTAACGACATAACAAAATCCTTGTTTGTTTATAAGGTCCACACTTATAGCATTTAACCTTTAGTTCTGTTCCAAGAGTAGGAAGCTACACAAAAATATAAGCTTTAAAAATATCAAAATATCAAAGTTGGAAATTCATCCATACTTGACCATAAATATCAGAAAGGAAAATTAACAAAAAAATGATATTATTATCAAAAATTCCAGCCTTACAAAGATCTTTAAATCTTTATGAGAGTAGAATAAATGTTTTAATCAGTCCCAACAATCATTTAAAAAAATCAGTAAAATTCATTCCAGAAACTAATTTTTAAACATTAGTAAACTATGCATAAATATTTTAATAAATATAAATATCGCCATCTTCGTCCTCATTTTCAAATTATAATTATAAATATTTTATCTCAATACTTTAAGTATGTTTTAAAAAATATATTCTTGCATCCCTAATATATTGTCATTACTATATTAATACTTAGTATTAAATATTAATATATTATAAAATGTTTGTGTTAATTTTTCAGTTTATGTTTACCCAATTATTATCCTTTAATTTAGTTTTCAATTAATTTTCTATTTATAATTGATATTTTATCATTATTTGTATATCTTGTGATTTTGTTCTATTTATGTTATGTGCATTAGCTGTATGTGATTTTATTCTGTAAAAATGGATTTCATATCCGTTAAATATTATAATCCCAATAGTTTAAAACTACAAGGCTATAAATTATTATAGCCAATTCTTTATAGCCTTGGCTATTATAATGTTATTGTCAAGTTTATTGTTTATAACTACAAAACTATAACTAATTCAGAATATATACAATTTTTAGTCGAAGTAATAAATAATAATAATAAATTCAAGGGACTACTATGATTTAATTGATAAGCACATTGCATATTAAACTACTTTTTTAAACCACACATACTTATTTAATAGTATTGTTAAAAAAAACATGAGTATTAAGACTTAAAGAGTCCTATTATCTAAAAATTATTTTGTCAAAAAATTAAAAGAATTAAAAACAATTACATATTGGAAATAAATTAAAATTGTAGCAATATAGCCTTGTGATGAAAAAGTGAATAATGACCTTGTTAAAACAGTAGGGATGCTTTGGGGTGTCGGAAGCACTGGCTGTCTCGGCTTCGCTGCGAGGTGAACAGGAATCTCGTACCTTCGAATGCACTACATCTAAAATTTTAAATGGATGTTCTCATTTCATATTTAATTATCAAAACCAAAATAAAATAAAAACTAATTCTCACCGGGGTCAAGTCTTGTTGAAGGTCCCGCTCCGTAGTCAAATCTGAAATGAATTCAAATCTTTAAAGACGATCGTAGCACATAAAGAAAATTATAGTTTTTAATATTTTATAAGATAAATAACATTTTGAGTACTCTTTCAATTGGAAATTCGATAAAACTTATAACTTAAAGCAACTTACTAAAAAGAGGTTATTAAACAGGTTATTGAATCGCGATTTTTTTTTTATTCCATTTATATAATTTTGAAATAGATATACAAAACAAATCAGAATACATTAGCAGTAAAATTTTACAACTTACCGCGGTTGGCTCAATTTCACCATTAGTATCCACAAAAAAAGTAATAATTAACAGAAGTATTTGTTAGACACCTGGTAGTTAACTGAAGTTAACATATGACACATGAAAGAAAAAAGTCACTTACTATAGTCGAAATTTCAAATAGTTTTCGTCATCAGAAGAAAGCAAGAAGACAGAGAGAGAGAAAGAAATTTCTGCCAGGTGACTACACCACCCCCACCCCCATATGTCTTTACCTTTTCATGGTATGGGGGGTGGGGCGGGGGGGTTAACGTGTCTGGGTGATTTCTCCATAACGGCAGGAACTAAAAAAGGCACAACGGGGCAGTATGCACCTTCGGTCCCCTCACGAGTGGACTGTCCGTTAGATCGTAAACTGATTTAGGTAGCTATTCGTCCCCATCAGTCTTATGTGGCTAGAACATTTTTTTTTTTCAAGACTTGTCAAACTGCGGATAACAATTTTTGGGATGGTGTGTTCCGCGGGTGGAAGATCCATTCGATAGGGTCTGGCTTGAGAATGAACATCTTTTCTTTTCTTTCTAGCGTCTCTCGTTGTTCAAACTTTTTCTCCCCTTTCAGAGAGAAAGGATAGTTTTTATGTTTATCCAGCTTGTTTTTGGTGACTTATATTTCCTGTATTGGGTCAGAGTGAAGGTCTGCAACACTGGTCATTTATTGGCTAATATTTTTTCAGTTTCCGCTTCCTTCTTTTCAAAACTTTTCTTCTACTTCTCATTCTTTCCCTTACTTACTTGTTCTTTCGTTTTTATTACTTTCGATTCTTTGCAACTTTTCCCGCTCTTGTTTTCAAATTTCATCTATAATCCTAGATGAACTCTTTTGCCAAATGACCATCAGTTTTTTATAGACTAAAACGCACAATAATTATAGCTCTTGTTGAAATCCCGCCTCTAAGAAGTCCACATTGCGTACTTGACGGGACTGTCTCGTTTTCCTCATTCGTGGGGATGCAACTGGTCCTTTGTGACGTGGTGAAAGGGCTTACCATTTAAATCATCCTCCTGGTCCACTTTATCATGGTATAACCGAAAGACTAAATAAATTACAAAGGATTCAATCGGTACACGCACCTTGGCCTCAGTAACGTTGATTGGTCAAGGTATGTGTATTGGAGTGTACCTTTGGTTTTTTCCTTCAACTAAACTACCAACCACGCCGTCGAGCCACCCGGGAAACATTATTCTCTCTTCTTTTTCTCACCTTCTTCTGATCATAACCTTATGACTAACAACCATAAGAAATACCCAAGACAGTAAGAGTCGTTTAGAATATATCTATATATATATATATATAATATATATACTGTTCAATATAGACAAAGAAACATAGAGAAATCAAAAGAACACACTTACAGTCTCTAATTTTCGGTTTGAACCGTCTTCAGGAGAGATTGTTTGAACCGTCTCTGAACCAGTGCGCTTGGTTTCCCTCTCTTATCTCTCCTGAAGACGGTTCAAACCGAAAATTAGAGACTGTAAGTGTGTTCTTTTCATTTCTCTATGTTTCTTTGTCTATATTGAACAATTTTTGTCCGTTTTGGATCGTATTTCCAACGAAAGAGTGTTTTAGTGCGTGAAGTGCATCAAACTCTCTCTCTCTCTCTCTCTCTCTCTCTCTCTCTCTCTCTCTCTCTCTCTCTCTCTCTCTCTCGCTATATAATATATATATATATATATATACAGATTCAATAATATATCGACCGTTAGATAGAATAGGTGTGTTTTCTAATCGGGGTTCGGTCAATTTTCCAGGATAAAAAATCAAACTCTCGTTGCCAACGTTTCGGTTTTATTTAAAACCTTTTTCATAGGCAGAAGTAAGAATTTTTTAACTAAGAAAATGAAATTTACATTATTTAAAGGAACAACAATGTTAACCGGACAAAACCTTCGACTAGACTTTCCGAACTCAGGTACTGACTTTCCCAACTCAGTTGGGTATTTGACTCTGACGAAGACCGCTTGTTACGGTTGAAAGATCTTAGTCTTGTTTTCCCATTTCTAATTGTGGTTTGATAATTTATATATAGATAGATATCTTATATATATATATATATATATATATACACCCTAAATTAAGTTCCAGTATATAAATACAGGGTGTCCATAAAGTCCGTGTGCGTTTTAAAAAAAATATACCTTTATTTGTAGCTGGGATAGAAATGATCTGTAAAAAGAATTAGAAAGAAGTAAATCTATATTTTTTAAAGTTTTATTGAAATTTTATCCACTTAACCTCCATCATGTGGTAACCTCTTCCATACAGATAAATCACGAACTTCCTAACAGATGAATCGGAAGAGGTGAACCATTTCATTCATCTTCACATTCGCCAGACTTGACTCCATTAGATTTTTCTTATGGGGGGTATGTGAAAACAACTGTGTATGCATCTAAATCTTGTCCATTTGAAGATTTGAAAGCTAAAATAACTAATAAGATTTTACAGATTATTGTAAATCAGTTGGCGCATGTTTTCCGTAAACTGCAAAAGCGTATTACCCTCTATATTGCTTATAATGGAGGACTGTGGAAACTAAAAATTATTTTTAGAATAAAACCTTAAAAAATGTAGGTTTACTTCCTTCTAATCTTTTTTACAGATTATTTCTACCGTAAATATGAATAAAGTTATAATTTTTTTAAACTGCACATGGACTTTATGGACACCCTGTATATAAACGAAAAATCAAATTTCGGTTAAGGTGCCATCAGGAGACAAAAAAAGGCATTAATTATGAGGTAATTAAAGCACAATGTCATGTGTGATTTGGCAACCACATACACATATGAAAATAATCACCACAGAATCAAAGGGCTTACATGTTTCTTTTTATTTTGTGGTTACTTTTATTATGGAGTAACATAGGTTTATTATGTAGCAAAAACTCACAAAATTTTTATATCCGTCATGAGGAGAAATGATCCACTCTAATAAACTTATCGAAGGCATAATTTTAGGCTCCCATTATAAAAATCGAACAGGTAATATTGTTTTCACTTTACTATCACAGGTGATAGTTAACAAGATCTTTCCTCTTTTTGAATATAACTTAAGGGAAAATACTTAATATTACAAGCAAATATTATTTGTTTACATCTCTTTAGATGAGTGGACGTTAAAAACAAATATTACTAAATGCCAAATTGATTCATCAAGCTTAATGGAATCATATTATTACAGAAATAATTAAAACAATCACTATTAGAGTAACTTTAGAAATCAACATTTGATTTCACATCTTTGATTCGATAAAGTGAAAGAAAAAATACATAAGAATTGTAGGATATTTTTATTTTTTTTTATATATATATTCTACCTTGTATATAAACAAAAACAAGTTTAAAATTATCTGGATTTTGCTTTTGTCACAAAATTTATAAAATGGCTGAATTTAATGCAACCCTAGGACAGAAGAAGGCTTTCAAAGCACTCATGGCTTTTGTGAGTTAAACTGTGTTTTATATGATATATTTAAATAAAAAAGGAATACGTATATATACAGACATAGTCTATTTGTTATTAGATTTGTGGGGAGGAATTTTTAGAAACGTTTAAACTTTAGAATCTTTTTATTAAGCATTTAACTTAATTATCTATTAAGATACATATATTTTTATTAATATTTAATTTTGCTTGCTTGACTAAATTTTAAAGTGTTACTCATCGGCATTTCATCAAATAAATGTTATTTTTGGATATGAATTTATGTAACAGTAAATCAATAAGCTTCTTCAAGTGCTAGAACAGCTGTACTGCAGTACTAGTTGAAAGCAAATCTTCATCAGTATTGAGCTTGGCACTTGAGTATGGGGTTATTATATCCAATATTCATCAAAATTATTTTGCTATTTACGGAGCCTGAGGTGTTTAGCAGGAATTTTCTACAAGTCAATGAATAATTTAATCTATTATATGGAACAAAATATCGTACATGGAAATAACTTAGAGATAAGATTGACAAGTCTTTTATGGTCAGAGTTTCAAATAACGAAAAGATTAATTTTTTTTAAAAAAATGAAAATATATTTACAATAACCGAGACAAATGTTACATTTGTTACAATTTATGTACGTATGAAAAATAATAAAAATAGATCGTGTTGCTTATCTCGTATGTTTTTCACTCCAGTTCGCTGCTCTAATTCATTGTATAAACATATAAACAAACACTGTATAAACTATTAATGTAGATAGTACATATCTCATACAGGCAGTGCCACTACCTCATATAAAGGGCAATACTGCTATCTAATGTAGAAAACACCAATATCTCATCCATGGTGGCATCATCTCTTATAGACAATGCCACAATTCCATAAGGATATTGTCACACCGCATGTAGAGAGTGTCACTCTTCATGCTGATAGCGTGGCTACCTCGTATAAACAGAGCCATATCTAATATAGACAGATATCTATTAGACAGACTATCTCTTAGGACACTATCTCATACTGACAGTCACAACCTAGAGAACACTCATAAATCACTTAGTATGCTATCTATTGACAGTAGCGTTTTTTTTTTTATCGGATTTAAACCTTCGTTTAACATCCTTCTTAATCCTTAAATCCCCAAATCCCCTCCTTTTATTTCACCCCCAATCTATGGTGTTATGCGATCCGTACCAAAGGATGGATGATACAGGAGTTACTGTATTATGAACGGAGCTTCAAGTGTACGACTCCTTGCTCTGCCGGAGTGGACAAAATACCACCGATAGAGATACAGGGATTTTCCCCTGTATGATACTAAGGAGAAGGAAGTCCGGACACCATTCTCCGGAAGTGCAGAACATCCAAAAGCGCTAACTAGATGGAGCCAACCTCCCACAAGTGCACCTAAGAACCCGAAGAAGACCGTCCTGAAGAAGGAGAAAGGAAGTTACATTCTCCCAAAACATAGAGAGATGGACATTATCAATGATGGTTTATGCAGATTCAGCAAAAAAGAGGAAGAAACACCGTTGCACCTTCTGACTCACCGTAAGGCAACTTTTCTGCACAGAGGTAGGACACTCAACAAAACCATAGAAAAACTTTTACCGCTGGAACCAGCAGAAGTGCTGAGCTTCTTGGAGACGTTGGAGCTAACAGCTGGGGTACTTTAGTTTAGAAGAGGAGAAGTACAATATTTTTTTTAAGACGCATGCCCCTAAATATTAATCAAAAAAATAGTGTTCTACATTAGACGTTCTAAATTTTACGTAACTCTAGTTTATTAGAGTAGGTCATATTTAAGGACTACCTGACAGCTTAACTGTCTCTCCGAGGTACAGCATTAATTTTTTTCACCTCTTTCGTGAAAAAAACATTAAGGGCCAGAGCGAAAATTAAACCCGGGATCTACCAATGTAGAGGCGAGCACGAAAGTAATTGGGCTACCAAGGCTCCTGAACACTTAGTATACTACCTATTAATAATAATAAGTTTGTTTTTTCAGGTGAACAATCCAAAGAAGAAAGTCGATGATGAGCCACCACTTATTAAAACTGAGGTTTACTTTAAGATTGGTAAATATGAATCAGATGCAAAAGTCCTGGGAAGAATAGAACAAAAAAACAGGCAACTAGTTCAAGCTCTCAATAGGACTTACAGGACTAAAGTAATGTTTTATCTTTATTTGACGCCACTATCATAAATGAAACAAAATCAATAACTCTGACGACAATTACATAACATTTCTTAATAACAAAGAAAATTTTGATAGATGAAAATTATTGTTAGTTGGTTATAATCCGTTTATTGTAAGTCTAAATGTTTTAAAGTTTCTTCAGAATTCAACTTCTGAGATTTTTAGTCACAGAGCTCAATTTTTATTATATGAGCTGTACCTTTTAATTTTCATTACAACTGGGTAAAGAATAATAGACATCTATCTTAAAATAAATCAAGTATTTGATGGCCCATAATCAATCTTTTTGATTGATACCAGAGAAAATATGCAAGAAAAAGAAACTTCTCCCTTTCAATCCTTAAGTCACTTCGAGATTTCCATACAATGAATGACCACAAAAAGAAAATTTATTATTTCAATTTATAGATGTTTTCTATTATTCTTAAAATATAAATTAACAGGACAGTTAATATTTTATATTGATGATCTAAATACATTCACTGACAAAATCCATCTGTAAAAATCAGCAAAGAAACTTCAATATTTTCATCTCAGTTTAATAACCATTGATGCATATTTTTTGAGAAATCAAAATAATAATTATAATTTTCAGGGCAGAATTGATAATTCTTTTCCAAAAGGTCTATATTCCAGTAACTACTATCAAAGGGTTTCCGAAAATAAAATCATAGAAAAAAAGAATATAAAACTGTATAATTTAATACAGACTTCGGTATTGTATATTTATCTACATATTAATTTATCTGAATAAATAGAATATATGCATTTTTATATATATATATTTTTTAAGTGAAAAAAAAACACAGTGAAGTTATAATTTGAAGTATTTTAGTATGTATGAAGCATTAAGGAATGATTCTGACAGTGATTAAAATTAGTAGATGCTAATTCCTTAATAGTTGCTATATTTTAAATGTATGACAACTTTAATTTATATAAAACTAGCAAACGTACCCGTCTTTGACGGAATCAAAAATTCTATTATACTTGGTATTCCAAAATATCAATTATAGTATTATACTAATACTACAATTAGAAGTTATAGAATAGTAGAAAATACCATTATTAGTACAGTGCTAAACAAATGCCTCTGTATACAAAGATTAGATTTTAAGTTAGACATACACAAATCTACAATCAATGTTTCAGCTTTATATGTCTTATGGGGGCAATATTTTGTGGACAAACCGACAGACAGAAATTATTCTAAGGGTACATGTGGCTACTCTGAAGTATGAAACGTAAAGAAAACTTGAAATAAGTTAGTTTTAATTAACGTGCTCCCAGTCAAAAGCTAGCACGCAAGCCACTGGGCTACTCTGGTTCCATACCTTACTTTATTACCAGTGTTTATATTACGCAAATATTAAATTTAAAAAAATTATTTTTGTTGTATTTATTTATAATACATTTGCACTACTGTCATCGGCGAGCAAGCAAGCTACTGGCTACCCTGGCTAGATCCCTTTACTTTATTACCATTTTTTTATTATCCACATTTTAAATTCAAAAAAATATTTGTTGGTTACATTTATTTATAATACATTTGCACTACTGTCATCGGCGATCACGCAAGCCACTGGGCTACTCTGGTCCCATACCTTACATTATTACCAGTGTATTTATTAAGCAAATATTAAATTAAAAAAAAGTTTACAGTTATATGTAATACATAGCAAACGTACTCGTCTTTGACAGAATCAGAAGTTCCGTCATTTTTTGTATTCCAAAATGTCATTAGAAATTATAGAACAGTAGAAAATACCATTATTACTACAGTGTTAAACAAATGCCTCTAAATACACTACATTAGCTGTCTGTCCTTCAGGTTCATGGTAGAAGAAAGAGTTGAAACCTCTGACCCTTGAGCAAGTAAACTACATTTGACCATGTGAGAAAAACTTGGTTTCGCTACCTTGTATTCCTGCATTAGATGAAGTCTCCCTTTGCGACTTAGTTAACGTCATTGCGAAATAGACTCTGACCGGACTTTGCAATCATTTCAACGTAAACAGACAGTGGCTCGGAATCAATGGTATATGTGGTATACACACAGACTCCTCAATACCACATCCAGTCGTTATGTCCGCCTCTATGGCATATCTGTGTAGAGCACGAACTCAGAGTTGTGTCCCGTTGCACAGTTTTGGGGCACTCATGTTTCGTAACATGAAATTTGTTACTGCTACTAAATTGTAGGATGACTGGTTCTCCTACTTTAAGTTTTTACTCATGAGCAGGCAGTCCAGGAGAAATAAATTCAGAGTCAAGAAATTCAATTAGATAATGAACTGCTTCTTCATCACTAATCCAATCTCTTTACTGACTTGTAAGTTCTTTCCTCGGCTTCATATAGCGTAAGAACTTGTTTGTTGATTTCTCCTGCCTGTTCATATTAAGGGCTGAGAATTGCTAGTTTACAAAACATTTATTCTCAATAGATAGTACATCCTCAACTCTGTGAAACACCATTTCAATGATGTCAAATACGCAATATATTCATATGCTCAATTGAAATTAAAATCAACTAACAATACCTACTTGCCACACCTGTGTATTTTCAAAACAAACTTGTCTGTGAAGTTAGGAAAATACAGCTAAAAGCCCCATAACTTCGCTTCTGTACTGAATAAATAATCTATTTAGAACCCATATTTTAAGTTAGGCATACACAAATCCAGTGTCAATGTTTCAGCTCGCTATGTCTTATGGTGGCTGAGTTTACTTGTGACAAACATTTTTGCGTTAAACGTCCATAACTTCACTTCTACGTTGAATTTCCAAATAATTCAGAGCCTATATTTTAAGTTAGACCTACCCAAATCTACTGTAAAAATTTCAGCTTTATATGTCTTATGGTAGCTGAGTTTACTTGTGACAAAGTTTTGCGGACAAACAGACAAACCGACAGAAATTTTTCTAAGGGTGGATTCGGTTTCTCTAATGTATGAAACGTAAAGAAAACTTGAATTGAGTCAGTTCTAAGCAATGTACAGACAAAATCATTATTTTATTTATATAGATAAAAAATGAATTAAACATATATTACATAATTGAAGATGATAAGAATATATATGCAGTTTTAAATGTTATTTACATTTTTGTTGGTTAAAACGACTTTTCATTTCTAAAACTCATTGTACTGTTTGTTTTCTAGAGATATACTTATAGTTTTTTAGATTTAGGGTTGTTCTAGAGCGGAAAGTGTAGCTCATTTGTTATTTGGCACCCGTTCTAGTTATGGGTAAGCCACTTTTACCAAATTGATTTTTTTATGAGGAGTCCTAAATTTTTCCTTACTCATGTTTATTAAAGAAGAGATTTGCAATGAGTGACTGGTACCTTACAGGTTTGGGACTAATCCCAAATCCCACCAGTCTTGTACCTGTGGGGCTTTGTAATGATGTGGGGTCGTGGAAGATCGCCTTTGCGAGGTCTACCCTGGGCGTGTCTCAGTTGATTGTTTGATCCTGTCCTAGGCCGAGGTCAGCCCTAGGCTGGGATGCGGAGAGTGATTCCGCATTAAAAGGCATATAAAGTCCTAGTTTTCTATAGTTTACGGTATTATGCCCGAGAGGCCGAGGCACGCGAAATTATATCAAAACAGGTTTAGGATCAAAAGCTTTGCCATCCTCTCCAAGAGTTTAAAGCAAAGTTTAACGATCATTAAAAATAAACTCTGAAGACCAATTTAAAAAAAAACAATATCAAAGTATAAAACAACGATAGAATAAAAATAAAGTAATTGGAAAACGACTACACCAAAGTGTAAGCGAGGCCTGACCTAGCACGTACATACAACCAGACTGCATGAATGGTTTTCACTATTCGCAAGAACGTGTACTGTGGGTAAGATGGATGTCTGAAATGACATGAACGAAAATATGGCCTATTGCATACACATTGTGCATTTGATTTATCATGTATAAAGATAAGTATTCAGAACGAAACACTACTGAGGGGACCTCAGTTGAGGATACAAATGTGATTCTCAATGTCATTAAGGATACATTGGGCATGTAGTAACGTAATACTAGACATGATATTTGACGAAAATAAACAAATATTATTGAATATCTTTTTCAGCATATAACAGATAATGATATTTTAGATTAGTTAATATGGACATTTTTTCCACATTATGAGTAAGATTCTGGCATGAATATGCTTCTTAAACAAGGTCACACATTACTTAAACTCTAATAAACTATTCTAAGGATATTTCAGACGAAATTTTAAACAATCCAAATTATATTTGAATTTAATCAATTTGACCTAAAAATCACTTCACTAAAAATTTATGCAATAACAAGAATTCATTCTTTTCTATTGACAGACATCTTACTATAATACAAAAGAAATAGAATCGGACTATAAACGAATGCGTAGGAAGTTAATGCGAGCTCTTGGAAGGAAAGATGTTAAGAAAACAAGTAGCGACGAAGACGTTTGGAGCATACTTCCAATTGTTACAAAGAAAATCATTGACCCTAGCAGGCGAGTCAGGTAAGACGTACATTTCTTATAAAGTAATAATAGCTATTTATAATAACCAAGTCTTCAATCATAGTAAATATTCTAAAGATTACTAACATTTCTTTAAGAAAATCACTGTTTGATTTTGATCTTTGAAAAATATAAAATATAATGAGATGAAAACAAATATTCCTATATTTTGTCGAATTTAAAAGGTTTTGAAGTACCCTTAATTCATGTTGATATACTTTTTGATGATCTCTGGTGTCGTGTGTGTGTGTGTGTGTGTGTGTGTGTGTGTGTGTGTGTGTGTGTGTGTGTGTGTGTGTGTGTGTATGTGTATGTGTGTGTGTGTGTGTGTGTGGGGGGGGGGGGGACCCTACATTTAGAAAACACGTCATAACTCATACTGTTTGTCAATGTAAACATAGAATATATTTCCAAAAAATTTGACACATATATTGAATTAATTTTGAAAAGAATGTCTTTTAGGGTAAAATGGGGGAGGCGTAGTATTGAACTTCAGGAAAGAATTTAATCAAACTTTTGTAGCAATGGATATCAATTTTTTTCCGACCCTCTGGCTATTCTACGAACTTCAAATTTTACATTTGGCTGTTTTTAAATATGACTATTGCATGTTAAAAGCCTAAATTTTAAATTGTAGAAAAAGTCAGTAAACATCAAAAAAAAGAAACATATTAGTTTCATATATTATTTTAACCCGAAAAAATCTACACGAGTAATTTGGTATACAATTAACTTTGTACAAAAAAAAAATCGACTTTTTAAAACTAAAACTATGTTATTGCAGAAACAATTATTCAAGTTTGCATTTATTTGTTAAACGATATATTATTACATTTAACAATATTAAGTATGTGCAAATGAATGTGCATAAAATGAATATTGAGTTTCTAGTAATGAAAGCAATGACTTTATAGTACAGTTTTTAAAATCAACAACATGATTTTTGAACTGTGATTAGCAACATTTGCATTTTATTATTTTATAAACAATTATTTAGTTTAGCAAAGAAACTACTCAAACTAGATTGGATGAAAAATGAGATATTTTTATAGACTATACAGATCTTTGGATTAAATTATAAACATGTTTAAATATTACAGATGCTTTTTAGAGTTCGAGGCGATTCATGAACGAAAGGATGATTTAGTGAAACTTGGTAAAATCTTTGTGGAAGTATACAGAGATTTGGCTCCAATTGCTGGTGAAAACTTTATCAAACTTTGTAGAGGAGACAGAGGGCTTTCATACAAGGAAACAATTATTCACAAAGTTAGTTGAGTTAAACAGAAAACCTTGAATGCAATAGGCGTATGAATATTTAATCAATATTACTATCATGACTGCTAGAAACAAATTACTGCGAAGAATAAGTAAATATACCACTGTATGAAATGGCGTTTGACTAGGTGTTTCCTGGAGTCGCTTGCATGGGAGGAGATACCGAGTTACGTAAAGGTCTAGGTGGTAAATCTGCATTCGGCTTTGCCTTTCCCAATGAAGACCCTGAACTGGAGTTCGCTGGCCCAGGTATGAACTTAATACAAATTTGGGATATAATTTGTGCGATCAGGTATAATATATTTCATTATTAATATTTTTCAATGAACTTATTGAAGAATGACTCAAATATTTAGGTTAGGTAGCAGTGTCAGTCCCACAAGGGAACACACATTGGCCCTATACTGTGAATATTGATTTATATATTAGAAGTTCTAAGTTTTGCCTAACATAAATTTATTTAGATTAGGGATTTTTCTTCGAGGAATGACGTGATCAGATTTATTCACCTCCCACGTGAATAAATTGAGGGCCAGAGTAGGTATTGAACCCTGGACCTACCAATGCAGAGGCGAGCACGTCACCTGGCTAACCTGGGGCTCCCTACTTAAATAGTTAACCATAAACTTAGATGGTCACAGTGAAGTAATAACTTTTATTTGGAAAGGACAAAAGTCTCTCTGAATGGAAGACCATAAAATTTCAACGTGCAACAGGGACACTTCACATACATGCGAGGTCTTCAACTACTACTAAAAATAGAAAATATTTTTAATATATTTTTTTTTAACTAAAATAACTCTCTTATGAAATTTATGAGTAAGTTTAAGCGAGTTTCAGAATTAGTATTTGTTAGGTTAAATAAAGAGGCCTCGTGAGTGAACACATTATTACAATGGCCCTTTTGATACCATATGATGAACATTCAACATCGGGATAATAAATTTTACCTCATTCAAATATATTAAGAGTAGAGATCTTTAACGAATATCTGACATTGTGCAGTCACGGGACCGACGGCTTACGTGCTTAGAATTGTTCACAACTCCCAGAGTGAGCCTCAAACCTCGGATCTACCAGTCGAGAGGCGAGCATGCAAGCCACTGAACTACCCTGGCCGTTAGTGTTTGTTAAGAAATAACAGTTAAATGACAAACTATTTAATTTCGGTTACATAAAAAAGGAATCCGTTCTGATACATTACCACGTTTCCGTTTTTATTTAAAACGTTTTTTATAAGCTCATATCACATCAATATGTTATTCTTATATACTCAAAGAAACCCATTTTTCATTAAAAACCAATTGTTCTACTTCACAGTTGAAACTTTTATCAATGTAAATAAAGTCACATAAATAGAAGAAAACTTACAATCTCTAATTTCTATATTTCTCGTTTTATTTGTTTTTTTTTGTTTTTTTTTTTTTTTTACTAACTTTGAACTATTGCTGCTCCATCCAGATCGTTTTCCCAACTTTCAAGTATTTACATGGACCCGTTAAATTTTAGTAATGGTAACATTATTAGTCCAACAGTAATATAAAAATTCAAATTTCTTTTTATGGAATAAATTCTTACTTCTACCTAAAAAAAAGGGTTCTAAATAAAACCCAAAACGTGGACATTTGATAGTTCGATTTCAACATGGAAAACTGACTGAGTGCAGATAATTTTTAAATATACTCTGATACAAATTATGTAATAATTTTAGCTGGAACCAAATAACTGTTGATTATTTAGTTCTTCTATGCACTTGTTTAAAAAAACACAATGATTATGAGTAACTATATTGAAATTGAACTTAGTTTAGTATTGTTTTGACTAATTGCGTAGGGGTTGTTGGAACCTATACACCGGAGCCAGGGGAGAACACTTCACAGTTCCTCATCACGTTTGCAGAAATGCGCCCACTAAAAAAACACTTCATAGCATTCGGAAAAGTTGTTTCAGGAAGAGCACTCCCATTGGTAATAACCTTGAAAAGTTCATATAGTTTCTATAAATTTACAAAATCTTTCCAATCACTATAAGAATATGCTGGAGCTTTTTTTTCAACCCTTAAATCATTTTGTAAGAGCGATTGTTATAGTCTAGATGTTATAGATTTCCATGAATACCTTACTTTTCCTTTTATTTAGAACGTATATTTATATATATAACAAATTCAATAATATAGCAACCATTTGATAGAATATCTGTATTACGTAATTGGAATTCCGACAGTTTTCTAGTATGATAACAAACTTTCATTGCCGATAGTTCGGCATTATTTTGAAAAATTTGGTATAAGCAAAAGTAAGAATTTTTGGAATAATAAAATGAAATTTACATTATTTATACGAACAGAGTTGAGATAATTTGTAATTTTATCTGACTAGTCTAATCGACGGTTTTGACCAGTCAAAATTGTTAGTTCGTATAAATAATGTAAATTTCATTTTTTTATTAAAAAAAATTCTTCCTTCCGCCTATGATAAATGTTTTAAAGTCTTTGTCCTTGTAATGAAATGAAATGGTTTTATATTTCAAATATCTGAAGAAAGACTGTATTGATCGAAATTACTTGTTTGTCTATAGAGTTGATAAATTAGTTTATAGATTAAAAAATTAAATTATTTGTTATCTAGATAGAAGAATACGGAACGAAAAGTGGAATTCCTTTATTAAAAATTAAAGTAGTCAACTGTGGTGTATGGGCTCCAGAGAATGAAAAGAAGCGAAGGGATGGGGAGGTGGAAATACCTACGGAGCTAGAGGAACTTATGGAGCGAATAAAGGTAAATATTTTGAAACTCGGAATACGTACAGTTAGACTTGAAAAAATCTACCTTTAGAAATACATGGCGGAATTAGATGCCCAAGTATGTGTAAATGGACTAAATTCAAATATTTGGTAGAGTGATTGTGTATTACACTGTATAGTAAGTAGTATAAAAAAATATTTAATACATGAAAAAAAGTGTTTGCGTGTATTTCAGAATATAGTTGTTTATCTAAACATGATTTGACTCTAATGCAATATTACGGTGTAAAAAAAGTGTGAAGCATGAAATTATAGACAAATTAAAAGTGATCTTTTGAAAATAGAGCAATAAAATCGTTTCATCCTTTTGAGCAGTGTTTTCCAAACTGGAGGTCGCAACTCCCAAGGGAGCGTAACGCAGCTGCAAGAGGGTGGTGGTAATTTTGTAATGCTAATATTATGATTACTAGTTTCCATATTTCTGTAGTGAAATACATGTTTTTATACTGTATACAAAACGATTTTGAAAATTCAACTTATATGAAAAGTTCAAAATATAAAAATATAAGAATAGACGAAGTACTTTTTACATTACATTTTATATTTACATCAGGAGTTAGGGGGTGAACTTTCATTCTTTTAAATAAAAGTTAATCCTGCAACAATTCTCCTCATACAATACAGGATTCCAAGGAACATACATTTCTATGTATAGCCTGTCTAATTTATACATAACTTTTGTTACTTTTTATTTTTTATATTGCTTACTTCGGCCACGTAGTGCTAACCAGTAATTAGTTCTCAAATTACTGATAAGGTCACAAATGGTTTACAAGTTTTTTAGAAGGTGCGATCATCCGTAGTTTGGGAAACACTGCTTTAAAACGTTAATCAATTGTGCTGGAAATACTACATATTCATATTACAATCAAATTGAAAGAAACAGGATTCATATTACAATCGTATTCAATCCTGTTTCTTTCCATGCTAATAATTTGAGAACACAGCTCGAAACGAGTAGAAATTAGACTCGAAATCGTTCTTTAGTTACGTGAAATTTGACTCTGTTGCTCTCATAGAAATTAAGAATGAGTTTTGCTTACAAAATACCTAATATAGGTAAAATAATTGAAATTACAGAAATATATTTGAAACTTAAATTAGTCCTTTAGCACATCTAATTACAGTTTATACTGTCAGATCCCCAATGGACCGCAAACTTCAACAAACTGGTAGATCAGGGGGTTCGACACCCACTCTGGACCTCAATATATTCACCCAGGAGGTGAAAAAATTTATTACACCCGAGCATGTACGATTTCAGATACTCGTTAAAGATCCCCACTCTAAATACACTTGAGTTAGACAAAATTTACAACTTCCAGTGTAGAATGTTCATTGTATGGTATCACAAAGGGGCAATCTTTGACCTGCGTATGTTCTCTCGTAGGACAGCTATTGGAAACTAACCTAACCTAACTTTAACAATGTTTTATTTAGTTTTTGAATTTGTAACGATCGCATAGAATCTTCGGACTGATTCGGGACAACCATCTTCAAGTCTGGTAACCAGAGAAAAACATTTACTAACTGAAAGATTCATCCTTTAACTCTGATAACACAATTCGTTAATCCCTGTAGCTAATTTAAAAATAGAATTGGACACTTAGTTTATTTGTTTCCCTATCTACAAAGCCAAGTAGATGAAAGTAATAAAACTAGAATATATCTAATCCCTGATCTTGAGTTATTTGTTTGTATCTTTGTTTTCATAGTCATCAGTAATACAATTTGAATTATTATTTTGCAAAACAAAATATTAAAAGATCCTCACTTACATTGTGTTTATTATTATCATATAGCAAGAAGAAGAAACTGAAAGAAGAAAGAAATTTGAATTTGAACAAAAGCAAGAATTCTATAAAACATACGGTTATATGACAAGGTTGAATCCCAACGAACCATACCCTCCTCTGCCTTGGAAGGGAACATCAAAGCATAAACAAGAAGACCAACTGAGAGAGGAAATTGGAGAAGAGACTGTACTCAGTACAACCTTTCCTGATCAACCAGTGGTCGAAGAAGTCAACTAATTAAAAATTAAGACAAGCTGAAAACCAACCTAAAATAGTGTAATAAAAAGCAAATCATCATATAGGTTGTTTGTAATATTTATCTTGTTTTTTTTCTTCAATTTTTTATTATAAAACGGTGACAGTGGACACTGAAATGCACAGTAAACAACAGTAAGGTATTGAGACTTGAGCTTCAGTCAACCCAACTGGACTTCGTCTGACTCACACTAAAACTAAAACGAACTGAAAATATATATATGCAAAAAAATCACAATGAATTAGAACGTGATGGAATCAATGAAGTTTAAAAACCATTAGAAATAAATGCTCTCATGAAATATTGTCCATTGTATAATAGATGGATATATCATTAATTAATTAATCTTATAAATAATTAAGTAATGAATTGGGTCATCCCTCACTCCAGCGTCTAATATATCTAATAAACTAAGACCGTTACAATTACAAGTTTCTCGAATTTCCAGATCATTATCTAGGTTAAATACGTATACCATCATATTAAATATCACAAAGTTTTAAAACCATTTTTACAAATTTATGAAATATTAGCAGTGTAATAAACTACGTTAACATGGATGTTAATGAAATAATCATTATCGTTCGATTTATGAATTCAAACTTCTATACTGGTAATTTCGATTGAATGAATAGTAACTAATATCTGATAAATTATTTGCTACTAAAATGGTGTAGTATTAAAATAATAAGACAGTAAAGGTTAGGAATTCTTACTTGATATGGGCACTGGACGGAGTGGATCCGTTCGCTGATATAACGGTGTTCTGGCGGGTGAAATTCTTGTCATTCATCCAAAAGGGTAGTTCTTCCTTGGAGTCATCACTCTCTTCATTCTCCACGTCTCCGGTGTCACCGATCCTCTCTAAACTAGGAGGAACAACGCTCTTCTTTTTCTCTCTTGCTCTTGAATTGCACACCCCTCCAATTTCAAATCTTGGGCCTCCCTCTAAGTCAGTTGAACGGATTTTTTCACTTCTTTGAAGTTTAGACATTGTTCGTGGTGAAGTGGATGAATCGGGTGAAGTGGAAAGTTGCATGGATTTCATTTCAACAAAATTGGGGTAATAGTGAGAGAGATCTCTAGCACTAAGGAAAAGATCACCGCCATCTAAGTGATAAGGAACAATGTTTGGAAATCCCAATGAGGTAGATGGTTCACCAGATTCTCTATCAATCGCAGAAGACCCAGGGTCCGAATGATATATGTCACCATTCTGGTTTCTATTTACGCTTCCTTGGACACTTACATCGTTCCCGGAGAGGGAATCTTGCTCTAAATAGTTTTCCTTGATCGGAGTAAGAGTAGATATGCCATAAGGTGCTGCTAACATATCATTTCCGGTGGCTTCACCCATATCATGGTCAACACTCTGCATAAAATACATGGGAGGAGGAGGAAAGCTATCATCTTTATCTGTATCGAGTGAATTCGGACCACTGATAGCCACATCCATCGTCTGGACAGATTCCTTCAGTTCTTCTACATCTTCCACACTCTCTTTGGATGACTGATGAGAAAGGTTTGACAGTTTCTCAGGAGTCGGATCAGACGATTGTTTTGGTATTTTAGCTAGTTGTCTCAAGGCTTCATCATAACATTGTAACTGCGAGTCTATATCACTTGGCTTATTCACCGCACTGCTTCCTGCTCCATAAAGCATATCAACACTCTTCCAGAACTGTGGTTGCGAAGACAAGGTGATGGATCTATTTCTCGAGTGCCTTTTTTGTGCTGCTTTACTTGAGCCTTCTTCGCTCATATCTAGCATGTCAAGGGAATGGGATTCTTTGAATACTCCCTTTATTGTACACACTTCCAGAGTGTCATCCAATTTGCCAGTACTTTGAATAATCTCAATGCTCAAACTTCTTTCAGGTAATTCATCCAGGTTGTCTAAGGATCCTGGCGTGTCCGATGTAAAGTCAACACTGCAGCTCTTTCCCTCGAGCTGTTCCAAGGACTGTGAAAGGTCCATGGGCGAGACGGCACTGCTACAGCTTCTTCCAAGTCCATTCTCCACCACCACTCCCACATTGCTGCTGTTGTCCATTGACTCCATTGACTTGCTACTCTCGTTCGTTGAGTCTCTCATTCCAGCTAAGCTTATAACTGTTCTTCCTTCAGTCGAGTTTGATGTCTCATCCAAACTATTTATTATTATATTGTTAACATTATCATTTTTTAATTCATTGTTATTTACCGCATTATCTGAGAAATCTTTAGCTGTTGGGTTCTCAATGTTATCAACGTCATTGCTTGTTTTTGTTTGATCAAAAGAAGGTGAAGCGTTATCAGGTGACCTCTACAAACAAATGAATGCAAATTTATTAATATTGTAAAGTAAAAAAAAAATTACTTCAGATTACACCCAGATAAAAGTTATTAACTAGATTAAACAATGTTTTTTGTAAAGCGACTAAGAAAAATATATATATTTTCAGATTATTAAGGTTATTATGATAGTCACTGTTATTGATCAACAAATAATTTAAAATAATGATTCATTAAACATTTATTTAAATTCTTTTTGAACATAAATCAGACATAGAATACGTCTGCATTTTAGATCTTTAACAAAAGATATTTTTTTAGGAGTGAGTTATGTCCGTGTCTCTCTTTGTATTGATTTCGTTATAACTTTTATCTAAAGCCCTGTGGACCATTTCATTTGTTTACACATATTTGTATGATTGTAAACACTTGTATAAATGCTCCAGACTGTAATAGTTCAGGGTTAGTAAAGTAACACAGTCGCTTTGTTCTTCCCAAATAGAGAATTAGAAGCTGTATGTGTATGTTTTTCGTTTTATTTCTGTTACTTTACTAATTTTGAATTATATATAGAAATGACTTTCATCTTCTCAATGTAATACTTCCTTTCCTGAGGTCAAACATTAAAAGCGTCGAAATATTGAAGGTTTGTCCTAGTGTCTAGTATTCATTCGTGTTTCTTTCTGTTTATAAAATATATATAAATATATAAAACAAGATTTCACAATAAATACGAGAAATAACAATCAAAATTCAAACCGCAATAAGAAATAAGAAAAAAGACTAAGATCTTCCAACCATAACAACCGGTTTTCGTCAGTTGGGATTTGACTCTGACGAAGACCGCTTGTGACAGTTAAAAGATCTTTGTTTCAAATATTGAATTTAGTAAGTGTGCATTTTATCTTTTTTCTGTATCGTGTTTTGTGTAATTTGAAGTTTTATATGGTCCGTGTGTAATTTTGCGCAGTTCGTGCCTTCTTTCTTGGTGTTTTATACTTTGTCTATTTTTTTTTATTTGTTGTGTTTCTTATTTATTTTTGCTTTATTATTTAATTTTTCCTTTAAGTCTAAAGTTTTGTCTTTTTCATTTCTATTCATTTCTCTCGTCATGTCAAGTCCCATTAACTATTGGTTGAAACAAAAAAGCAGTCTATCCCATAAAATTGTTAAATGTACAGTTGATATTGATTTTCTTTCTGATTGTTTAAAAATGAATTAATGGTAATGGAATCCTAATGGTCTAACCTTCAAAATACCTGTCTTAGACATGCCTTAGCAAGTTAGGTGCCAAGCATCCCACTTTGGTTTTATGGCTCCCTTCGGTTAACTCATGTTACACTACATAATTATCTTCAACTCCAATCCGTTTTTATGAGTCGAATTTCAGCTATCATTAAAATCCTTTTGTCCATCTCTTACTATCATTTAACAGAAATGTATCAACGGCTCACACTTATCTTACTAATAAACGCCTTTTTTCTTTACAAAAACTTTCTAATTTGTACAATAGTTATTTAAAGGCATCTCTCTCCCTTTCCGGCCGTCCTTCCTCAGTCCTTGTTTCCTTCCTTCCCAGCCCCCGACCCACGGGTGAGAGCCTAATAGTCAGTCCATTACCTTTTGTTCCCCTAGACCTGATCCGCAATCCAATTATTCAAACTTACCCCACTCCAACTCCAGTTTACCAACTGATGTTTTTTCACTTCAGTTGAGCAACAGAAAAATATCGAAAAAACTTACTAGAATCAATATTTCGAACCACAGTTAGTTGTCAGGAAGAAAATAAAAGAGAAGAAGAAGAGCTACGATACTGCCAGATGAACGGTGCAGAGTTGTCATCTGGCAGTATAGTAGCTGCTCTTCTAGTCTCTTAGTCAACCTGACGACGAACTACGGTTCGACATATTGATTCTAGTAAATGTTATCGTTCGTTTTGTGTTGCTGTTTTTTATCAGTTTCATATATATATATATATTCAATTCTATATAAGTGGTCTGGGATGTGACATATGATTGGTTGTTTCGCAACCACATGACTTGGCAGTTTTTCTTGTTTGGGGTTTTCATGCGAGATGTACATGGCTTTCGTTAGAGCCGGAAACCTACAACTCCAAGAACCCCACTACCTACCCCATATATAAAAAAAACAATGAAGTCATTTGGTCACGAAACAACCAATCATATATATAAACAAACGAGGTATTCATTTACTTTGTCATCTAAATGTATAAAGTCAGTTTTTGAAATCTTGTGCATCTAAGGAATATTCGAATTTTCTTACTAAAAACTGGTATATTAGTTTATTATTTTCTCTTCTTTGAACTCAAGGAACATCAGGTCATCTTCTTTGTTCAAAAGGTAATAAGTCCTTAGTTTCTATTTAAACGTTCACAGAAATACATTATACGTTTAAATTGATTTAGTTAGTCTTTGTAATTAATATATAAATTGAATAAAAGGATGCAATTAACAAAAAAAGTTTTTGAAATTTACTTTACAAAGGACGATATGAACCTCTAAGATTATAGTATTAACATAACTTCATTTCATTCTCTATCAGAGATTTAGTTCAAACTTATTTTGATATAAATTCTAGGCTAAAAGCTACAGTTGCTAGTAGTGTACTATTTTAAGGGTTCTGACTATATTAAGAAAATCTCTGACGCAGAAGGAAATACTACATAACATACAAGTTTAAAATTAAAATATCTTCTACATCATTTATTATATGTTTTTTTTTAAAAAGGAATAAAAAAAATAACAAGAAAGAAAATGTATTTATAAATTTATACTAGTTTGTATAAATTCTTACTAGTTTGTACAAATTCTAACAACAAAAATAAATACATCAAATAAAATGAACTACATTAGAAATTAATCAAATTGAAACATTATACGCAATAATAAATATAATGTCAATAAAAAATTAAAAATATAAAAAATGCAGGAACTGGAAGCAATGTTACTTTGCAAGACACATTCAAATGTCAATGAACAAGCACATTGTATACTCGTGAACATTCAAATGTAAATAAAAAGCACATTGTATACTCGTGAACATTCTACAATAATAAAATGATATATAATATTTATGTCTGGCTAAGAGAAAAAATAAAGTAAAAAACAGAAATTTAAACATAAAAAATACACCAATAGTACAACATGATGTTATATTTTACAAAAAGATATAACTATATCACAATTCATTGGGCAAAGTAATAAAAAAAATTAAAATAATTGTCTCTATTTTTACACACATTTGGATTTTATAATTATTTATTTAGTTTTTAAACATTATACCACTGTAATTAAGTAAATAATTCTCTTTTGAAATATATAAAAAGCAGTGAAATTTAACTAATTTTTGAGTAACTTTAAACCAAAACATTTAATAATTTCTTAGAAGTAAAATCTATGCAAGCACTATTTTCTTTAAATGGTTTCTAAAGGAACCGTTAGAAAATGATTTACTATAAAAACAGTCTTGATCCTTTCTTAGCTTACCATAATAGTTCAAAATGTTCAGTTTTAATTATTATTTTTAGTTTATAAGTTAGTTTTAGTGCTTCTTGGATTAGTCTAGTTATTCTGAATGTTTGTTTAGGTTTGCTTGTTCATTTCAGTTAATACTTTTATTAGTTTTCTGTATAAATTCCTTTGTATTGTTTCTTAGGAAAATATATAAAAACTAAACCTAAAAGAATTAAATTTTCTTCTGGACTTAGGGTTATGGTAGCGTAGCTAAATGACAAAAAAATCCGTATGATATCAATACATATTTGAAATAATAAACAGTAATTTTCCTAAATATAATATTCTAAACGCCCCTAGTGGGGCCATGCAGCCCTAACACAGGCTGCATTGGCTTTATATCCACAGGTTCATTGAACCAGGGGCTACAAAGGTCACTGATCTTACTTGCAGCTGAGCAGGTTCAGTAGGACCTTGGTCCGGAGTTTAATCCGAAACTCTTAAAATAAGTTTGTACTAGGGGCGGCGGGGGCCAATGGAGGGTTTACTCTCCAGCCCGTCTTAGATGTCGGACTCGTAGTGGCTGTTGGTTCTCACTCGAGTTGGGTAGACCCTTGTGGTCGCTGTGTGAGAAGCAGTAACTTCTTGGGAGGATGCTGCTTAGCATAGCGTGGAGCTAGAGACCCCAAACCCCTACTAGTGGGAACGGGCCATAAACTCAGCTGAATGGACTAGACAATTGGTACTTGCCTAGTAGAGACTGACTATTGACGGGATCTTAGAGTGGGGACGATTAGATATCACCCCTTCGAGCTCTTTTCTATTACGAATTGAGAGACCTTAAAGGCTCTTTAGCTGATATTGACACAGATCAGGTGGAGTTTAGCCAACGAGATATTTGCACTTTGAGCTTTCTTGCAGGTTAAGGCAATTAGAACCTAGACTCAAAGAATTCAGGAAGTGATTAATTGATATTGAAAGCTTTTCTAAGAATTCTTGTGATGATGATGATGATAGAGAAATAGCTGAATTTGGAAGAAGGTATTTCAAGGTAATGGGTTTTTTGGAACATGAGTTCAACAGAGGTTCACCGTCTCTGCCGTCATTTGAATCTGACACTCCCTCATTCTCATCTTGCGATCAGTCTTCTCCTTCCCAGGTTCAAGTTAGATTAAATTTATTAGCAACTGCAGTCACTCCTCCTGTATATAACGAACGAAATGAAGACTTTAATGAAACCCTAACCTAGTTCGGAGAAGTTAAACGCATTCCTCGAATTAGACTACTGTCTCGACAAGAAAGATTGTTGAAGAACATTTCGAGAATACTGTAAAACGGAATTCATCTGGCAGATTTATTGTACATTTACCTTTTAGGCGTGATCCATCTTGCCTTGGTGACTCGTCAAATTTAGCTTTGAAACGATTTCATTCGTTAAAAAACAAATTACAAAATAATCCTGAATTCTTCCGTCAATACAAAGGTTTTATGAACGAATATATTGATTTGGGTCATATGGTTGAGTTATCTAAAGAAGAATATTCTTCTTTATATTTAAGCCCCAACTATTTTCTGCCCAATCGCGAGGTACACTGAGAAGACAGTCTTTCCTCCAAAATTGGACTTGTTTTTAATGGCTCAGCTCCTTCATCAACCGGAATTTCGTTAAATCAAATATTAGACATTGGTCCATCCTTACAACAGAATGCTTCTGGCTTAGCCTTACGCTTCAGGTTTCACAAATACGCTGTTACAACTGATCTAGAAAAAATGTACAGACAAATATTAGTTCATCCCCTTCATACAAGATTTCAATTGGTTTATAGAACCAATAATTCATCAATAGCCCATCTGAACAGTTAAAAATATACAAGTTAACTTGTATATTATTAACTGTAACTTATGGAACGGGTCCTGCCCCTTACTTGGCGATCAAAACAATAATGAAGTTTGCCAAAGACCAAATGGACAATCTTCCTTTAGCGAGCTCTTGTGTTTTAAATGATTTCTATGTAGATGACAGTGTCATGAGAAGACTCTGTTCAGAAATTGTTTTATCTGTACAACCAGCTCACTAATCTCTTTCTCAAGTTGGTATGAAACTCAGAACGTGGTGTTTCAATCAAAATGAATTCCTGACATCTTTAGCTGATAATCCAGATTCTTTATACTTACTTGATTTTTGTACTAAAGAAATGAAAACTCTAGGAATTTATTGGGATCCTTCGGCTGATTCATTTCACGGCTGATCAGGTTAACTTTGTTGATCGTATGCATTACACTAAACGGTCTTTTGTATCTGATATTGCGAAAATATACGATCCTCTAGGCTTTCTCTGTCCGGTAGTCACATATTGAAATATTTTATTCAAGAACTTTGGCTTAAAAAACTTAGTTAGGACGACCAGTTGCCTCAAGACGATCTTGAGTTCTGGTCACATTTTAAATCAGACCTGTTATCATTAAATAGATTTAACATCCAAGATACGTCCAAAACCATGATAAAGCAAGTTATGAACTCCATGGTTTTGTGACTCCAGTCAAAAAGCTTATGAGCAGCTATATATCTCAAATTTATAGGTCCTGATGGCTGTATAGCAGTTACTCTCTTAGTTGCTAAGTCTAGAGTCGCACCAGTTCGAACCTTATTGCTACCTCGCTTAGTTATGTGGTGCTCTTCTTCTTCTTGCTCATCTTTATCAATTCGTTAAAGAATCTTTGCCTCAGATGAAAATTAGTCGTACAAGATTCTGGTCTGATTCTACTATTGTCCTACATTGGCTTGCTTCTGAATCTTCACGATGGAAAACCATTGTATGTAATCGGGTATCTGAGATTCAGGAACTGACTGTTGATGGAATATGGTTACATGTAATGACCCAGGACAACCCAGCCGATCTCATAACAAGTGGTTAGAGATGGTGTTCGCAAAGCATATTAAAGAAATGGCAGGGAGAGCACTTAAAAAGTATATGCAAGTGAGTAGACTCTCCAGGCGAAAAATGGGGCGATATGCAAAGGCCAGAGATTCTGTACAACGCCAGCTGTGAATCGGTTTTGGTATATTATATGGAGCAACGGCTAGTGGCCACGGTCTGAATTCTTCAAGAGCGACGGTTGTATCACATCAGTCAGAGCGCCCCTAATGTGTTAAACGGGATCCCATGCAACATCCACCTGGCGACACAAGTCCTGGTGAAAGATGCCCCTTAATATCAAGAGTTAAACTGAGGTCGAAATAAAAATCTAAGGATTGATCGAAATCCCAATGGGTTGATTTAGTTCGTTTAGCTCCGAGACCGTCAGTTTTTTTATTCGATTGCATCAATGCCATTGAAGAGAGATGGGATGGAGGGAAGTTGTAGGTGTCATCTCATTCAACCTCAAAACCAGAAATAATGCAAAGGCTTGAATTCTTCCATGTAATATCATAGCTAGCCCAGATTCTTACGGCATGGTGATTTTGGAGATCGTCTACAGATTTACATAAAGGTAGGAGGAGAGTTAGGTATGTAGAACCTCTCAGAAAGATCGCTCAATCCTGGAGGTATGCCCCAAATATGCCAGTGCAAGGTTTGAGTATGAAGTGAGGACGGGAGAGTTTGTAGCGGCTACTTACAGAACTGCCCTTACAAGCCATAGGGACGACTTCTTTAAATATATTGAGCGCATAAGAAGAATGAATAGGAGCCCAGGAGTGGTAGCCACAGGACGTCCGTAGTCTGAAGAAGAAGAGAATTGATTTATGTTTATGTTTTCTTATAAAGTGTTTTTTTTTTCTTTGAACAAGTACTGAGTTTTATGTTTTGTTTTTTCCTTTTTAACTTTGTGATGTAGGGTCGTGGAAGCTCGCCTCCGCGTGGTCCACCTCAGGTGTATATCGGAGGCTATGTTTGCCCTATCCTCGGCTAGAGCTTGTTGCTCCCGAGATGAAAGAGCTTTCACGTAAAAAGGCATCAGTCTGTTTTGATGTTATGATCTGCGATATGGCTGAAAAACTGGGTGCGCGATATAATGCCAAAACAGGTATCAACCCAGCAGGCCCATGGGATTTTGGATATTAACCATTGGCTAACGTAGATACTCACGGGTCACGGTGATTTTAAGGCGTATCTGCACCGGTTTAAGATTATTAATAGTCCCCTCTGTGAATGCGGTGTATCCCATGATACAGTAAAACATGTAGTGGAAGGGTTGTGAAAGATATGCCGCGCTTAAGTATAAGTTCATGATGGCAAATAAAAATAACAAGCTAATTCATCGAAATCTTTTCTTTCTTTTTGGCCTTGCATGTTTAGCTCCATACCTCACGTTTTTCTTTATACTCGTATTCATTTAATTGTCCAATTATAATTATAATTGAATAATTATATTTTAATTTTCATCTATATTCAACCAAAATGCCAAGAAATAATGTTACAAAAGTTAAATTCTTCCTAATCTTCATTAATATCTATCTTGACTAGATCTGAAACCTTTGTTAGAATTATAGTCGTGATCGAGATTACTTTGAGCTTTCTTGCAGGCTAAGGCAATTAGAACCTAGACTCAAAGAATTCAGGAAGTGCTTAATTGATATTGAAAGCTTTTCTAAGAATTCTTGTGATGATGATAGAGAAATAGCTGAATTTCGAAGAAGGTATTTCAAGGTAATGGGTTTTTTGGAACATGAGTTCAACAGAGGTTCACCGTCTCTGCCGTCATTTGAATCTGACACTCCCTCATTCTCATCTTGCGATCAGTCTTCTTCCTCCAGGTTCAAGTTAGATTAAATTTATTAGGAACTGCAGTCACTCCTCCTGTATATAGCGAACGAAATGAAGACTTAGAAATGAAACCCTAACCTAGTTCAGAGAAGTTAAACGCATTCCTCGAATTAGACTACTCTCTCGACAAGAAAGCGAAAGAGCTTTCACGTTAAAAGGCATCAATCTGTGTTGCTATTATACGTGATATGGCCGAAAGGCTGGGTACACGTTCTAATATCAAAACAGGTTTACGGTCACTAGAATTTCTTAACAAACTTATATTTTGGTTGCATGGTCCCACGTGGCTTCAAGAAAAAAATAAACCATATGACACATATGATATGCTCCCTGATACAAACATTTTGAGAATAAAGTGTAAGCCTTACAGTATTAATTAGTTCTTCTGATGTTCTAGTGACCATTGAAAGATTCTCTTCTTAGATTAGACTTTATAGAAGTATAATTTATGTTTTGAGGTTTGCCTCTAATTGTAAATTATCTACAAGTGATAGAGCGTTTGGCCCATTTGCATTGAAAGAAACTAAGACTGCTCAAAATGTCATCATAAAATTATTTCCAAAATTTCATGTTTCCTGAAGAAGTCCAGTCCTTAAAAGTCAAAGGAGAAGTACCTAAATCTAGCAGAATTTTACCCTTCACTCCGTTTTTAGACAGTGAAGACATTATGAGAGTCGGTGGAAGACTCCACCATGCCTCATTACCATATGATCTAACTCATCCAATAATACTGTGCTCTTAACACCCACCAAGTCGACTCATATCTCTACATTGTCACAATGTTCTTTACATGCTGGTCCTCAGCACTCACTGTATATAATTCGCCTAAAGTTTTGGATAGTTAATGGAAAAAATATGTGTAAGGATATTTATAAAAAAATGTGTAACATGTTTCAAGTTAAAACCAGATCCGTTAAAGTACTTAATGGGCAGCCTTCTTAAGGAAAGAGTCACAGTTAATCGTGTTTTTTATAATACTGGTATCGATTTCGCCGGCCCAGTAATAATAAAATAGTCAATTAGAAAAAATTAACCTAAAATTAAGGCATATATTAGTTTATTTGTTTGTAAGGCAACTGAAGCAATTCATCTTGAATTATTATCTAGCTTAAGGACAGACGATTTCTTAGCCTGTTTGCGACGGTTTATTGCCCGTGGTGGTCCTGTTCGTACTATATATTGCGACAATGGTACAAATTTTGTTGGTGCACGGAATGTATTCATTTAATTTACTGTCTTAGACTTAGCCTCCAGATTTCACCAAATCGAAATGGAAGACTATACCCAAAGTCATTATGCATTTTTACGTATGCCAATCGGACAAAAAAACCCACATTCCAAACAACCATGAATATTTTGCTTTTCAATATACCTAATGTCTGTTAGATATATATGGACGACATTATAATTTTTTTGTTGACCTAACTATCAAAACATTTGAAACACATAAAATCAGTCCTCGAAATATTAATGAAACACATCTTAAAGATACAAATAGATAAAACAGAATACTTCAAAAAAGAACTACTACTTTTAGGACGCTTGCTAAAATATATTGCTTGCCAATTTTGAACCTTTCGTATTTTCTGGATACTTTTTCAAATCTTCTTATTAACGATTTCCACTGGCAGGGAAGAGAATAAATAAGCTCGCCAAAAGATTTCCTATTAGAATCCATTATTTATTACTTATGGCTGCACTATAATTACACTACACCATTGGAAAAAAGTAAGAACAGACTAGTTTCGGTTATTCAACAACCATTCTCTATGTAAAGTCTATAATATATCTAACATCAATAATTTCACAAGTGAATAGACCGAAATACAATACTGCTAAAACTTTGAATACCATATCTTTATATCTGCATATCTCCCAGCAAAATACCTTCTTAAATCAACAGATGAGTTTCTGGACATAATAAAAACCACCAAACCCAAGGGAATAATGGCTTCTCTTGATGTTGAATCGCTATTTACCAATGTTCCACATGTGTCAGCTGAAGAATAGTATTTTAGCACAAAACCAGACTTCAAAACCACAAGTTTATTGCCGTTATGTTGACGGTTGTTTTCTCATCAATGACTCAATGGAACAAATTGAAGCCTTCAGATCATCAATGCAAGCAGCCGTAGTATAAAAATTCACTTTCGAATTGAGCAATAATTTGAACATGAACTTCCTAGATGTTAATATTAAAGAAAATGAAGAGCTATATGAAACTTCCGTTTACATCAAACCCACAAATGAAGGAATATATTTAAACGCCCAAAGTTAATATCCGGAAAAATACAAAAACGGTGTCATAAAGGCACTCATTCACAGAACTTGTAAGACTTCATCCAGCTGGGTGCTCTTTTTGGAAACAGGAGAGAGATTGAAGAAAGTACTGGTACATAATGGGTACAGTATTAAATAGTACGATACTATTATGAGAAACTACATAAATAAGGTACACCGAAGCAATGAAGGACTGCAAGAGGTTAATAACAAAGGAACAACTCATATAGTACAATACATAAACCAATATTCTGTGGCTTATAAGATCGATGAACGAATTTTACAAACTATTATTAAGGTAAATACAACATGCCGGGACACAGAAGTCGACTGAAACTTAACACCTATTACAAGAACTCAACGACTGCAAGCATGGTTATCAGGAATAACCTAATACTTTATTTATTTATATAATATATAAATATACCTGTAAAATAGGAAACTGCTAGTTCCAGAATTCTAATTACATAGGTTCCACTAGAACAACATTGTCAAGGAGGCTAACCATGCATCTTGCGGCAGGAGCCCCTAAAGAGTACACTTGGAACAATCACCAACTAAAATTGAATAGACAATTGCTTAACAGTAACACGGAAATAATTGCCCAGGAGAATGACCATAACAGACTCATGATCACAGACACGTTATTATCCTAGATAAAAAGCCATCAATGAATTCCCAGTCCGGTGGATTCAACAGGATTTTAAAGTTGTATGGAGGAAAAATTGAGAGGAAGAATGAGAAGCCTGGAGCAAGAGGTAACACTGGTATCACAAGTTGAAACAGCCAACCTGACTGTACTTATTCACTGTCAGGCCTAGTGCTCACTGTTAGCTGTATATGTGGTGCTTTATAAATTTAGATGGCCACAATCACACGGAAGTATGTTAGTGAGCTTGAGAAGAAGGAGGAAAATACCTTCACCCTTCTTCAAGAGTTAAACCAAGATCTTAATCGGACGAAAGAGATCTTGAAGAAAAATGAAGGTACCGAAATCCTCACCCAGGAGTCCCCCTCGGAGGTAGAAAATGCGGGATCAAATGCCTCCGAGCTTGTTAAAGCAAGAAGGAAGAGGAAGAGGAATGGAGGAAGTTCGTCTATGTCTCCACAGTGTACGGCTACAAAAAAGATTATAGATCGGGGCTCTCCATCTAACGACTCTGTAACTAAGGAGGCTGCAAGGGAGGAGCCTATGCCAACCTCAGTTTCGGGAGTTCAAGAAAGGAAAAACAGAACTCCACTTCCTTTCATTGTGGAGAATGCAAAGGAATATAGACAGTTTAGGGCTAATCACCCTGAGGTCAGCCATTACTATGAGGCTGTGGTTAAGGGGTGTTCGTGTCAAGCTAGTGACGGGAAGTGACGCGCATTACCACATAGTGGGAAAAGCCCTAAGGGATGAAAATGTGAAATACCACACATTTCGCCCACACTGGGAACAAAAAAAGTACAGATATGTGATTAAGCCACTCCCTGTAGACACTCCAGTCGAAGAGGGGAAAGAAGCCCTTAACGAAGTTGGCCTGAATCCCTCAGGAGTCAGGCAACTTGTATCAAGACGACTAATTAATCAGGAGACTGGAAAACCAAGGGGACTTTCTATATCTGAATTTTCGTCCTATTTGGAGGAGATTCGGGTAGGGGAGCTGCTGGGCTTTCGGGTTAAAGTCGAGAGGTCAAGGAGAAATCCAGGCCCTCCACAATGTTATAGGTGCCAAAAAATTGGGCACATTCAAACATACTGCAATGAGACACCTAAGTGTGCTAAATGCCCAGAGCAGCACCGTTACACCGAGTGCAGGAAGGAACCTTCAGCTCCTCCCTGCTGCACAAATTGTAAAGAGCCACACCCAGCTAAATATAGAGGGTGCAAAGTCTTTAAAGACTCTAGGACAAAGTCCAGGCAAATCTTTACAGCAGCTAAGGAACCAGTGAGACCAACCCAACCAGAGAGATCCTATAGTCAGGTTCTCTCTCAATCTAACACCGGTGAAGACATGCAGGAGATTTTGCAGATCTTACAAAGGGAAGGCCTATTAAGTAAATTAGCCGAAGCGGTAAAGCAGCACCCGTCAATAAATACTGTGCCTCTGGCTACATACAAACTGACCTCCCTCCTTTCCTGATCGATGAACCATCTTTACGAGTGTTAATATTCAATTTTGGTGGGGTGTGGAACAAAAAATTTGAATTAGAGCTGGCACTAAAAGAACACAGAATAGATGTGCCGTTACTGTGTGAAACCCACCTGAGACATAAACAATGGTTTTCTCTGGAGGATTTTAAACTACACAGAATAGATCGACAAACACTCGAGGGTAGAAGGGATACAAAAGGAGGTGGAACGCTGGTGGCGGTGCGGAATGGCATTTACCATACTGCTCTGCCTACAAACAAGATCTACCAGCTGGAACATTCCAGTGTGGTACTACAGCACCGGGACCAGCCACTGAAACTGATGGCAGCTTACAACCCATCAGGAAACAGATTTGAACAGAGGGAGCTAGAGCAATTAATGAGCGATGATACCCCTACCATTCTAGCAGGGGACTTAAATGCATGTCATCAATACTGGAATTGTACAAGGAGTAATACCGCGGGCAGAAAATTAGCTGACCTCGTTCTTAGGCAGGGCTGGCAACTGCAGTACCCAGTACTCCTCGAATAACGCAAAAAACTGCCTCAACATTTGACATAGCAGTAACCAATCGAGGAGCCCCTAGTCTACAGATGACAACGCTATTAGAGCTCAATTCCGACCACTATCCGGTGCTTATTAAATACACGGGAGGATACTGAGACCACCCAGAAGAGAATCAGTCAGGGTGGACTGGGAATATTATCGGAACACTCGGAAACGTGTACGAATAGCAGGGACAGGACAACTATGTTTAAAGGAAAAGGCGTGGAAGAACAAATAGTCACTGCTGAGGGATACTCAGCTACATATAGTATTTGAATTGTATCGAAAGACGTAAATAATATAACAGCATTATTAACTCTCTTAAAAAACCAATTTTCAGACTCTAGAACCATTGAATCACTTAAGGCAGAAATATATATATCCAAAATGCACTTTTCGGAATCACCTTTTGATTTTTTAAATAGACTTGAAAACCTTAGATACTTTTATAACCGGTATTTAATTGATGGATTATCTGTAGACATATTGAAAGAATTAATGATACAAACAGAAAAGGAAATAATTTACCAATTATATAGCGAATATGACCCACAATTTTCTAACTTTATTATAACCCAAAACCCGGAAAATCTAGATGACTTTAGAAAAATTTTATTCACGAAATGCCAGTTTATTTTAGATTCAATAAATAAAAATAAGAGGAAAAATACGACTCCACATACGAATAAACATTTTCATAAAACGTCACAAAATTATAAAAATAATTAAACACCCGCTTTTATTCGCACCCACACTTTAACAACGAGCAACCCCAACATCGCGCTCAGTACGTCCCAAAACCAAATTCACACAATTTCAAAAATCGACAATTTTTGTCTCAACCATTTGACTATTCACAAAATCAACATCGAGGTCTATACTATCCAAGTAAATCATACCAACCTCCTTTAAACGACTCTAATACAGTTTCCATGCGAACCGTGAGCAGTCTTCACCCAAGACCTAGCCAAACGCATGAATTAACATATATCGACACAAAAAATGACGAGATAATAAAACAATTAGAAGAAGAAATTAAACACTTGACAAATCAACAAAATTCAGTTATTCAATATAAAGACGGATACAAAGAAAACTCTAGAAGAAACGAACAATTAGAGGAAAATTTTTTAGGATAAGGCAATTATTATTGTAATTTCACCATTCCGGCTATTGCAGGGCGGTGAGATCGAATCCGGTGCACCAAGGAGTATGCCTAGGCACAACCAGTTTAGATCGTAGCTCCATGAAGTACGATATTCCTTCTATATTTGGGAAGTGTGTCATGATAATTTTCGAAGTTCTCAGGTGTGCCTCAGGCAAAAAAGACTGACGAAAGAAGAAGATCTACTGACGAATTTCTCGAAATCTACCAAACCTCAAGGTACCATGGCCTCACTGGACGTTGAGTACTTGTTTACTAATGTGCCTGTTGAAGACACCATCAGAATCATTTGCGAATCCACCTACAACCATCCTAGTCTACCCCCTTTCCCATTCAAGAGGAATATCTTGGAAAACCTGCTTAGAGCCTGTACTACGAAAAATCCCTTCACACATATAGACGGAAGTCTATATTATCAAGTCGATGGTGTGGCAATGGGCTCCCCGCTTGGCGTAACCTTCGCAAACTTCTACATGTGCCACATTGAGAACCCAGTCATTTCGTCAGATTCATCACGTAAGCCTCATGTGAATTGTCGTTATGTGGATGACTGCTTCATAGTGGCCGACACTCCACGACAAATTGAAGAAGTAAGAACAGCAATGGAAGCAGCCTCTGTTCTTAAATTTACCCAAGAATCAAGCACCAACAAAACCATTAACTTCCTTGACGTCACCGTTAAAGAAAACTGTCAGCATTATCAAACATCAGTTTGCGTTAAACCATCAAACATGGGATTCTATTTGAACGCTCAAAGTGAATGCCCTAACCGCTACAAGGATGGAACGGTGAAAGCACTTAAACACAGAGCTTTTAAAACCTCCTCAAATTGGTCCTTGTTCCACACCGCTGTAGAAAGGATTAAGCAGGTTCTAATTAATAATGGGTACAGTAATAAACACTTTGATAACCTTTTGCAGCATTACATCAACAATAGCAACCGACAGCAGGACCACCCAAGGTAGAACGGAAACGGTGTACTACAGAAACCAATTTTCTAAGCAATATAAAACTGATGAAAGAGTAATCAAGAACATTGTCAAAATTAATACGAAATGCAACAATTCCGAAGACCGGCTTAAGCTAAGTATCTATTATAAAAGTGCCTCCACAACTAACTTGATTGTCAGAAATAACGTACAGAAGAAGCCTCTCCTCCAGAAAACTAATATAGTTTATCGTTATAATTGTAATAGAGGAAACTGTGAGTTCCTAAAGTCATCATGCATTGGCTCCACGGTAACTACTTTATCACGGAGGTTAACCATGCACCTTGCTGCTGGCGCTCCAAAAGATCATTCCCATAGTATACATAGCACCAAACTGAGCAGAGAAGAATTAACCAATAACATAGAAATTCTATACCAGGAAAAAGACCATAATAGACTACAAATTCTAGAAGCCCTGTGTATTAGATAGAGAGCATAAACCCAACCTCAACAACCAGACAGCGAGTTTCAGTAGGATTTTAAAGCTCCACGCAGGACACCAACAAAATAGCAACCTGGAGTCAGTGACAGCCTCATAGTGTTGCAGTGAATTTTATTAACCGATGAATCGAACTGGAAAACCTGAAACTTTGGAACCTCCAAGATATATATATATATATATAAATCATTTATGTTCTTTTCTTAATTGGACAGTTTTCATTTTAACTATTATTTTAAGCTTCTCTGTATTTTTAATGTACTTCATTTCCATTTTTTTAATTTTAATATTCTTGGTTCTATTGTTAATTAAAATATTAACAACTAAAATTAAATTAAAATATTTAAAATAAAATTAACTAAATATTAATTTATTATCCTTCTGATTTATCTATATATATATTTTATTTAACAACATTTTTATTTCTTTCATTTTTTTGCTTCTTATTTTATTTCTAAGATGCAAAACCCCACATCCTACTGGTTGGAACAAATTCATTTTCTGTCCCACAAAATAGCAGGGTGCACTGTGCACATTGAGTTCCTCTCCCATTGCCTCCTTCTTAATATCCCACCGAATGGCTTAACACTGAATTTACCCTTATCTGCCATTCCTCCCACCTTTCGTAATGATATCACCATCTTTGGCTTCCAATGTTCGTTAAATTTAACTCGCCTCACCTTATCTAACTACCAGAAAATTCAGAGGTCCTATTTTCAAAAATTAACCTCTACCCTTGATCTTTTGCTTAAAACTTCTTCTTCCCACCTTCCCTTGTGTCTTCAACACATGCGAAGTGCTGAAAACTTCCTCTCTCTCAAGAGAAAGTCCTCTAAGATCAAACTCTCCAATCTCTGTCGCAGTTATCTGGATCTGGGCATCGGCCTTCCTTTTAGATTACCCAACCCCATTAACACCTGCACCCACTTCTTCCCACTTGCAGCATCGCTACCCCAGTCCCTACCAAAACCCCCTTGGATTTGCTTCCTACTCCTGAACCCACCCTACCAAACTCTTCTCATAAAACCACCTATCCCTCAACCATATTCCCTACTCCACAACTGAACCTCAATCACAATCTCACCCCCTGTCAGTACCTTAACTCCTATGCTTACCCCACAACGTCCTCCTCTGAACATCTCACCTGTCCCCACCGTCACTGATTCCTCTCTCCATAAGTCCAATATTTTCTGCAATTTGTCCTCCCACCTCCTCTCTGTCGATGAAACCAACTTATTTTCTAAAGGTCTCTCTTTCTGCCCAACTCCTAAGGTCCAACGGGTTAAGCTCCTAGAGGACGTTCAGATGTTTTGTAGATCTCTCCGATGGCTGAATTTCTGGATATCCTCCGTCCCTTCGAATCCCTCTTCGAGTTTTACTCCCTCAGTTACCCTCCGCAAGTTAAAACCTCTCTCCACCCCTTTCAGCCTCTCATCCTTTAGAGCGATTCATTTCCCAACTCCTTAACAGAGTTACGAACCCCTCCTTTTTAGATAACCTTACACCAACGGACAACCTATCCCCCTCCGAACACAGAGCTATTAATAGCCTTGTTAATAACAAACACCTCTTAATTATGCCTGCAGACAAGGGGTCCACAGTTGTACTCATGGATCGCGATCATTATGAAACCGAAGCTGAGAGACCCATTGTTCTACCAACCTCAGGTATTTTTTCCTCTCTCTTTATGTTTTTCTGTAATTAATTTTTTATTCCTTACTTCCAGTTTGATCTATACATTATATTATATTATATCAACCCTCTGGAGATTAACCACACCTATAAAAAGACAACAAGGCATCGAACTTGAAGAAGTCATCCGACCAGGAGGAGCTTCATTCTAAGGAAGGAGGAGTTAGATGGTAACAAACAACCACCTTCTTTATCCCAGAGGCAGCTGCCCCAGGCAGGAGTGTTGAACTCAAAGTGCATTGTAAGCTTTAAAAGTTTATGTAACAGCTAGCGCTGCGCCGCATCTCCAGTCTTGTCCAACCTTTAATCTTGTCTCAGACAGTTGTAAGACCCTCAGTTTATTTTAGTAATTTTGTCTCAGGAGTCTTAGAATCAACTGTTTGCTGTATTGTTTTATATTTTATAATAATCAGACAGATATTAGTATAAGCTAATAGTCAAGTATCAAGTAATTTGTAAACCATAATATAAATAATTAGCAAATAACAAACATTCTTAAAAAGACAATATTCAGAGTAAAGAACATAATTGGCGCAGTCGGAACGGACATAGTTGGAAGAAAGAAAATCAACCAACGAAAGCCCACCAAGGTTTGAACGAAGGAGAGGAAATGCTTTTCATCCTACTTTTGTGAGTACAACTGCTTTTACCTTTGTTAGGAAAGAACTGTCTTGTAGAGAATATTTTGTTTTCTGGATATTGTCACAAAGTTTAGAAATTGTTGCTAATTACTTTTTTTTTATTAAAAAATATTAAAAGTATCATTATTAATAATAATAACAAATCACGTTATTATTATTCAGTCATTTTAACTTGAAGATTAAACAATTTTATCTTAACAATTTATATTTTAGTTTATCTTGTGATCTTATTTGAATTTATATTTGTTTTATTCTTGTTTGTACACACACAACACATACATTCAACATGGAGAACACTTTAAAGAAGGAATATTTGGACATGGTTCCTGAATTTCATGGAGAAGCTTCACTTCTCCCTAGATTTATTTAAATATCAGAAAAATTAGTTATAGGTTTTATAATAAAAAAGACGTAAATGATTTTCAAAACGAGTTTCTCATGTTTAGTCTAATGGCTAAAATGAAAGGGCCGCAACAGTTAACAATAATAGGATAACCTATTGGGAAGAATTAAAAACTGCTTTATTAAATAGTTACAGGGATAGAAGAGACGAGTTCACCCTCGCTATTGAAATGTCCGCATTAAAACAATTTAATACAGAAAGCCCATTTGATTTCTTTAACCGAATTCAAAGTTTATTAAACTTACAAATCGCATTTTGGAGAAACAAATGTAACAACACAGAGATATAAGTTGAAACTACAATAGGAAATTAGTATTGAGAGTTCTATTAAAAGGACTGAAAGAACCATAGGATGTTGCGAACAAAGAATCCTGGAGACTTAAACGAAGCATTAAATGTGCTCACGAATGATTTCCAATTACAACCGAAAAGTAACGATATACAAGACACAAAATACACTACTCAAAAGAAACCTTCCACAAACACCCTTCCACCATTTAGAAAACCCACATTTTTTGAACAACCTGTGAGGAAAGACACAGTCTTTCAAAAACACAATCCACCAAACCCATTTTACCAAAACAAACAATACAAGCCACCGAATCCATTCTACCAAAACAAACAACACATCCACCAAGTACATCACACATGTACAAACCGACTCCAATACCAATCTCGTCGCAAAATACATTTCTAAATAAATTCAAACCACAAAACCAAATGTACACATTAGAAACACAACAGAGAAACTCTAAATACCCTAAAAACACAAAGCAGACAGAAAGCAAAGAATGCGAAAATCATTTTTCAGGAGAAGACCGTCTCCACATCACATCATCCCAAATAATGAATCTCAATAGTATACTACCTTTTAGTATACTACCTTACTTCATTTTGCCCCACACAGATCTAAAAATATTAATTGATACTGGTAGTTCAAAATCATTTATTAATCCACTAATTGCAAAGAAACACTTTTCACAATTAATTAAATATGACCCCTGTAAAATCACATCTCCCCATGGAAGCTCGATTCAAAAATTTAGCATTTCCATACGAAGTTCAAAAATTTTCCACACCGAAAAGTCAAGTCTAAAATTTCATTTATTTAAATTCCACTCATTTTTTGATGGATTAATTGGTTTAGATAATTTAAAAATCATAGAAGCAAAAATAGACTTAATTAATAACAAATTAATTACAGTCATACCCCGCTTAACGCGACCCAGTTATGCGCGGTTTCACTATAACGTGAAATTGGGAATTCTCCGTCTTTCGACTTTGTTCTATGGGGGATTCCCTCGTAGATCTAGCCCCCCCCCCCCCCCCCCAGATCCGGCCCTGCCATGATGTTAGTTCGGTCGGCTGGCAGTTGTGTTTTAACATTTATTGGAGATACATACATAATTTAACCCTACATTAAAAAAAAATGGCCGGCTGTAAAAAAAAAAGAGCGTAAAAGCGTCACTTTGGAATTGAAGATGAAAGTGTTAAAAAGAATGGAAAATGGAGGCAAAGCAACAATTCTCTTTTGCTGCCAGCAGAGGCTGGTTCCATCGGTTCAAAGAGCGTTCTAATCTTCACAAAATCCACATAACAGGCGAGGCGGACAGTGCAGACATTCAAGCTGAAGCTGAGTTTCCAGACAAGTTTCAAGAGTTCGTTAGACGAGAAAAATTCCTGCATGTCTCATCTTCAATGTTGATGAGACCGGACTTTACTGGAAAAAAATGCCATCTCGAACATTCATCTCTAAGGAAGAACGTCAAGCCAGTGGTTTTAAAGCTGCGAAAGATCGACTAACACTTCTGCTGGGTGGTAATGCCACTGGTGACTTCAAACTGAAACCTTTACTAGTGTACCATTCAGAAACACCCCGTGCGATGCGAAGCACAGACAAGACAAGTCTACCAGTTGTGTGGCGATCAAAAAGAAAGGCGTGGGTTACACGGGAAATTTTTCAAGAATGGTATCTTAATAGTTTTTGTCCATCAGTCAAATCATACTGTGACAGAAATGGGCTTGAACCTAAAGTTATATTACTCTTAGACAACGCCCCAGGACATCCAACCTCACTTGATACGCCCAGAGACTTAAAAGTGTACGTGAAGTTCCTTCCACCAAACACTACGTCAATATTACAACCTATGGACCAGGGAGCAATAGCAAACTTCAAAGCTTATTACCATCGCCGCACTTTTAGCCAACTAATTCATGAAACTGATGGGGAAGGAAGACAGTCTATGCGAGAGTGGTGGAAGCCATACAACATTATGAAGTATATTCACAATATAGAAGAGGCTTGGAAGGAAGTTAAAATGAGTTGTATGAATGGAGTGTGGCGTAATCTTTGGCCAGATGTAGTGGAAGCACCTAGAAGAAATGTCCAGATGCAGAGACAAGTGCTTGAAGACATTGCTGCAATGATTGAGGGGTCTGAACTTGAAGATGTCGCGGTAGAAGATCTCGAAGAACTTGTAGCAACGCACGACGATCCTCTCAGCAATGAAGATCTGATCGAGTTACAGAATAATCCTATCTACGATGAGGAAGAACAAGTAGAAGAGAAAGTTTTATCTTCAGAGGGAATACAAAATGCACTTTCAAAAATTTATTCAGGTTTGGACATATTGCAGAGTATAGACAATAATGATGACCGTGTCTTGACCGTGTGTCAAACAATTAAAAACAGTGTTGGGTGTTATGAACGTATTTTACAAGAACGTAAAGAAAACGCTACCCAAAAGACAATAGATGTATTTTTCCGTAAAAAATAAGAGTATGTATTACATAAAGTGTTCTTAGAATTAAAGTGATTAATTAAAATGATTTGTATTTTTTTGTATTAAATTTTGGCTATGTTTAATCATAAACCTTGATACACGCGAATTTCAGTTAACGCGATTTTTTTCGGAACGTATCCCTCGCGTAAAGCGGGGTATGACTGTACACCTAAACAAGAAATCAACATAATATTCAGAGACACAAACGACAACACAAACAACAACATTCAACTAAACAAACAAAAAACCGTCATAAACGACAACACAATTAACATACCCCCAGAAACAGAACAAGTAATTAAACTAAAAATTAAAAATTTAAAAGAAGACAAAGGTTATATACCAAACTTAAAAATTTATGAAATGGAAATTCCAGAAGGAATAGTAAACGTTAAAAACTATGAAACATATTGTTTAATTAGAAACACCAGTAAGGATGCAAAAAGTTTAAAGAAAATAAAACCCATAACTGTAGGAAAATTTTATCCTTAAACGCAAAACGAGCACAATGTTCAATTGTTAAATATTAATAAAACTAATCAATTCGACTTATCACTTATTCGTACGGAACATATGAATAAAGAGGAACAATTTGCAATTAAAAAAATAATAAAATCATATTCAGATATATTTCATGTTAAAGATAAATCGCTAACATTTACTAATAAAATTAAACACGTAATTAGGACAAAAGATGAAATACCCGTGTATACTAGATCATATAGACACCCGGAAATACACAAAAAGAAGTTGAGGAACAAATAGAAGAAATGTTAAAACAAAACATAATTAGACCCTCTCATTCACCATGGAATTCGCCCCTTTGGATCGTACCAAAAAAGATAGATGCCTCGAGAAAGAAAAAATGGAGATTAGTGTTAGACTATCGTAAACTAAACGAAAAAACTGTAGATGATCGCTATCCAATTCCGAATATTACGGATCTTCTAGACAAACTTGGCAAATGTCAATATTTTTCAAGAATCGATTTAGCTTCAGGGTTTCACACAATTTCACCAGAGGAAGAAAGTATCCCTAAGACCGCGTTTAGTACCGAGCAGGGGCACTATGAATTCGTTAGAATGCCTTTTGGTTTAAGGAACAGTCCGAGGACGTTTCAAAGAGTCATGAATGACATCTTATGAGGAGTTCCCTGTGCAGTTTATCTGGACGACATAATTGTGTTCAGTATCAGTCTGCAGGAACACCTAGAAAGGTTGAAACAGGTTTTCAACAGATTAAGACTGTCAAACTTGAAAGTTCAACTAGATAAGACGGAATTTCTAAAAAAAAAGAAGTCGCTTATGTAGGACATTACCCCATTTACCCCAGAAGGGGTAAAACCAAACCCTGATAAAATAAAGGCTATTCGAAATTATCTACTCCTCAAACCCCCAAAAGGAAATAAAAGGTTTCCTTGGGCTACTTTCGTATACAGGAAATTCATTAAAGACTTAGCTTCATTGATTAAGCCAATGACTAAGTACTTGAAAAAAAATGCGAAAATTGACATTAGAAACGAAGAATACCTAAATAGCTTCAACATTTGTAAGGAATTGCTCATAAATGAACCTATACCGCAATATCCTGATTTTTCAAAACAATTTAATTTAACCACCGACGCTAGCAACATAGCATTAGGCACGGTATTAAGTCAAACAACAGATGGCGCTGATTTACCAGTAGCCAATGCAAGTAGAACATTAAACGAGTCAGAAACAAATCTAGCTACTATATCACTCTTAGTGACAGTCTGGGCTGTGAAATACTTCAGACCCTATTTGTATGGGAGAAAATTTAAAATATACACCGATCACAAACCTTTACAATGGTTATTTAATTTAAAGGAGCTGAACTCAAAATTAATTAGATGGCGCTTGAAATTAGAAGAATATGATTACGAAATATATTATAAAAAGGGTTGCCAATATAAAAATGCAGATGCATTATCGCGGATAAAATTAAATTTAACAGAAGAAGATGATGATTTTTTAAGAAGCTTAGTAGAAGCACGCCTAGCTAATGAAAATTTAGAAAATGAATCACTCATGGTAAATGTAGGTGAAAACAGCGAAGTTAATAATGAAGATAATCATACTATTCATTCAAATTACGACGGGAACACAGTAGTAAATATCCCAATAAAGGAAGAACCAGTAAACTACGGTAAAAATCAAATAATAATTACTCAAATAGATCATAGTCCGTGTGAACTAAAAATTATAAAACTCTTTGACGATAAACAAAGAATATTAGTACAACTATCAAAAAATAAATTTGTAGAAGATACAATTACATTTGTGAAAACATACGTACAACCGAGGAAAAAATATTGTATTTATTTTGAGAGTAATATTTACGAAGAATTTTGTAATGTAATTCAAACATATTTTAAACATTCAGAAATACGCTTTGTTAGGTTCACACAAAAACTAATCGACGTAACAGAAAAAGATGATATAATAAAAATTATAGAGTCGTACCACTTGGGAAAGAATAATCACAGAGGTTTAGATGAAATAGAAAATGAAATAAAAAGAAAATATTACTGGCCTAATCTAAGAAAGTCAGTGAGAACCTTTATCAACCTTTGCGATATATGCCAAGTCAGTAAGTATGATAGACGCCCATTAAGATTAGAACAAAATATCACCCCTACAGCTACACGTCCACTTGAAATATTACATATGGACAACATAACTTTTGAAAATAATAAATTCTTAACTACTATTGATTCCTTTTCAAAATATGCTCAACTTTATAAATTAAAGCAGCTCAAGGCATTGAAGTAGTTAATAAATTAATTGATTTTGTTGCAGTGTTAGGTTTCCAATATTCCTATCAACTATCCTATTTCACCTTGTCTAACTACGGTCTCTGAAGGGTTCTCATCTGTTATTAATGTCCTTGTGCGTACTTCTCGGAACAATTTAATTCCTGTCAATAATATTTTGTCACGAGCCAATAAACTTTTAGCTAAATTGCGGAGTAGAAACAGTATCAAGTTATCTAAACTCTTTTGTTCCTACCTGTCTCCCTTAGTGACTGCCTTAGTCTCCCGTTTCAGCCACCTTTCCTTCTTTCTCAGAATCTGTCGCCTGCACCTAATACTCAATTTCCTCTTATCCATCCTTCTGTCACTCGTTTCTTTAATTTCGATAACAAGCCATTCCCTTCCACTACTCAGCCTCCTTCCCCTAATAGTCCTACTGACCTACCTTCCAATAACTGTAATAACATTTGCAACCTAACCTCTCTTCTCACGTTTTGAATAACGACGAAATTAAACTTCTCAAAAAATGCCTTTCTTTCAGTCCCGATCCAAAAATCAATCATATTAAAATCTTGGAGGACCTACAAATATTTTGTAAGTCCTTACGTTGAAAATACGTTTGGAAAACACGTGCTAATAGACCTGTCGACCCCAACCATAAACTACACCCTTCCCTCTCTAAATTCAAACCCTTCTCCTCTAATTAACCTCCTCCACTTCTCGCTTCACATCCACTCGAACTGTATATTTCGTTTATCCTCCGTAAGGTCTCTGATCCTGCCTTTCTTCATAACCTTACACCCAAGAAAGAAAGAAAGGCTGTTAAAAGCCGGAAATGTGACAGCTCCTTGTTGATTATGCCAGCTAAGGGCTCCACGGTTGTTCTCACGGACCGTCATGTTTACCACCGTGAAGCCATGAAGCAGCTGTCTGACTCCATCTTTTATCTATCACTTCCTACTATCCATATTCTGTTTTCCTCTCTAAACTTAAATCGCTGCTTGATGACCGGGCCCACCTTGAGGGTCTCTCACCCGAAGACATTAACACCTTGATATCCTCGATGTCCTGTCTTCTACCTCCTTCCCAAAATTCATAAGCCCTTTTCAATGCCCGATTTACCTACTCCTGGAAGACCCATGGTCTCCAGTTATAGTTCCCTCACAGAGCGACTGTCTGCTTTTGTTGACTACTTCCTCCAACCCCTAGTCCGCAGTCAGCCTTCCTACTGTAAAGACAGTTTCCACTTCCTCAATCTCAACAATAACTTCTCTATACCACCCAACCTCACCCATCCCCTCGTCATGGTCACTATGGACGTCACCTCCCTAAATTGAACTCCCTTCGTTACTTCCTCGAACTTAGAACTCCCCCCCCCCGCACTCCTTCTACTAATTTTCTAGTTTCCTTAGCAGAATTTGTCCTGAAGCATAATGCCTTAATTATATGAAGGAAAGACGAAAAGCCAGGAAAGAAAATGTGACGAGATTGCCTGCCCTCTGTGATTTACACAAGGAACTCTACACTCGGTAACCATTGCCTGTGTGTATAACCTCTCCTTGTCATCTAACCATTTCCAGTTAACACAAAAATTAGGACGTTAGAATGTACGAGTAATATGTAGAGTTGATTTAATTATAAATGTTTTTGAGTTATATTTAGTTATGTATAGTTCAGTTAAGATTTTGTACAACTGTAATCCTTGATAATGGTCAGTGAGGACCGAAACATGTCGGACTATATAAATAAAAACTTTGGTCAACTAATCTATCTTGTACCACAAAAATGGAGAAATTGTATTAGAGAAATCGAGAAATTCAGTAGAAAATTTGTGAAATTAAAAATAGGCATACAATTTAACAAGATACACACACATATATATATATATATATACACGAGTTCAAAATTCAAGAAGAGTAACACACAGAGTAAGGAAACACACTTACAGACTCAAATTTTCGGGTAATCCGAAGGGAGACCAAGCACGTTGTAGACGCAACTGCAAGTAACCCCGCCGTTTGATATATATATGGTACATATAAATGACTTTCTGTATGTATGTGTGTGAATGTTTTCCCTATAGAAACTTTACACAAGGAACTTAAAAAAACTTTTTGATTCAATCTTATGTAACCTTTTTCGAGGAAGCCAACGGTGTTATTTTCATTTGATCAGAGACCATTTGGGGGGGGGGGGGGGGTGTCAACGGACCTCTTATTTATAAATCTTTTCATGATAGATAAGGTTTGCTTTATAACTTGTTTGTTTACATTTCGACTTTAATTGGTAATGGTAGCGGCAGGTAGGTTATTCCTTATGACTAACTTCTAATATTTCCACCTGCTTTGTTCAATTGGAAACATCCAGGTACCAGAAATTTTATATTGTTTTCAGATTGATATTGAAGAAGATTATTGTAATTTAATATGGGTTTGTTATTAACTTTAACAAAGCTTTTTCATTAACTTTCTTTATCTAATTGGTTTAACTTGCTTTAAGTATTAGATATTTAATATGATATTATTCATGGTAGAATTATGAATAATAATGATAGTATTTGAATCATAATTCAAATCTTTTGGCCAAAGTGTAGGGGTATTGAATTCCTGGCTAGGAGTTCACATAGTTTTAAGATGTTTTATTTTCTTTAATTGATTTCATTATGTTATGGAATAAAAGGTAGAATTTCATTTATTTTACATTACTTATATCATTTTGCAATAGTTTGGAGTATAAACTTACATGATATTATAAGGCTATTCACACCAAAAATGTTTTTTTTTTTTAAAAAGTTGGTAACATATTTAAAATGGTACTTATATGGTACCACTACGTAATCAATATGTTAAAATTTAACAATTATTTAATAGTCTTGTTATAAAGGGCAACGATTAAAATTGACTTAAAATTTAATTTAGGTTACAATTTCCTATTTATTCCAGCCCCCTCCATTTGGCACCGAAGAAAGATACCTAGTCAATGACGAACATGTGGGGATTATAGAGCTCTTAATGCTCAAACTGTTTGAGTTTAATATATGTTACTGAAACTGTAACGGATCGGTATCCTAATCCACATGTACACGATTTCACTAGTCAGTTACATGGAACAAAGATTTTTTTCAAAAGGAGATCTTTCCTAGCATTTCACCACATCCTTAAAAGAACTGTGGGGACAACACTGTGACTTAGGTAACCTGGAGGAACAGCTGATCGAGGTTGAAGAAATGTTGCAATTAATTTGTTATCCGAGGTTTCATTGTGTGTTTTGACAAGTGCCATTAAAACAAAAACTGATATAAAAATGTACTTTGTTATTCAATTAACCACGCTCTTCTACCAAATTGGTGACCCCGACGTGATCAATTTCCTATCCTATTCATAGTTGAAGCATACACAGCTGTAGGAACTTCTCTACAACAAGTTTCCGGTAATGTTCTTCAACCTCTAGCATTCTTTTCAAAAAAAAAAAAAAAAAATTATCCAATGCTCAACAGTTCGTCTACTATTTCATTTGATCCCATCGCAGATCTTGAACAACTGGATGAGAATTTAAATGCTTTCAAGAAGTCTAAGGCAAGATCTCACAAATTTGAATCCATCCGACTTAAGAAAGACAAGGAACTTATTTGTGACAACTCAACAGCTGGGAATACACCTCCAGAACAACTAAGCACCTGGGAATTCACCGCCAGACCAATTCAGCATCTGGCTGAGGACAACTCAACATCTGGTAACTCAACTCCAGAACAACTCAACAAACTGGTAACTCAGATCCAGGACAACTCAACATCTGGTAACTCAACTCCAGAACAACTCAACAAACTGGTAACTCAAATCCAGGACAAATCAACTAAAATTTTCAACTGAAATCTTGTAACTTCAACACCACGGTAATTCTACACCTGGTTATTCAAGCCCAAGACATCTTAACTCCTCGGAATTACTAACTAATAACCCAATTTTAATACAACTGGACATCTGATGACTCCACTCCAGAAAAGCCTCAGGTATCCGACCCAATAGTTTCTCCTGCCAAGACACAGCCACCACCTGATACAGCTCTGCCATCATCACCGGCTTCATCCGACCATGTCAGACGTACTCGCAGTGGCCGCGTGGTTCATTTTCCACGGAAATATTTGAGCGTTGTCACTGGGAGGGGAGTCTGTGGGGACAACACTGTGACTTAGGTAACCTGGAGGAACAGCTGATCGAGGTTGAAGAAATGTTGCAATTAATTTGTTATCCGAGGTTTCATTGTGTGTTTTGACAAGTGCCATTAAAACAAAAACTGATATAAAAATGTACTTTGTTATTCAATTAACCACGCTCTTCTACCAAAGAACCAAAGGATATACCGAAGACAGCAGTTACAACGCCGTTTGGTCTGTTTGATTTCCTTCGCATACCCTTTAGTCTCCGTATGCAGCTTTCCAATGTTACATGCATTCTACATTGAGAGATCAATGTGTAGGACTTCGCCTACACATATATGGATGATATTCTTATAGCATCGTCGTAGGAAGATGAACATCTTGCTCATCTCAACCAACTTTTCAGTCACCTGATTGTACATTGGTATACAATTTTAATACTGATAGATAATATTAAAATAATAAGATATCTATATATTGATAGACATGATATCAATATTAACTTATCCAAGTGTTTTTAGGGGGGGGGATCAGAAGTCTCCTTTCTCGAATATACAATTTCCAGTACAGGCATTATACCATTATCAGAGTTCAAGCCCTCGAATATTCCCCAACCGAAGATAAAAATACTGGACAGTTTGTTGATGATGACCAGCCGGGGTTTTTACTTTCAATTGTTTACTCTAGTCACGGCTTTGAGAACAATAAGTGCGCGTTATTTTTGAGCTTAGTTAATTAATTTGTTCATCTTAGTTCTACAATATATTTCAGTGATATAGTTGTGTTATACACCTGCATTTACAAGTTTATATGAAAATATTGTAAACGAAAGTATGGTTATTTTAAGCCCAAAGAAAAAGTGAAATTTATGTACTGAAGTAATTTTGATATCAAAAACTAAAATAATACAACAATTTTGTTTTTGTTTTCAATAAATTAATACAAATAAGTAAGAGAAGTAAAATAAATTACTAAAAAAATAAGTAAGTAAATAAAAATATTAAAATTGTAAAAACAGACTTATACTTTTAACAATATCACATTAAGAACATCAGGAATATAACCTCCTATTAAAGCGTACATAAAAAAATCTAGAACTAGATACTATTTTTCATGCTATAAAAGTAATTTTTAAAATATTTAGCACTATTTAAAAAAAAAAGAAAAAGAAAAAGGAGAAGCTTATTAACAAGATCTGAATGAAGCATGAATGGATGATGTATGATGAGTGCAAGATAAGAAAGAATGTCAGAAGGGTGTTTGACCTGGTTGGGAGGAGAGTCGTGATCGGAGGGAAGATCTAGAGAATGGGCTCGTTCTAGTGGTGAACGAGATCTTCTCTCAGGGGTTACACCTTTTGAAGCATCCCTTTGAACGACTGGACTTAACCGTTGTTCTTCATCTAATAACATCAATTTATGTTAACACATATTACCATTATGATTTATTGGCTTATTTATAAAACAAATATACCAGTATATGGCATAAAGGAAAAAATATATCATTTTAGGAAACTTCAATTATTTCACATTGCTGCAAGTTAAATTAAATAATTATGGTATTAATGCAACAAAAATGAATTAATCACAGTTTAACAAAGTCGGTTACTTTTTAATCAAATGCTCATGAAAATTCAAAATCATAATTCCGGTACCACAAACCCTGACATATTATACTGATAAACTATATTTCTTCAGTTGCTTGTGCTGTAACATAACTAAAAAAGAAAAAAAAATCTGATAATAGCTTCCTCCATCAGTGGTGATACCATTTTTCTGGCACATTTCATCCTCTTTTGTCAAATAAAAATTACATAATTGTACAACGATCTTATAGGACAATAACAGTCTCAGAAAATGAAATACGAGTAACAAAGGAAATTACTAACCAGAGAATTCACATAATTATACTTCAACTAAGTTATCTCATCAGATCAGTTTTGTAGTTACTACTTTTTTCTGATGACAGACGAATGTCAAAATATAATTTTCGACTGTTATTTAATATATATATATATGCCTATGCCAGTGATGTGAGGGCCATAATAAACATGGGAATCTAGATGAAAAGAAATCAACAACTAACATAACATAACATTGAAAAAACAAAAAGGTTTTTCAATAAACTTATCAAAAAACTAGACATACTTGTAAAAAGAAATAAAATAAATTTTACAATAGTCAATAAGACAACAGAAGAATTTTATCCACTGAAATCTCGACAATGAAGTCCCAAAGCGCTAGATGCCCACTAGAGACGAAGAATTGAATCTGTGTTCATAATACAGCCTTCCACGAAAAGTATGACCAGCTGTCGATTAAGATTGTTAGCAGCATATATGGGAAGACTGCCCGGATAAGGTTGTTCTAACAATGCTGCAAGATCAAGAGTTTCTTCCCCCCAAACAACAAAAACCAGCAACTCAGTAAAAAGCTGAAACCATTGTGTCAAACGTTTCTGAGGTTGGATTGTCAAACTTCCGACAAATTGATGTCCCAAAAAAAAGAATTGAAAAAAAATTTCATAAATGTATGCAGAGACAAAACAAAACCCACTTGGGAGGGAATAAAAAAACTTACGTCCTTGAAATAAGTACATCAAAAAGAAGGAAACTTTCAAAAAATGACTTCTTTATATCCTAATTTGCGGAAATACACAAAAGGTTTCACTTTTTGAAACTCTGACGAAGGGCGGTTGCTGATAGAAAATCCTTAATTTTTCTTTAGATTACAGAGATGATTTACTTTTTTGATTTCTAATAAAAAAACTGTACATATATATTAAGCAAAAATAAATGAATTCATAAAAAAATAAAAAGAACACACGAAAGTGTCTGAAGATGGTCATTTCTGGTTAAATGGCACAACTATAATTTTAATCACTTACTTCATACCAACAAATAATTAAATCATTATATACCAATGGCTGTGGGACTGAGGTCTTGAGAAATTGAAGTAACATTTAGGTCTCCTGATAACGGCAACAAATTAGGTCGCTCCTCTTCATTCTAAAAGTAATTAACTCAATAATACTTTTAAAAGATATAAAAAAAATACAATTATCAAATATAATTAATCATGAAATCATTTAACATAATTGAAACATTCTGAAAATATTTAAAATTGTGAACAAACTATTTTGCACAATGTTGATATTTTTAAAGGAAGGCAGATAATTTTCAGAAGTTCAACAATAATAACTGAATTGATGTTTGTTTGAATTATTAATTAAAACAGTATTCAAAATGAAACTTAAAAAAAAGTCCTATTTACGTTTTGAATGGTTCTTACCTTTGGTTAGGACTTTTAGCTGAATAACTGACCCATCAACCTCCAAACATAAAATGTAATTGATAATTTGATCATAGGTCCGAGATTAGATGAATGTTTTCATTACCACGTTTAATTTAGCGAGTAAGCAATATTTTACAACGAGTAATCAATAAGATCACCCACACCATTTTTACATCAGACTCGAAAATTCCATACTTACAGTGAATTGAGTGGTTTTCCATCATTCAAAGTTGTATTAGTTTTTTACATATACCATAACTTTCTCTATTTAATGTTCAGTCAGGAAATTCATTTCTCTTAATGTGAAGTCCATCTACTTCCTTCAAATATTTAATAAACCAAACTATAAATTAATCTCAAATAGTATTAGACAATTATTTCGTGGATATTGTTAGGACATACCATAAAGGTAAAGCAGATCAAAGTATAGTTACGAAAAGATTGCAGTAGACTCTCGTCAGGTTTCGAGGGTTGTTGCAGACCCAACTTGCGAAACCGGTCTGGCTTCTACATCGATTCACGCTGTATGACACGTTTTTATAATAATATGAATTTAAATGCAGTAGTGGTTTTCAAAACAATATGGAACTAGTAAGTACATTCAATAATTAAGGAGACAAACTGATGTGCAAAAATAACTATGCAATTTACAAAAATTAAAACATTTAATGGTACTTTTACCATTTCTCAACATAATCACACCACACGTGTTTTATGAACAAGTTTTTTTTTTCTTCTCATACGAACTCTTTGTCTGTTTCTTAGGCCAGTTTTCCACAAATGCATTGACAGCTTTGTTGTCGCTGAATTTGTTTACAGGTAATGTCTCATTGAAAGGGTGGACCAAATGAAAATACTGGTGATATAATTTGGTCTGTAGGAATGAAGGGTTAAGTATCTCCCAACCAATTTTTCTAATGGTTTTTTGGGTCAGATGTTATGAAGGCGAGCTTGTTCTTTTTTTGCGCTTTTTTGTCTTTCGTTGGCTTCCCCTTTGTTCATTAATATCCGATAAACATGTTGATCCGGGTTTATTGTAACCTGATCTTCTAAATAATCTTAAAAGACTATCCTCCTCCCTTGGTCATCCCAAAAGATAGTTAACATGCACTTTTTTCTCACTGATGGCTGTATTCAGAATTTCTTTTGAACAGCGAGCTCGTCTACTTGTATTACATACTTTGTATTTCGGACTCAAATTCCAAATGATGAGCTTTATTTTTAAACCACATTAAAATCTTGTTTAGAAAAGGGCCACCTTTTCTTTCATAGAGTTGTTTCAATTCTTTACACAGTTTGAGTCTTAGTTCTGTGTTTTTTTCGTTAAATATCTTGGTACCTACCTTGCACTTTGTACTTGAACCTGTGACTGATAACATTATGAAGTCTGCTGACCTTGCTGCAACTATTTTACCTGTATGTTTGAGAGAGTTGGTTGTTACGAATGATGTCGCCAATGATGTTTTGAACGGACACTTCAACTAGGGACAGGGTATCGTGCAACGTGCTCACTTCTGGAATGGTAGATCCGAGGTTCAATATCTACTCTGGTCCTTGATTTATTCACGCGGGAGGTAAATAAATCTGAGTACATCGCCTCTCGGAGAGGACGTTAAGCAGTCGGTCCCGAGCCTGTACGATGTCAGGTACTCGTTAAAGATCCCTATTCTAAATACACTTGAGTTTGGCAAAATTTACGACACCCAATGTAGAGTGTTCATTGTGTGGTTTAAGAAAGGGCCCTTATTCTACCTACGTGTGTTCTATCGTGGCACTGCCACTGCAACCTAACCTAACCTGCCCTTCGACTGGCCAACCATGACACTGCTCGTCAGCCCCTGGATTCAACGAATTTGGAAACTTCAATCGAATATACCACCATTAAATGTAATATTGAATGTGGAAACTTCAATCGAATACGCCATCATTAAATGTAATATTGAGTCTATAAAGAAAACAATATTTATCTGTCAGCTGTCTGGTACCACTGATGCCAACCAAAATTACCCTCACAAAACTGTTTCATTTACACATCAATTTATCTCTTTTATTAATGAATGTTATCCCACACAAATAATATGTGTCATTAAAAGAAAGACATATGTATATTCATCACATAGTTAATTTTTTCCATCTTTCTCCTGAGAGGAACTTGGACAATAAACTTTCAAAATAAAGACTTTATACTTAGTATAACGAAGTTCATGTTATACTTAGTATAACTCTTAGTATAACTATCGAGTGAATATGTCAAACTTACCAATAATTTTTTTTTAAAAAAAAAAAAGATTAACAATGAAATTATAAAAAAAATAATAATGACTATCGTTGTCTTACAAAATATCAAATCTTTTATTTTACATAAGTTGACAAAGAGTTATAAAAAAATATCAATAAAAATCAGAATTACTTCAGGATGTCATACGCATATTCTGCCACTTTTAGACAGCAGAAAAAACAAAAAGTTATATTTATAAGGCAAATGATCATAAATAAAAATTAAGTTAAAATAATGTTAACATGTTAATAACATATTACCTGAATAGCACCTGATTTAATAAGCTCCCAACTCTTAGGTGGATCAATTGAAGGTGGTATGGAATTACATACATTTGCATCATCTTTGTTATCTGGTGAAACTTCGTGTTCCTCCTAGAAAACATACTATCTGTTAAGGAAGGAAGTTACAATTCACAAAGTGATTCCAAAACACCTCAAGATTTTATAGATCTGAAATCTATAAAATCAGATGTCATTTACAGTAAATAGTTCGTTCTTTCAATATATAGTACAGTAAAATGTTTTCATGATCACCTCCCACTTTGGACCAGTAAAAGTTTAATATCTAAAAAACTCACAACGCTCGACTTTTTGAGGGTTATCTGGTCAAAATTTCAACTCTATATTACACTCTTTCGGAAAGTTATATTTTCATTTTCAAGGCTAAAAGAAAAAATATAATCAATCTATTATTGATAACCAAAACGTGAATTAAAACAAAAAAAGAATTAATTATAATCATACCTTACTACAAGAAGTGTAAAAGTTAAAACGATAGGTTCTAACTGAGGTTATGATCTGAGGAGGTTATATAGCTGTTATAATGGAGTATAAGGAATTAACAAAGAAATAAACATTTTAAGGTAGGATAAAAATTATGAACATAAATAACATACAAAGAGAGTAAGCAAAGGTAAAAAGAAACAGCAGGCATCAATATAGTCAATATGGAAGCATAAAAGTAATCCTTACAGAAAAAATAATGGCATGATTCAGATTTTTTTACTCAAATCATGGTACTATAACACTCAGTTATGCAATTTGTACAATTGCAATATCCAAGTGAATTTAGAAGGACTGCGTGTTATGTACCATAATTTGGTAAACAATTCTGAATTACGATGTCATTACTTTTTTCGTAACAATCTATTATGCTTCCATATTGACTAGACTACGACCTACTGTTTTTTTTACCTTTGCCTACTCCCTTTTGTATGCTATTTATGTTCATAATGGTTATCCTGCCAAAAATGTTTAACTATTTTCCTTTTAATAGTTAACAGGAAAATAGCTAACTATTTTTTTTAGTTAACAATTATTTTTTTAGTTAATCTTTTAGTTAATAATTAATTATTACATTAATTAATAATTTATTAATTTAGTAATAAACTAAAATAGTATTAGCAACTAAATTTAGTTAACTATTTAAAGGAGAATGAATGAATTGTTATAAAATAAAATGAGTTGTTATAAAAAAATAACTTATATAACAACTTATATAAGTTGTTTTTTTTAATTACAACTTATAATTTTATAGTTGTTATAATCCATTATAAAAACTATATAATCTCCTCAAATCATAGCTTTGGTATAAACAAACTCAGAGAAATTGGCATATTCTTCAGAAATAGCTTGTAAATAAATTTGTTAAATTATTTAAACGGTAATGAAAAAGTATCACTCCACAGATATTCTGGTACTACATACTATAATAAATAAAACAGCTGTATACAGGGTTATGAAGTATTAAATAAATACGGAGATGTACGTGTTCATTTATACCAGAAAAAGTTAGTTTTGTAACATTGCACTTGTTCTGATTGGCCAAAATACCATCAACTAGTTGAAGACGGCTTCGCTTTCATATATTTTTTATAACATAAGTTAAATCAACCATGTAACACCCTGATATCTCGATGGGAATTTGTAAGTAAAATATCTGGTCATTTCAGTTTTCGAAGCATACTTGAACCATGCTAGATGCTGCTCTGCAGTTTTTATTTTCTACTCTGACAACTCTATCACAAGAATTTCTGAAGTTTTTACTTGACCTTTTCACATTTTTATCAGTTATTATAATTTTTCTACCTACAGTGTTTCATTTAAAATGTATATTTTTTTTCTTAACAAACCTAAAAAAGGTTATTTCTAATAAACTTTTTTTAAGAAAACTGTTTTAACTTTGGTCTATTCGTAACTGAAACTCAATGCAATATTTAAATAACATTTTCTACAATCATATTTGTTACTATAACAGATGTGCACCAAAAGTAAACAAATAGTAGTTAAATTGAAAGAAAAAAAACATATTTTCATTAGTAGCACTATTCTTTAACTTACAATCAATTTGATATTTGATATGCATAAAACCTTCGTATATCAACCTGAATTAATACATACAATGTCTAAATGATTACCAAAGCAATTTGGAAATGGATAACAACATATATATATATATATATATATATATATATATATATATATATATATATATATATATATATATAAATATTCATCTATATGCTGTTTGTTTCTTGACCACTCTTTATTCACAGGTTTTGAGATTTTTTGAGGGGTCGGTCAGGATATTAAAAACGCTTCTTTGCCAACGTTTCGACATATATTTGTCCTCCTCAGGGCTAAAACAATAATACTTTGAGCACAAATATTACGACTACATTAGGTCTATTGTTTGCTACTATGTAAGACCATCCATAGTTCACCTTTTGTCTTACATAGTAGCGAACAATAGACCTAATGTAGTCGTAATATTTGTGCTCAAAGTATTATTGTTTTAGCCCTGAGGAGGACATAAATATATGTCGAAACGTTGGCAAAGAAGCGTTTTTAATATCCTGACCAAAGCCTCAAAAAATCTCAAAACCTGTATATAAATATTGACTAAAGCATCGACCGTGGAATAGAAACAAAACTAAAGTTTATCGGGACTCGGTCAGTTCTTCAGGTTCAAATTAAACTCTCAATGCCAACGTTTCGGTTTTTATTTAAAACCTTTTTCATAGGCAGAAACTATATTTTATAGTTTCAAAAATATAAATTTTGAAACAGAAAAACTAAGTATTACATTACACATTATTCTACAAAAAAAAAATAGTCTCTGAATTTCAACAACAACTGTCTAGTTTGAATGTACACGTGACACTGAACCGTGTCCAAATAATTTGTAATATGTGTACAGATTACAGTATTTGTAATATGAAAAGTACAGAGTTCCTATATTTTTAATCTCATTTCAAACTACAGTTGCAATAGTTTTGTGGCTAATTGTGTTTGAACTAGATTTTAAGCTATTGCAAGAGGCTAGTTTACGGCCTATGCCGGTTCTCTTTTGGGGCGGCTACTGCAACCTAATCTAACTTAACCTAAACTAGATTTTGAGCTATTGATAACTTATATTAATTTTTTTTCCAGCAAATAATACTTTTAGATTAGCTAGATTGGAACTAGAATTTCGTTCACTGACTCTTAAACATTGATATAATTTATCTTCCTCAAAAGAACTGCTGGTAATTTTTTGAGCCACACTTCTGATCATAAAATCAAAATTCTTGAAATTACTTTTCTATTATGTTTACGACTTAAAAACAAATGACTCTCATAAAAAAATGACCTATCTAGCATAAAACTAATGCTGACATTTAAAGAGGGGTTGGATGCATGGATAATGTCGAGATTTGGCTGAGAAGGGGATGGAGCCCGAGGTTTAAGTATTTCCATTAGTTCTGGATGACCACCAAACTGAGCATAGTCTTCAGCAGACCAACCTGCAAACAACCAATACTATACTATACTGGCTCTTGTGTACGTACTGTTAATATCATTAAAACTTTTAATAAATAATACTTAAAATCATTGAATTCAACAAATTCTAAACTATTCAATAGTTTTTAAAGTAGCGCTAAATTACAATTGTAAAAAGAACAATAACAGTCAATCAGCGATATTATAAACAAATTTTTACTCTGAGATAAATCTTTAAGAGGTATTTTCTGAGTAACAAGGAAACAGGTAAACTCAGTGGCAACGTGCTCACTTCTGGACTGTATATCCGGGGTTCAATACCCACTCTGACCCACGATTTATTCATTCGGGAGGTGAATAAATCTCAGTACTTTAAAGACTTTAAGGTGTCGGTCCTGATTAACTACATCATAATATCAGCAGCTGTGAGTATTAACTTCATCGTAGTAACGCTGTTTATTAGTATTAAATAAATCGAAGTATCTGCAGTTTTTAGTATATAAAGTCCTGCCAGGGAGCCATTGCTTAAGTACGGCTGACACATGACAGTAGCCTACATCGCTACGTTAAAAAAGAATTAGCATTAGTGTTAGGACTATTATAATAAAAACTATTCTCTACATCACCTTATTCTAACATAAAAATCCACTACATTTCAGTTAATACTATGTCTGTCCTTCACACAATACAATATATATTAGATTTCTTGAAGATTCAACTTAAACATTAAATTGCCTAAGGTAGCAGTATATCTAGAAATAATTGATTAGGATGTAGGATGCAAACATAATGTTACTCGACCTTTCGACTATACCATGATAAAGCAGACCAGGTTTATGTTTCTAAATGTGGAGCGCGCATCCCCACAAATGGGGAAAACGAAACAGTCTCCTTGAAGTGCCCAAGGTGAACCTCACAGATGCAGGCTTCCAGACTATATCAAAAGAGCTATAAACATAAGCTTTGTAGTCTTAAAAGACTGATGATTACTTGGAGAAAGAGATGATTAAGGGTTACAGTGGAAATTGAAACGGAAAGAGATAATAACAGAGATAAGGAGATGGGAAGTATAGGTGATTAACGGAAGGAGTAGGGAAACAAAAGAAAAAGGTAACCGGAGAAGAAAAGAAGCATACAAACGCTAACCATACCGAGACCGGTAAAGCAAACGTAAGTCTACTATAACCGTCCCCAGACAAACCACAAAAAGCTTAAGTTGTTATGGGTAACAAAAGCTGCCAATGTGCACTGCCGGGCGAGAAAATGTCTTAAGAATGGGCGCAAGCCGGAAAAAAAATACTGATTACATACCGTTTGAATCGAGAGAATTGAGATTGGCTCCATGGTGTATAAGCAGGGACACAAGTGCAGAGTGACCTGCTCTTGCAGCGAGCATCAGCGGTGTCCTGCGTTCTCTGTCCCACGGCTCCACGCCAGCCCCACCTTTGACCAGTGCTTCAACCACCTCGCGGTGGTCCCCACCGGCAGCAATGTGCATTGCAAACTCTCCGTTCTGAATCACATAAAGCACTTATATTCTTGTCATTTTCAAATGAAATTATATATTTAATCAAAATTATTAAAACAAATAAAAAATACGTACCCGGCAACCCACGGTTGGGGGGCTAGAATAGTGGCCTGATTTTTATTCTTTCATGTTAAATCAAAGAAAAATACAAAGAAAATAGTTTTCACATCTGGAAAAAAGCTATCTCAAGAGTGCTGGACACCGTAGATTGAAAGAGCAAACTGAGATTGATAACTGAAATATATGAATTATGGAACTATTCCAACTATAGAATAAATATACTATTAAAGCGAACGAGTGTTAAATGAAACGATTACATTTGTTAATGAATACTTCAAAGAAATGATTAGTTGAAAAAACAAATTGTAATTAAGACAAGATGTATACACCTATAAATAAGGAACATAACGGTTCAGAAGTATGAAGCATGGGTTTCATATGCTTTAACTAAGAACAAAAAACATTGAACCACAACCTCGACTGGTTGTCTGTTCGTCACAGCTCAACTCATAGACGCAAGCAAGGGCTGGGGAAGAGATAATCTATTACGAATTGCTTCAAGGAACCACACGGACAAAGCAAAACTCTACGTTCAACAGATGGAATGTATCAACACGACTATTTAGGAGAAAATGTCTTCACAGCCTCCAATATGATAAAGACTTAGTTCATCAAACACATGGCTGAATCCTCTCACATAACGCTCTCCCCATTTGACACCAACGGATTTTCACCAATTTCGATGTATTTTAATGATATCAAAACCGAGTGGCTCCACCAAAGAATTATCACAATTTCTTTTACAAATTAGGAAGCAGTTCTAAACAACAAGGAAGAACACATTATTAATTAATTAGTTTAATCAAGTTTGAAACATCTAAAAAAAAATTCGGGAGCTTAGTTACAAATATAAGGTACTCCCTATCTTCAATGTTTCTATAATTCAAGTGATCAAGAGAAAGAAAAGCATCAATTATCTGGGCGGTTATTTCTAATATTGCATCAATATCATTCCCTCTTACATTCTCAAAGTGGATTCAATTGTCTAATAAAAACTATTCTCTACATCACCTTATTCTAACATGAAAATCCACTACATTTCAGTTAATACTATGTCTGTCCTTCACATAACACAATATATATCAGATTTCTTGAAACCTTAACTTAAACATTGAATTGCCTAAGACAGCAGTATATCTAGAAATAATTCTCAACTACCCAGAGAGACTAACAGAGTTCAATAGAACTTTGAAGAAAAATAAATAATAAAATGCTTAAGCTATTTAAATTAATCAGTTTTGAACTGCTACATTTTAATTATATTTATTTGTAGTGGTATTTTTTTGAGCTTCAAAATTAATTTATTCAAATAGCTTAAGCATTTTATTTTTGTTCAAAGTTCTATTGAATTCTATTAGTCTCTCTACGTATTTTAATATATCAATGATCAAACCACAATAAGAAAATGGGAAAACAAGACTAAGATCTTTCAACCGTAACAAGCGGTCTTCGCCAGAGTCAAAAACCCAACTGAAATACTAGATGCAGAGAACATCTGGTGAGGGGTTGAGATGAGTGGGAGGGAAGAGTGGTATTTTAAAAGGGTGAGAGCGCAGGAAAGGACTAATGTCCAGAAATTAATTTAATATATATATAGACAATTGAACCATCTTAGAATATGTAATAGGAAATGCTATTGATGCAATATTAAATCGCACAAACATGGTTGCTTTTCTCTCTTGACGTCACTTTAGTTACAGAAGCATTGAAAATAGAGAAGTACCTTATTTTTTTTCGTTTAACACTAGATAATTGCAGAAAATTCTTAAAAATGCAAGAGTTGTAAATATTAAACACATAAAATTGGTAACAACTAACATTATTTGGTGTACTGTGAGCAACTCCTTCCTTGAGAAGAACGAGGGCAATGTTACAATAGCCCCGCAAAGAAGCGATGTGAAGAGCATTGTTGCCATTTAGATCTGCAGCACCCACCTTGGCCCCGCACTCAATGAGCAAATTAACACAGTCTTTACTGCCACACTCCACCGACTGAAATCAAAATAAAATGCTTATTCATAAAGAGATTTGCTTTTTAATATGCTTATACAAGAAATAGACAAAATAAGTTATGCATAACGTATCAAATTTTTTTGAACAAAACAACTTAGCTAAACAATAAATAAGAAATTTGGTGTGAGCTATCATACGATTTTGATTTATACCATTATAACTATTGTATTATCATAATGTATTTGAAATAATTATAATTTTACTATTATATAGCCTCCCAAGTATACAGTTGTAAATAAAATATTAAGTTATGGGTAAAAAGTGTTAGTAGCAGGTAATATTTTTTGGGTAAGAGGCCAGGTTACCCGATTGGACAAAGTTTTCGCATCTGGATTGGTAGATCCGGGGTTCAATACCCACGGGATTTATTTACGTGGGAGATGAATACATCTGAGTGCGACATACTCGGAGAGGACGTTAAACCATCGGTCCCGAACCTGTAAGACACTAAAGATCCCTACTCTAAATCAACCCCGTGCCGGTACGACATCAGGCACTCATTAAAGATTCCTACCCTAAACACACTTGAGTTTAGGCAAAATTTAGGACTCCCAATCTAGTAGAATGTCATTGTGTGGTACAACAAAGTCAGTGTTCAGCCTCTGTGTGTTGCCACTGCAACCTAACAAACATTTTTGGGTAAATCCTTCCTTGATAATAACCAAAACAATGATAAAGGAACCATCTATCAACAGACCATGAGATTTGAATTTACGACAAATTTTATTTCCCTGATTATGATAACATAACAGAACTATTATGCAAGCGTATGTAAATAAAATGACAAGAAACCACTAAAATGAAAAAAAAATCAAACTAGCACAGGGAGCCTGTGCTCAAATTTACTAATAGTAAGCACATTATTAAACTTAAGCAAACCATTATTTGATTTATTTTATTTATTGAGTAAGAATTTATAAATCATGATAAAAATGAATTCAATAGTTTAGGTTTTGAAAAGAGTCTTAGATTTCCGATATCGAGCCCCTCCCATCCATGAAACTTAAAATTTATGCAACTGATACTGATAAATGATAATAATAAAAAAAGTTAATCTTTTGATTTTTAAATCTAGTTAAATTATTTCCAGTATGTTCTCAAAATGGGAGTATACATTTTAGAAATAATACTGTAGTAGTCCAAAATAATAAAGGTAAAACAATCATAAATGCAGCACCATTACTTGGCACTAATCCTCAAAAGTATTGTTCCTTTTATTCCTTTCTCTGACCTTTGCTAAGGCATACCATTTTTACAACTATGACAACGTTTCGTTTAACGGTAGTTGTTCCTAACGTGTTCTATGAGGAAAAATAGTATTTTTGAGAGTCCATGGTTTGTAGTTAGAGGTCCATAAAAGTTTATATATCAGGAAAGCACATCCAAAAACACATCAAAGCGTAGCGAGCTGACCGTTAGAATATTTCAGCATAATAATTAAACGACAAGGCCCAATATTCTCGTCAAATTTCTTTTTATAACATTCCAATGTTCTAAAACAATATATTACAATTTTTCGTATGTTATATTCAACATTGATTAACTGAGTTTGAAAATGATCTACATATAAATCTGTTATATTCAACATTGATTAACTGAGTTTGAAAATGATCTACATATAAATCATATCGTTAATTAGGCCTGAAATTTACTTAATTAATCATACTCCCATCTCTGGCCCCAAATTACTTTAATATTAGTTTTGTTATCAGTGAAGCACAATTTCGTTTATCGTTAGCCTTTACTGTAATTAGAAGTTTTAGTTTGAATTTAGAGGGTTACAGCTTTCCTCCAAGTTTAGGTACACAGCATATATTTTATGATCCAGGAAATTATATTATTTGCAATGTAATAGTTTACCATGTTAACTTTAAATATAAAAGTGAGGCTAAAGTGATACTTTACTTTGCATCTTAATTTTCCCTTTGCAATCAATCGCCGCTAAACCTTTGTAAAAGTTTTATCTCCTGTATTTACAACTAATTTGAATGAACAATCAAAAATAATTCTTCATAGTTACCACATAACCAGTTTCCCCGAACATATATATAATATAGTTCGGTAAATATCCGTACTTGATAACTGTGTTCATTGCATCCTAAACTTGAAATTACCTCTGCAGATAATTCTGTCACGATTAAAGCAAGAGCAAAAGATTAAAAAGAATTTAATACAATGTAACCATGACATCCCTGAAAAGTAAAGATTAGAACGTAATACTTATAAGAAAAGGTAGCCCTTAAATAATCCATATCTCTTGTTGAGATGAAACAGGTATTAACCACACCCATCTGTCAATTTCTTACATTTATACCATGGAAATAGGGCATATTTCAGTTTTAAATGCCTTCATCAAACCATTATGTTCTCGTGGAATATTTTCGACTCTTCAGATTTAAAGATAAGAATACACCATTTGTTGTCAGATGGGTGTGGCATTTAATAAACATGTTAAACAAGCTTAGTAATTTAAATCTTAATAAAGAAACTAAATAATACTGGACTAAACATATTCAAACTAGCTGAAATAAAATCTTAAATTCCATTAAAGTGATAATATTGGGTTACATTAAAGTATTACAGTAACTTATGGAATAATTGCTATTAACTGGAAACCAAGTGACCTTTATAGAGATATAATGTTAATAATACAACTTGCATTTAACACCAATAGTCAATACCTTTAAAAAGGGAGTAAATCCTCCACTGTCAACAGCTTCCAGGCTGGCATTATTGTTAACCAAGTGCCAAACGATTTCTGTATGCCCCTGAGCAGCAGCAAGATGTAAAGGTGTTCTGTTACAAGAATCTGTGCTGTTAACATCAATTTTTTTAGTGTACATCTTAACTTTGTCAAGATTTCCAATCCATGCTGCTTTATGCAACTTTGACATTGATTTATCCTTTCCAGAAAAATCAATCTCATAACTGTGAGCTTGCTGCAATCCAATAATATGTTCATCATCACTAGTTATTCTTTGCCCAGAAGGATTGGTAATTTCTACAGATATTTGTGGATTAAGTTTTTCTTTCTTATCATCTTTTTTCCCCTTTACGAAGCTAAAAACTTTCTTCATTTTGCACAATGAATTTAAACAAATTCTTTCTTTAAAAATTTATTATATCATGAATTAAGGTGGAATGAATGGAAGAAAATCAATAACAAAGGCATTTACTATAAACATTTAGAAATGTAAATGTAAACACCCGAAATTAAGAGAATTTTAATAAAGAAAGAACTTTCACTTATCTTAAACATTATCACAGACACATAAATACTAATCAATTTTGGGGACATGTACACAAACAACGCGAATTAGATGCATGTCCGGACATTGCCACTGCCACCTGTACAGCCGGTAACCTTCTTCTAATCAAAACAAAATATCACAAAAACAGTAACCATATTACATTTCAATATTTTCTTTATCAAAATAATATATTGACTTGTACCTTTAATTAGTACACAAAAAATTTGGGAATAGTAAGATATTCTAAAATTCCATTGGCTCTGTTATGTATAAAGTGCCATACTGTTTTAAACGGTTACTTTTTCAAAATTTCAAATTCATATAAGAATTTAATATGTATTCATTACTTCGTATAATATTTAATATGTATATCATTATGAATTAGTAAATTGTGATTTTGAGGGTTAAAAGAAATAATACTATTTTCGAATCATAGTCAATTGCTACTGAATTATCCTAGCGTCAAAAAGTTATGTCAAATTCTTCTTTAAACATGAATACTTTCATTTGCAAACATTCAAACATATTATTGAAATTTTCTACGACTATTACAACTATGTTTATGTCACTTCCTGTAAAGTACTTGATTCATTAATTTTTGATATTTTTTTCAATGATTCTTTCCATGCAAATCATTACTCATTACTTAGGGGTATAAGTAACATTAAGAAGCCTGAACTCATTCCTGCACATGTCATTACTTAATTTAAATGAAAGATAAGGTCAATTTACCTCAATTTATAGAGGTTTTAACAGAAATTAGAGTTAGAGTAGTATTATCCTTTTGTATTTTGAAATAAGATGGACCACAGTGAAGTAATTTTGTAATTCACTAGAAGAAAAGTAATATACCAATGAAAAAATCAATCAGTTCTTGTTCCCTAGATATATATTCTTAGAACATATTTTCATGGTGGCATTTGTATGCCTATGAGTGGGGTTCTACATTTCTTTATGAACACCCTGCAGCTGGCACCTAAAATACTTTGTGCTTCCTTGACATATTTAATTGTTTTAATCTTATTAAAATGAAAAACTATTCAGCTCCATCTGCCTTAACTAAATTAAAATATTGTTGTTAACTGAAAATAGATAGTTGTGGATAAGTTCATTTATAAAATAGATTAATTTATTTAAGTTAACTATGACTGGTAGAATATACAGAATATTACAGAGTTTGTAATTCGCATGATTAAACTTGGTTGTTCTTTAAGTTTTAAATAACAATATTATTCGACGATGTTACGTTTTCTAATACTGACCTATGGCAAGCAAATAACTTTTTACTAGACATTTTATAATTAATAGTTGCTAACTTTAAAGGATTTCCTTCCAATTACTTATATTCTCTGCTATAAGCAAGATTAGTATACAGAAAAAATTGTTATTTCGAGATTTTGAAGGATTTACACATTTTAGAGTCATCTAAATCTATTTTCGAAAATTTTGGGGTGATGACCAGGACTTGTGTGTGTCAATGGATGTGTACCCAAAAGGTTAAGGTCACATCGCAGGCCACATGGTTTGATTGGTTAAATCGCTAACAGGAAAATAACCTTATGGTGACGTTTACAGCAAATTGGGTCATGGGAAATCTCCTTTGTTCTTCAAAAGTGAGTTTTGAGAGAATATTTTTTTCTCTTAAACTCAAATCTCTAGTGAATTATCAATTATCAGTTATTGATAAATTTGTTTTGTAACTTATGAAGCAGTAGTATTTCATTGTATTTCATACAATGAAATTTTTCTTGACTAAAGTATATTTAGAGTAGGTATCTTTAACGAGAGCCTTTAATACAGACTCGAAACCGACGTATTAATATCCTCTCCGAGGGACATTAATAAATCGAGGACCAGAGTGGGTGTTGAACCCCGGATCTACTAGTCCAGATGCAAGCACGTTGTTACTGGGCTAGTCTGGCTCCTGGTAATACTAGTAATTAGAAAAAAGTACTAGGTTTTTCGGATAATAGGACAGGATAGTTGTGTATAAAAATTTAACAATGTCTGCGCCACAATATGAAATTATGTCACAAAGTTGCATTTGAGGAAAGACTATTGAATGCTCCAGCGAGGAGAGGGGAGGTATGCTGTCATTTCTATTCATATTTTGGAATAAAATATTTATAATTTTTTTTTGCTTATTCAAACATAAAATAATTATAATATACTATAGTATATTTATACTAAATCATAAATTTATTATATACATACATATATATATATATATATATATATATATATATATATATATATATATATATAATTTCAGTTTTTTTCATTTTCAGTGAAATTTTTGACGAAGACCGGCCATTTTAGTTAAATTATTATAGCCACATTCTAAATTTTACTGTGGTTTAGACAATATAATATATATATATATATATATATATATATATACTTTTATTTGTAGTAGCTCTCTGACGAGATAGATATTTTATTAAAGTAGACGGCAGCTTCCGCATTCACGATCTTTTTGCTGGTGTCTTCTAGTTTTCTAACTAGTTTTCTTTGGTAGGGAGTGATTTCATGAAGGAGTTGTCCCAGAGACATAAATAATCTTTTTTATTATTAATTATTTATTAAATTATTTTTTATTTAATTAGAAATCTTTCTTTTTTTTTAATTTTTATAATTGCTATTAATTTTATTTAGTTACTATTCCTTGTACAAGATTACGTTTGTATGTACGATTTTAGTCGCCAAGTTCCTCTCGGAAGATAACTCCTTCTCTTGATGACGATGAATGTAGAAATTTTGAAGTGATTCTCTATATCTTATCGTGCTTGTTGCCCTGTCAGACAATTTTAATTTGAATATGTATAAATCCTACAAAAATTTGCTTATTCACTATAAAATTATAAAAACATATAACATATTTAAAGCATTTGAACTATTACAAATACCATGTAAATAGTGTATAAGGTTTCAATAAAAAAAGAATAATAATATTAACACATGTGTTTATTCTTCAGTCAGTAGACATATATGATATATACCCGTATTAAACATGGAATTATTGCCACAACGGCTAATGTACAAAACACAGTAAAATATTTGAAAGTTACTTGTAAATGATAAATTACTTTAAGTGAATTTAAAATTTTGAAATTTCCAGTGTCATTTTCCTGGAGAAGATTTAGACAGAAGACAATTTTTTATCGATTGTGCAAAAAATGAAGTAGTTTACAGGCTCAAAACATGTGCCACCGATCGATTCATCTATTCACTTCTGGTCGCATTGTCAGTCCTTTAATCTAGAAAACTAAATTTAATACTGACTGAATTAGATTGGATCATTTTAGATTTAAAATTCGATATACAATGATCAACATTAATACTAGAATCAAATAAATGTTTCCATGTAACAAACATAAAATAAGGAAGAAAAAACTTTTGAGTAATAACAACATTCTTTACATTTAGTTTATCAGTTTCAGATTGAATTCAACAATTTTATTCGTTTTGAACTACCTGAAAACTGACAAAAGAACAATTAAAGAAGTGAATACAATTACTGAACTTATGTTTTTCTCAGTTGAAATTACTTTGCAGATTGAACTAGATTTTTTTATCGTTTAAATAAAAAAGAATTACATTTATCTGTTTTCTAAGACTAATCTAAAGTGTTTAAAGTGTTATTTGGAAGTTTATGTAGCAGAACGTGAATGAATATCTCCAATTTATTAAAATAAATTACAATTAACTTATAATTAATTATTTATTGTTCATCAAAACTTTAATTTGTGTACTGTTTAGTAAAAGAAATGAATTTATAAATAAAAAAAATTTTAACTGTCATGTTTGATTTAAAATAACAAAGAGCTTACAAAACTGGTATTTGTCTTTCAAAATTAATGTTTTAATATTAACATATTAAAAATTAACGCATTAAACTTTTGAATGTTTAAATAATCCACGTTTCTTCCATATATTAAAAATGAAAATTAGCAGGTAATTACCTTAATTATTATCATTGTATTTATTTTTATAAATCTCTTTATTTTTTTTAAATAATGATAAAAAACGAATATATATTTAGTAGTACTTTTTCAGATCTATTATACCATAAATTTGTTTAAAACAATATATTTTTTTTCGAATGATAAAATAGATAATATGATTAAACTATATCATTTACAACCTATGAAACAATAAATATGTTATTATGGAGATATAACTGTAAAAAATAAATGTATTAAGAAAGAAATTATATCCAATCTGCAAAGTTTATATCAATCATTTATTACTTATTTAATTTTTTTTAATTAGTTTTTTTTTTAGAAATAGCAACTTCAGTAAGCTTTCTTTACTTACATTCAAAAACACAGAAGTTCATATTCTAGGGATTGTCGTTCTGAAAGTGGTCTTCATAGTTTGCTAATATGATAATGAGATTAAACATAGAGTATTAAGATTCAATTAATTTGATTACTGTACATACTGATATTTAAATTACATCAATTGAAGCAACATTTAGTGCAATTACCAGACGTTTTTTACACTGAAAATATGTTACATAATCCACAACCACATATATCATAATATGAATATTATTGCTGTAAAAAATAATATCAATGAAACGAATAAACAATTAACTCAGAAAACTGAATAATTTATTTAGGAATATTACCTAGTAAAACATTTATTATTTTTAGGCCTTCCTCTACCTTCTTTAATTATCATATGTTCTAATGACTTTTTATATAATCAGAATATATGTATGTATATACAACACATGAAAAAGTATCAAGTGGTAATTGTATATTTGGAACTTAATTCACCAACGTTACAATGATAACACAATCACATTTAACATATATCGTATTTTTTTTTTTTGAAAAGTGAAATATTTCACCTACATGGACTAACAAAACATTGATATTCATGTTGAACATCTACATTATATTGTCGAGGTGTGTGGCCCGCCACTAATTTTGGTTTTAACATATATACATAAAAAAAAAAGAATAACTTTACAACAGCATTAATTTTAAAAAAATTCCACATTGATCAAAGCACAATATTGGATTGAAATAAATAAAACTACACTAGGAAAGGAGTATAGCTGAGATTTATAATCTCACAAAGAGCACCAAGTGATAAATAGTGATGATCATACTAACAGGAATATGATCTCAGTGCCACATCATTCCACACACATCTCACATAAATACATACATAATTAGAAAAAATATATATAAAGTAAATACAACAACACGTATTCCACATTTTTTTTTATAAATTTGCTTAGAATATAAATGATTTATAGTACACACACTAAGCAGAGCTTATGATTAACCACATATATATTAGGTTACGGTGTACTTTATTATAAATTACTATTTTGAGCACACATTACATTATGAATTAGACTATACAGTGATGTTTACACTTCAATAGCTCTTACTTCACAGAACAAAGAAGAAACAAATTATAGGTGACTAGAAAACCATATTTAGAATTTCATATACACTGGATCAATTGAATAGTAATAAAAAAAATTAAGATTTAGTTGGTGTTTTAATCCAAAAATGCTTGTGTAATGTATATTTTTTTTTTACAATTCTTACTCTCACGTGAATAAATTGTTTTATTTATAGTTTTCACTCGACAAACATCTTCCATTATTCATTAAAGCTTTTATAATCACTCATACACCATTCATTCTTCTAAGTTTATCATACACTCCATGGTAAACAAAAATAAATATATATTGGATTGATTAAAACTTGGTACAAACATATTGTCTCCTATATATTTTAATTTCGTTGATGCAAATAATTTTACTAATAAAATTGAATTCGTTTGTTTGTGAATTTAAAAGTGACGTCTTCCAAATAAGGTTTTGGTTAAGCTGAAATTTTCCAAACGTCAAAAAATCAATTCATTCATGGACAAATTTAACTTTCAATAATTTTTCGGTATAAAAATCGACTATGATATGGAATAAGAGTACAATCTAAGTTATAAATACTCTTACAAAAAAAAAATATTGTTAAGGGAAAAACCATTTAATCTGTACTATTAGAATTGGATGTGCAGTGGAATTAGGTTTAGTTGAATGCGCAGTATTCAGTAACTATTGCTTAGTTATTTTATTTTGCTTCATTTTTCCAAATTGTAACTCAGTAGTAGTAGACATTGAAATTTCAGCACTCACTAATATTTTCAGGGCTTTATCAAACTACTGTGTTACAAAACCCACTCTAGGTTACTCTAAGATGGTGTTCATAATATTACGATAATTTCAATCATTGATATCCGTGATTTTTAACATATCATGAAAAAAAAAATATTCCAAAATTGAAGTACCTAAAATTTATTAGTAAAATGGTATTAAATTATTAAAAGAAAAGAAGTTTTACTTATTTAAACAAAAAAAAAGAAAAGAAAGAAAATGTGTATAAGAGAACTAAGGCAGTTTCCCCATATAACATTATAAGAAAATTTCATTATATACCAAAATGATTTTAAACTGAAGTATTTAATATCATAATGAGTGTTAAAGATAAAGGTTCTAAACAAAAATGTCTTATTGTATAGGACAAAATAGTATAAAAATTGTTCTAAATATAATTTCTTATATTTTTTCATTTCTATTAAAATTAAACCATATGCGATGTTATAGGTAACATCTATGCCCTTCTATAATATTATTTTCTAAATAAGTCATAGCAATGTTATCATTGCGCTGAACAGCATGATAATAATTAGAATGTTATGATTCAGTGCGCTGAATCCTTTTGCTGAATAAAAAAATATAAAATTATAAAGTATTTTGAATCACATAACATTATAAATAAAACTGCATTAAGTAATAATTTTGAGAGTCTAAACGAGTCTACTATAAGGTTTGAGTCACAGTAAGACATTCAGAAATGGAACTAAAATATTTTAATCGAGTTATGATCCTCATTATAGTCACAAATGAATGAATGAGAGCAAGAGAAAGCGGGCATATAGTGTTGTTTTGAGGGAAGGGGTAAGGAAGCGATTTCAAAAACTTTAAAATACAAAAAAAAACATAGAGCAAACCAAGGAGGTAAGGGCATAAAAGAAAAATATTATCTACCAGGTGATGTTCTTTCATTGGCTTTTTGACTTCCTTTATTTAGTAAGTTCTGGCTATCTTTTTGATTTCTCTTGTCTTTTAATCCTTTTGAAATACCTCTTCAATACTTTCATATGATTATAGCATACCATACCATATGGTCATATGCCCGCTTCCTCCTTCTCTGATCTATTTATAGTGAGGTACTGAGAAGAATTAATTGGTCCAATTTTTTAATTCATACATTAATTGTGCAAATATATATATATTCCTTCTTCAGCTATTTATAGTACGTTTTTCGTTTTCGTTGTGGTTAACCTGCACATGTTCTGTGAAGTTGTTCAGTTGGCTTTCCTCTTCTCACCGTACCACTTCTTTTCCTCAAGACGAACGTTAAAAGGGTTAAAGTATTGAAAGTGAATCATGGTACTTAGTTTCATCATGTATCTTCCTATTTTTAAAGTGTATTATAAACATATTTTTTTTGTATAGTATTCATATATATATTCTTTACAAAATGAAAGAAACACAAATGGAAACTAAACATTAAAGCTCACTTTTAACATTTCCATTATTTTAACGTTTGTCCTCAGAAAAATAAATGATACAGAGAGAATATAGGAACCATTTAAGCAGCTTTACAGAATATATCTAAGTTAGCCACAGAGATAACGAAACTGTCCTAGAAATGACTGAAGAAGAAGAAACTAAACAAAAATATAATATATACTTTTAACAAAAAATAATATCTAATGCAATAAAAAAGTATTACAAATAAACTAAAACATAATTAACTAAATTAAAGTTATTATAAATATATTAAGTTAATTACAAGTGAACAGAAATTAATATATATATAAAAAAATACAAACTTCAAAATACAACTTAACGGTTCAGATTGATACTTGGATATGAACTAGCTCCTAGGAACCATACATGGGCTTCTTAAGAATCTCTTAAAGTGATAAATCTATCGTGTCGAGAAACCCATTTTTGCATTTGGAACTTTAAAACATTTATTAAAACCGAGACTGGGAATTATGGTGAATAGCAAAGGTTGGTGTACTATCATGACTGACCGAGGGCCTATGATTACTGATGCGATGGCTTAGCATAGTGGTTAAACCCACATAGAATGTATCACACTGAGTACAGTCTAATCGGTAGACAATCTCACTAGAAGTTCAACAAGAATGCATGTACACGATAACTGTTAGGACTTAAAGGGGTTGCAAAATATTACCCGGATTGATCCTAGGATAGTTATGAAACCACTAAACTACATTCACATCGTTGTATACTTGTACACTAACCTCAGTCGGAAAGGAGCTGTAATCCTACAATCATTTACCTTTTGATTTTTTCAACTATTTTTATATAGTTTTTGGTCTACGTATCATTTATATAATTTTTTACAAAAATTTTATATATATATGTATATATATAAGAGAGGAAATATTGAAACAAATTATAAGGCCTTTCTTTGTAGCTCTTTGTTTAATAGCTACCTAAAATACCTCAAAATTAATTTCATTAATCCCATATTATCGAAGGATTTCGTTGCAAGCCATATGTCTGTTTTAATTTTTGGCACTTCTATACATATAAATACGAGTACAAATATTTAATAAAAGTTTATTAAATACATGTATTCATGAATAAAATGAAGTGCCACCACTGAATTACTGAATTCACTACACTGGGCTATAGTTTTTGTCAGCACTATCTGTTTTAACTTTTTTTATTTTGAAAAATTTAACAAATGAGATGAAGTATTACTTATGGTATTATTTTTGTTGTCAAAAAATAGTTTAATGTATTTCAGGTCTGTTTGATTTTTTTTGGAAAGTTATAAATGAAAAAAATTAAATAAAATGGGATTGTGTTGGATATATTGCTAATTTTGTTAAAGTGAATATTCACGTACTCCCAACAATTTTAATAGAGTATTTTATATGTTTATATCTTAGTGTTGAATTGAAACTAATCGTGAATATATTCATCAATCTTAATGTAGAAAAATTAAAGATATTTTACTTGAACGTCACACAACGAAGTATAAAAACCACGTACAAAAAATTAAAATTAGACAGAATAATAAAAACTAAATCCTGAAAACATGATTTTTAAAAATATTTTTTTAAGCTATTATATCATGATATTTTTTTATCACACTAACAATGATTTTTAAAAGAAAGACTGACTTAAAAGCATCAAAACTTTTGCTTTCACACAAACAATCGATCAAGAAACATCCATATAATTTTATCACCACTTAAGTTGTTCAGGAAAGCGTCCTGAAAAACATACATTTACTTACTAAGTACAGGTTTACAATTTAGAAAACACTTAAACTGTATTTACAAGCAGTGGTATTTCCAGAAACATTTTTTCACTAGGCATATATAATTAATCATCAATATTTTCGTATCACGGAAAAAATCTTTGATAGTTCCTTCTATTTTCAACATAATATATAATAACAATTAATAGGAAAAATAAAAGTTATTCAAAAAAAAGTTAAACAATTTTTGAAATTTATATTAAAATAATAAAACCTAAGAATATAATTGTTTATAACATAACGAAAGTAGAAATGTTAAATTATGTTTATAATTAAAATTTTAAATTTTTGTAAAATTTTTTGTTCATTGAAATTTAATAATATTTCTAAAACAACCTATGTAATAATAAAGATCCACGAAATAAACTGTAAAGCTTTATGTAGTTTTGTTTGAAGTAATTGCCCTGTGAAAAAATGTTTGATATAATTATGTTTCTTTTAACTAAATCTAATACACCATAAGAAAAAATATCGGAGCTAACCTACATTTCCATAATTTTAATAATTATTCATATTATTATATAAATATATATACACTAATATAAAAGATTTTCCCCGAAAATGATCCACTTTGAGAACAAGTAAACTTTAGTATTATTATTGAAGAATGTATGTTGGGATCATTAGGGATTCATCCATGTCTTTCCCTCATCGAAATAACAATAAACTACGCCTGTATTATTGATGATGACAAATGCTGCAAAACCATTAAAGCCTTTTTCTGTTATTTAAATAGAATGGTATGTTCTAATCCAATCCAAGTACATGAAATGATTTTTTGTAATAAACATGAATGTTGTACCAATATGCAACAGCAGAATTGTTTTTATTGAAACCAGAAAATGAGTGGTTTATTTTTTTGGTCCCTTGGACTCGGCTACATTGACAATGTAAACTTTATGTAACGCATGCCACAACACTAAATTAGATCTAATATCTTCAATGGGACATTTATAACTATTTATCGACAAACAATTACCACCTTTTGTATACACAAATTTATTTTATTATAAATGAGATATAATAAAATATAAATATTCATATTATTTATATTCCTGTTTAACAGACATCAATTAGTATTTACATGTATTTTAAAAAACTACACCTTTATACAAATGTTGATTTATCCATATTTTAGCCAAACTAGCTGGAGGAATTAAAAAAAATAAACCAACATTTTTATAAAATTTAAAATAAAGCAGTTTTAACTCGTCAAAAAATGTATTTCTTCATGTAATTTTAATTAATTTTTATAATGGAGCACGATTATGCAATGTTATTAATTCATTAAAAACATAAGTATAAAATATTAAAATATCACCAATAGGGTACTCAGCTTCTAAAATTCTAACGTTACATTTCTAAACCAAATCTCTATTGTAAAATGTTAATAACTTATATAAATATAAGTTATATTTATAATTTTATTATCCTTAATTTTTTATCAGCATAAAAATCAAATTCACATTAATTTTTACCCTCCTTATATATGCTTCATTAAATAAACATATTTTATAATAGTTTTCTAATAAAAAAAATCACCAAATATTAACCATAGTACTGCTCAATATGAATGTATGAAAACCTATAAACAAATTTATTGATGACATGACGAATTAATATATGTTTATGTTTTAAAACTGTATCAGTCCTTCCAACTGTATAGTTTTCTTTAAACTTTTGGGACTTTTTTAAACTTAACATTTTGTTTAAGAAATAAAGGACTTCTGAACACATTTTTTTGGTACATTACCTAGGTTTGAAATTTTTTTAATTATTTCTTATATTAAATTTTTAATTAATTATTTCATTATTTCTTACTAACATTATATTGATTTTTTTTATTAAAAACAGTTTAATTTCTTTAATTTTGTTAAAAAAATGCACAAGTAATTTCATTTCTTGAAATGAAATAGAAAACTGCTGATAAATATTTCTTTTTAATTTGAGGAAATATATGAGAAAGTTTTTGTGTACAGAATTCTAGTTTTATAATTTGGAATTTTTTAATGTACTATTGTAGCTGAAGAGGGTTATGTGAAATTATTTGGACACTATTGAATATAAAATAAATTTAAGCTGAAATTAAATAAATGAGAATAAAATTCCTCCTACTACTCTACCTGTTTTTATAGAAAATACCATCTTTATAAATATTTTGTATTAAAATTTACAAAATATATGTATTTGATATTAGAGTTCTCAATTATAGAAACCTCTGTTGATAGCTGTTCGGTTTCTATTGTGCCATTTGCAGGTGAGAATGCGCACGTACGTTCTTCTGAAGGAGGCATTGCACAAAGCGTAACACATTGGGTTGATTGTGCTATTTATATAACACAAATAGTAGAAGAAGTCCCACAAAGCTTGCGGAATGCAGTCTGAACAAGATGTGACAGGCTTGAGCAACACCAAAATGTTATATGGTGTCCAAGTTATTATAAAGGTTAGTAGGATAGCTGATAAAGTTTTGGCTGCTTTCTTATCCGCTTTCTTCTCTTGACTCTTTTTCTTTTTTTTAGGCTGTTGCTGCTTTTGACCTCCCATTTGCTTTGGTATTATTTTTGCATTGAGTGGTATACGAAAGTCAGAGATATGCGAAGGTCTTCTAGAGGCTGGAGTGTGATAGGCGCCTCCAGGATGAAGAGAGAGGCTGTAATCTGTTGAATTGTCCACTCCCCCAGCTCCACTTGCTGCTCCAGTAGCCATGGCAGCCCTTCGTTTTAAAGGGGATTCCTCTGAAATCATTTTAATTGATGGTTGCTCCGATACTCCATCACAACTGCTATCAGGTGGTAGGCGAATCAGTATTGTATATACCTAAAAAAAAAAAAATCTTGAAGTGAATTGCCATACAACTTCAACCTACCTCCTTATATATATATATATGTGTACTATAAATATATTATATAAATATATATTGTTATACAATCCACAAAGGACAAAAAACGTTTCACAGTGGATTTCCAACCGTCGCTTCTCAAGTGCACTTGGTGTCCCTATCTCTACTCTCCTCATTACGGTTCAACAGAAAATTAGAGGCAGTAAGTGTGTTTGCATATTTACTCTGTTTCTATAGTTTACTGTGAAACTTATATATATATATATATATATACATATAAAACAACATTCAACAATAAATACGTGAATCAACAATTAACATCCAAACCTCAAACCACTTCTAGAAGCTAGAAGAGAAGAAGAAGAGGTAAGATCGTTATGGGATGAACGGTGCAGGGTCGAGTGTCGACATGAGACTCAATCCAGGGCTCAACCCTGTACAGTTCATCTGGAACGATCTTACCTCTTCTTCTTCTTCTCTTCCAGTTTCTTCCTGATGACAAACTGCGGTTCAAAATGTTGATTCCAGTGTCGCATTTTTTTTAAGTTACCTATTTAACGGTTACTGATTTGTTCGGTTTGTACCGTTTTATATTACAGTTTGTATAATATATATATATATATATATATATATATATATCTTGATAAAAGTATCAAGTAGAAACATGAAGTAGAAACATTTTTTTAGCCATATAAATAAAAAGCAACAGAAATTATATGTTTGATTGACATTGTGTTTTACATGTAAGAATTTTATTCTTCTTACATCTCATAATACGGTAAGTCATTTTATCATTTCCAATTGTTTCATTAAACCTGGATATCGTAACTTTTAACTCCAATGCAGTACTTTCATTAACCTATATTTTATATGGAGGAAAAAATATATAAAATGTTTCATACGAAAGAAGCACTTCTGGTAAAATATTTCAAAAGAACTTTGTAGATTCTATTATGTAACATAAATCATAGATACAGATAAACATACATTATGTATGTTTATCATTTAGTCAGTACAGTCAGTAATATAAATAATTTGGTCCCTTTTAACACAGATATATAATACTTGACAGTAAAACTCAGATAAAACATCAATTTTATTTCAGTCGATTCACCTACAAAATTTTTATTTTTAACAAAATTTTTACATTTTATTAAAAACAAAACGTTTAGTAGTTTTAAAACTGAGGATTTTCTTTTAGGAGCAAAAAGATGTTTCCTAAAAACATCTTTTGGCAAAAAAAAGTGACTTTCTCATCATAATTGCTCTCAGACAATGGTGCAAATCTACAATATGAATCCCATTTTTGTTTAAAATAATAATTTTATCAATAAAATATTGGATATAAACGTCTTTTTAAAGTTTCAAGAATAATCAATCACCAGTAAATAATTGATTGAAATAATTCATATTTTCATTTAATAATTACAAAAAATATGACCAATTTTTATTTTACAATAAAATATACCATAAATAATCTAAAACTCGATGAAATAATTAGTTGTAATATTTTATGTACATTATGTTTAATTACTTCTCTCAAATAATAAGGGGAAAATAATGATGCACTTAATTTTAATAATTCTAATAATAATCTTAATTTAATAATAATAATGATAATAATTTATAATTCTATTTCAGTTTTTGATAATCTATTAAGGAACATGAATATAAATTTTTCATCACATTTAGTGATTTGATTAATATGCTTTAATGAAAATTACAATAATAACTAGGTAGTAAGATGTATAATTAGTAATTTTACTTGGTAAATCCTTGTATTCATATTTCCATGTTTAAGTTACTTGTTTCAATTCACTATGAATCATCGTCATTGCTTAGAACCATAGGTTTCGAACTTTCACCCAACGCTAAACGGATATGTATTAAAGTATTAAAGTAAAGTATATGTATTAAAGCATGTATTTAACGGTATTAAAGTAGTTAGGGACCAGTTCATTAGATTACCTTCTTAGTGTTACCTTCCACTTACAACAGGTTATATTGCCTTCTGTGATATTAAGTTCTCAGATAACAAAAGAATTAAAACATATTTATGCCGGAATTAATTCATTTGATATATATATACACTGTTAATATGTATAGTGACTATTGTTTAACTTATTTGAGATGAAAGTTTGTAATATTAAAATCCTTAAATAGTTCGTTAAATGATTGCGGGCTATTTCTTGTGTCCATAATTATTATATAAGTACTAACTTATATTTACAATTGAATTGGCAGTTTGCAGGATTAACATTAAAAAAAATAAAAAAGTCATATCTGACAATGGGTGTACTTCCATTAAAGTTGAATATAGTACTCAAGATTTTTCTATTTAGACTGTAGTGGGCAATATATTTTTCTATAATCTTTATTGAACTTTAAAGAATTTTGGTTTTATTGAAATGATATTTGTCATATTTTATAAACTTATGAAATGAAATGAAATAAAATAAAGAACAGGGAGTGTTTATTTATTATGTGTGTTCGTGTGTTTAGATGCAATGTACTAATGGCGTGCTGAAAAAACATTGGTGGAGGAAAAAAAAAAGAAGATGAGAGTCTGACAATGAAACGTAGGTTGCGTGACACACATTGGGCCATAACACAATGTCCCCAGGGCTCTTTAGGTGTGAGCTCCTGCAGGCGTGTGAATGCCCCCTCATGTTCACCACCGATTTGTCTGCTTAGGATACCATCAGTGTCACCTCAATCAGTTAAAATTACTAAATTGTTATATCTTAAAGCTAAATAGTTAAAAGATTTTTTTTTAATTTATTATTAGGAAGAAAGGTATACGTTGTATGATTTAAAATGATAAACTTGCACTTATGCAAATAAAATTCTCTCTATATAAAAATCATACAAGTTATCAATGGTACTAATAACATGTAAATGTCAAATAACAAAATTTAGCCTGGAACTCCAAATCATATTCATTAAGTTAATTATAAATATGTATCTAAATAATATGAAAATATTTAACAGTTAAAGAGTAACTGTTTCTACGTCACTCTGTATGTGGTATAAACATATTTGTAAACATTTTGATGGCACCTATTAGTTACTGAAATACGAGTGAACATCGTTTTCAAATTATCATATTTATTCATTATTTTATTAAATAAATACACACGTTACATTAATAGTATCTAAATAATATTTACAGTAAGATTACTGGAACTACAAACAAAATCGTGTTGAAAAATTCAGCCGAATTAAAAACTTTTCCGTCTCGGGCCTAACAGTACTGGAATATCAAATCTTGTGGTTTCAACTTTTAGAAATGTAATAAATCTTAATATCTATTCCCTTCTAATATTGGAGATCATTCAATATTTTCATATTCTTTTTAATATTTTAATATAATTATGAGGATATTATAATATCCTACACGTAGTGTGGCATATAGTGTAACATAGTTTAACATACTATCGTGACACATAGTGTAAGAAAGTTTAACATACTAGTGTGATACATGTTTGTATTATAAAACCCTGAAGAAGCAGAGGTACTATTGAGTGAGAAACATAAACAAACACACACACACACACACAATGGCCAACTTGGAAACCTATTTTATGGGAGTTAGGGGGGTTACAGCAAGTATATTTTTTCTTCAAAACTTAATAAATTAAAGTAAACGCAGTCCTTATTACCAATAATTTCTTTATTATTATATCGTGTTTATAGTTTAGTAATGATGTTCCTGCTACAATAATCCAAATGGAACTGTTATTTTAATTACGCCTGAGGTGAATGGACTTGTACAGTCATAATTATCAATGAAGTATAATATTGCTGACTTTATATCCCAACCCCTTAATGTGCCTTACCAAATTATAATGTAGAAAAGTATTAGCATACCCTTCATCAAGATTGTAGTGCAGTCATTGAGTTAGAATGTTTGAATTCTTGAATTAACATATTAATTAGTTTATTAGTTAAAAAGTAACTAATAGTTTAAAAAAATCTCAGTCTCTATTAAAAAACAGTTCACAGTTTTAGTGATTTTAATTCACAATATAATCAATTAGAACCTTATCATCAAACTGGAATAGAGATAAAACATGTACAGTTTTGTAAACAAATTTAGAGATGTATAAACATGTAATGTTAAATATAAGGTAAATAATGTTGTTATTGATAAGTATTGAGAGGAATGTTACCGAGTCTTGCGACATTGATCTGTTGTGGAGCCTGTTGGGAAGACTTTTGCTGTCGTAGTGCGCTGTGGCATGGTGATGGGAGGACGCTAACCTAGGAGTAGTCGGCATTCCGCTTCCTGCATAGGGGTCTCGAATCACGTTCAGACTCGTGCACCTGCCAAAGTTCATCATCATATTTATTTAATGACAACTACCCGGTTAAGAAGGCTGCTATGCAACCTTCTGCATGATGAATGATGAACAAATTGAATGATGAAATCATCTAAAAGATACAAAAAAACATCAAAAAAGGGTAACTAAAGTTCAATATAAACAAAGATATAATAAGCAGTGAGAAAAATCGTTAAGATCTTTCAATCGTAACAAGGGGATATCATCAGAGTCAAATCTCAACTGGTACTAACTAAAGATTGGGGTTAAGAAGAGTTTTTTAAGGGTGTTTTAAAGGGTGTAAAGTGCGGAAAAGGACAGTAGCCCAGGAAAAGTATGTTGGGGGTAAACAAAGGAATGCAGGTAGGAATAAGTAAGAAACAATCTACCAGTTGTCTAACAGAGAGAATACCTTTCTTACCTTCCACTCTTCTCAACTCCTAACGAGATGTTTCTGCATCTTTGGCTTCAGTTAAGATTTGACTCTGACGATGACCGCCTGTTACGGTTGAAAGATCTAAGTCTTTTTGCTCATTTCTTTTTGTGGTTTCAGCGTTGATTTTTATTTCATGTGTTTATTGTTAAATCTTATTATAAACAAAGATATATAGATAAATGAGAAACTCACACTTGAAGTCTCTAATTTTTTGTTTGAGCTATCATCAGCTCAATTGGACAGAAACGAGCAATAAATCAAGCTCATTAGTGCTGAAAAGTTTAGAAACTAACTTTCTAAACTTGGTTTTTTTATCTTTTCTCTGTTGATGACGGTTCAAACCAAAATTAGAGACTGTAAGAGAGAGTTTTTCATTTATTTATATAGTTGTGGTAACAACACAACATATAATTTCCATCTTGATTTTTATTATACATCGAACACTGTTCTAACAATTTCAAGAACTTATCAAAAGAAATATCTCATAATTATATACAAGGAATAAAGTACATAGACTCGTAATGGTTTCGAGACTAATTGAAACGTTAACAAAATATGTTTCTTAGTAGGTTAGGGCATCTTGTCAAACTCTTTTTTTCTTATAACTAGATTGCTCTTTGGTTCTAATGTCATTGTGGTTGGTGATTAGTAGAAGGAAGGTGCTGAAGTTGTGGGAATGAAATCCCAAAGAAAACTACATAAATGCCAATATCAGAAAGATTTCTTCCATAGAAGCTGATAAGTGATATTTAAAATAAGAGCAGAAAACATTTAGCAAACGTCTTATGCTACTTTTCGAGTTCAAATAAGAAACATATACACTTTTGATCATTCATATTTCAGATATAGTATCCAAGGTAGTATACTTTGGCCTGATCTTATTGCATCTATACCCTCTAATTTTTTAGAATCATCTCAAAAGAACACTTTTAATGACGATAAGGACGTCTTTCTTTCAAATAAAAATCTGACATAGAATCTGAGCTTATTCAGGCAAAGTTGAATAAAAGCCTACCTGTTGCAGCTTGGTTTAGGCAGTTCCAAGATTGAGCCTTTTGTCCGCTATCTGATTTGTCTTACTGTAATAGTAAAGTTCAGTTCGTTTCCACCAGTTCATAATAGTCCAGTAGCTTTAGTCTGTTTCATAGCAGTGTAGTTTAGATCAATGTGTAAGTAAAGTATTTTAAAGACTCAAAATATTTAACATTCTTACAAGAATTTCCCGGTAGGAGTGTATCATCAAGTTTGGATGTCATGGGAACCTTCTTGCCTTATTTACTACTTAGTCATGGAATGGATCATTGTATTTACTGTAACCTTAAAGAAATTCTGCATGCCAGCATAGTGTTTCTAGCAAAAAAAAAAAAAACAAAAAAACTGTAGGGCATGAATATAGGTATTGCATTGCATAATTAAACCAAATCGAACATTTATAAGTCTTAAAAGTTCTTACTGATGATCTCATTATAACTGATTCCAGTTTATAATGACAATCTGTATCCAGGATAACACCTAGATATTGCACCCTTTTAGGATAAGCTATACAGTATAAGGTAGCCTTAGGTATAAGGTACGCGAACTTTGTCAATGACTCAATCAGCGTAACGAGGATGATCTTTACGAAATCTGAGATATCTTCTTTTACTTGGGTTGATCTTTAGTTTTAATTCAGTAAACCTCTGGTTGTCTGTCTGTAGCTTTGTAGTCTAATGACTATTCAACTTAAGTCAGCCAATTTTAAAGGTATTGCTGTGTTATCTGTATATTCTCAAGCAACAAGGATGCCAATCTGTTTGATGTGGTTTAGATGTAGCACTAACGGAGGCTTAAGAACACCAAACACAAAGAGTAGTATATTTTGATTGCCCTAGATTTGACCCAGAGCAATCTCCTGAGGTACAACTCTCTTTGTCTCCCCCGTTGGAAAGTGGTTGTTATTGACAGATTCGGAGGGCTGGCGGGATGAAAAAAAGTACTGGACCATCCAATAAATCAATCATGAAGTTTGGGAGTTTCTGAAGAGAGCACCTAAGAGTGACATTCTCCAACTTAATTAAACTACAACTTTTCATAATACTACTGTTATGTAATCCTTTTTATTCAACACTTATACTATTGCTTTTTACGCCCTATGAGTTTTACAAATCACGAAGACACATTTCAGATTTGGTATCTTAAAAGATAGTGTAACATATGCAGGATGCCATAGTCATATGGCGTCACCAATATTTCATAATCTGGAATAATGTATACATGATTATATTTAAAGTTGGGTAAGTGCAAAAAATTATATAAATATGAAGACCTGTAATATACTTTCAATAGTGACCTTAATTATCTTCAATTTTATGTTACCAATTCTACAAACTGACAAATTCATAAGCGCAAAAAAAGAACATTTTGCGCTGATAGCATTCAACTAGTGTTATTTGAAATATAGTTAATATACTTCAAAAATGGGTTTTTTGAGGATTTTTAGTTTAAAGAAATAACACTTCTCTTTATATGCCGACGTATAAAAGCGTTTATACGCTTTTAGGAGGAGTGTTATTTCTTTAGACCAAAAATCCACAATAAACTCATCTTTGAACTTTAACCCATTAGTGACGGAACTACTATATATAGTAGGCAATATGTATTCAAATGTTATTTCAGAAACGAATGAGATTATTCTGTTCAGTTCTTGTACAGTTGTTGTTTTGACGGTATAGAACACGTTTGTTACACGTATGGTTGGCAGATTGTACAGAGATACTCGTAGTTTGCACTTGCCAGTTTGTCTCCAGATACGGTACACGCAGAATGGCTTCCACAAACAAGTAGGTTATACTAACGATAGTTCACAGTGATTATTAATTTTGTTGTGAAAAATGTATTGATTACATCTCATTGTTCACGTGTGTATACATATTTTATACAGAAAAATGTTCATCAGTATTCAGGACTAAATTTTATATCAGCTACTATATATAGTAGGTTCGGCAGATGCGAGTACATACTAGGAAATTATAGAATATCAGCATATGTGAATCTTTAGTACCGAAATGCATAAGAAATTACTTTCAAAATTCTATATTTGATCTTTTTAGTTGAATTTTGGTGATCATAATATATTTAGTTGTTGTTCTTCGTACGTATAAATAATATATTTTTATTAGTTTTACATTTACACTTATTTTTCATAAAAAATAATCCGGCATTAATGGGTTAAGAATTACTGCTTGAGAAGCTACATCAATATTTTTAATATATGTCATATACTTTACAAAATCAATATCAATGGAATATATTTAAAATTCTGACGGAATAAAATTTTTGTTCTTGTTGAACTAAATTCTTTCATCATAAATTTATTTTAATTTTAAAATGAAAGTTTTGGGGGGTTTCATTATTTCTTGTTTTCATTATAAAAAAGAAATCTGTCAAAATTACTATCTTTATCTCTGCTAAGAAGATATACTTGACATTAGTCTGCAATGGAAAGATTATTCTATAACCCTTAATATCTTTCCATCCGCCTATTATTTGGAAATTGCTTTTTGTTTTCCTTTAAACATTGAAATCAAAATGTAGTTCCAACAATTGCTTTTATAAATTGTTTAAATTAAAAATTCTTTTATATAAAATATTTTAGATTATAGACTGAAATATTATAACAAAGAAACATTTTTTTCATGAAAGATTAGTATACTTAATTAAATAAGCTTTTATCTTTTTTTTTTGTTTTCGTCCACCCTTATTGAGGTTTATTGCCTTTTGGGTTATACCGGAGATGAAAAAATTATGGATGGATCACTTTTAATTTCACACTTATTCAGACCTAGTAAAATATGATGATAGTGAACCATATCATAAAAACATATGTTATCATAAAAAAATAATTGACAAGTATGGATAAGAATCAACCTTTAAATAGATTCGTTAAAAATATTTAAGGAAGTACGTAAAACGGTACAGTTTACTTAAAATTCAGTGGGATGGGTGTGCATGCATTTTGGAAGCCAGCTCCTTTGTGTCAATGTCAACTGAGGATAAGGCTAAACGAAGGCAGGCTACGAGAGATGTTTGATTAAGTAGATTCCTCTCTTTGGATTTAAAGGACATCATTGCGGAAAATGCTGCTCCACAAAGGTAGATACTGCCAAAAATTGACAGCAAGTGCAATCCAAAACGGCGTAAATTAGGCTAATGCTCTTCAGAAAGAAGAGGCCAAAATTGAGTGATTGACAGTGTAGCTTTGCTTAATAACAACCTTTTTCGAATATAACTCAATAAATGTCTAAATAATACCAATTTTTAAAATTTTTCTAGAAGAGGCCGCGGGCGGCATGCGACCCGCGGGATAGACTTTGGACAACCCTGGCATGGGGCATCATCTATTGTTTCATGTGTCTTTGTTTCATTTCATTTTTTTCTGTTCTCTTTGTGCATTTAGTTTATATATATATTCTTATATATGTATATGAGTTAGCGGTTAGTCGGTTTTAAGCAATCAAACAGTGCAGCCAACTTTCGGAGGGAGGAGAGAGAAGAAAGGTAAAGAAGTAAAAGCCAAATGAAGATTAAATGAATGAAAACATTTAACTAAAAATAAAATTAAAACTCTTCACAACCAGTAAAAAACCAAATTAAAAATAATTATAAAAAATAAAAAATGGAACTGAGTGAGTAAAAAAGACTAAAATAAATAAAGGAACAATTAACGATTGAGTTTATGCCCATGAGCAGATGAACCACCCAAAAGACTAATAAGTGCTTCTTCTGAAGCTTTCAGAGTGGCTTTCGGATTACACCCATTAATCTGTCTCAGACCCTATACACGAAACAGTCATTGAAATTGAATCCGTAGGAACTGGCATGTGTAGCAACGGGAAGTCACCGCGTTTTCCAACAGACAACCTGTGATTATTCATACGCAGGCTTAGCTTGGTAGAAGCCAAACCCACATAAAAGGAATCCAGTGACGTGCGGTGAGGTTCATGGCTGGCGAGGCATTGACTTCATCACAACCCGATCTGTAAATATATTAAAAAAAACTGCATTTAATAATAAAAAACAAACAAAAATGTTCTCCATGTTTTCGCTTCTGTCTGCATCTGCTCACTAGCGCCTCCTGCGTGAGGCAAGAGAACTGCGTGCCTCACCAGGCACCTTTTCACAGCTGTTTTATGTCGCTCAGCACAAGAAACACGTTACACACACATAAAGTTTTCTACAAAAACACCATACATTATATTCACCAGCTAAACTATAAAAATGTAGTTTATATAGTAAATTTATCTGAACATTTTAATAGCGACATAGAAAGAGACAGTAATACGGGCTCACTGCCAAGCATGCAGCACAGTTAGCCGAGTCATTGCGCAATCTCTGGTGAGGCTCAGCTGCCTGGTGCCTTACCGCACGTCTCTTCTCAGTATTTGAACGATAAATATGGAAAAATTGAATAAAAAATACCTTAAAACTGGTTTAATTAAAAGCAAAAGAACTTTATGGTACAAATCAAAGGATAAATATAATAATTACATTTATTTTTTTCAATTCACATTTTTTCTCTCCATGACGTGAGGTGAGGCTTGGCCTCCACTTGCCTCCCTTGACCGCACGTCACTGAAAGAATCACACTAGGTGCAATCCAAACGGTAAACGCAGTTATCAGAGGTAAAAGAAGTCTTGTGAGCGATAGGGTAGGTGTGTCCTCTATCTATGGAAAGAGATAAAGGAAAGAACGGGATTGATGATCCTATCCTTCTATTCTATATATATATATGATTGGCTATTTTTGACCAAATAGTTTTTACTTTTCCTCTTTGGATTCTATTGTTTCCGGCTCTAACAAATGCTAATCATATTCGAGATCCGGACCAGTCATGCAGAATTCAATATATATATAAAAGATTTCACAATAAACACGTGAAATAACCATCAATGATCAATCCTCAATATGAAATGGGAAAAAAAGACTAAGATCTTTCAATCGCAACAAGCAGTGTTTGCCAGAGTGAAAAACTCACTTTCATTCTTATTTTAGCTTGAGCATTGATTGTCATTTATTTATTTAAAAAAGATAAATAATAACTTTCTTTTCTGAAATTAAGATAAAGTTAGTTAATAAATAATTAATTGTATGTAGTTAACAGTGAATGAATGAAGACATACATATTGGGGTACCTTGAGACAGTGGACTGAACAGGAGTCTCTATGGAGACGGGGGTGGCGTAGCCCATGTCACTGGGTGTGTCGTCGAGCTCCGGGTCGGGCTCTTCTCTGCCCGAGTGCCACCACTCGCGACACCAGTCTCGCAGCCACCCGCACGGTCTGCGCTTGCCCTGAAACCACCAAGTCACCACTTCGCTTTCAACTTAACCAGCTTCATTTGGGAGCAATAAATAAAAAAAAATTAAAAAACCGGATTCTGCAATTAAGTTATTTTTATTTTAATTTAGCTAAGTATGATGAGTAGTTCAGTTTGCGAGGTAAAACCAAGTTGAAAAACGCTTAAGTATTCTTTCCTCTCATTAACTTAAACCAATAGAAATAAAACAAGCATTATCAACTTTCTTGTTTCAATTTACACGATTGAGTATGATATGACGTATCTGTATCCAGATGAAATTGAAAATGAAGAAACACAAGTAATATCAGAACAAAAAATTATTATAGATGACGAAAATAGATTGTGGTTTGTCTTCACGCACGATATAAATTACTAAAACAATATTTAGTTTCCCAGCTATATATTTATTGCGGACTATGGATTTAATTTTATTAATAAATTGAATCATATTAAAACAGTATTTACTAGAGAGTAAAAACTTCAACATTGAATCCCAACCTTTGCTCTGAAATCTATAAGAAAACAGAGCATTTTGCACCCTCAGATAAGCTAATTAAAGATAAAAAAGTTAAATTAACATTACATTTTGAACACTAAAAGGAAATATACAATTATTTTGTGATGATACATAAACAAAAATCTAACAAGAAACATGTCTAGATTAATATTTAAATGAATTTTAGAAATATTTGTCATTATTTCTTGATATACTAGAAATAATTTATCTATTTTATAATAATTATTAAATTATAATTAAATAATTTATTTCTTGTTAAACAAGTTTTGTTTATCACGAGTGTTGCGTTTCAGGAAATTCTGTGATAAATAATCAAACGGCGAAATAATTACAGTATAGTTAATTTTAGTATTTAGAGGCAGGATTTTATTTATCGCAACCTTTATGAACTCCCATCCTACCGATATTAACGTGCCAAATATCACCTATTAGGATAGGCTAGGTGGGGTACTTTATTTGTTATATTAAAAAAATAACAAAAAAATCTATTTCATTTATTAACTTATTCAAAACAATGTAAAAACTTATTTATTAGAAAAAAAAACAGTGAACAGTAGTATTTGTTCTTTTAAATGCTGATCCAATTAAAAACGTTCTGTTCTGAATTTGTAGCAGTTATAACTTTTTTTTTATCTCCTTACCGCTTTTCTGATTTATTAGTTTAAAACATGCTTTCCATATTAGTAGATGTGCCCGTCTTTGACCGGTATTTTACAAAATTTCAGAGATGATACGTAGTATTCCATAATATTATTAGAATTTAGAAATTAGACAACCCCTGATATAATGAATATATGAAAGTAACCTTTGAGCGATAATCTAATCTATCCTCATGTTTAGAATTAAAACACAAAAATTCCAAGTCTCTAAAATATTAGAAAAGTTTTAAAAATTGAAGAGGAAGTTGGTAGGAATGGGGAAGTGGTAGTGAGGTGTTGGAGTGTGTGGTTGAGTGGAGTAGAGGTTGTGAATGGCGAGAGGTGAATGAAGAGAAAGGTCAGAGGTCACAGAGCTCCCCATCACCCAGCCTCCCTCATTCCGTCCCCTAATACTATTTAATGCCAATTTTAGGTTGGGGACTACTTCAAGTAATTTTTCGCCACCTGCCTTTTCCTCTCATTAATTTAAACCGATATAAATAAAATAACCCTGATTTATATATATATATATATATATATATATATATATATAATATATATATATATATATATATATTAGATATAGACACAGTAAAAGCAAATAAACGTTGCTTTTCAATACAAAAATATTTGCTATGATTTTTTCTTAACATTTTTGAAATAAGTTATTAACATTATAACATGACAATAATGCTTTTACAATAAAAATAAAGTATACTTCGTTGTAGGTCAAAGATTGTTTCTGAGACTTCTAGACGAGCAGAAAAACTTAAATTCTTATAGATATATTTTCAAACTATTTATAGATTTTGGTATCTTAAGATAATATTCAGAAGTTACTCTAAACGCAACTTGACTGAGGATACTAAATAGATATTATGAAGCCTGCAGTTGCGTTAAAATGGGCTGGTCGTAGATGAAGACAAGAGGTGGAGGGGAGTTGTACCTTTACATAAACAAATGTGGGCACTCTGGGTTGGGATTATTAAAGTTAATTTGTGCTCCCTGAGGGCATCAGGAGCTCTACATCATTGACGAGGGTAGTGTCCCTTCTGATGCCATGTGCCTCCTGGTGGCCTTCACGACGTGGGGGTGGGCAACATGCACCAAGAGTGCCTGGCAAACGACCAGAGGCTAGTTGGGCTACTGACCCAGGCCTAAGCTGAGAAGTCTCAGTAGGACTGGTGGTCCGGAGTATGATCCGAAACTCTTAAAATAAGTCGGCACTACGGGCGGTTGGGGCCCATGGAGAGGTTCTCTCTCTATCCCGCCATTTGAAGTTGGACTCATAGTGGCTGTTGGTTCTCACTCAAGTTGGGTAGACCTTTGGGTCACTGTGTGAGAATCAGTAACTTACTTATCTGCTTAGCATACCGGGGAGCTAGAGGGCCCCAAACACCTACCAGTGGGAACGGCCCATGAACTCAGCTGAATGGACTGCACAACTGGTACCTGGTTTATAGACGCTTTGGCTTTTGATGGGATCTCAGTGTGGAAAGATACCAACCCTCTTACGAGAAACCTCCTTTTTCGAATCGAGAGACCTTAAGAATCTCTCTTCTACTTATTAACACGGACAAAGTTGGCGTTTCGCCAATGAGGGATTTGCAATCTCTCTATGAGTCGTTTACTGTGGTACTAGTGAACTCCCCATAATGAGGCCCTGATGAGCCAAATAAACTATCATTACAAGCCCTAGTCCCGGGGTAACGGGCACTTTTCCCTCTTCAGAAAGGGACGACCGAATTCTCTTGAATCCTGTGGTAGTCCTTAAACTTTAAGGCGACGGTAGCTGCCTGCCTACTAAGTTAATTTGTTAAAAGCAAGACAGGTTACTCCAAATATTTTAGACAGTACATATTTACTTTTACACTAATAATTATAAGTAAATAAAACGTAATAGATATGGTACTAGCAAGCACCATAACTTTTGCACTGATGTTGACAACTGTTAGAGATATTAATAGATATTTTAACATGGGTTTGTTACTCTTGTACCAGAGTACAAGCCAATCATTTAACAAGTAAATAAGAACTGAAATTGCACATTTCCTAAAAATTTGGACTCATAATTTTGGATTAAAAAAAAAAAGGTTGCTTCACCTTGTAGTCGTTGGGTTGTTGGGCTTGCAGCTGAGCATTGGCCAGATATCCGGAGGACCCTTTGACCGCGCCGTCTGACCTCACCACACCTCCCACCCTGTTAGAGCTCCCGCCTTCCCTGTTCTTCTTCCAGTCCTCCAAGTCCATCGCCTCATCACTACACACCAACATATTTTACATCAACCAACAACCACTATATATAAACCATTCTGTCTGAAGAAAGTAAACACTTTTCTATCTTTTTGTCATGGTATTCAAATACCAAGTTATACAATATATAAAAAAAATAGTTTACTGCTATCTAAATGCTTAATTTTTCTGCATTTTCTAATTAGTATTATACATTTAATTTCAAAACTAGTTAATTTCTTGATATCTAGGGGGTTCTAGTGTCTAAGGACCAAACCAAAATAAATTTTCTGAGCGAACTTGTTTTATTTTTTTTTTCAGAATCACAAACTTTTAATGTAGAAAAGCTAGAGGCAAAACAGTTTTGGTAAATAAAGCTTTTTTTGACTTATAAATTTTATTCAACATTCATAAGGGCATGAGTGCTAAAGGACGTTGGACATCGTATGGAGTGTCAGTTGAGATCAAATGTCAAAGTTAAGCTCACTGAATTCATTGACTGGAAGGATCTTTTCCTGGAATTTCTTCTCTTAGATGATACAATAAATCATTTTTTCTATCTCAAACATCAACAAAACTATTGAGGCATTCAGAAAAATCTTGATCTGAACAGTTGTGAAGTAAAATGTAGGTGCTACAAAAAAAACATGATTTACGGTATTTTCATCACATATTATTTACATCGTAAACCATTACAATTCCGCAAATATTATCACAAAGAAATTTATTAAATTGAAAGATCTTAAATCGTCTATCAACTCGTTGATTTGCATTTTTATATCCTGCACTAAAAACATGGCAATATATTATACAAGTCGTAAGAAAGTTGTTGATTTTTTTTAATTATATGATGATTACATTGCCCTGAAAGACAATGAAGGAGGCAGTAATTCATTATTCATAAATCGTGCTTATTTGTTAATATCTGAAATGTAATAAGGTATTTATCTGCCAATACATATCAAAATGCAATATTACTGTTATCTTTTGCGTTAACAATAAAAAAATGAGATCGAATTTTTTCAAGATCACTATACTTTACTTATAGTAAAGTAATAGAAAGGTAAATTTATAAAGAAATATGTTTTTACAATAAAAACAAAAAAAGTAAAATGAACTAAAAAAAAAAACAAAACATTCCAGGATAGTTAATTTTGATGAAACTTTGGTCTAGTATTTTCTTAGAAAATCAAATTAATTTTAAATTACCGACGATGTAATTGATTCCGATTAAAACACCGTATGTGCTGGCTTCTTATTAAGGCTTGATCATCTGAGATCAAAGATGTGCAACAAACATGTGCTATGTGTGCCCCACCTCGCTTCATTTGGCCCTAGTCAACTTTTTGTTCTTTCCAAAGCTTAAAAAAGCGATGAAGCTTATTGGAGTTTGACATGATTGGTAAAATGAATGACAAATTGTAGGTGGAGCTAAACCAAAAATTAGAATAGTTTTTTCCCAAGTATTTTCAGCAGTAAAATATACGCTAAAAGAAGTTCATAAACTTGCTTAGTGAGTTATTACAATTGAGAATGGTCAATCATTTTTAAAAGCGTTTTTTGCTAATTTTTATTTTTTCTATAAAAACTTGACATTTTTTAAATCATGCATCGAAAATGTATGATATATTGAAGTATTAAAACAATACAAAAACTCATTTGTGGAAAATAAATACAAACATATGAGGTATGAACAACATATAATTAATTGAATCTGATTATTTGAAAACATAATTTAAAAAAAAATTAAAAAAAGCAGTTTGTACATTTAAAATTTTAACGAAAGTAACACAAAGAGAGGTACTGGCATAACTTACTTCTATATTTTGACATTCGTCATCATCAGGAAGTGAAGTGTCCCACATGGAGGATGTGTACTGACTCAGTCTAGGTAGGACAACATAGATAAGTGTCACCACCCATGCCTCCCTGAAAGATACTTCACCTCCTGACAACGACAGTTGCCGAAATAAGAATGTGAGTTATGTCCGTGTCTTTTATATTTGTGTTGATTTCGTTATAATTTTACCTTAAGACCTATGGATCTAATAAGATGATAATATATGGATCACGATAATAAGAAGTTCATTTCTTTATTAAGTTAGATTCTTATCAAGTTTATGCTAAGGAATTAAAATAAATTCCAATTCGAAAAGAGAAAAGAATGATATGCCAAAACTTCGTAAACATTATTTTAAGGTACAATGTAATTAATTGGCTCCGAGAATTTCGGAGAAAGCATATACAGGAGAGGGTGATTTTTCTGTAAAGTAAATCTACTATCAGAAAACATCTTATTCCAGGTGCTTGGTTGTTTCGAATATTTCTGGATAATCATGAAAAACCGTTTGTAAGTTAAACACTATATTATTAACTTTTTTTAAGAAAAAATTAGTACTGAAATTTTCTTAAAACATTTTTTTTTATTAAAAAAATATTTTAAAAGAAAAATGAGTTTTAAATAACTCTTTGATTGTAGATGGCAAAAGTAATTCACAGAGTCCATTAAAAAATCAGGCTACAAATCCATTCAGATATTTCAATTTTAAACTATGACTTTTCAATCAATAACAGTTTCCATCGTATATTAAAAGATATTGACGCCAAAAGGAAAGTGAAAAAACTCTTGAATATTCATTGAATGTGGGTAAGGAGCAAAGTAAAACGTTATAAAGGTCTTAAAAAAAATCTTGTCTCCCAATTTTATTTCCTTTAAACTCTGACGGAAACTGTTAATGAGAGAAAGATTTAAAATTTTTCTTTTATTGTTAATCAAATTTATATAAACATATAAACGGTTGATCTACATTATATGTTAGGATTTATATAACTAGCCACAAATGTTTTAACATATTTTCTATAAGTCGTAGAAAAAATACATAAAATATAGCTATTTTTTGGGAATTATTTCGTCATCAGCAAACACTTTATATAATCGAAGTGAATCCATATATTAAAATATCTGAAATCGAAGCTAAAGTACACTTTTTATTATAAAAGAATATAATAGAATTAAATTTTTTTATAATACGCAAACGATTTTTAGCCTGAAGCAAAAATAATGCATGTGAATATGAATAGTTTACTTTTTCATTAGTCGTTGGAAATCCTTGGAGTGTGTGCTATTAGGTGACGAGCGGATGAGAGCAGTGTGCAACCCACTGGAATTTCTGTCGACTGACAGTCAAACAGTGAAGTAGGTGACTGGCATTATCTTGGCGTGAACCGTAGTAGGCATTTGGTGATTGTTGAGACCTCATCTTGTGCATACGTAAGGTCTTGAAATACCCTCGCAGTTTCTCTGAATACAGCTACTCTAGCAATAGAGATGCTAGATAATGGAAATACCAATCAAGAATCCCAAGACTAAATTGTTCTAAATAGTCTCTGATTTAAGAACTAACTGCTTGTAAGATGAAAAATGTATTCGTTAGTGGGAAAATGAACATTTGTATCCACAAATATAAGTTCATGAACAAACAAACCTGCATTTGAAACACTTATTCTTCAGGTTATATACACCTATCAAGAAGTTGAGAGACGGATCGTGTCAAGGTTAGATTCTTTCAGCAATTTGTATAACTATTAAAGCTAACCTTGGTAGCTGCTGTCTATATTTCAGCTTTTGATAAACAGATGTGAACTCAAGAAGAACATGCACATTGTTAGTAGTAGTAAAACAAAGGTAGTAAACAAAACTTCTGACATACCTCGTAACTTGATGCAGTCATCCGATCGGTTTCCCATAGCCTGCATCATCAAATGAGACTAATAGTACTTACGGTGCTTGTATCCGTCCGTACGTATGCTTATATCCAGGGATATAAGTACCTACAAAAAACAGTAGTACCAATCTATGCCTAAATTCCCTATCATTAATACTCTGTATTTTAATTTATTTTTAATCTGTTTTATTCTTTCATAATTTTGGTTGCTGTTGTCTTTCCATGTTTATTGTAGGTTTGAATATTATATCTATGAAAGAAATAAATGAATACAATTCAAAATTAATATATCATTAAATTAACATAAAGAACTATTAATGATAGAAAATTTAAGCATAAATTAGTACTACTGGTTTTTTGTAGGTATCTATATTCCTGGATCTCGTAGGAACAGTTGGTCTCCTTCTATGATGTAGCCTATGAAAAACTGATCGAACGACTCCATCAATAATAAGTTACCACGCATGTCAGAAGTTTATCGTAAGATTATTTCCAGAAGAACAGTAAGTATTTGAAACGTGTTGTTGATTTTTCATAAAACATCTTTGTATGGAGATTAATTTATATAATTTAATTTTTATGAGTAAGTACTACACTGGACTTACATAAATGGTACTATAGTTTGATTAATTGCCCAAACAATGAAGCTTGAGTCAACTAGAGTGATTGTAGACGGTAGAGTTGAGGTGGAGTAGTAGCTCGTTTAGACTGTGTTTGTGGTGCGTGTGTGTGAGTGTGTGTGTTCGTGTGTGTGTGTGTGTGTGTGTGTGTGTGTGTGTGTGTGTGTGTGTGTGTGTGTGTCTTTTAAGTTTGGTGAAAGCCATAATGACAGGTTTACAGTTGATGAAGTCGAATATCATTTTTTGTGAGTAGATTCTGAGCGTCAGAAACTTCTTCGACTTTTCTCTCCATTTCAACACTTAAACTAATAATAACACATATTTATAGTTCTTTCAAGGCTGTCACTGACTTGTTGAAATCGCTTGAAAATACAGTTACAACGAAATATATCTAAAGTGTATTCAGACATGTATTTCATGTGGCTAAATTAAGAAGTACAAATCATTTTAGAATTGGAAATTAAATAGGATTAACAGAAATAATAATCTAGAAACTATCTCAAAACAGGACAATCAGAACCACTCGGCTATAAGGGCTGTGGTTCTAACCAAAGTTAGCCAGACGGTTATTTCGAATTCATCATTCAGATACATTTCCTCCCAGAATTTCAGTACGTGCTCAACTGGAGCACTGAGAAGGCATGGACCAGTTCTAGGTGATAGTACAAGTTCTTGTACTATATCAAGCTGAGGAAAGAACTTGCAAATTAGTAAACAGAGTGATTAGTGATCAGGAAGCAGTTGATTATCCAACTGAATTTCTTGATTTCGTGACTGCTCCTGGACTGCCTTCTCATAACGTAAAACTTAAAGTAGGAGCACCAATCATACTGTTACGATACTTGAGTGCACCAAAAATGTGGAACGGCACACGACTACGCATTCGTACTTTGCACAGATACGTCATAGAGGCTCATATCATGACTGGGTATGTCCCCAGTGTGTTACTGAGGAGTCAGTGTTTATACCATGCATACCATTGATACATAGAAACTGTCCCTTTTAATTCAACGGTTGCAATTTCACGTCAGCGTCTGTTTCGTATTTGAAGTTTTGCGAAATGAATTGAATTGAAGGAATTGAAATGAGTGAAACCAAGTGTTTCTCACATGGTCAACTGTATATAGAGGCTGAATATGTAGGGTGTACCATATATAGAGGCACTTCTTAATACTGTGATAATATTTTATGATTCTTTTAATAATATTTTGAAATATCACGTACTATCTCTGAATTTTTGTAAAATACCCGTCAAAGATGGGTATGTATTTGTATTTGTATGCTGCTAGTTATACAAATAGAGCAAAATTTTTGATATAGATTATACTGACAAATAATTTATGTATATAGCCCTCTAGAGAATTTACTCTGACCATAGAATAGTTTTGTCAGTCCTTTGATTTCAGGCTTTCTCATTTATTTTTCCATTAATATTTTTCATCCTACTCTCATAATTTAGTTTCCTTGCTTTGCTTCTCAATTATCATTTTGCATTAACTCTGATTTTTGTTATCCTGTTGAAGAACTAATGAGAAACTTTATAAAGTGAAATTTTTTGTTAATATTACATTTCTATATAGAATATATGTTTTGCTATATAACTAACATTATATATATATATATATATATATATATATATATATATATATATATTTGGTATACTTTGGGAGCAGACCTTCTTTTAAACATACCTCATTAAAGATCTTGCCAACATTAAGTTTAGTATGTTTCCTACATACCTTTTCAAGGTTTCGAATGCTACCTTTCCATCTCTGTGGTACCATATAAATTAACTCACCGATTTTTTTATCTTTCATTGTATTTTTCATATTACATTTCCGACGTTTCGGTCTACGTTGACCATTTTCAAGGATTCTATATACAAGGTTTTTTTAAAACAATTCTAATAAATACTTATTTACAATGACAATTACCTCACTTCTATCAAACATAACTAATAATAAAATATTCTTTTAAAAAACACTACCTTAATAAACATGAGTAACAGGTTTGCTACAAAATTCCCTACATGAACATTTACACAACATTATTTAAATCACTATATAGTTACCTTTCACGAATGCAACTTTAAAATTCTGGAAAAACAACAGGACTGATCATTAATGTTCGGCTTCTTTTCCTTTATGCATAATGATTCAATTATATGCAGCCTCGTGTGATTATTTTCTGCATATAATACTTCAATGTTGTCTTCCAGCATTTTTCTACTTAGCCTGCTTTTATGTATGTTCATTGTGTGTTCTTTCGGTCCTCCGGCTGCGAGATGCATCGTAAGTCTGCGTGAAAGTGTTGTCGTCGTAGAACCAATGTAGCTCGATTTTAGGAGCTCACAGTCTCCTATAGTGCAATTATATCTGTACACTACATTGGTTTTTTGTAGTTGTGTTTTTTGTTGTAGGTTGTTCCTAATTATCATATTTGCTGTGCAGGAACTCTTGTAGTAAATACTAATATTTAGCTTGTCTGCCGAGTTAACACATGTTGTATTTCTTTTAATTATGGCCTTCAAAATTCTTTCATCCTTTTTTATATTCATTAGAGAATTGATTCTTATAATACACCGTTTGTATTCTTCCTTCTTCACCCAGCTGATGCTCTTGATTATTGTTTGAATTTATATTCTTCATATATTTCCTTAAAATATTGTCGAAGTGTTGGTTACTATAACCATTGTTGACCAATACTTGTTTAATCCTTTCTACTGCTTGGTCGAAGAGAAGCCAGTCAGACGATGTCTTGAATGCTCTATGTATAAGTGCCTTAATTGTTCCATCTTTATATCTTTCTGGGCACTCACTTTGTGCATTTAAATAAACTCCTGTATGCGTTGGTTTAACATATACTGATGTTTCATATTTCCTGTAATTCTGGTTTATTCTTACATCCAGAAAGTTGATATTATTGTTGACACTGAATTCCTTTGTGAATTTTAAAACTGATGCCTCTTCAAGTGCTAAGTAGAAAAATGCTGGAAGACAACATTGAAGTATTATATGCAGAAAATAATCACACGAGGCTGCATATAATTGAATCATTATGCATAAAGGAAAAGAAGCCGAACATTAATGATCAGTCCTGTTGTTTTTCCAGAATTTTAAAGTTGCATTCGTGAAAGGTAACTATATAGTGATTTAAATAATGTTGTGTAAATGTTCATGTAGGGAATTTTGTAGCAAACCTGTTACTCATGTTTATTAAGGTAGTGTTTTTTAAAAGAATATTTTATTATTAGTTATGTTTGATAGAAGTGAGGTAATTGTCATTGTAAATAAGTATTTATTAGAATTGTTTTAAAAAAACCTTGTATATAGAATCCTTGAAAATGGTCAACGTAGACCGAAACGTCGGAAATGTAATATGAAAAATACAATGAAAGATAAAAAAATCGGTGAGTTAATTTATATGGTACCACAGAGATGGAAAGGTAGCATTCGAAACCTTGAAAAGGTATGTAGGAAACATACTAAACTTAATGTTGGCAAGATCTTTAATGAGGTATATATATATATATATATATATATATATCAAACTCCTTAAGAATCTTTTAACTAAGAAAATGAAATTTACATTGTTTAAAGGAACACCAATCTTAGGCGGACAAAACCTTCGACTAGACTGATAGTCTGCTAGTCTAGACAGTCTAGTCGAAAGTTTTCTCCGGTTAAGATTATTGTTCCCTTAAATAATGTAAATTTCATTTTCTTCGAGAAAACATTCTTACTTCTGCCTACGAAAAAGGTTTTAAATAAAACCGAAACGTCGGTAACGAGAGTTTGATTTTTGAACCTAGAAAATTGACCGAATCCCGATTAGATAACACACCTATTCTATCAAACGGTCGACATATTATTGAGTCTGTTTCATATACACACATATATATATATATGATCAAACTACAATATGAAATAGAAAAAAAAAGATTTTAGTCTTTTTTCTCCCATTTCATATCGTGGTTTGATCATTGATTGTTACTTTACGTGTTTTTGTGAAATCTTTATTTATATATATATAAAGATTTCACATAAACACGTAAAGTAACAATCAATGATCAAACCACGATATGAAATGGGAGAAAAAAGACTAAAAATATATATATATATATATATAGATATATATATATATATATATATAGTTCAATGTACATAAAGAAACATAGAGAAATTAAAAACACAAACTTACAGTCTCTAATTTTTGGTTGAATCGTCTTCAGGAGAGATAAAGAAGGGAAACCAAGCGCACTGGTACAGAGACGGTTGGAGATCAACATTGTTGCCACATAGGCGTCCAGTCACAGAGAATAAGTTAGACAGGACTAAGTTCTTGTCTAACTTATTCTCTGTGACTGGGTGCCTATGTGGCAACAATGTTGATCTCCAACCATCTCTGTACCAGTGCGCTTGGTTTCCCTTCTTTATCTCTCCTGAAGACGATTCAACCAAAAATTAGAGACTGTAAGTTTGTGTTTTTAATTTCTCTATGTTTTTTTATGTACATGGAACTCTATTTGTCCATTTCGGATCGTATTTTCATCGAAAAAGTATATATATATATAACAGCTAAAAATCATTCTCAAACAGAGCTAAACATTTTTGCTACTGAAGTTCCAAAATAGACTTATGTTTCAAAAACTTAATTCATTCTTGATCGAACTCTATCAGTTGTCTACTGTCTTGGAATAGATTTGATGGATCAAAGGAACCCTGTTTTCTAGCTGGTAAACACTAAGTTTGTGTCGCCCGGAGCTGTCTTACATCTAACAAGGATTTAACTTTCTGGGAATTACTTCCTACTCTTTGAATGTTACTTATTCAAAATTATTCGTCTATTCTATTTTTAGGAAAATGCAATTCTCTAAATATCGTTTCCTTGTACAGTTTTATGTGCAAAAAATATACCTTTTAAATGTTTTTGAAATTTTAATTTCATGTTATTTTTATAATTAATTACTTTTTTTAGTAGTGTTTTTAGTGCATTAATTTTGAAATAAAACCTTTAAGAATATTTAGTAAATGATAAGATGACCTTACTGATAAGATACTTATTATAGCGCTTATGATACATATGATAACTCATATGATACTTATTATGACATTTATGATTCTTATCATAGCACTTATGATACTTATTATGTCATTAGTTTGGATTACAGATATCTAGTTCGAGTTCTTAAACATGTAAATATTACTGTATTATAATTTTTTCTTATTATAAAATCCCAAAAAGCACTAAATGTTTTTGACGATATTCAGAGAATATTGATTTCAAATAATCATTATGGAATTTACGGAAATTTTACAAATATGACATGAATATAAAAATGCCTTCCCCAATATGTTAGGGACGGTAAGTAATGAAATGAAATAGTGTTGTGAATTGATATTTTTTATTATAAATAAATGGTAAAATAAAAATCATAGAAAGAAATTAACTGCTGTGCACCTGATCACTTAAACAAAACGGAGGAGTATCATTCTGAGTGATATCAGAAATACTTTTTCTGAATTTTTTGAATAATCAGAAATAGCTTTTTTCTCGATTGGTTTAACTTTAAGAAATTGAACTCAATTTTTGTAATTACATATTTTTAGCTCCACAAAGAATAGAGGTTTTGAAGAGTGGAAGACTTGTTAATTTACATTGAGAGAAAAAGTAAGTGACACCCGTATGCTGGTGTTGGAGTCGTTCTACTGGTTTTGAATGTTGTCAATAGACAGAGAGCAGATCTAAATCGTTCAAAAGTGGTTTCCATGACCTCCTATTAACTGTGATACCTAAATTATAATACCTGAATTTAAGATCAACATTTTTCTTTTTGTTTGTTTAATATTTTCTGATTTATTCTTTTACTATTTTCCCAATCATTATAAAGTCTATCTAGTAGTCTTTTCAATTTTAATAGTGGTTTAAACAAAAATGCCGGTTTGTGAATTAATTTGTATATTAATTAAACTTTCTGCATTTTTATATTCATATACTTCTTCAATAATATTAAGCATGACCATTTCTTTCTGCCTTAAAGTAGTTGTTTAATTTTTCATACAATCTGGTTCATATCCATTTTGAATAGTGGTGATAGTTTTAAATATTTAAATTTTTTGAAGAAAATTTAAAATATCCTTTGAATTTTTGTTTTAGTGTTTTTCTAGTTTATACCAGATCTTTACAATAGTTACATTTTAATTTATTTACCTCAATTTTATCATATTTATTAGTTTATTTCCGTTGTTTTATCAAATTTTTGTTAATTGTTTTGAATTATTAGTTTTAAAAAACCAACTTTAAGTTAAATTGATTTAGTACTTAGCAATTCTTTTTAGCTATCTTTTTCTAAGCATTATTTAGTGTGTATTTTGTTTATTAGTTTTATTAATGTTAATAGTTTTATTAGTTTAAGGCTTTCTATTCTTTCTATTTTTGAGCGTTCTATTTATTAGGTCTGCATTATATTCCTTGCAAATGGCTACTGTTTTTATGACATGTAATTAATTCTTCATTATAGTAAATTGATGTTAGGTATGTTAAATGTTGGCAACAAAATAGACTATTTTTAATCGGAGGTTATATAATATATAATATTAAATATAATATATATATATATATAATAATTATATATATATAAAATATTTATATATACATATATAATTATATATCATATGTAATGTATAATATATAATAATCCAACTTTTCAATGCTTCAGTCTGGTGGACACATCCAAAGCTGGTCGATCAATTCCAGCTTTGGTAATATCTGGTAATAAGCTTCCAACTTAGTAATATCTGAACGCCAGTATTCGCGGTAAGGCAGTTAATTCATTATTAAATTAATGATAAAAAGGATATTTTACTATGATTATTTCTACTTGAAGTTTAACCACCAATAAGCAATCGTTATTGTGTTTACAATAACGATTCACGAGATAAGAGAAATTTATATAATAATGTTATGCTAACTTCTCTACTATGAGCAAAATGCATTAAAAAAATTAGCTCAATGTCTTCACATTAATCCAATCATATAGTTCGTTAAACTTATGATATTGTAGAGTTTTGCTTTTTAGTATACTACCGTCTTTCCCCTCGAAATATGCTCTAGTGTGATTTTCAAAACTTTTTGGAATATAAGCCCTCCTCCGAAAATAAGTTCCAGTTAAAATAATGTCAAAAATATAATTCGTTAAAAAATGCTAATGAATTTAGTACCTAGGTTGAGGGGTCGAAGTAGATATTTTAAGATTCAGCCAGTACTCATCACGCTAAAGACAAGGAGAAGTTTCTTGCTGAGAGAAGTTTGATCGAATTATGATTCCGGCAGGAATGATTATAATAAGAGAGGCAGAGCTTACCTCTAGACAGTTTTCATTGCAATAAACAAACGATTCTAGGATCATTTTCGAATGGAAATCAACGAATATATTGAAAACAAAATGGTGAGAAATCAGCAAGGTAATTTTGTAAAGCCAGGCTTACAAGAAGTTATCAATCGGGTACAAAAATCATGGAACAAAATTACTGACAGTTGTGTTACAACGCACTACGAACAGGCTACTTAGACAATAAATTTTTATTTAACGATAGCTATATACTAAAGACATGAGAGATTCGGACCATTATTCTACAGGAAATTGATTTGGAGGATAATCAGAACAGAATAGTTTATGACGATGTTCCAGAAGAAGATGACATGATTGTAATTAAAGAAATTTAAATTTCTGCATAAAATAAATAGTAAACAGAAATATATAAACTAACTTATTGTACTGGAAGCCCTCCCTGAAAGTAAGACCTAACACATATATTTGAAAAGTGACCTATTCCTATTTGAAAAAAAGTAAGACATTGTCTTATTTTCGAAATAGATTGGTGGTAATAGCATATAATATTATAATTATTATAAACTATATTATAACAAAGAAATAAAATATTATAATACTAGTAATAATACTAGTAATATGTGAACTTTTAATGCATAATGAACTCATATTATTATAAACATTCGTCATATTTCATTCTCGTTGTTGTAGACGCGCTACCAGTTGTGAATCTTCAAATGGAGCTCAACGTGCGAAACTGGCCGGGTGACTATAAAACGATTCAGGACGTATGGCCGATTGTTATCATAATATCATAATGTGCTGTGAAATTTACAATATGTATAATATGTAATTTGAGTTTGTTTGTTTCTATACTCCGTGTGTTATTATGCTTCGATTATGAACTCGTATTCATCCATTTTGGATCGTCTATTCCGATTTTATAATGCAATAATATGATGTACACATGAACCATTTAAATAAACCAATTTTATAAAATGGACTTCAAAATTAAATTTAATTAAATAGATGAAGGTTTAGTAAGACTGTTCCAAAATAAGTTGAAATTACCTGGAGTTGGATCTTTTACTGCTGTCCTTTTTGCCTGCCTGGAGATTAGGCAGGTCTTTCTGTCTCTTTTTTGTTTCTCGCCATATCCTCCAATAAAGGAAGCACATGACAGAGACAGGTACATAGAAGGCTGCTATAGCGGTGCCGAAAGTAATATAGTGGTTTGTTTCTATGAACTGAATGTAGCATTCGTCGTCTGGCACTGTTCGCTCTCCTTCAATATGAGGCCACGAGTATATCCAAGGTGGCCATAGCAGCAGTGAAACTCCCCAAGCGCACGCTGCAACAAAAACAACATGGTCAGAACCAAGGCTTACTAATAACTCTTTTGTAGTTAGTATACAAGAAAAAAATATCTATTTAGAGCAGTGATTTCTAGTTACAGTATTAATACATTTTATATTTCATATAATAAAGATCAGTTTCGGATAATTCAAATTCAACTCCGCCCTTCAAAGTACCTAAACTATTAATTTTGTAAACTGCTTTAATAAATGAACTCATATACGAGTACTGATAGTCGAGTTGTTGGATCTGTTTTAGATGTTCTCCATGTTCAATTGCAAATTATTTAAATACCTGTCTGCTTGTCATGAATTCCCGAATGGCTTTAAGCTTTAATGCAATTTTACATTTTAATTGAGCCTGTCCCTGGAAGGTTTTAGAAAGATAAAATTTATTTAGCTATACCAACTGATTGTTTTTCTTGTGGTGGAAAAGTGGCTCATTTATTATTTGGAACCCATTCTAATAACATTACAAGGTTGAATCAACATTGGGACTTCTAAATTTGGTCAAACTAGAGTGTATTTACAGAAGGGATCTTTAACAAGTACTTGACAACATACAGCCTCAGGAAGGAACTGACAGATTACCTTCCTCTCCGAGGGATGATGTGTTTAGACTTTTTCACTTTCCACGAGAAGAAATGGAATCCAGAGTCAGAATCTAACTACTAGTGGTAGGTACGCAAGCCACTGGACTACCCTGGCCAATCAAATTGATTTTAAATCAAATGTTAATGTCAAAGTGACATCTAATATTTTATTTAATACTATATAAAGTATCATTAAAAATAGTTATCATTAATTTGAATAATTATTGCATAAATTGTACTTTTCTATATTCCTGGCATAAAATTTATTGGAATGATTATATTTCTTTTATTTGGTAATTATATATTTTAATTATTTTTTACTCACTAAAAATGCGGGTCAAATACTCTGATGTATAATAAAAAAAAAAGTCCCTGTATTATTATCATTAGATTATCTATATTACATACAACATTTCTAACAGCTCTATCATTTTCTTAAAAAATAAAAACAACAAAAGTACCCTTAGTGTTTTGGTCTATATAAAGATAACGAAAACTTAATAACTGACAGTTCAACATTCTAAAATATTTAAATAACTTGTCTACAGATTTGAGTATCTGGTCCAAATCCCACAATATAGAAACAGAAATTAGAAGAGTAACATAAATATCGCTGATATAATTTGTATAAGTATTGGGAAAATATTTTAATTGATTGTCCTTTCTTCATTTACCAATTGCATTTCCACATTACATCATATATTTTAAAAAAGCCCATATCCCTTTTACCAGTCGAAAAAATAATTGTTTGCTTCATTCCCCACTGTCTCTTATGATGATAAAGTATACTGACCTGTATAGCATTGTAGATTTTTTTTAATCACGGTATAAAACAATTTAAAACGTAATAAAACATCAAAAATAGTTACCCATCATTATGTAACAGTTTCCTTAACTGTTATTGACTCAATCTTGTTTAATTTAATTAATATTATTACTATTATGTGAAATAGGTGTTTATTAATTTAGAATGTATTAATTAATGGTAACACAATAAAAGAAAAATTTGTATGTAAGTATGTAAACCAAGTATGAAATAAATAAATAGTTATATTATAGGCACGTAAGTATAATGTTAGTAGTTACATTAGAATTAATCAATCAAATTCATTGCCAATGGAAGTTTCATTACACTTTTAGTAAGATTAAAGTTGAGTGTAAAATGAATTCAATTAATCATAGTAAATCTACTAAAGTTAATCTCTTTCTTTTAAAATACAAAATAAAAATTCTAAAATTCTGATCAGAAAAATTTGTCACTTTTGTAGTAGAGTTTAAAGAGTTGAAACAAGAATAGAAGTTGGTGACTTTTGACAAGTCCAGGCAACATTCTCAGGGATGCTTCTCTACTATTCTCATCACCGCCCAATTAATCTCTAGATAATGGTTTTAGTCATTCAGTTTAATTAAAAAAGTTTAAAATTAATTAAATTTTGCAACATTTCTTTGAATCAGACAACCAATGTAATTTTATCAAAATTAAAATTGTGTTTGAGTAAGGATAATTTCTAAGTGAAAATCACAGGATTTAAGTTTATTGTTTAATGTTTAATAATTTTTTTTTAAAAAAGAAATAACTTTTTGTAACTTTTGATGTGACATTCTAAAGAATTTTAAAATTTAATTGGAATATGATGGTTGAAAACATGAGATCATATGTTTTTCAGGCAGAGGGAAATCATTTAATTGTATCCTTCCCATTTAGAAAAGACCATATATAGATACCTCTCATAATCTTTTAATAAATTTGTTACATTTTATAATAATCTTAGTTTCCAAATCAACGATATAATAATACTATTTCTGATCATTACTATCCTCTGAATTTTATTAATGGTAACGTAGTACTTGCTGAAATAGTTATAGTAATTAATATTTATAATAATAGTAAAGAAAGGTCCTTCTTCCCTTAGCGCATTTTTCCTCGTCCTTATAACTTGGACAAGTTTTTTTAGGGAAACTTTGCGTGGTGTAACATAGCTGCCACACTTCTCCTTCCTTATATTACCCTATTTCAAATAGTGTCATTTGTCTGCAATTAATCAACAACTCCTTACTGAGGCTGGAATGTTACTCCTTTTAATTTATATTTCAGTTGCATTGGTTGGTTTTCCTTTATTTAACTTCAAAATGTTTATTTAAAAGAGATACCATATAAGTAAGTTATTATTAATCGTTTTTAAGGGAGTGTTAAAAAATGGGTTAGAAGAGTGGTTAGGTAGGAAGGGGTTTTGCACATAAGTACAGGGGGTGGCGATGCTCTAGTAAAACACACCCTCCTCTACAATAATGAAGTGCTGCACTCTTCATTCTCCGACACACTTCAAATACTTAACTCTCTGCTGTAAAATTACACCGCCAATAGACATTTCAAATAATACCACACCGGACGTCGCATTCATTCTCTTCATAGAGTTCTTCTTCAATTGTAAATTTGGCTGACTCACAACATATTCTATCAGATACCACTCACCTTTGTTTTATCCCGTTTGGCCATATTTATCAACTAAGGTTAGCTGACAGTGGCTGTCCCACTAGAGAACCCAGGCTCTAGATTGACCTGTGTTCAATGTACAATGTTCAACACACAATGAACAATGTATATTGTATGCTAACTTTTCTCTTAACTCAAGTGCACTTTGATCTTCTAATGAAAACCTGACATAGTGTAGGCTCGAGACCATTGGCTGAACGTCCTCTATGAGGAACGACGAGTTCAGATTTTTTTACCTTTTGCGTGAATAAATCAAGGGTTGGAGTCAAACACATGAATTATACATTAAAGCATACATTGTTATTTAAATGGTTGTAAAACCTAGTGCTCACCAATAACAATGATTTCGACATCAAGAAATTGATGTTAAATCATCATAAACCAACCATAAATTTGCTCATTGCTCTTCTTTACCTGAAGTATTGCTATGTAAAGTAAAGCTATTGCTATGAAAGTATCCTAAATAAACCAAACATTATGCCAACATGTATCTCTGTAATACTAGGAAAGGTTGCAGTGACAATCCTACAAGAGATAACTCAATGACCGAACATTGTCAGGTTGTGATACCCCACAATAAATATTCTATTACAATTGGAGTCCTAACTTTTGACTAACTCAAGCGTTTTTTGAGAAGTGATCTTTACCGAGTTCCTAAAATCGCAGAGGGACCTAGGGCTTAATGTCCTCTCCAAAGGAGTATTTACCTCCTACGTAAATAAATCGGGAGCCAGAATGGAATGCGAACCCGGATCTACCAGTCCAGAGGTGAAAAACTTGTTACTGGACTAGCCTGGCACCTTTCTTACACACACACACACACACACACACACACACATATATATATATAACAACTAAAAAATGATTGATCGGGATGCGGTCAGTTTCTTCCACTTTCAATTCAAACTCTCATTGCCGACTCTTTATTTTCCCAAAAAATATATATATCAATGATCAAAAACCATAATATGAAATGTGGAAAAAAGATCTTAGTCTTGTTTTCCCATTTCTTATTGTGGTTTGATCATTGATTGTTATTTCACGTGTTTATGTGAAATCTTTATATATATATATATATATATATATATATATATATATAAATAACTGAAAAAAACAAGGCATAAAGAACGAAAACACTTACAGAGATCAAAATTTCGAAACGAAAGAAGAAGACTAGGAAGAGACTAGAAGGAAGGAAGAAGAGGTCCGTTCGTTTATGACGGATGGTGGAAAGTGACTTTCAAAAAAAATTAAATATTATTGTACTTGAAATATCTCTCAGCAGAATAAACACCTAAATTAGTATACACATAATGAGATATACTCTTATGTGCATGTTTTAATCTGACAAGTATAATAAAATAGATATATTGAGGAAAAACCGGACTTTGTTATTGAGGAAAATGCGTTTGAAAAGGTTATTTTAAAAGAAGTAAAAGGAAAAAAAAGAACAAAAAGATTGGTTAATTTGTTAAAAATAAAAAGAGGTCAGCGAAAAATTTCAGACATGATATGTTGTAACATGTGCACTATGTTCCATAATATTAAACGTACAGAATTTAGTTTAAAAAATATTGAATTTTTTTTCAAAATTTAAACAAATTTAATTATTTTATAAAAGAAAAAAATAGCAAATCATTTATCAAATTTTAATTAAACTAAAGCTATCAAGCCATTTACACATAAAAATAAATTTGAAGTGTTCGTGATTATCATAAATAATCTGGCACTATTCTTTGTAGTAGATAAAATCTTATGGCAGGTATTTTCTTCGGAAGTGGATTTCCGAGTGGGACATAAATTTACTGGGGGGAACCTTCCTTTTAGTCTTTTTCTTTTTTGTTTCAATTTTCATTTAGTTCTACCATTACAACCTTCACTATAATTCCTTATATTTTTTCATTTGGAAATCTGACAAAGCTGTTAGTAGGTGAAATTATAAATTTCTTTTCAGATTTTCAAATTAAAAGTATATATTAATATTCTGTTGAAAGTTTTTATTGTGCAATAGTGTTTGTATATCAACAATTAAACCAAAGGAAAAAAAAAAGAAATGAGATTCAGATCTTTTGATCAAGTGACTGTTTTAATCTGAGGAGCATAATAAAATGGATGGGTTGAGGTAGAACCGGGCTTTTTTAAATATGAAAAATGAGTTTAAATAGAAGTATTTTAATAAAGAAAAAAAAGAACAAAAATTTTTATATATATAATCAGAGGTCAGAATCAAATATGAAAAAAAATTATATGCTAGCTGATGTAAACTGCATAGACAATAAACTGCACATTACTCTAGTAATTATTAAGTCTAATTTAAATAAACTATAACTAATATTTAATGTATTTGACAGTTAAATTTAATTAATGAAAATTCGATAATATTTTCAAACCTTATTGGTTTTCATGCATGACTAGTTTAGGTTCTGTCCAATATCTCAATAATTATATCCAAGAAATAAAACATTAAATTCATGTCATCTTGATACTAAATATTTATGTTGTTTCACCTGTATTAGAATGATTTCAGTCTACCTTTGCATAGTTTATGACAATATTTATACAAAATTTAAAAAATATATTTATTCCAATTCATTAGAAAAGTTTGAATAAACTTTTAAATCTACGTTAATGAGAATAGAAAAAAATTGTCTTAATGTTCAAGATTGTGGAACAAGTCCAATAATTCATGATATGGGAAAAATACAACATTCGACATTAAAGTGGTTTCTATCCTATACTATAGAGGTACATCTCTATTTTTTGGCACATTTAAATATTGTTTAATATAAAAGAGGGTCCAGTGGAGGATAGCGTTTTAGCAAAACAAAATAAAAGTCACCTAAGCAACGGTATTTGTGGATTGTTTATTCTTACTAAATGATAACCCTTTATATATCTAGGGATATCTAAAAAGTTTATTTAACCATTTACTTTTACTTTTATAATAAATTGGGTATTTGACACTAATATATTTAATTTTGTATGATAGATAGTTTATAAATCAATTTGAAACAGAAGCACGACATACGGTTAATATATTATGACTTCTAACTTAATTATAGTTGAACTGAACATTTTGTTTAACAAAATCTATATATAATATTTTCAGGGAGAAGAACATAAATTACCCAAAGCAACACTAAGTTTTTATCTATACAAACTTATTGTTCTGTCTGTAAGCGAAAACTTATAAGCTTGATATCATATTGTGGTTTGCAAAAATATTGCAAAAAAGTTCGGTAATTTTGATAGATCATGGTAATTAAAATTGTCTTGGTATTGATTACTCAGGAAGAAAAAAGTATTTGTTTATTGGATTCAGACAATAACAATTATAATTAGATATGACTTATTTTTTGGTTAAAATTTGTATAATCTATACATCTGTAGAATTTACAGTTTGCAATATTTAATAGAGTAAGTTGTAGAAGTCGACTGAGATGAACTTTTTAGATAAAAGTATTGATTGTAAAGTAGTCGTTGTATTGGCAAGGGATGGGGTGGGGGTTGTAATAGAGTTTGACTTATGACTGAAATTGAAAGAGAAGCGGGGTGAAAAACCTCTGATTAATTACAAGTGCTTGAGACTCATATAAGAGAGTCGGGGTGAAGGACCTGAATCGATTCATTACATTTGAACTGGCGGGGAGGGGGGGGGGTGACCAAGGCGTAATTGGAAAGTAGTAGAGTTAATTTGAGTGGGGAGGGAGGTGCAAAAATGAAGGGTAATGAATTGTAAAGGGGGTGATTGTTTTGATTAGGGATGGCTTAAGGAGAACAAAACTGTGATTGATGGAGTGTGGCAATACTTAAGGTAGTTTTGCCTGATGGTGCTGCAACAAGATCAAGATAGGATTCAAGCATTAGTGATTGTAAATAGGTGACAGCGATCCCGACTGTGCAAGGCCCTGGGGGTGGTAGTTAGTACTGGGAAGGGTGTGGACCCCTGGTCGGTGCCTCGAGCAGGGATGCTGCGGAGGGGTAGAATCGATATCCTTTCCCCACTCCTCCAAACCATCTCCACTATTACTACGGTTTTCAAATTCTCAAATGAATCATTCCCTATCCCCCTAACTCACTTCTCTCTATAAATGCAATTCATTTGTGTTTATTACAACCAGTCTAATAAGCTTTTGCTGTTTATTCACTGAAATAATACAATTCCTCATTAAAGCTAACACCGCGTCCACTCCCAAGCTAGTACCCCAGTTAGTCAACTTTCCCACCTCGTTATCAACACTACAATTTCCGGATAGTTCAACACATTTCTCTCCTCAGTAGCACTTATCCAGTTTCTAAGAAGATATTTTGTCACTAAAAATTATTTTATTTTCTGTATAAGTTTATTTTTAAAATAATTAAGAAAAATATAGAAATCACTGAAAGAAAAATTAAGTCAAAAAAATAAAATACAAAAAATTGTGATGTAAAATTTAATAGTGAGTCAATAATATATCTTATAACAAAAAATTATTTTAAACTTCTTTTATTATATACCCTACGATTTTTATACATAATAAGAGGCAAAGTGAGGCTCATTTATTATTCGGCACCCATACCAGCCGAACCATGTACCAGCCACATACCAGAGGTGTAACCTAACTTGGAGTCACCCGTCCAAGTGTTGACCACGCCCAATGTTGTTTAACTTTGTTGATCAAGTAAGAACTGATTTATTCAACATGCTATGACTGTTAGCCCAATATCAGTAAGTAGACGCTAAAAGTTTTGAGGTAAGGTTCATAACTCCCTCCACTGAACAGCTTTAATAGTAATATTTTTATTTCAACTACTAGTGAACCTAGTATTAACTAGTATGAACCTAGTATGAACTAGTGAATGGTATTAATTTACTTTATTTCTTTTATTCGAATTAAGAATATATATCATTTTCCATTTTCTACCAACAGTGACTGAATAGGTACGAAAATGACTATGTTGTAAATTTAGTACATAAAAACACATATTACTTGCATTATTTATCACATTATCTAATAATATATCCAATAAGTTTATGACTTCAAAATCGTTCACTGTGAGCACTGATTGTTCATCACTGAATATTTCATTATTTAGTATAATTTTTTTTAATGTAACAAACTATGTTTAAATCATATAAAAACTTAAAATTTATTTCGATTAAAATACAAATGTTGAAGTAAATTTTATGAATATTATTATTACCACTGAGGTTAGTATGATTTATATTATTAATACGGCATAGCGTCATACCTCGTACGATGATGTTGGAGTCGTTGGAGCTCTTTCGGACGTTGTCCATCTTCAGTCGCAACTAACCTACTTGACGGTTTGCCGTTTTAATAATATAAATGTTAAGAATCCTTACAAAAGTGCATACGTTTTGCTGTAAAAGGAAGGCATTTAGAAACTCATTTTTTTTTAAAAAAAAAACGAATATTACATATCCTATTTTATTTATGTAAATAAAAAGAAATATCAATCGATAAAATATTATTAAAATTCATTAATAAAAGATATAAAACACAAACAAGGTATATAGAAAAAAACCTGATTTCATAAAACGCTACCTAGTATTAACCAACAGAGAGGAGGAATAACTTATACGTGTATAACGATAAAACTGGGGGAGAAAAGCAGTGGTACTTGATATCCTCAGTCAGGTCTGGCACCACAGTCATGCAATGGATTATTCATTTCTGAACTATATAAACAAATATTTTTCAAAGATCTTTGAACAATGAAAATTTTAAAAGAGAAGAAACTTGTATACATTAAAAGAATCTTTTAGAAAAGAAGTGAATATCAATTATTATTTTTTTATACTAGCGAATGTTTTAACATGTGGTTAAAAAACATTGATTAAGTATCTATTTATTAAATAAACTAGTACTTTTTTAAATTCGGAGATGATACATGGTGTTGTAACATGAAATTTGTTACTGCTCCTAAATCACAGCATGATTACTGCCCATACTTTAAGTTTTTGGCCATATGCAGGCAGTCGAGGATTAGCCATGAAGAAATTCAGTTGGATATTTAACTGCTTTCTCAACACTAATCACTCTGTTAGTTCTTTCTTGGACTTGGTATAGCGTAAGATTGCTGAAGTAAGTTGCTTAACAAAGCTTTTTACTGGTACTAGTAGGTAAGAAAGATAGGATATTTAAATTTTGGTATCGCATTATAGACGGGAATTGAAATAGGTATAAACATTGTTGGTATTGTCAAAATATTTTGAGTAACGGCTTTAGGGATGTTATTTGTGCGAACACTGAACCCTTACAAGAATTGAAAGCGTATACGCACCTTGCATGCATGACATAAGTATCATATACTCACATCATACGAAAAACCGCAGAGATGTCAAAAATCCAATGATAATGACAACTTAAAGAATACATACCAGCAATTCTGGTTAGGTTATAGTTTGGTATAGTTTAGGTATGGTTATTTTTAGGGGCCAGGTTATCTCAGTGGCCTTACTCACCTCTGAACTGATAGCACCGGGGTTCGATCCCCACCTGGCCCTCGATTTACTCACGCGGGAGGTGAATAAATCTGAGCACGTCGTCCCTCCGAGAAGGACTTTAAACCGTCGGTCCCAAGCCTTTACACTGTCAGGTACTCGTTAAAGCTCCCTACTCTAAATACATTTGAGTTAGACAAAATTTAGGACTCCCACTGTAGAATCACTAATGAAAATAAGTTTACAAATCTGTTTCAATGCTGATGCATTCTATTAATATTTTGTTTAATTCCATTAACGAGAAATTAACAAAAAAAAAAAGAAAATCGAAAAGCTACAATTGAACTAAACTATACATTAAGAAATGATAATACAAATTATTTCAATATTTCGACTTCCTCTTTATTAGGAGAAGGAGGAGAAAAATATGATGAGTTCCGCAAAGATGTCAAAAATCTAATGCTGATCACAACTTAAAGCACACATACCAGCAATCCTGGTTAGGTTATATTTTGGTATTGTTTGCTTGGCTGGCAAACAGCCAGTCACCTGATGACGAGGTCGAAGTGTGGAAGTGAGTTGTGTGTTGTTTCTACGTTTCTTTTCTTGTAATCGTTCGATATTTTGTCCTAATGGACTATTTCATATTATACATATCAAACCATAATATATTTGATCAAACCACAATATGAAATTGGGGGAAAAAAAGACTAAGATCATTCAACCACAACAAGTCGTCTTCGTCACAGTCAAAAACCCAACTGGACCATGACCGCTACTTGTGGTTGAAAGATCTTAGTCTTTTTTTCACTCATTTCATATTGTGGTTTTGATCATTGATTGTTATTTCTCGTATTTGTGTGAAATCTTCTATATATATATATATATATATATATATATATATATATATATATATGGATTAATTTACCACAATGAAAACAATTTTTTAAAAACAATGCTCTAAGGCCTTTCGTTAACACATCTTCGGAGAGCAAGTGAACTAAAAAAACAATAAATACTTGTTAACTTGGCTGATTGAAATTTCCAAAATTGATGGCAACCCTGAATGTGTTTAATAATGAAGTCTTCATCTGTTTAATTATCCCGTTAATCAAAACTTCATCTAATTTGTAGAGTCCTAGGCTATTGTTCATCAACCTCTCATAAAAGTTCTTTATGAGGGCACTTTCTACGATATTTCTTCTTCTTTCTGAAGATACGTATATTAATTCATTTGCTTCATTCCAATTAATCACATGATTACTGTCTGTTATGTGAATGAACAAGGCACTCTTTTCGTCCTCTCTTCTGATGGAGTATTTGTGCTGTTTTATCCTTGTAAGAAGACCTTTGCTCGTCTGTCCAATGTAAGACATTTCACAGTCAGTACATGGTATCCTGTATATTTTGGAAATTTCAATCAGCCAAGTTAACAAGTATTTATTGTTTTTTTAGTTCACTTGCTCTCCGAAGATGTGTTAACGAAAGGCCTTAGAGCATTGTTTTTAAAAAATTGTTTTCATTGTGGTAAATTAATCCATCTATTATATCAAGTGTTATTTTGATTATTATTCATATATATATATATATATATATATATATATATATATATATATATATATATATATATTCCTGTAAAAAAGTAGAAATTCTTCACGTAGGCGCATTTCCTGTCTTTAACCTGAAAATGACCAATGTTTAAGGTTGAAATTTTGTTTTAGCATCAATTTTCGTAAGTCTTTTTGTTATTAATTGTATTTGTTTTGACTTGTTATAATGTTTTTTTTTGTAAAAGTGATTTCCTTGGTATTACCTCTGCTCATACTTAAGAAGCATTTCTCTTAGACAGATTATTGGGAATTGGGACAGACCACCTTGAACAAATAGCCCTATTTCGGTATGCGGTGCTCTACCGGAGCGGACAAAATACCACCGATAGAGATACAGGGCTTTTCCCCTGTATGATACTAAGGAGAAGAAAGTTCGGAGACCATCCTCCGGAAGAGCAGAGGTTTCAAAAGCGCTAGCCGGTGGGAGACCTCCCACAGGTGTACCTGGGGGCCCGAAGAAGACCATGCCGAAGAAGGAGAAAGGAAGTTACTTTCTCCCGAAACGTAGGGAGCCTGAATGGACATTATCAATGATGGTTTACACAGATTCTGAAAGGAGAGTAAGAACACCGTTGCACCTGCTGAGTGACTGTAAGCCAACTTTGCTGCACAAAGGTAGGTGCTTGGGGATACTCAACAAAACCATAGAAAAATTTTTTTCACTGGAACCATCAAAAGTGCTGAGCTTCTTGGACGCAGTGCTACAGGCACCCTCAAATAATAATAAAAAAAACAGTGTACATAAGTAAGTTGAATTGTTAAATGCTATCTAACAAAGATTGCTACATAGCTCAAGTACCTTAGACCATATCATATAACTTATTGAGTGTAATATAATAAAAAGATGTTTGTGCATATTTATGTTTTATTTTTTAATGATTTTATTTTATATTGAATAACTTTCATCAAACTGTTGTATTTTGTTTTTAGTTAAATTAAAAGTTTGCAGTAGTAACAAAGCAAAAAAACACTATAGAATATTAATTGTTTTTTTTTGTAAAACATAGAAAATTTATCGTGAAACTAATTCACTTTAGATCTTTTTCCCCAACCTGTAGTAAAATGTTTTATATTCCCAAGAGTCATTGAGTAGGTCTAATCAATTACATAAAATTGCAAGAATACTTTTGCTTAATTAAATTATCGTCGTAGAAAACTTTTTTTTTTTATTTAATAGCTTAATTTTGAAAATGGAAATGAAGCATTATGTTTTACATCTTCCTCTAAGGGTAATGGGATGGGACTATTTCCTAGTGGCCACCTCCATTTTACTTCACTGTCTTTCTCAATTTCTTTTCTTTTTTTTTTTTTTTTTTTTTTGTCAAGTAACTCAACAAAGAAATAAGCTTCATTTATTGAATTCTGTCTTTCCTTCTTTATTACATTTTTATTTTAAAGACTTAGAGGAATTATTTCATAACTACTCAGTGTGTAACTTGAACAACTTAAATAAAACATCCTTAATTGTTAAAATTATTTTTGTTTTCTTGTGTTTAAATACTTTTAACAAGATAAATATATTTAATCTCAGATAAATTATTTAAGAGCTCTTCAAATGTGCTTCTTATTTATTATGAAATAATATAATTGATTTCAAATTTCTCATAGAAGTATAAAAGTACTCTTTAAAATTATTTTACAGAATATAATTTAAAAATATAAATTAGATCACAGTGTGCATTGTTATTAATTTATAAGTTACTAAAAGTAAACTTAGATATTCAAATATAACAATGGAATTCTAAGCAAACACGTGCTGGATTATTTGTACAAAGCTAGTAATTCGCTTAAGAATATTAGAATATTTTCTCTTAAAAATGAATATTTATAGTCCTTGATATTCATTTAAGGACATCTTAACGATAACTTTACTGTTAAGAACGGAAGAAATGTTAACATTTTTTTTTTTGAGATTTGAAACATTTTCACCAATTAATAAATTATACGTTTTAACTTTTATTTTTGATACATTTGGTTCAATGGAAATATAGATTTATTTTTGATATATATGTTTATACACTCTACTACTGGTTCGTTTGTAGTTCCAACTTCGTTACTTGTTGGATTTATTTCTTTGATTTTATTAAATTCTCTGATCGTCAAAATAAATAATTAATTATTTTTTTTTTATATCCTGTGTGTGTGTGTTGGTATTTTTGTGTGTGTCTACACACATTTCACAGAGAACTATGTGAAACCACAATATGAAATGGGAAAAAAGACTAAGATCTTTGAACCACAACAAGCGGTCAAAGTCAAAAACCAAACTGAGTTTTTAACCTGTTGTGGTTGAAAGATCTTAGTATTTTTTTCCACTTCATATTGTGGTTTGATTATTGATTGTTATTTCACGTGTTTATCTGAAATCTTGTTTTATATATATATATATATATAAAAATTTAAATTACACAAAGCACGACACAGAAAAGAGAATACAAAGAAAACTTACAGAATTCAATATTTCGAACTGTTGTTCGTCATCAGGAGAGTAGACTAGTAGAGAGGACGAAGTGAGAGAGATCTCCCCACGTCGAAGAACGGAGCGCGAATGAAGAAATAAAGAGTCAACCGAAGAGAGCAGCACTAGCGTAAAAAAGGAGCTAGGCACTAAACGTCGGAGAACGGAGAAAGCAAAAACAATAGATAAAATTATAAAATTAAAAATTATAAAAAAGGAAATAATAATAATAAAAAAAAAAAATAAATAAATAAATAAATAAAATGAAAAAAAATATATATATAATAAAAAAGGGGGAAAAAAATATATATATATAATAATAAAATAAAAAAAAAAATAAAAAAAATAAAAAAAAAAAATATATATATATGAATATGAATATATAAGTTAAAAATAAAAGGAAAAACAAATAAAAGTTAACGCTTCTGATTTAAACCGGGATCTGATCGGGCCCCCAATAACCATATGTGGGCCTCCTCAGACGCTCTTAATGTCAAACTACGGTCATCAGTGGTTACTAGCTTAATGATTTGAACAGAAAAGCAGTCATTAAAAGAAAGGTTATGGCTGTTGGCATGGATAGCTATATATATATATATATATATATATATATATATATATATATATATATATATATATATATACACTTTAACGCAGAGAAAAGAACACAGAAAGACACTTCAGAACTCACTTCGATATTTCGACATCCGTCGTCATCGGGAAGAAGTGCGAAGTACTCGCGTTGAGAAGCAATATATATATATATATATATAATTAACGTTACAGCTGGAGAACACAAGAAACTAACACTCACGAATCTCGATCATTTCGGCGTCTTGCCGTCTTCAGGAGAGAAGAAGAAAATAAAAAGGAGAAGATATGAAGGAACGTAAAGAAAGAGAGAAGGAGACGTAAATGCGTCCACTGACCGATACAAACAACGATATGTGCTGTGCTACCTATCTTCAATTTTGAACTGTTATTGTGTCCAGTTTGGATCGTCTTTCCGTTTATCAAGTATATATATACTTGATAAACGGAAAGACGATCCAAACTGGACACAATAACAGTTAAAAATTGAAGATAGGTAGCACAGAAAGTAAAAGAAACACACTTACAGACTCAAAGTTTCGGGTAATCCGTCTTCAGGAAAAAAGAGGAAGAGAGACCAACACGTTGTAGACGCAACGGCAAGTAACCCTTTCTCTTTTCTCCTGAAGACGGATTACCCGAAAATTTGAGTCTGTAAGTGTGTTTCTTTTACTTTCTGTGCTACCTATCTTCAATTTTGAACTGTTATATATATATATAAATTTTGATAAAATTATCGACTAAAATAGAAACGAAGTAAAAATTTTTATCAGGACTAAAATTTTAATTTAATTTATTTATTTCATTATATTTTTAATTTCATTTACCAATATAAAATTGTATACTTCTGCCTATGAAAAAGGTTTTAAGTAAAAAACAAAACGTTGGCAATAAGAGTTCAATTTGAACCTGAAACTGACCGAGTCCTCATAAAAAATTTTATATATATAAATCGATTTATATCGTTTTATATAACATCGTTTATATATATAAACGATCCAAAACGAACAAGTAAAGTTCAATATAGATAAAGAAGCATTAAAAAAATGTCTTTGTGTTTCTTCATATATATTAAACTTTATATATATATATATTTAATAAAGTCTTTGTGTAAGAAATAATTTTTAAATAGTTTATACATAAATTTGAAGGAAAACGACTATTACAATATGTATTTTGCATAAGAACAAAAGTAACAACAAATATATTTTCTGGTGTACGCATAACTTTAATCTTTCACTATTTGTGTTATTTTATTTGCTGTTGTAATCTATATTTGAAAGTTTTCTATACATCTAACTTATAATTTAAAAATATACAAGAAAAGAACACTTAAAAACAACACACAACTCACTTTATATTTAGACTCGATGTCATCAGGAGAAGGAGAAGAAGAAGATAAGTCATGGCAAACAGCAACTCATAACCACTATTTCCCTGCCGAGTAGAAATCTTCTTCTTTTTCTCATTCTCCTGTTGATGGATAGGTCAAAATGTCTTACCGGACTGTTTCATATTTTGAATTATAATTCTTAAATTATAAAAAAAACCTTGTCAACATTTATTTAAAATAATTTATTAGTTTGTAAAAAAAGGTCGAACATTTTTAAAAATTTACTAAGGAATCGTAAATCTTGAAGTACTTCAATGTTTAAATGATTGTAAAAGAAATATTATCATAAAATCTTGGGATGAAGTTCTATGGTTGAGAAGTTTAGTCTCAAATGATTATTTCCTTAGAGTAGATTCAAGCAATGCCTTTCAGAAGGAATCGTTTATTAGCAGGCTCGGCTAATTAGCACTTGGTAATTATAGCTGTTTCTCCTTTAAGAAATGCGAGCATAATAGATCAACCCAAACCTGATAATCTTAATGAATTAAACCCATTTACTAATCCTTCCTTATCACGTAAGAATCCAATTCTGTGAAAAACTTTCAAGATTATTCAAGAAAGTGATATACTAACGCTAATGATCAAATATCTTATGCTGAGAGCATGTAACAATTAATCTCTTACTGAAAACCACTTCGATTAGAGCATGGCGTTGAGGAATGGCACCGCTTGGTTACCAAGGACTACAGATAGTAATTTGCAATTGTGGTAAACAGAATCTACCTCAAGATCATTACTGGTACAGCTCATACTAGTAATTTTACAAAGTGCCTCAAACAACTTTGGCAGAAATCATTTACGCGAAATATATAGCACACAATTAATAAAAAAAACATCCATAGTATCCAGTAAATATAATTATCTCAATTAATAATCTTAATATATATCAAATTTGTAATAAAACAAAAAGGTAGTTACATTAAAATAATGATAAACTAATTCTTGCTAAACAATATAAAATGACATAAAGAGATACAAACAACCAAAAATTAATTAACTTAAAATATCATAAATTATTATATATAATTCTGAGTTAAAATGTATAAACAAACAAAAGTCTCCACACAAATGAAATTTTATTCAATAGTAACAACGTGTTTCGAACACTTTGTGTTCATCATCAGGAAGACACCAAGGATGTGGTGCTGAAGGGTTGGTCCAGTGAAAACAAGGGTTGTTTTCTATTCATGACGATTGTGATAAAAAATACAAATATTTAAACAATGCTGTGTTTCTTCTTTTAGAATATTTAAAATTAATAAAAGATGTAAATTTAATGAATTATACTTGTTTCCAAGTTCATTATTCAGTAGTTCAGAAATTCAACTATGACTATATTTGCAAGAACTCCTGACTTGGTTCCTTTTAATTAAATTTTGATAATCCATAGAATTGGCTGTATTTAACCCAATCAAATTTAAAATATCTATCTTCATACTAACATTAAAAATGGGTACACATTTTTTCTTTAACATAGCAATGCCACACTATTTATCTCTCAATGCTAAAGCTAAATTAAATGGTGATTAAGCATCTTGCAAAATCATTATTACTTTTTCTGGGAGTATTTCATAAATTAAAACTACCTTAAACTGCAATTAATATTTTATTTTAAAAACTTGTTGCATACAATATTACTCAAATATTTTTCAACATATTTGGAAAGTTAATAAGTGGGATTATCTACGAGCGACATGACAGGACGGAGTGGACCATTTGTTCTTATGTAATTTGACTAACCTGTATATTTTTAGAGCATTCCATTCTTTAATTTAATTAATTATACTAAACGAACAATTATCCAATTTTCCTTTTTAAGTTCATCAACGTTATCAATGGAGATGGATATCTTCTTGAAATGGGATGATTTTCAATATCCCAATAATTTTTTCATTTTAGTTTTGTAATCTTCACCTACCTCTCTTTTTATATGTGAAAGACTGTATATCTGATTTGTCACTTTTAAAGATAATAATGTCCTTATGTTATTTTAAAAAACTTTTCAGTTTTATTAAAAAAAATTTTTTTTCAGTCAATTAGATATATTATTTCACCTACGAACTGTATTTGTTACAATATTCATACATTAACTTCAAATTGTTACAATTTTTAATAAACACAAAACTTTCACTAAATGTCTTATATAGTCAAATGTGAGACTGTGTTCTTTTTTTTTTTTGAGGTAAACTTTTCGCCTAGAGAAAGTAAATGCAGTTTTTCTTTGGAAACAATTGCATTACTGAAATTGGTTATTGCTAGTTCTCCAAAATAGTTGAAAGAAACCTTTACCTTCTGTTTGTTGTAGGCTACCCAAGTTTTTTTTATAAATTATATTTAGCTATTATAAAACTAGTTTCTGATTGTCATTGCGTCTACGTAGATTCTATTATTATTCTTGTACTTTTTTCTTGCATTTTCAGTATACTCATTCATAAGACTGTTTAAATCTATTTACATGTTTTCCATTTTTTTTATGATAAGGACTGTTATATACTATCAAATCTTCTGCAAAATTAATTAAACTACTAATATGCTTTGTAAATACACTATCAATACGGCATTTTAAGAAGAAATTCGCTTACTTTTCTAACCAGTTACTTGACACACACATGCACTCACACACCCACCCACACACACACACCCACACCCACACACACACACACACACACACACACACACCTGCAGTCCTGGTGATAGCTGGTATCATTCCAGTTGACCTACTAGCGAGAGAAAGGGAGGCCATTTACCGAAGAAAGAAAGAAGTTTACAGAGAATCTGCTCGCTCAGAAGAGAGAAGGCGTACCCCAGACAAATGGCAAGAGATGTGGGAACACGAAACTAGAGGCCGCTGGACGTTCAAGATTATTGGAGATGTCTGACTGTGGGCCGAGAGAGGTCATGGAGAGGTTGGGTACTACCTTACGCAATTTCTCAGCGGACATGGGTTCATCCGCGCCTACCTACACTAGATAGGGAAGCACGAGACTCCCGAGTACCTGTATTGCTCAGCAAAAGGCGATGTGGAGCACACATTCTTTGCATGGAAGAAATGGAATAGCCAGAGAAGTGATTTGGTAAATATAATAGGTATATTCTTACCAGAAACCATCATGACCAAAATGATAGAGAGGCTAATGTATTGAAAATGGTTGACGGCCTAGTCAAAAGTATCCTCTCTTAGAAGGGAATGACTAACTCCAAATCAAAGGATGCCTTTCGTAAGGTAATGAATGGCCTAGCCTGAGGTAATGTGTGAAACAGTTCCAGGCTAGTGTCCAAGAAGAAAAGGGGGTGTTTTAGTTGGTAGTCTGGTTTATCTGGGAGCCCAACACAATGTGCGTAAATGCATTTCACTTCCTTACCCAAAAAAAAAAAATTATTATTATATTATCAATTATGTACAAAGGGGAAAAAGCCTGGTGGGGAGCACCCAGTGCTCTCAGTACGGCTACCCCAGTCTTGTTCACCGTGGACAATGTCCTCAATAAAGAAATTTTCATTCATTCTTTCATTCAGTTCATAGATAGTCCCCACTTATTAATTTTGCAAATATGTGGAAAAATATTTGAGTTACATTGTACTCAACACGGTGTTAAAATAAAATATTAATTGCAATTTATATAAGTTTTAATTAATAAAATATTCCCAGGAAAGTAATAATGATTTTACAAGATCTTAATCACCATTTTATTTAGCTTTAGCATTGATAGATAAATAATGTTGTCATTGCTATTTTAAAGGGAAAATTTTTTCCCAATTTTTAATCTTAGTTTGAAGGTAGTTATTTAAATATAGTGAGTTAAATATAATCAATTTAGAAAAGAGTTAGATCTTCCAATGTCTTCTCAATGTGAGTTCTTGCCTTACTCTCAAGAAGACCAGTTTATTTGACTAAAAAATATTTTCCCATTTAACAAAACATTATTAACATTAATATAACAAACATATATTATGCATTAATTAACATCATTAAGGGTATGTTGCACATATTTTCATACTTGTTACATGTATATTATGCAGCTGATTTTAAAATCTAAACATTGGAACTGGAATTGGTTTGGTATAATAAAAGTAAATTACATATTTAGGGTCTGTTTTTGTAATAAATGACTAAGAAACATTTTTTCTTGTTCTTTTTTGATTGAATCAAAATTGGATTTTCCAGTAAAACCAATATAAATAAAATTGTCTATTAGGCTTTGAATATATTAAATATTCAACTTAACGTTTCATTTATTTTTGATTATATGTTTATTAAGTTTACGGTAATTTGACAATATTATTATTTTGTTCCCTTTGTATTATTTCTGAATATAGAGGAAAATAAAATGGAATAAACAGATGAGTTTATAATAACTTAACATTTTGGGTTTCTTGCTTAATTAAAAAATTTTTTAATAATAATAATAATAATCAAATATTTATTCCAGTCCAAAGGTTTTAAAATTTTATTCTAGCATATTCTTTATGCAACATACAGCATTTTTTTAATGTATATTCAGTACCAAAGAATATATATTTCTAAAATTTTAAAAGTAGTATATAGCATCTTTTTATTTTCTTTTTTTTATTTTTCTTTTATCAGGAGATAGTTTTGTCTCCGATTTTAATATACCATGTCAGACTCTCTGAATGGTATTATTTTCATACGGTCTGAAAATGTTGGCATTTTTATGCAATCCTAATCTGTTATTAAGATTTATTTTTTGCTATAACTATAATCGGTTTGTTACTAATTACAAAATTTCACTATCTTGATTTAATAGTTCAGAAGAAAAAATGTGATCTTATGGCACAAAATAAATATTTATGAACCAAGGGAATAATGAGGTCAACTGAGTTGAGGTCTACTGAGGCAGCACCGAAGGAGTTAAGGCTAATAAATCCCGAGGAGTACCCGAGGGTTTTAGAAATTTTAATTCCCGAGGCGTAGCCAAAGGATTAATGATGATTAACTCCCAAGGCTAAACCGAGGGATATAACTATATAAGGGAAGAAACGCTTGTTATTCTCGAGACACATACAATATTTTATTTCCTGAAAAGGATCTATAATAATAATAACAATAATTTGTTTAGTGTTAATTAATATAAAAACATTAATAATTACTCTTAATAATCCAAAATAAAGGTTTAAGAAAGCTAAATAAAATTAAATAAGCAAAACAGAGTAGAATAATTAGCAATACAGCTGGGATTTAAAAATCAGGTTTGCTACCCTAACTCTTTCCGATTTCACTTCACTTCATATCTAAAAATCAATGTCAACAAAATAATTAAGTTAGACATTCTGGATTATATCCCTGTTTTTTCATTATGGCCCCGTTTTTAAGTAAGGGGATTAAATATCTTACACTATTACCTGAAAACTAGACGTGAAAAGATGCTTTTCAGCCTTTCTGAAAAAACACTTAACAAGAACTGAATAGTTTATTTACATTAAAAGAATAATATTTGGCGAATATCTATTTGTTTTATTAAACAATGTGACCAGAAGTGTTCACCAACTTTTACAGATATACACATACACTAACAATTGTGCAGCGGCATGTTTGCTGCCGTTACGTTTCCGTTGTGCGTAGTCTCCCATTCTTTTTTCTTATCAATACGGATTATCCAAAAATTTGAGTTAGTAATTGTGTCTCTTTCTCTGTGTGTTACTATACTTGGTTTTAGAACATGTTTGTGTCCTGTTTAGATAAACTTTTCAATTTTAAAGTATATAAATATACACATATATAATTATTATATATATATAAATATTGATAAAAGTATTGATCGTGAAGTACAAAAAAATAAAATATTTATTAGGACTCGGTCATTTCTTCAGGTTCAGATTAAACTCTCATCGTCGACGTTTTGGTTTTAATTTAAAACCTTTTCCTTAGGCAATTTTATTGAATACCTTTTTCTGCCCGTGAAAACGGTTTTAAATAAAAACTGAACATTTGCAATGAGTGTTTATTTTAAACCCGAAGAACTGAACGGGTGCTGATAAAAATTTATCTTGTTTATATATATATATATATATATATATATATATATATATATCATGATTTGTTTTCTTGACCTAATATTTATATGATGTAATTTCTTTTGAGGGTTGAGGTCTAATGATTTGAAACTAGTCTTTTGTCGACATTTCGATATATATTTATTTCATCTTCAGGGCTAAAACATGATTGTTTTACAATTAGCACTACTATTACTACTATTTTGGTTATTTATTACATTTTAATATGTATAGTAACAGAGAAAAATTTATTGATAAATCAGTTATTCAACTATGGATTTTTTTACATTGACAAAAGGATATTGACATACTTATGAAATAATTGTAAAAGCAATAGAATAATTATAACAATATCCATATGTCAATGTAAAAAAAAGTCCATAGTCAAAATAACTGATTTATCAATAAATTTTTCTCTGTTATTATACATATTAAAATGTAATAAATAACCAAAATAGTAGTAATAGTAGTGCTAATTGTAAAACAATCATGTTGTATCCCTAAAGATGACATAAATATATGTCGAAATGTCGGCAAAAGAACGAGTTTCAAATCATTAGACATCAACCCTCAAAAGATATTCCGTCTTATATATATATATATATGACGTTCAATATAAACAAATAAGTAGAGATAAATAAAAAACTCACACTTACAGGCTCTAATTTTTGTTTGAGCCACTATCTGGAGAGAAGAGAGACGGAAACCAAGCGCACTGATGCAGAGATTTTTGGAGACCCTGCCTCTTTTTTCTCCTGAACCGTTCACCAAAAGTTTATCCGCTTAGGATGGTTATATAATTGTGTATAAAGTATATATATATAATAGTTTCTAAGAATAATTTTTTACATATCTGAACTTTCTATTTTTAATGTATACATATTTTATGAGTTGTTTCAAATATCAAGTACAAATAGTTGCTTATTTCTTATAACTGACTATTTTAAATACATATTTTTTTATGTATAATAATATTATGCTTAGGTTAAAAAATGTTATTTTATTTTTAAAAATAATATTTTATTCCTTTTGTCAAAAAATAGTTATTATTTAAAATAACGATTACTATTATTATTTTAAATATCTTAACATATTTTCAATTGCTGCTCTATATGACCTTTAAAATTCTTAATTTTGAATGTACACAGACAAACGAAGGTGTTCACATTTCTTTATTAAGTCATAGGTAAGGTATTACCAATTTAGTTATAAGTAATTTATGCATAAATTAGAACCACTATATTTAGAATATTTGGTATAGTAGCTTTTAAATTTTATAGAAATGTGTTAATAAAGTAAGCAACGTTTTGAAATTCAATATGGATTATTATTGGGAAAGAAATGCAGAAGATAAGGCTAAAGGTGCAAGGTAAACAATTGCAGGCGCAGAGCTGTTTGCCGTCGAGGGAGGTAAACAAGAGTGCCTGTCTATCAGAGACTTGTTACCTAAGTCCGTGTCAACAAGAACTATTCATTCCTCTTGGCCTGCATCGCTCTTTTGAATGATATCCCTCTACCCGATTTATCTTACGCAGCCTTCCCTCTCAAAATACACCAAAAAAAAAACCTCAGGCCACTTTAGTTGAAAATCCGTAACATATATCAGTGCATGTGAATGTTAGTTGAGCCTCAGGTTAAATATTCGATTATATACCTAAAATACTTATACTTGGGATTGTCAGAGACGGCACAGAGACTGCTTGGGGGAGCAATTGAAATAGAAAATAAAGGAAATGAAAAATAAATGCTAATATAAAGCTGAAATTTTATACCAAGTATAATTTAATACCTGAGAGCTGGTCCGTGGGTTTACATTATGATAATGTAATCATTTTGTCCACAACAGGTTAGAATATGCAAATTGTCAGAAAAGATTTCACTTATTGCAATGGATAAAATGTTGAAAAAATAGACGATCAGTAAAGTATTTCAGATTTTGATTTTTTTCGTTTATCATGCAAATTAAGTCAAAATATTGGCTTCATTTTTATGTCAATTTGAATGCAACATAATATTTTAAGCGACCAACCTTTTTTATTCGCTTGTCAAAATTTTCGTTCATAGTAGTAAGGAATCCTAACAGAAGAGGATCAATATTACCATTACTAACACAATAGTGAGAGAAATTTAAATTTCTAAATTTTTAAAAATTTTAATTTTTACTACTGAGAAAAAGGGGTATTACTGCGGATTTTCATTTAACAACCGGCCAGGAGTACCATGAGTACCTTCCCGACCATCTGGGCAAAATTGATGGTTTAGAGTCTCCAGACAGCCCTTGTAATGCTACACTGAGATGAACGCAGCATACCTTACAGAATTTTCAACCTAGTCTATATATATATATATATATATATATATATATATATACAAAACTGTCACAATGACATGTGATATAAATTATCAAGTAACTCACCAAAAAATATTGGAAAATCTTAGAGCAGTTTTTTCCTATCTTTTGTGGTGTGTTTCTTGTATATATATATATATATATATATGGATTAATTTGCTACAGTGAAAATATTGGGAAAAATGCTCTAAGACCTTTCGTTAATACATCATCAGAGAGCAAGTGGACTAAAAAAATGATAAATTCCTGTCAAGCTGGTTGATTGAAGTCTCTAAAATTACTGGCAACCCTGACTGTGTTTAATGTTCTTATAATGAATGAGTCTTAATCTGTTTAATTATTCCATTAATTACTACTTTATCTAATTTGTAAAGCCCTGGGCTATTGTTCATTAATTTTTTATAAAAGCTCTTTATTAGTGCACTTTCGATAATATTTCTCCTTCTTTCCAAAGGCACAAATACTTTTGCTTCATCCCAATTAATTGCATGATTGCAATTTTCTCAGTCTCTTGAAACACTTTTTGCATTACAGGTTTCTTGGTTTAATAAATAAGTTCATCAAAGTTCTCCTTTAATGAGCTATTCAAAATGTTTTGGTGGCTTTATTAAACCATCTTTAAGAATTGATTGGTGAAATAATGCAGTAAAACAGGTTTTATAAATAATGGCTAAAGTAATGGTGAGTTTGAATCTGTTCTGTAAAAAATTCTGTAAAACTACATTACAAAACAAGATTGATGGGAAAGTAGAAAGAAAAAATCAAAATATTTAAAAATTATTCTGTGATAACCAGTTTTTAGAAAACTATAAAATAGATGAAAGAGTAGTAAAACTATTTTACAGTATAGCATGAAATATAAAGAACAAGAAGACAAGCTCCAACTAATCAATTGCTACAGGAGCAAGAACAGCAGGACGTAAAACAACATTAAATCATAATGGTTAATCATTATGAAATTCTGAGTTCAAAAATTCCTCATATATAGGACCTATAGTCATCACTCTTTCTAGAAGGCTTACGATGCATCTGACATCAGTAGCCCAAAAGAGCATATGCACAACATTCACAAGATAAAAATTAGCACAGAAACCCTGGTTTTACATCCTAGAAACATCTGCAAATATCAATGAGCAGTTTAAAATATTTTCAGTTTAAAGACTATCCTTGTATCTGATAAGATTTGGTCGTCCTCCAGAAGAAAAGTACCGCTTAACCAGGGACCAGGCCTCTCCAAAGTGAGTACCAGTTTTCAAGTCTACCTAACAAGTGATAGACCTTACACAATGGTAAAGGTCGAGAGTATAGCCCTCCCTCTTGTTGCTCTGCAGGCAACCTTCCGAGAAGATACTGCTTCTCACACAGCGTCTCTCTAGAGAGTTTACTCCACCTTGGTGAGGAACCACATCCAGCAAGTCCAAACCAACGTATGGGCTAGTCCCACCTCTGTGATACCGACTTCATTTCAACAGCTCTCGGGTAGAACTCCGGACTTAGGTACCACTAAGACTGTCTTAGCTACAGGAGAGGTCAGTGGTCAACTGCCTTCAGTCTGTTAGCCAGTCTTCGTAATCAATGTAACCTGTTGTCCACTCTCGCGGCAAGGACACCGACGGATAGTCACATGTGAATCAGGGGGTCTGCCTCCCTACAGAAGGAGAACTCTCCCAGGGAAGGGGCCCCTTGGCACTTGTGAGAGCGTATTTTAAGCAAAGGGATAACTATAGCAGACAACTACTCTTGTCTGGTAACCTTTATACAATCAAAAAGAAGACAAGGGAGTACTTAAAATATGATGCAGCAAATAGGCTTCAGATACTCTAGTAAAGGAGCTCATAGGACTTTTCCTAAAGAAAAGAAGACTTAATGACCCCTGACCCCAACAACATGCTAACACAAAACAATTTAAATTAACATTGTAAATTGTAAACTTTCCATTGAGAACTAAATCCAAGTAAATGTTTATAAATTTATCAATTCCTGAAGATGGTGGAAAAAACATGTTGAATAACTCGTTAAAACGAGATTTTTGGTAAACTGATTATTAAACCCAAAAATTAAACTCCTATGCAGGAATAAATTAAAAAGTGAGTCAGGAGAGTGGAAAAATTCTCCATGCAGCCCAACAAGGTAAAAGCCGATATATGTTTATTAAACATTTGTATACAAGAAGGACTAATCCCCACTTTTACAAACTTATATATATTTGTGAAAGAGTATACCATTTCTCAGTTCTATTACTTTTCTTCTTGATTTTTCTAGTTTTTGAACTCTTATCCTGATGTCTTCAGAAAATTTGTGAATGAGTTTCGCATTCACCATATACTTGGGTATACTTATATTTGATCTGTGTATATAAATATTTATTTCATATATTGCCTTATGTATTGTCCGTTTGGATATTATTTCATTTGAATTTATATATATATAACTTTAAATTACACAAAGCAGGACACAGTAAGAAGAATAAAAAGCACACTTACAAAATTCTCAATATTTCGAACTGTTGTCATCAGAAGTAGACAAAAAGAAAGGACAATATATATATATATAGTTCAATATAAACAAAGAAACATAGAGAAATCAGAAGAACACACTTACAGTCTCTAATTTTCGGTTTGAACCGTCTTCAGGAGAGATAAGAGAGGGAAACCAAGCGCACTGGATCAGAGACGGTTGGAGACCAACAGTGTTGCCGCATGCGCGCCCGTTCACAGAAAATAAGGTAGACAGGAATCAATTTATAATTAATTTATACTTTATAAAATAAAATAATGGAATATGAAAACAATAAATATATAAAAAAGAAAAAATTGAAAAAATAAGGGAAATTGATACAGAGAAATTGATACATAAACAAAAGTGCTGACTAAGCTATGATAAAATAAAATAAAACTAAGAATACAAATAATAATAACAAATGAAATAATTTAATAAAAAATGTGAAAAGGCAAGGAACTTTTAGACATTATCGCTTTAGATTGAGGCCAGGTGCACTACGCGCACTTAATAGCCAAATATGGGCTTCTTCGGAGGCTCGTAGTGTGAGATCTTTGCTGTTAGGGGGTATTTGTCGCAGAATCTGTAACCTGTAGCACTCATTAAAAGGGAGACCGTGGCTATTGGCATGTATGGCAATGGGAAGATGGGAGCGACTATTGACTGAAGCTCTGTGATTGTTCATACGGAGACTAAGCTTGGTGGATGCTTGGCCTACGTAGAACGAATCACACTTGGTACACTCCAAACGGTACACACAGTTTTTGGAGGTACACGAGCAGTCAGTTGCAACAGGATAGAGGGTGTTATGGGGGGGAGCTGTGAAGTGTGGTTGGGGATTTATAATGGGACACGTGAGGCAACCTCGACGTCCGCACAGTTGCGCTCCAGAGGGCAAACTGTTTGCCCTCGTGGAGGTTAGCTTCCTGTGCGAAAGAAAATTGCCAAGGTTGGGAGGACGTCTGTAGGATAGGCGTGGCGGATTAGGAAAGGTTTTGGAGGTGGCTGGGGAAGAGGATATGATCGGGAAAAGTTCTTTAATGATGGTACCCAGTCTGTGGATACCTGGGAAGTAGGTTGTTATAAGGTAGGGAGACCCAGAGGGAGAGGAAGAGGAGGTTGATGTAGGATTGTGTGGGGTCGTGGCAGGAACCAGTCTTCTGGTTAGGAAGGGGAGAGGGTAACCTCGCTCTACAAATTTACTTTTTAGGCTATTGATATGTAGGTGTTTATCTTGTAGTCTGTTACAAATCCGGTGAATTCGTATGGAGAGGGATCTCGGAATGGATTTCTTAATGTGGGGAGGGTGGCAGCTATTGAAGTGTAGATATAAATGGGGATTAGAGGGTTTAGAATGGACGGAAGTAATGAGAGAACTATTGTTGAGGGTGATATCGACATCAAGAAAGGTAGTGGATCTGTTGGAAATGTTATGGGTAAAGGAGATGGAAGAGCAAAAAGATTTGAAGTTGTCGATGAAGACTTCTAACTCGGAAATGCCATGGGTCCAGATAAAGAAGATGTCATCGATGAAGCGGGTATACAGTGAGGGAAGAAGGTGGCAGGTTTGGAAAAAACTATTTTCAAGGTGAGCCATGAACAGATTGGCAAAGGAGGGAGCCATTCTAGTTCCCATGGCCGTTCCTTTGATTTGCAGGTAAAAGTCTTCATCGAACTTGAAAGCATTGTGTTTGAGGACGAAGGAGGCTAAGGTGATAATGAAGTCAGTGGATGGCGAATGAGGGAGTGGTCTGGAAGAGAGGAAGTAGCGCAAAGCGGTTAAGCCCTCACTGTGATCTATGACAGTGTACAACGAGGTTACATCCATAGTTACAAGGAGGATTGGATAAGGGGGAGATTCAGGCAGGGATACACTTTTGATTTTATCTAGGAAGTGAAAGGAATCTTTACAGAAAGAATGTTGACTGCTCACTAGTGGTTGCAGAATAAAATCTACGAACGCTGAAATTCGCTCAGTGAGACAGCCGTAGCTGGAAACTATGGGTCTCCCGGGAGGTGGATTATTGGGCATTTGAAAGGGTTTGTGGATTTTTGGCAGGATGTAAAAAGTGGGACAGCGGGGTGTAATAGGTGTGAGAAGTTGAATGTCTTCATCTGTAAGTCCCTCATGGTTGGCGTGGGTGTGTAGGAGTTGAACCAACTCTAGATGGAAGTTGGGTGTAGGATCTGAAGGAAGAGGCTGGTAAAACAAGGGATCCTGCAGCTGCGCCCGGGCAAGTCGCTGATAAACATCGCGGTCCATTAGCACAACTGTAAACCCTTGTCCGCAGGCATAATGAGGAGGTTTCGGTTTCTTATGAGGTTTTTTAGTGACTTTCGTTCAGTGTGGGAAAGGTTATCAGGGGGATTGAGGGATTTTAAGAATGAAGGATTAGAAACTCTGTTGAGGAGTTGTGAAATAAATAGTTCCAGTGGATGGGAGGCTAAAAGAGGTGAAGGCTCATGATTGGAGGGAGGTTTAAATTTTTAAGAGAGCTATGCACAGTGGAGTGGACAGATGATTGAGGGTCAGTCCGGGATTTCCAGTAATTTGCCAACGGAGGGACCTACAGAACATCTGTACGTCCTCTAGAAGTTTTAAAGGTTGGACTTTCGGAGTGGGACAGAACGAAAGTCCTTTTGAAAGGAGGTTTTTTTCATCAGAGGTGAGGGGTGGGTTGACAAATTACAAATAGTTTTGTCTTGAGTGGGAGTAGGATCAGAGTTTTTTCTAGGAAATTCAGGGTTAAGGGTGGGTTGTGGAGGGGTTAAAAGTGAGGTCAGAGGGTTTTGAGCTAATACAAATTCGGGTAGTATGGTTGAGGTATGGTATGGGGGTGTTATAGTGAGGGAGGTTAGGAAGTTGGAAAGGCAGGCTGAGACCCGGCTCAGATAGCTGCGACATAATGAAGAAAATTTTTTTAGTGATGATTTCCTAAGTGAGTCTAAAACTTTTTGGCCCGAAAGAAGATGTTGGTGGGACAAAGTCTGGAAACGGGGAGAAATTTTCAGAAGGATCTTAAGAGTGGAGAGTAATTTTTGAGAATAGGTGGTTCTTAAATTGATATAGTTGGCAAGAGTTATGGAGGACATATGAAGGGATGCTTGAAAACCGAATATTGCAATATTGTTACGGAAAGCAGGGGGTAGGCAGAAATAGGTAGCTTTAAGGTGAGGCCATTGGGCGGAATATTAAGGGCAGACAATTGGATAAGAATTCTATATGCGCAGTGCCCTGGCTATTTTGACTGCGAGATAATGAATTTGGTTTAGCCAGAAGGTTGTGGGATTTTCCATGGTAAAATAACACACAAAAAACTAAAACTATTTGGAATTAAAAAAAAAACCTGGGATATTTACTAATTAAATGACTTATAAAACAGTTATTGGGAGCTATTACAAGTCAAAATAAAATTGAGAGAAAAGAAAATTAAAAAGAATAATCCAAGTTAACACTAATAAATGTTTGAATAAAATCAAGATAAAACAGAAGTAACAAGGGAATAGTTACCTTTAATCTGCTGTAATGTAATACGCTAATGAGGGAGAAATCTGAACTTAACTGTTGATATTGAAATTGGAACCAAAGAGATCTAATTTGTGGAAAGGAATTATGATAAAGGTCGAGGGATTTACAAACATTTTAAAAGCTAGAAAATAAAGAATAAAACAAAAATATTCAAAAGATAACTGATTTCAAAATAAACTTACACAAAAAAAATAAGTTTAAATTTAAGATAAATAGATTTCATAAAAAAAAAATAAAGCAAAATAAAAAATCTGGAATTAAAACAAATAATATAAAACTTATTATTCCATGGTAAAATAAAACAATCCAAGAAATTAAATTTTTGTTGATTAAATGAATCAAGCAGGTTCAAAATACACAATAACAAAAACAAATGAATAGAATGATAAACAAAACAAAATAAAATCAAACAAAAATGCAAAGATGCTGAAAACTTGAGATAAAAAACCATAAATGGTTAGGATATTAGACAATAACTTGATCCTGTCTACCTTATACTGTTCTTGAAGATTAAAAAGAAAAACGAATAGCGTTTGAAGAAACCAAGAAAGCAGTTAAGAACACAAATATAACAGCACAAGAGGTTATAGAGTTTGATGCACTTCACGCACTAAAACACTTTTTTTCGTTGGAAATACTCCAAAACGGACAAATATAGTTCAATATAAACAAAGAAACATAGAGAAATCAGAAGAACACACTTACAGTCTCTAATTTTCGGTTTGAACCGTCTTCAGGAGAGATAAGAGAGGGAAACAAGCGCCTGGATCAAGACGGTTGGAGACCAACAGTGTTGCCGCATGCGCGCCCTTCACAGAAAATAAGGTAGACAGGAATCAATTTTATAATTAATTTATCTTTATAAAATAAAATAATGGAATATGAAAACAATAAATATATAAAAAAGAAAAAATTGAAAAAATAAGGGAAATTGATACAGAGAAATTGATACATAAACAAAAGTGCTGACTAAGCTATGATAAAATAAAATAAAACTAAGAATACAAATAATAATAACAAATGAAATAATTTAATAAAAAATGTGAAAAGGCAAGGAACTTTTAGACATTATCGCTTTAGATTGAGGCCAGGTGCACTACGCGCACTTAATAGCCAAATATGGGCTTCTTCGGAGGCTCGTAGTGTGAGATCTTTGCTGTTAGGGGGTATTACTGGAAATCCCGGACTGACCCTCAATCATCTGTCCACTCCACTGTGCATAGCTCTCTTAAAAAATTTAAACCTCCCTCCAATCATGAGCCTTCACCTCTTTTAGCCTCCCATCCACTGGAACTATTTATTTCACAACTCCTCAACAGAGTTTCTAATCCTTCATTCTTAAAATCCCTCAATCCCCCTGATAACCTTTCCCACACTGAACGAAAGTCACTAAAAAACCTCATAAGAAACCGAAACCTCCTCATTATGCCTGCGGACAAGGGTTCTACAGTTTGCTAATGGACCGCGATGTTTATCAGCGACTTGCCCGGGCGCAGCTGCAGGATCCCTTGTTTTACCAGCCTCTTCCTTCAGATCCTACACCCAACTTCCATCTAGAGTTGGTTCAACTCCTACACACCCACGCCAACCATGAGGGACTTACAGATGAAGACATTCAACTTCTCCACCTATTACACCCGCTGTCCCACTTTTTACATCCTGCCAAAAATCCACAAACCCTTTCAAATGCCCAATAATCCACCTCCCGGGAGACCCATAGTTTCCAGCTACGGCTGTCTCACTGAGCGAATTTCAGCGTTCGTAGATTTTATTCTGCAACCACTAGTGAGCAGTCAACATTCTTTCTGTAAAGATTCCTTTCACTTCCTAGATAAAATCAAAAGTGTATCCCTGCCTGAATCTCCCCCTTATCCAATCCTCCTTGTAACTATGGATGTAACCTCGTTGTACACTGTCATAGATCACAGTGAGGGCTTAACCGCTTTGCGCTACTTCCTCTCTTCCAGACCACTCCCTCATTCGCCATCCACTGACTTCATTATCACCTTAGCCTCCTTCGTCCTCAAACACAATGCTTTCAAGTTCGATGAAGACTTTTACCTGCAAATCAAAGGAACGGCCATGGGAACTAGAATGGCTCCCTCCTTTGCCAATCTGTTCATGGCTCACCTTGAAAATAGTTTTTTCCAAACCTGCCACCTTCTTCCCTCACTGTATACCCGCTTCATCGATGACATCTTCTTTATCTGGACCCATGGCATTTCCGAGTTAGAAGTCTTCATCGACAACTTCAAATCTTTTTGCTCTTCCATCTCCTTTACCCATAACATTTCCAACAGATCCACTACCTTTCTTGATGTCGATATCACCCTCAACAATAGTTCTCTCATTACTTCCGTCCATTCTAAACCCTCTAATCCCCATTTATATCTACACTTCAATAGCTGCCACCCTCCCCACATTAAGAAATCCATTCCGAGATCCCTCTCCATACGAATTCACCGGATTTGTAACAGACTACAAGATAAACACCTACATATCAATAGCCTAAAAAGTAAATTTGTAGAGCGAGGTTACCCTCTCCCCTTCCTAACCAGAAGACTGGTTCCTGCCACGACCCCACACAATCCTACATCAACCTCCTCTTCCTCTCCTCTGGGTCTCCCTACCTTATAACAACCTACTTCCCAGGTATCCACAGACTGGGTACCATCATTAAAGAACTTTTCCGATCATATCCTCTTCCCCAGCCACCTCCAAAACCTTTCCTAATCCGCCACGCCTATCCTACAGACGTCCTCCCAACCTTGGCAATTTTCTTTCGCACAGGAAGCTAACCTCCACGAGGGCAAACAGTTTGCCCTCTGGAGCGCAACTGTGCGGACGTCGAGGTTGCCTCACGTGTCCCATTATAAATCCCCAACCACACTTCACAGCTCCCCCCCATAACACCCTCTATCCTGTTGCAACTGACTGCTCGTGTACCTCCAAAAACTGTGTGTACCGTTTGGAGTGTACCAAGTGTGATTCGTTCTACGTAGGCCAAGCATCCACCAAGCTTAGTCTCCGTATGAACAATCACAGAGCTTCAGTCAATAGTCGCTCCCATCTTCCCATTGCCATACATGCCAATAGCCACGGTCTCCCTTTTAATGAGTGCTACAGGTTACAGATTCTGCGACAAATACCCCCTAACAGCAAAGATCTCACACTACGAGCCTCCGAAGAAGCCCATATTTGGCTATTAAGTGCGCGTAGTGCACCTGGCCTCAATCTAAAGCGATAATGTCTAAAAGTTCCTTGCCTTTTCACATTTTTTATTAAATTATTTCATTTGTTATTATTATTTGTATTCTTAGTTTTATTTTATTTTATCATAGCTTAGTCAGCACTTTTGTTTATGTATCAATTTCTCTGTATCAATTTCCCTTATTTTTTCAATTTTTTCTTTTTTATATATTTATTGTTTTCATATTCCATTATTTTATTTTATAAAGTATAAATTAATTATAAATTGATTCCTGTCTACCTTATTTTCTGTGAACGGGCGCGCATGCGGCAACACTGTTGGTCTCCAACCGTCTCTGATCCAGTGCGCTTGGTTTCCCTCTCTTATCTCTCCTGAAGACGGTTCAAACCGAAAATTAGAGACTGTAAGTGTGTTCTTCTGATTTCTCTATGTTTCTTTGTTTATATTGAACTATATTTGTCCGTTTTGGATCGTATTTCCAACGAAAAAAAGTGTTTTAGTGCGTGAAGTGCATCAAACTCTATAACCTCTTGTGCTGTTATATTTGTGTTCTTAACTGCTTTCTTGGTTTCTTCAAACGCTATTCGTTTTTCTTTTTAATCTTCAAGAACAGTATAAGGTAGACAGGATCAAGTTATTGTCTAATATCCTAACCATTTATGGTTTTTTATCTCAAGTTTTCAGCATCTTTGGATTTTTGTTTTGATTTTATTTTGTTTTGTTTATCATTCTATTCATTCTGTTTTTGTTATTGTGTATTTTGAACCTGCTTGATTCATTTAATCAACAAAAATTTAATTTCTTGGATTGTTTTATTTTACCATGGAATAATAAGTTTTATATTATTTGTTTTAATTCCAGATTTTTTATTTTGCTTTATTTTCTTTATTTATGAAATCTATTTATCTTAAATTTAAACTTATTTTTAGTTTGTGTAAGTTTATTTTGAAATCAGTTATCTTTTGAATATTTTTTGTTTTATTCTTTATTTTCTAGCTTTTAAAACTGTTATGTAAATCCCTCGACCTTTATCATAATTCCTTTCCACAAATTAGATCTCTTTGGTTCCAATTTCAATATCAACAGTTAATGTTCAGATTTCTCCCTCATTAGCGTATTACATTACAGCAGATTAAAGGTAACCTATTCCCTTGTTACTTCTGTTTTATCTTGATTTTATTCAAACATTTATTAGTGTTAACTTGGATTATTCTTTTTAATTTTCTTTTCTCTCAATTTTATTTTGACTTGTAATAGCTCCCAATAACTGTTTTATAAGTCATTTAATTAGTAAATATCCCAGGTTTTTTAATTCCAAATAGTTTTAGTTTTTTGTGTGTTATTTTACCATGGAAAATCCCACAACCTTCTGGCTAAACCAAATTCATTATCTCGCAGTCAAAATAGCCAGGTGCACTGCGCATATAGAATTCTTATCCAATTGTCTGCGCCTTAATATTCCGCCCAATGGCCTCACCTTAAAGCTACCTATTTCTGCCATACCCCCTGCTTTCCGTAACAATATTGCAATATTCGGTTTTCAAGCATCCCTTCATATGTCCTCCATAACTCTTGCCAACTATATCAATTTAAGAACCACCTATTCTCAAAAATTACTCTCCACTCTTAAGATCCTTCTGAAAATTTCTCCCCGTTTCCAGACTTTGTCCCACCAACATCTTCTTTCGGGCCAAAAAGTTTTAGACTCACTTAGGAAATCATCACTAAAAAAATTTTCTTCATTATGTCGCAGCTATCTGAGCCTGGGTCTCAGCCTGCCTTTCCAACTTCCTAACCTCCCTCACTATAACACCCCATACCATACCTCAACCATACTACCCGAATTTGTATTAGCTCAAAACCCTCTGACCTCACTTTTAACCCCTCCACAACCCACCCTTAACCCTGAATTTCCTAGAAAAAACTCTGATCCTACTCCCACTCAAGACAAAACTATTTGTAATTTGTCAACCCACTCCCTCACCTCTGATGAAAAAAACCTCCTTTCAAAAGGACTTTCGTTCTGTCCCACTCCGAAAGTCCAACCTTTAAAACTTCTAGAGGACGTACAGATGTTCTGTAGGTCCCTCCGTTGGCAATATTACTGGAAATCCCGGACTGACCCTCAATCATCTGTCCACTCCACTGTGCATAGCTCTCTTAAAAAATTTAAACCTCCCTCCAATCATGAGCCTTCACCTCTTTTAGCCTCCCATCCACTGGAACTATTTATTTCACAACTCTCAACAGAGTTTCTAATCCTTCATTCTTAAAATCCCTCAATCCCCCTGATAACCTTTCCCACACTGAACGAAAGTCACTAAAAAACCTCATAAGAAACCGAAACCTCCTCATTATGCCTGCGGACAAGGGTTCTACAGTTGTGCTAATGGACCGCGATGTTTATCAGCGACTTGCCCGGGCGCAGCTGCAGGATCCCTTGTTTTACCAGCCTCTTCCTTCAGATCCTACACCCAACTTCCATCTAGAGTTGGTTCAACTCCTACACACCCACGCCAACCATGAGGGACTTACAGATGAAGACATTCAACTTCTCACACCTATTACACCCCGCTGTCCCACTTTTTACATCCTGCCAAAAATCCACAAACCCTTTCAAATGCCCAATAATCCACCTCCCGGGAGACCCATAGTTTCCAGCTACGGCTGTCTCACTGAGCGAATTTCAGCGTTCGTAGATTTTATTCTGCAACCACTAGTGAGCAGTCAACATTCTTTCTGTAAAGATTCCTTTCACTTCCTAGATAAAATCAAAAGTGTATCCCTGCCTGAATCTCCCCCTTATCCAATCCTCCTTGTAACTATGGATGTAACCTCGTTGTACACTGTCATAGATCACAGTGAGGGCTTAACCGCTTTGCGCTACTTCCTCTCTTCCAGACCACTCCCTCATTCGCCATCCACTGACTTCATTATCACCTTAGCCTCCTTCGTCCTCAAACACAATGCTTTCAAGTTCGATGAAGACTTTTACCTGCAAATCAAAGGAACGGCCATGGGAACTAGAATGGCTCCCTCCTTTGCCAATCTGTTCATGGCTCACCTTGAAAATAGTTTTTTCCAAACCTGCCACCTTCTTCCCTCACTGTATACCCGCTTCATCGATGACATCTTCTTTATCTGGACCCATGGCATTTCCGAGTTAGAAGTCTTCATCGACAACTTCAAATCTTTTTGCTCTTCCATCTCCTTTACCCATAACATTTCCAACAGATCCACTACCTTTCTTGATGTCGATATCACCCTCAACAATAGTTCTCTCATTACTTCCGTCCATTCTAAACCCTCTAATCCCCATTTATATCTACACTTCAATAGCTGCCACCCTCCCCACATTAAGAAATCCATTCCGAGATCCCTCTCCATACGAATTCACCGGATTTGTAACAGACTACAAGATAAACACCTACATATCAATAGCCTAAAAAGTAAATTTGTAGAGCGAGGTTACCTCTCCCCTTCCTAACCAGAAGACTGGTTCCTGCCACGACCCCACACAATCCTACATCAACCTCCTCTTCCTCTCCCTCTGGGTCTCCCTACCTTATAACAACCTACTTCCCAGGTATCCACAGACTGGGTACCATCATTAAAGAACTTTTCCCGATCATATCCTCTTCCCCAGCCACCTCCAAAACCTTTCCTAATCCGCCACGCCTATCCTACAGACGTCCTCCCAACCTTGGCAATTTTCTTTCGCACAGGAAGCTAACCTCCACGAGGGCAAACAGTTTGCCCTCTGGAGCGCAACTGTGCGGACGTCGAGGTTGCCTCACGTGTCCCATTATAAATCCCCAACCACACTTCACAGCTCCCCCCCATAACACCCTCTATCCTGTTGCAACTGACTGCTCGTGTACCTCCAAAAACTGTGTGTACCGTTTGGAGTGTACCAAGTGTGATTCGTTCTACGTAGGCCAAGCATCCACCAAGCTTAGTCTCCGTATGAACAATCACAGAGCTTCAGTCAATAGTCGCTCCCATCTTCCCATTGCCATACATGCCAATAGCCACGGTCTCCCTTTTAATGAGTGCTACAGGTTACAGATTCTGCGACAAATACCCCCTAACAGCAAAGATCTCACACTACGAGCCTCCGAAGAAGCCCATATTTGGCTATTAAGTGCGCGTAGTGCACCTGGCCTCAATCTAAAGCGATAATGTCTAAAAGTTCCTTGCCTTTTCACATTTTTTATTAAATTATTTCATTTGTTATTATTATTTGTATTCTTAGTTTTATTTTATTTTATCATAGCTTAGTCAGCACTTTTGTTTATGTATCAATTTCTCTGTATCAATTTCCCTTATTTTTTCAATTTTTTCTTTTTTATATATTTATTGTTTTCATATTCCATTATTTTATTTTATAAAGTATAAATTAATTATAAATTGATTCCTGTCTACCTTATTTTCTGTGAACGGGCGCGCATGCGGCAACACTGTTGGTCTCCAACCGTCTCTGATCCAGTGCGCTTGGTTTCCCTCTCTTATCTCTCCTGAAGACGGTTCAAACCGAAAATTAGAGACTGTAAGTGTGTTCTTCTGATTTCTCTATGTTTCTTTGTTTATATTGAACTATATTTGTCCGTTTTGGATCGTATTTCCAACGAAAAAAAGTATATATATATACTTTAACGGAGAAAAACAATATGAAACAATTAAGGTTCAGCGTAAACAAAAATCAATAGATAAAAACACACACTTACACTCTCTAACTTTTGGTTTAAGCCATCATCAATGATCTCTTAACTTTAATTATGATACCAAAAGAGTTTTTTTTCTCCTGATGACGGTTTAAACCAAAAATTAGGGACTAAGTGTGTGTTTTTATTTATCTATACAACTTTGTTTACATTGAAATTTACATATATATAAATGAAATTACCTACTAAACAGTCCAAACCTGACAGTTAAATAACTGAAAAGAGCAACACATAGAGAACGAAAACACTCTGGAATCAATATTTTGAAACGAAGTTCGTTTAACAGAAGAAAAATTGCTTTGATGGTTATTAGAATAATGAATTAAAACACCCAAGTTATTTGAGTCTTGCGTTTTATGTCGTTTCTTAAATTTATACAGATAATGCTAACGGTACACCAATACTCTTTGGGTCAATAGAAAAGCAAATTTAATTATATCAGAGTTAAACAGATAATATAATTAACTTCTTAAATGTTAAGGACAATAATAATGATAAGAATAGATTCTAATAAATGTTTTTGAGAGCTGATAAACTTGTAAACTGACTACATTTGAATATTATTAAAAAAACTGTAAACATTCATGAACGATTTTTTAACCATATATATACATTTGTAAGACATTTATATTCCTCCATCCCTGGTAATATTTTTTTTATATTTAAATCCATAGCATGAATTATTTGTATTCATGCAAATTACATTATATGTTGATACACTTATAACACTTTATGCAAATGAAAAGCCAAATGAGGAGGAGTACGCCAAGGAAAAAGAATATCTTTTCAACAAGACATTTCACATTTAATTTAAATAAAAGATTGTTTTAATAAATGATCCACTTCGGGTATTCACGGTGCTAGATTTAGCAGTGTTATTATTACTATAGTTGTACACCTGGTTTGAATAGTGAAGGTATAGAATAGTAGATAAAGGGGGAGAGGAGGGGATTTCTACCTTGGAAAGTGATAGTTTGAGAGAGTATTATATATAGAAAATAGAAAATAACAATTAAAAAAAATTTTGAATTTTATACTAAAATATATTTTAAGTGTGGATTAAGATATTAATCCATTAGTTTTGGTCTCTGTTTTATAAAAATCATTGAATTTTGATAGAAATACCATCTATTTCTAATTTTTAGAAATTAAATTTTTATTTACTAAATTTAATTAAATTAAATTTAAAAATTTAAATTTTTAGAATTAAAATTTATATTTTGATTTTTAGTCAAAATATACATATTTTTTTCCAATGCTCTCACACAGGCTTTCAAATTTTAGTGTTGTTTTAAGGGCCGAAAGTGTAGCTCATTTATTATTTGGCACCCATTTTAGTGAACCACATAACTGGTTTGATTCTCTAGATTGGGAGTCCTAAAGTTTACGTAATGTATTGGGAGTAGGTTTTTTAACGAGTATCTGGTACGGTATAAGCTGGGAACTGATGGTTTAACGTTCATATCTTGAACAACGTGCCCAGAGTACAGAAATCGAGACCAGAGTATAAATCGAACCCAGGATTTATCAGTCCAGCGACGAGCATGCAAGCCACTGGGCTACTCGGGCCCCTACTATATAAAATAACAATGTTTGTTTTATGTATGCAAAATATGTATGCGCTTTCAGTTATTTCTTTTACGTATAATCTTGCACATTAGGCTAAAATTATTGATTAAATAGATCAGTTTTTCGTCCACTTCAATAGCCGGTTACAATTCAATATCACTAATTTAAAAATGACAATTTTTTATTCTCGTCTCAACTGCTATCATTTTTATATGTACGAATAAGGCATTTTCATGAAAACTGGTCAATGTGCAGAACAATGAAACGATTGACTAAACATATTTAAATATCAACATTTGTTAAATGTCTAATATTACCAAACAGACGGCTTGCGGAGCTACGCAAATGATAAACCTCTCTTGGTCGCAGGAAAGGTTCCTATGCCTCTTAAACAGTATGCTTAGAATTAAGGAATTTATTCAAACGTAGAACAGTTAAATATCTAAGCATTAATTTAACCTACAATTATTATTTTTTTTTCTAAATTAATATAAATATACCGTAGTCATTAAGTTATTTTCTTCAAATGACAACTGGAATGATGCCAGAAAACATTTGAACTACTTCCCTTTCTATATCAAAGTCTGTTTCAATGTTCATTAAAGGTAGATTGGTTTGTCACTGTTGTCATACTGAGGACTTTTTGATTAAATTATTTTTAAAAGTATTCTCTCATAATGGTCACAGTATCCCTCTAATGACATTCCCTAGAATACAAACCCTTTCCCAACCACTCTCTTTTTGTATATCATTTAATAGAATAACATTTTGCATACAGTTCATTTTTCAATATTACTAATTAATACCTGCAGTGTGGTGAGTCATCAAAATTTTATCTAACATGATAACATTTCTTAATTTCTGATTGAATGCACCAAAATACAAATCAATAGCAAAGCTGGGACTACCATTATATTGACCATTCTTGTATATTTATTTTCAAAATAATATTTTGACTGCCGCACCTTTAAAATTATTACTAAATCAAAATAATACGACATTCGATGATTTTCACCTTTTGTTATGATCTGAAATATAGTCATTGCAAATATATAATATATAGTCAATATAACATTCAATAGGTAATGTCATATAATATACTCTATAAAAAGAAATAACTGAAAAAAGTAACATAAAATAAACTGGAATTAAAATAGCACCTAAATAATTAGGTTATTGTTTATTATGTCTCATAGTAATAAATTACTGTTTAACTTTACTTTGATCATATAAAAAATCCTCTGTGTAATTTTAACGATTGATTAACACATTGTAAGTTACTCTAAATTCATTTGTCATTTTTTTTTAAGACCACAGTAAAAAAAGACACATTAATAAAGTTTTACAGTAAATTTGAGGGTAGATCATTCCAGTTTATTTTCCAGTGCTTTTATATAGAGCCAAATATGCTCATATTAAAGTAGCAACAATTTTATATATTCTACTCAGATGAAATAGTCAAAGAATGTGAATAAAATGTAGAACTTTAGACTATGAGAATAGAATACATCTTTGTAGTTCTTGTTTGATAAAATTTGTAAGTCGTTTGTAAAATGAAAAACTTTAAAACATTTTGAATGATTCATCATTGATTTTGAAAATAGTTTATTATTCATTTACACAATCGTCTTTCACGTGTTTAATTTAAACTCATTTAATTATAAGTTTAAAAGTCATCTGTATAATCTACAGTAATAACATTTTTTAAAGCTGAAGAGGTCAAGATTTGTTTTTCATTAAATCTGGTATGCTGTTAAATATGCAAAATAATCCATAGTTATAAAATATTGATGACCTTTGCTAAGTTGTTATTGTCTGTTTGTTATTTAGTTTTCCTAACTAGTTTTTCTTTTGTTATATACAGAAACGATACAAAACTGCTGCATTGAATTCCTCTTCTGGAATGGAAGTTGGTTTATATCAAAAATAATTTTACCAATTACACCAACAAAAATAGATTCTTAAAACGTTTGCTTTGACAGTTGTTTACTTTATTTTTGATATAACGAAAACATTTTGTTTCCAAGGTACATTGAATTAAACTAAATGTAGTACTTTATTAAAATTTTAAAGGTTGTAAAATGGTATGGTTTCATTCTAATAGTAACCACTATTTCGATAAAGTAGTTCAAATACCTTTAAAAAAATCCTAATTTCATAGAATATATATAATGCTATTAAATCATTTAGGAATAATTAGATGCAATTTTTAATATGAGAAAGAGAACCTAATCCGAAAAATATAATTCTTATTAAATAAAATTGTTGAAGCCTATCTGGAATGATTAAACAAAATTATTTAATTATTTTAAATAATATAAATATTTAGTTCATATGCCAACCGTAAAATAATCACTTAATTGTAGAATAATATAAATCCAGAAACAATATAAAATAATTTAATATTTCAACAAAGAAATGTAACTTACTGTTCTTTAACTATAATTTTGAGCACAAATTAAAACAAAATATATACTTTCATTTAATTAAAGTTCTATTAAAACAAAATTACGATTAATTTTGACTTGATTTTTATTATGAGAATTTTTTAAAGGCTATTTGTAAATGTTACTTTTTTTTCACTAGGATTTGTTTAACGTGATTTCTATTTGCGGAATGTCTTGAGTATTGCTCATTATATTGATGAAGTAATTGTGTATATTAATACTTTTTAGTCAAAAAATGGTGAAAAGTTAAACTCATATTGACGCAAATAAGATTGAAATTGATTTTTTTTCTTAAAATCAAGATAAATTGTGCGTTCCATATTTCGTCACTAACTTCTTTAATTTCATCTAGTAACATAAAGTAGCGAAATTAAGTAATAATTGATTCATATTAATTACATCGTTGAATCTGGATATTATGAAACTTCAAAAAAAAAAAAATACGAAACATGCGAGATAGTGGTATTTACTAATGATTGGAGAGGAAAAGAAACACAGAGTCTTCCAAACACAAAGGATTTAATCGTATAACGCGTTTCGAACATTTAGTGTTCATCATCAGGTTACATCTGTCTTAGTGTTCGTAAACTCTCAAATTAGTCAACATCTCCTTATTGAGGTAGATATAACCTGACGGTGAATTCGAAGTTGTGTGATTAAATCCTTTGGGTGTGAAAGACTTAATATTTCTTTCCATCTCTAATCATACAAAAAAATAGCTATGATACAACAATTTTATTACAACATTAACTGTCAGTAATGAAAATAAAAACTAATAAATATGTGCATTTATTCGAAAATGTTCAATAATTGAATATTCATAAAGAGAGTAGCAAAAATGGTTTACGAATAGTCAAAATTAGACTAATTTTTAAATGAAAGAAATAACCTTGTGGAACTTAGTCGTGTTCCTTTTCATATACTTCAAATAGTTGTAACAAACTGGATTCAGGTTGAAGTTTGTAAAAGAAAAGTGGTTTCGTTTTCTTTATATAAAGAAGATTGTATTCAAGTAAATAATTAACAGTTGCTTTTTATATCAACACAGATATTTCAAGCTCAATGTGTGTGTGTGATATCTAGACAAAAAGGCTAAATATAGCTCTCACCTATATTCAAAAAAGTCGACAAGGACGAAGGATCTGATTCGATAATGCTTCAGATGGAAGTCTATTGGGGGTCCGAGTTATTTTCGTCCAAGTCTAACTGTTGCGCCGTCACTGTTAACAAACCTCCCAAGCCCTTTATCAAAAACCAATTTCCCAGCCTGTCAGCCGGCATCACGCCAAATCAATACGTATTCCAACTAAAGTAAATTTAATTAAATCAATCGCTTGTTTCTATCAAATTGTGTATGCTTACCACATCATGTTTGCGCCTTTTACCACAAACCTCCTAAATACCTTCATCTATCCATACTTCCTGCAGTTTATTGAACAACTTGTAATATTTTTTCAGCTTTTCATTTTCATTTTATTGCTTTTAAGTATTCAAAATGATTGATAACAAATAATTGAGATATAAAGAGTTATTTTTAATTACCAATTAAAGATCCAGACGAATCTCCAATAACATCCAACCACTTGAATTTTGTTTAACTTGGGCGTATTCTCAAACTAATTGTTTTCCTTCATTATTGATAATTGAACTCTTAAAAGCTTTTATTAATTATTAAGCACTATCGCTTATTAGTACATAAGTGGATTAAATAATGATGAGAATATGAAATGAGAGACTGACTACTAGGAAAACGATTGCCATTTAGTCAAAAGAACTTTTTTCGTGGCTTAGTTATTCACTTACTCACTCACAGGTCTTAGTGTATCTCTTAAACTTTCTTCTCTATCACTCTACCTTGAGTTCATCACTTATCTAATTTTCGGTTACAAACCTTTTTCCATCTTACTGAATCTTGTCATTTTCTTCTTAGCCTTTCTTTCTTTTCTTGTTAAGGGACATAAATATATTTCTTTTTTGTGACCGTTTTCTTCTGTTCTTCCATTATGGCTTGCCCATTCGAACTTGCTTTAATAAACTCTAAATATTTTTTTCTTATTATTAGGTATTATTATTAGGTCTAATATACTAATATACTAATAATAATAATTAAGTATTATTAGGTCTTACTTTGTAAAAAGCAGTTGTAGTCGTCCGACCGGTTTCTCATCTTCAAGTACTACTACGAGCAAAACTATTTGGACAAGTACAGTAACAATTCATAAGGTAAGATGGATTTATGTAACAATATGAATTTTACCAACCTATGGTACTAACAATATGAAAATAATTCTATTACTTTACAAGATCTTACTCTCAGTACCATTCTTAATTTTCCATACACCACTGTCATATGTTACACCTCAGATTCCTCTACCAACCACTGTCTCAAGAGCTTTTAATTTAGGAGTAGCATTTTGTTATGAACACCAAGTCTCCGCTTCATACTTTATCACTGGTTTTATTAGAAATTTCACACCTTATTTTTGTTGTTCTAAGCAACCATATTGATTTGAGCATCTTGCAGGTTCACAAAATTTGTTCTGTTGCAAGCTGTAAGTTAACTGTTAATGTCATTCCTAATTTTATTTTTATTATTGGCAAAACAATCGACATATTTGAAGTAAAAACACTGTCGAAGTTTGAATTGAAAAAACTTGTCAGAATTCATGAACCTTCTGATTCTGCTAACATTTGAAAATAGTTGACTCCGAATAGTTAAGTAAAATAAAATGACTAGACTTCAGAGACGCAGTGCCGTCAAGCAGTAGACATTATAATTGAATAATTTATGGCCCTGTGTGATACTGCACAATAAACATTGTACATTTCGAATCCTAACTTTTCTTAACTGAAGTGTATTTAGAGATCTATAACGAGTACCTGACATCGTAAGGGCTTGGAGGCGACTACTTAACCTCCTCTTCGAGGGACGTCACACTTAGATTTACTCATTTCACGCATGAATAAATCGAGAGCTAGCGTGCACATAAGCCACTAGGCTACTCAGGCCCATAAATGAATAAATGGGGGGTTGAAACTACTAATGTGTTCTCTCACGAGTTCACATATTTGGGTGGCAAAGTCATGTGCTCTGTAGAAGCAGAATATCATATGTCTGCTATACAGTTCATTTCCGAAGTATAGCAGAAAATTTGCAAATATAGTGAAATCTAAATTTACACGAGATTTTGATTGAAAAACGATGATCATGACGTTATCTGGGCCTCTGCACAAACCGTCATAGTAAAATCAAATTACACCGACTGTTTAAATAATAATTATTAAATTCAAACATATCATCTTCTTTTTTCAAGAACTTTAACAGTGGCTGACGACTTAGGTAAATACACCCGTATACTACAAACATGCTATTTTTCCCATTTTTACCATAAACTTCCATTAAAAGAATGAAGAAGTATGTTTTATTTTAAAAAACACTTTCGATGTCACAGTGATAGTTGTCATCGTCAACATAAATCACGATTATTAAATCACCAGTCAACGTTTTAAAACATAAATTTTTTTAAATGGCAGCTTTTTTAAAATACTTTTGATTGATTTATGGCCTCCTCAAATCCGAGTTGTTCATAATTACAAGATAAATGGACGCTTCTTTTTTCTTTAGTGAGTTCCTCTAGTAGTAGTAGGCAATACTGTAGGTTACAGTGAACACACATAGTAGTGTTACACATACATATAGTAGTGAACACACTTAGTGTTACACATACACATAGTAGTAGGCAATACTGTAGGTTACAGTGGCTATCTCCCAAGGGAACACACATAGGCCGATTGGGCCCTTTGTGATGCCACACAATGGAGATTGATTCTACATTGGGAGTCCTAAATTTTGCTTAACTCAAGTATATTAAGAGTAGGAATCTTTAGAGAGTACCTGGCTTCGTACTGGCTCGGGACCGATGGCTTAACGTCCTCTCCGAGGGACTACGTGGTCAGATTTATTCACCTCCTACGAGAATAAATCATCGAGCCAGAGAGGGTATCGAATCTCGGACCCACCAGTTCAGAGGAGAGTACATTAGCTACTTAGCTAACCTGGCCCCTTAGTGAGTTACTATTATTTTTAGAAGAATTTAACTTGATGACTGTACTATTTTTGGTATTGCATTGCCTTGATCATCAACATTCCACAAAACAAACCAATTTGCAGAATAAGTCAAGTTACTAAAGTAAGAATGTTTGGACTTTTAGAGTCCTTTTTTTGATTCTTTAAATAGGTAAAATCAGAATCGTAATTCAAATTGTTATAAACAGTTATGTTAGATAATACTAATAATGCCATTATAAGTACTTGTTATCTGAATTGCTTTCTCTATAACTGGGGAGCAACGCAATGAAAAGTTAAAAACTAAAATGCTTAACAAAACATTTCGTAAAAAGAAACTTGCTTGGAAATGTTAATATTGATTGATTAGTATTTATTAAATTTCATGCTATATAATTGCTAAGAAACAACCATTTTTTTCCTATAGCCAAAGAACGTTCAATAAAATGAAGAGTACAGTTAATTTAAACTGACAAATACTATAATATCTACAAGATACTGAAGTTACTAACTAAATCTCTACATATCAACGGATAATAGTATGCAATTTTGTTATGTTTTTTCAATAAATATATTATTAATTATTAAAATCATGCCCAACTAATCAAATTTTCATCATGATTGAGTGGAAAAAAAAAGTTACTTCAGTTTTGTTTCTCATATTTTAAGGTGGAAGATATGCTACATTAAAATTTGTATTAATTATAAATTGGTGCTCTAATATCCACCTGTTATTCTTTTCGTCTCAAAATTGCCAAATGGCAGCACTAACATATGTTTTGTTTATTCATGCACATCTATTAGAGTGTTTACTGATAAGATTCAACTCATACGCTCTTTCTTGTTTATTATATCACATTATTTCTTCCATTCAATCACATGGAATTGTCTTTCAATGTCTAACTTCTTTAAGTCAGTAATGAGATGTAAGAGTTTTTGTACTTTATTTAATATTTAATTTTCTTGAATTAGAAATAAAGTTATTTGCTTAAGTTATCATTAAAAACAGAATAACCATTGCTTAGTGGTTAAAGCGAAGGTTATTTTCAAGTTGCATCCTTTAGAAGTTGTATTTTTTAGAGTTATGATACTACAAATGTATAGATATTCTATATTACGAAACGAATCGAACATTTTTTGGTTTAGTGTACTTTTAAAAATGAATGAACCACGCTTTCAAGAACAGCAGTAGGTGAATTCTAGCTGAAATCCTAGAAGTGTGTGCAATGGAAAATAAAGTTTTTGAAATTGTACATTGCTCTTTCCCAAATTTACACAACTTAAGATCAAAAACATGTCAAAATTCAAACCTTTCCTACATAAATGTGGTTAAACCCACAAAACTTACTACAGCTTGATTTCAAGGGATACACATAAGTTTAGTCCGTAATAAACAGGCGTTGTTAAGAAAAAAATTAACTTTAATATTTAATTTATTTTCATTACTTGTGTAATCTGTTATGGTATGGTATTTACTCATCTTGGGGAATTTCAAAAATTTTGTCTCCACATAAAAGAACTTTATGTCAAAACTAACAACGCGTTTCAAACACTTTGTATTCTTCTTCAAGTTTACATTTAAAAAAAAATACATATATGAGCTTTAATAACATAAGAATTATCCATGATTATATATTCCTTATGTTCTTAAAGCTCATAGATATGTATGTTTTTAGATGTAAACCTGAAGAACACTAAGTGTTCAAAACGAGTTATTAGTTTTGACATAAAGCTCTTTTTGTATGAAGATGTAATTTTTAAAATTTCCCATCATTCATTTATTATGTCAGACAATCATTTATATCATTCATTTATTATAATTTGATGATTTATTTATTTGAGTCAAAATTTCATGTTATACTTCGAGTTACTTGTATGTATCATAAAAAACCTGTGAAGAGTTTATCTTAAATTAAAATGGTCTGTGCTTATCTAATGTAGAAAGCTTTTATTCCTTTAGAACGGTTGAAGAAATCTTGTATTTCAGTCACGAATAACCTGATGATCTGCAAGAAAAATATATTGTTTTGAGGGAAATTATGTAGGAAGAGCAAACAAGAAAGAACACATAAGATGACATTATTTTATTTATACTATGCAAAATCTCTATAAGTATGTATTGAATTAAAGAAACAAGACAAACAATGAAGTAGACGCAACCAGTAGGTTGTAATTCAAAGTAAAGAAACATGGTTTGTGCAAATTCGTTGATTGTTGGTGCAAATTACAATGGAAAAAATAGCTACATTATCAATAACTCTTTGCAGGCCCTTAACCCTTTGTTGAATTTGAACTTTGTTTATCATAAATTCAGAGAATATGAGATAAAGTAAAAATTTATTTATTTAATTTGATTGTGACTAATGCAAATTTTAAAATTTTGCCCAAAAGTCAAATTTCTATCATAATTGAGTAAAGAAAAAAAAAATATACTTCAAATAATTTGATAAATTTTGAAATATCAATGAATATGAATATAAAAATATCAGTGCTAAAAATTTTCAGCAATAAAATAAATTTACAAAAGTAAAAATACGAGCTTATATAATTGAATAACTGAAAGCTTGTATCAGAATGATCTTGTTCTGAATAGAGTAAGATTGGAATAAGGTCACTGCAGAAAGCATCAGCACAGAAAAGGTCATGCTGAAAACATCATCGAAAGAGTCTTCTGACACAACTAAACTCCAACGTCTTATATTAAATAATGAAAAGAATAAAATGAATTTTTAGATAAAAATATGAGAAACAATAACTTCTTTTAAAAAGACTGCCACCTAATTTACAATTTTTAACTCACCACTAACTGAAGAACTGAATTTCTTAATAAGGTAGAAAATAGTGAATATTAATTTTTTATAAAATCCTTACTTCCTCTGTTAACAAATAATGAATATTTAAAACGGTCATCATATTCTAATTATGTTTTATTATTCCATAATAATTTCATATAAATATATGGGACTATATATAATGTCAATAACGCTTCACAAGGTAAAAGGATTTATATAATAATACATATATGTTTACTGACGTCTTGGGGAGGCCAGTTAGTCCAGTGAAAAAGATCACCTCTAGACTGGTAGATCTAGGGTTCATTACGCACTTTGGCTCTCGATTTATTCACGCGGAAATAGAATAAATCTGAGCGCGTCGTCCATCGGAGAGGAAGAGGTTAAGCAGTCGGCCCCGAGCCTTTTCGATGTCAGTTACTCATTAATGATCCCTATTCTAAATACACTTGAATTAAGCAAAATTTAGGACTCCCAATGTAACATGTTAATTTGTTGTCGTATCAAAAAGCCCTAATGTTCGGTTAATGGGTATCTCTTGTGGGACTGCTAATACAACCTAACCTAACCTAACTTGTAATAGAACCCCGTGGTTCTTACAATAGGTATGTACTTTATTCCTGTGACATCTTTACTGTTGCAGTTTTCAAATAATGAATATTTATTCACCATATTATTGTAAAATCATATTATTGTAGACCTGTGGGCATCTACAACAACGACTTATGGGGTAAAACCGATTTCTATAATAATATGATATATACTAACCTCTATGGTATTAACAATACGTATATACTCTATACAGTATTCCAACATGTCTCGTCAGAAATATGTACTCCAATTTTCATTAAAAATTCGAAACCAGTTATGTTAGGAACTATAAAAAGAAGTAACTATTTTTTTTATTCAGTCATGAAGAATTATAAGCCTGACGTCAGTATTACTTCATTTCATTTTATTTTCATTCTTTCATTTTATTTAAATAAATAAATGCAATTATTAAATTATTGTAAGATTAAAATAAGGCACAAGCATTTTTCGAAAGTTTTCTAATTTCTTTCACTATATTCTTTACAACATCAAAGTAACATGATTTTTATGGTTTATTCTATATGGATCTTGGGAAAGAACAAGAATTAACTAATTTTCTAAATTTTGTTTAAATATGCGTTATGCATGAATTTGATGTCATTCCGTTATATTTTGATAGTAGACTTTTTGATTGATGTTTATCTAAATCATGCCCCCAAATCCAAATTGATAAAGTTTGATTTAGTTTGTTTAGAAGGTTTACATATATTCAAACTTAGTATTTGTTCTGCAATTCAAAAAGAGATGTAAGCAGCTGTTTGCTTTCCGCATGGAGATGTGTAAACATTATGTTAGAACTAAAGACTGATTACTATTACACCCAGTTTATCTTTTAATGGTAATAATTTACTATATGTATTTAAAGCCAAAACTAGAATGGCCTGCAATCAACTTTACCATAAATAAACATATCTCAATGTTGTATACAATAAATTAGTTTTGAATTTAATTTAATGCAGCATCGGGCAAATGTAATATCAAAAACTGGGAAAAAGTATTGTCAAACCAATAGATTACAGTTATGTGTTTTGTATAGGTATATAGTATATCTATTTTATCAGTCATAACACTTAAAATAATTGATTTAGAACAATCTGACATCTAAATGGTATAATTATTATTATTAAAGTGCGTGCCTGAATCTCTCTGGGCTTGTGAACCTCGCGGCATAAATTGTTCTATTCTGCTTCCTTTTGTCATTTCTCAAAACAAGTTTTAACCTTAAGTTCTTTAATCAACTTTATAATTGTTTTTCTAAAAGTATCTCCAATATATATTGTTTTTAGTTGTGAATTTGTTAGAAATATTTAAATCTTAACGGCAATTCATTCGCAATCCTTTTTCGTATTTTCCAGAGAGAGTGCAATCTTTTTAAGATAGTGATTGCAGTTGGCAAATATTTTTTTTTATATTATTTAAACCGATCTACTAGCGGGTTCAAAAACATCAGCCATTACGGTCTTTTTGTTTGATCGGTGATTCTACTTTTGGAGTCCTAAATTTTTCCTAACTCAAGTGTATTTAGAGTAGGGATCTTTAACCAGTACCTGACATCTTACAAGCTCGGTAGATATCGAATCCTGGACCTACCAATTCAGAGAAGAGTACGTTAACCACTGAGCTAACCTGACTCCTCTATTCCAGTTGGCATAAAGGGTTTTTAAAAGAACAATGTCCGATTAGACTTTACATGTGTTTTTATGTTCTCTTTTGAAAGTTAGTTGTTTTATTTACATACTTAAATTTCGTTGTACTGGGCTTACTGGATTGAATTATACTTGGTTGCTCTAGCCAACTTATGTTTCTAGCCTCCTTCCATTCCTTTTATTAATCGCATCCTTGATTGAACTAGTGTTTCTTGAGCATAGGATAGACCGACAAATATTTGTTTGAGTTCAATCTTTTTCAACCAGTTTACTCAATTATTATTTCCCCGCATGAACTTGTGTAAAATTACCTAAAAGACAGTTAACTCTTTTTTACAAGACAGATTCTGATGAGAAGTTAGACATTGCCAAATTATGATCAGTATTTTTTTTTACTCAAATCAAACAAAGTATCAACTAAATGATATATGGTTCTAAATGTTATTAATTTAATCAACCTAAGAATATGGTTTTTTGAATATAAATTTTCTTTAAAAATTGAATTTAAAATTCTGTAGAATAATTCAGATTGGCACAGGCAATCTTAGACCACAAATCTAAAATAAATTATAAATAAAAACTTAGGGTCAGAAAAATATTTCATCAATATAAAGCAAACCGTTAACCAAGTATAATCTTTATATTTAGCAATCAACAAATATGTTTATGCAAATTGCTTAAGTTGGGAAAGGTTAAGACTACAACGGCTACAATTATCCAATTGATTTATTTTGAGATGTTCTTCAAGAAAAAAGATATCCAATATATTTTCCTTGTAAAAACTAAAGGCACAAATGATGAAAAAAGAAAAAAAGAGAACAAAACTACTTTTAACAGAAAAACATAAAAAAATTAAAATGCAAAGTTAGCTTTGCAAAAGAAACTCTTGATAACATTGAACTAAAAAAGAGACTATGACTTCTGCGACGACAAAATGAAAGAGGTGTCTCCAGATTGTTTAGAACAATTGCGCACATCATATGGTTGATGCTCCCTTTTTTCCAAGAAATTCATTGTTTTATTTTAGTATTTCACCAATTCCAATGACCTCAAATTAGGGATAGACAATTATTGCGGAATAAATTAAGTTTTCTAGTTTATTGGACTGGATAAATATTGGCCTCAGAGAAAGGTGGGAAAGAGGGCTCTTCACAGCAGGTCATGATGAGAAAGAATTTTTATGTTTTGATTGGGTGTGCTATCTATAACAGCACATCCATTCTTAAATCTAAGGATCAATCGAAAATTATATCAGATATATGACCCTCCAAAAAAACTATGCAAATCCCTTCTGAAATTTCTTACTTCCTAGGTAGGAAGAGCACTCCTACCTAGAATTCCCTTTGACCGGTATTTATCCTATAAACTAGAAGAATTATTTTTTTGCAATTGTTGGGTATTTCCCTTTTTAAGAACACAAGAGCTAAAATAATACTTATCCCAGACATAAGAAATATTAACTAACCGATTTCTGATAACACTAAAAATCAACTATGCCTCTAGCTTAGATTAGGTGTTTCCAATGTGCCGTATTGAATGATAAATCTGGCTTGCATTAATTTCAACAACATTTATTTTTTATACGAAACCTGAAAACCCATCATATCCACAAAACGAAAATTATTGTTTTGTTAAGTTAATTGTCAGATCAAGGATTAAGGGTGAGATAAACAGACTTTACATTGTACACATCTTTTTTCCTTTTGTAAATAATTGTTATTAAATTTTGAAATAAGATGTTTCTTTTTAGTATTAATGATATAAAAATGGTATAGTAGAAATGATAAATTAGATAGGGACCTCTAAGGCATGAAACATATTTTATGTCCATAGTTGGTGTGCAAATAACATTAACTTAAGTCATCAGCAATATCGGATCCTAATGTTGAGTATTAACTACAAGAATGGTACTTCTTGACCACATCTGTAGCTTGAAAAAAAGTAGGAATCATAGATTATTATAAATATTGGTACAAGTGCTCTCCTAATATAAAGGTATGAGAAAAATTTCATGTTCTCATTGGGTGACATATGTCTAATATTTTTTATTGACTCTATCCTTTTATCTTAGACCTCATAGATAACGTCCATTCTTATATCTTATACCTTTTCTATAAAGTCTAAGATCTAAGAATAGAGCAATCCAAATTTATCAGATATATGACCCGTAATAAAAACATAAAAATTTTCTTCTCACTATTGCTTTAGATTATGTTGCAGTGGCAGCCCCACAAGAAAACACATATTGGCCGAAATTGCATTGGTCCTTTGTGATAACACACAATAAAGATTGATAGTTTTAAATTTTGTCTAACTCAAAAGTATTTAGAGTAGGGATCTTTAACCAGTAACTGACATCATACAGGACCGACACCTTATCGTATTTTCCGAGGGACAACGTGCTCAGGTTTGTTAACCTCCCTTGTGATTAATTCGGAGGGCCAGAGTGGATACTGAATCCTGGACCTACCAGTCTAGAGGCGAGCACCTTACCATTGGTATATCCTGGCCCCCATCATTGACTTCTTTCATAATAAACTTATTATTCTTATCAACATAAATAAGAATTGTGACATGTAATTCTATTTCAATCTCATAGTCAGTTAGATTGTCACATGAAGGGGTAGATATGAGAAGGGGGAAATTACGATCTTTTAGGCCTACTTCTATTGGACAAAAGAAACTATAAAGGGTTAAAAGTCGAATGAACTCCTCGGTGTAAAATAAATTCACAAATGTTGCAGGTCATTAATAATTACCAGATGTGTGGTATGATGGTGGTCAATTACTGTAATTATGTGGTGTGGTAGTCAATTATTTTTTGTCAGATATATCCTCAATTATTTATAAAGTATGCCGAACCATTATAAACAAAATGCCATTACTTGCTGTCGAATATAATTTTTATTATAAAATGACAAATAGAATAAAATTGTTTTAATTTTGTTCAAAATATTGTCTGTTGTATATTTTTTCAACTATAGTAGAAAAGAAGTCATCTGTTTAAGAAGCTTAATTGCAAAATCTGTGAAATCAGAATTTCTTAATATCGTTCAGATGTTGATTTTATTTACCAACTTAGTTATACGTATACTTTCAACTAACAAAAATTGTCAGAAATGGATACAAATAGTTCAGTATGAATTAAAAAAATACAAAGAAGTGAAAACTAACACTTCCAGTCTAAATTTTTTTTTTCAACCATCTTCAAGAAAATAAATAGAGAGAGTACAAGTGCAATAGGCGGGTGTAAAATCTTTATATATATAATTTTTATAAAAAACTTTATATAAAACAAGATTTTGCAATAAACATGTGAGTTAAAAATCAACGTCTAAACCATAGAAAGATATCATAAATAGGCTAAAATCTTCCAACCGTAAAAAGCAGTCTTCGTCAAAGTCAAAACTGATACTGAATTGTCGGTTTTGCCTGATACTCTATCAAAGTTGTGACTCTGAAGAAGGCCGCTAGTTGTATTTGAAAGATTATAGTCTTTCTCTACTTACTGTTGTTTATAGGTTTATATATATATATTATATTATATATATAATATATATATATATATATAAAACATATGGTACACGTTTCCAATTTTATTACAAAGTTTAAAAATTTTGATACAATTAAGTTTGTTAAAATATTAAAATTTAAATAATCTACTTTTGCTTGTTTCTTATTAAATATTATAAATAAAAGTGTTTTATGAGACGTCAAAGAGTAAATTGACTATAGAAAGATTTAAGAACTCAGTCCCATTCACTTGCAGATTCGCTAAACGATGTAATATAAAGTCATATAAAAAAAATTGTAATCCAATTTTCTGCTATTATGAACATAGATCCTTCTTTTAAAAACTGCACAAGAATGACACAAGCTTTAATGCTACTTATCATCTTTTATCAAAACGTCACTGCTGAGAAGATGAAGCGGGAAAGTAACTTATAAACTCTACACTAGTAAAGAAAAAAAAAAAGAAATTTAAATGTCTTTCAGATATATAACGTTCTTTGTTTCTTACAAAGCTTAATTCAATATAAATTAGATATTATTAAAATAATTTTCTATACATTATTTTTTATTTATATAACTATTACCAAAACAATTAAATTGAAACAATACATAATGTTCTAATATTGAACTTTAGAACAAAAATTAACCAAATCATTATTTCTAATTTACAGAAAGATTACAAAACATATTAATTTTCTAGACTACACGTGACCCTTTGTGTCACTCAGAAATTAGAAAAATAGTTATTGAAATAATTTTACTAAACATGATTGACAGGGATAATTTTACTTGTTGTTTCTTGTTATTAAGGCACGGAAACAGATTCTTATATGACCGAAGCTTTTGATATAGTATTTTTAACATGATTCAAGATATATATATATATATACAGTAAGTATATTTAGCAAAAGAAAAATCATCTAAAAGTAAAAAAAAATCATTTATTTTTTCATATAAATAAATAAACATCAATTCAAGTTGTATACATAATGGAATATATTTAAAAGAAAGAAAACTTGTAAATTCATATATTCAATTTATTTACCTAACATAAAATAAAATTAATGAAAGGAATGTGTCTTTATAATATTCCCTTATAACATTCGTATTTTATCTGACAGTTGTGTTCAAGTTTGTTTCTAAAATTAATCATTTTTAACCTCTAATGTAATTGTTTACTATATTTGCTACATTTATTTATAATACATTTGCACTACTGTCATCAGCGAGCATGCAAGCAACTCGCTTCTCTGGCTTCATGCCTTTACTTTATTAATAGTGTTTATATTTCATTTCGCAAATGTTAAATTGAAATTTTTTTTGTTACATTTATATATAATACATTTTCACTACTGTCATCGGCGAGCATGCAAGCGACTGGTTACCCTGGCTCCATGATTTTTCATTATGATCATTGTTTATATTATCCAAATTTTTTTTGTTACATTTATTTTTAATATATTTGTGCTACTGTCATCGGCGAGCAAGCATGACACTGGGCTACTCTGGCTCCAATTTTGGAAATATAATAATAATTTTCTTTTATTTAAGACTAGCAAACGTACCCGTCTTTGACGGAATCAAAAATTCTATTATACTTGGTATTCCAAAATATCAATTATAGTATTATACTAATACTACAATTAGAAGTTATAGAATAGTAGAAAATACCATTATTAGTACAGTGCTAAAAAAAGCCTCTGTATACAAAGATTAGATTTTAAGTTAGACATATACAAATCTACAATCAATGTTTCAGCTTTATATGTCTTATGGTAGCAATATTTTGTGGACAAACCGACAGACAGAAATTATTCTAAGGGTACATGTGGCTACTCTGAAGTATGAAACGTAAAGAAAACTTGAAATGAGTTAGTTCTAATTAACGTGCTCCCAGTCAAAAGCTAGCACGCAAACCACTGGGCTACTCTGGTTCCATACCTTACTTTATTACCAGTGTTTATATTACGCAAATATTAAATTAAAAAAAAATATTTTTGTTGTGTTTATTTATAATACATTTGCACTACTGTCATCGGCGAGCAAGCAAGCTACTGGCAACCCTGGCTAGATCCCTTTACTTTATTACCATCTTTTATATTATCCACATTTTAAATTCAAAAAAATATTTGTTTGTTACATTTATTTATAATACATTTGCACTACTGTCATCGCCGATCACGCAAGCCACTGGGCTACTCTGGTCCCATACCTTACATTATTACCAGTGTATTTATTAAGCAAATATTAAATTAAAAAAAGTTGACAGTTATATATAATACATAGCAAACGTACCCGTCTTTGACGGAATCAGAAGTTCCTGTTTTGGTTTATTGCCGTGTGCCTATTGCCTTTCGGCTATACCACGGAGGAATCAGAAATTCCGTCATTTTTGGTATTTCAAAATGTCATTAGAAATTATAGAATAGTAGAAAATACCATTATTACTACAGTGTTAAACAAATGCCTCCAGCTTATACACTACATTAGCTGTCTGTCCTTCAGGTTCATGGTAGAAGAAAGAGTTGAAACCTCTGACCGTTGAGCATGTAAACTACATTTGACCATGTGAGAAAAACTTGGTTTTGCTACCTTGTATTCCTGCGTTAGATGAAGTCTCCCTTTGCGACTTAGTTAACGTCATTGCGAAATAGACTCTGACCGGACTTTACAATCATTTCAACGTAAACAGACAGTGGCTCGGAATCAATGGTATGTGAAGTATACACACAGACTCCCCAATACCACATCCAGTCATTATGTCCGCCCTTATGGCATATCTGTGTAGAGCACGAACTCAGAGTCGTGTACCGTTGCACAGTTTTGGGGCACTCATGTTTCGTAACATGAAATTTGTTACTGCTACTAAATTGTAGCATGATTGGTGCTCTACTTTAAGTTTTTACTCATGAGCAGGCAGTCCAGGAGAAATAAATTCAGAGTCAAGAAATTCAATTAGATAATGAACTGCTTCTTCGTCACTAATCCAATCTCTTTACTGACTTGTAAGTTCTTTCCTCGGCTTCATATAGCGTAAGAACTTGTTTGTTGATTTTTCCTCCCTGTTCATATTAAGAGTTGAGAATTGCTCGTTTACAAAACATTTATTCTCAATAGATAGTACATCCTTAACTCTGTGAAACACCATTTCAATGATATCAAATACGCAATATATTCATATGCTCAATTGAAATTAAAATCAACTAACAATACCTACTTGCTACACCTGTGTATTTTCAAAACAAACTTGTCTGTGAAGTTAGGAAAATACAGCTAAAAGCCCCATAACTTCGCTTCTGTACTGAATTAATAATCTATTTAGAGCCCATATTTTAAGTTAGGCACACACAAATCTAGTGTCAATGTTTCAGCTCGTGGCTGAGTTTACTTGTGACAAACATTTTTGCGTTAAACGTCCATAACTTCACTTCTACATTGAATTTCCAATCAATTCATAGCCTATATTTTAAGTTAGACCTACACAAATCTACTGTAAAAGTTTCAGCTTTATATGTCTTATGGTAGCTGAGTTTACCTGTGACAAAGTTTTGCGGACAAACCGACAAACCGACAAACCGACAAACCGACAAACCGACAGAAATTTTTCTAAGGGTGGATTCGGTTTCTCCAATGTATGAAAGGTAAAGAAAACTTGAAATGAGTCAGTTCTAAGCAATGTACAGACAAAATCATTATTTTATTTATAAAGATTATTCAGGTAATAAATAATATATATTTAATTTTAGATTCACCGGAAAATTGGTGAACAAACAAACAAACAAACTCAGGAACCTTATATATAGAGAGTTAGACTGTATAATAAATGAAGATTGAAGATAGCAATAAAACTACGAAGAGTCAATCATGACAGATATACTGTTACTGTAATCATGAAAAGAATATCTTTTATGTCTTTGAAACATATATATATTGATAAATATAATTAATAGAAATTATTTAAAATAAAATTAAATTTTAAATTTTATTTAAAGGAAAAAAATATTTAAAATAATTTAAAACATATCTCCTTGTTATTACATTAGCAGAAAATTTAGATTAGCTTACTCTCAACTTTACAGAATTGGCACGGAGAGACAAATGGTCTGGTGAAAATGATCGTTGTACACAATTATGGTTTTACATCATGGTGTATAATTATTTTAAATAGATAGATTCAATTGACTTCTTTACGTTCACATGAGAAAACTTTATTTTTTCACTCATCCAATATAATAAAGTTGAATATTTGAACTCCAGATCTACGAGTTCAGAAGCGCTCGTTAACCACCTTCCTAACCCTGCTCCGTATTAAACTTTAATAAAACTTTCAATAAAGTCATAAAAGTTTTTATTGTTATAACAAAAAATCCTGCATAATACCTAAATGAAATACACATTTTAAAATTTTGATTTATATAGTTTAAAAATATGTGGATAATGTTAATCTATCTCTAAAACATCAGAAAACTAAAATAAGAAAACAGAAGCAAACAGACTGACTCTTCAGCTTTATTATATTTTCGGCTAGCCATCTAATAGATTTTGTCTGAATGAAACCTTTATCACGTGACATCTTATCAGAATAATCTTGCTGATATTAATAAAAACTGAATTTTTTTATTGCTTCTACCATAAAATTAAGGAATTAAATGAGAAAAAATGAAAACATTCATGGTGTATAGTTTCATTTTAATTAAAAATTGTTTTGTTCAAAAAGCTTTAACAGAAATAGAAAGAAGGAACAAAAATAGTGCGTAGAAATGGCAACAAGCAGGGCTGTTTACAACGTAACAACAACATTATAAACAGAAGAATAATATAAGTAATATATAAGTAAGAAGAATAATAATATATAAGTTGAGAATAAAAAAAACGCAGTGAGATGGTTGAGTCGGTTATGGCAATAGTTGCCACTGGTTATATAAATCCTGAAGACCGTTAACGTTAGTTTGAAAAAGTTATTGTAATTTGTTCACTTCTTCATTATGCATATTTTCTTGCATGAGAGACATCTGTTTTCTTCCAAAAATAACTATCAATAAATGCAAACCTTGGTATCCATTAAAAAAAAGTATATGTATTGCATTAATTACTTTTTAATTTAATATTAAATAATTTTATTTTTTAATTCTTAAGTCATGCTGTAGATTTGTAAAAACAATTAACTAATTTTTCTTAAAAATGTTCATTTATAATGGATAAATAAGTAATAATTAGTTTTTACCTACAAAAATTGGACATTATAATGTATTTTGGTTAAATGCATTAAATCATTGAAATGCAACTGAGTGCATTCAAAATTGAATCTGATTTTGTCAGAATATACAAAAATATAACATAACTATGAACGAATAATAAGAATGCAATATACAGTATCTAAATTGAAACAACTTCTTACAGAATATTTTATTAACAATTCGTTAGAATTTCCTTACTTATCAAAAAATAATCTCATTCTCATAAAAAGGGGTGATAATTAGAAAAAAATGGAAGAAATAAGAAAAGGGTGAATGCGTTTGAGAGTGGAGTGAATAGATGAATAAAATATCGTTTATTGAGGGCTGAACCTTAGTTACCACTGCATGGGAGTCGTAAGGAGACTTCCCGCCCTGTAACAAGCTATTCCACCCTCTTCACATCATTGATACTTCAAAATATATTTTTTTAAATTTTTGAAAAATATAGTAACCATATTTCAATTTATATAAAAATGAACACATAGAACAAGTAATGAACGTGTATGAACATAAACAGATGAAAAACAAACCTTAATAAATAATAACATTTACATAGGCATTTTTAAAAATTATTTTTAATGATGAATGACTACAAAGAAGATCAGATTAAACCCCATGGGTTAATAACTTTTGAAGTTACTAATTGAAAGGATTACTATGCAGGGAGAAAACTTTACTGAACCAGAATTACAAAGAACATAATTGAACTTGTAAATGAAATTGTTATTGCCAAATTAAAGAAAGAAGATTTCATTTCCCTGCAGATAAATTACATATTGTTTATTATAATTTTTCACTCATGGTGATATTTTATTACGATATGCCTAGATAGATTACAGATACGGAGCTGCCCAAAGTTTGTTTTTTCGAATGTGGTCTGGTGGGTCTGTAAAAAACTAACCATCTTGACGCTCATTCCGCAAGAGGTAATTAAATCTTCTTAATGATTTAATATTGAAAGTTCTAAATTTTGCCTACTCTAAGTGCAACTCAAGTTTTGACTAAGAATCTTTAACAAGTAGTTGATATGGTACAGGTTCCAGATCAACGACTGGTCCATAGGCGAGCACACAAGCTACTGGACTACATAATCCTCTTTTGACTTGACGGTTACCGACTTGATTGAAGACTATTCTTTATCAGCTAAGAAGTGGTATTTATCCGAGGTATCATGAAATAACCCCGGAGAGATAGTTTGGCCATGGAATGGACAAAGAAACATACTCTCTTATCTGGAGTCAGGTTTTTACTAACATACATACATACAGCTATTTCAGCATAGCATTTCATTAAAACAAATGTGACAAAGCAGGTGACGAGGTATGGTCAGAGAGTTATCTTGCATAATGTATATTTTATGTAAGATAACTGTAATCGGAATGGATGGCCTGAAATATTCATCTTTTTTTTGAAAAAAAATAGAACTATTTTTGGCCACTCTAAATATATATATATAGCAGCTGAGTAGCACTTTGCTTCTCAACGCGAGTACTTCGCACTTCTTCCCGATGACGACGGATGTTGAAATATCGAAGTGAGTTCTGTAGTGACTTTCTGTGTTCTTTCCTATGTGTTAAAGTTTATATATATATCTATATAAACTGAGATTATTTATATATATAGAAATATTCAGAAAACATATAGTTTTAATGAATCGAGAAATTCAAGGGGGGGGGGGGACTTTTCTGGGTCTTAGGTAGAAAATGGTTGATGAAAACTGATCAGGAAGCATGCCATCAAGATTCAAAACGATGAAAAACTTTCTTACCTTATTTACGACAAGTTACTAAATTTAAGAAATAAACTTTGAATTGAATCAAGAAAATTCTTGTTTGAAAGAAATTATAATACTATAAATTGGCCAAACTTCCTGGAATACCGAAAACCTAAGTTAAGAGATGGTTGGTCAATAGAAAGTAGCCGAGTAATTGGCATCCTTTCAAAAGCTGCCTGCTTCAATTAAACCTTAACATAATATACTACCGGCGTCACGTGCTCCCCCAGTTAAAATCAAAACAACTTTGTTCAACTGTTTAATTCTTTAGGACTTTCAATTGAAGACTTAATTTGACTTTCTCGTAATATTACTAATATTAATTTACTGCAACTGTATTACCAAAAATTACTGAGCGCCAAAATCATTACAAATAAAAGGTTATAACTTTTTGCAAAAGCAAGTCTAAAGAATAAATTATAGTTTATTTTTACTATTTTTTTATTGATTTAAAAGTTCTTATTTTTTTGTAATTATTTAATTTATTTAGCCTTTCCTCATCTCCTCCCACATATTGGCTATAGTCATTGAGTTCCTTTTCCATAACAGTTCACTTCGGCCATCAATTCTCTTCGGTCATCACTTGTTTGAGCGAATAAAAACGAATATATATATAAAATTAAAGTTATTATAAGAAAACAAAAAAGAGACTAACACTTACTATTATCGATCATTTCGGCTATCACGCCGTCCTCAGGAAAGGTGGGAAAAGGAAAAGGAACACAGGAGCGGTGACGTGGAAGTGTCCACCGACCGACACCAAGTCATATTTCGTATATATATATATGAAATCACAGTAACCCACTACTATACTCCTGATGACGAGACAATGAAAAATATAGTTGTGAGTGAATGTGATTCGTTATATCTGTGTTCTTTATATGAATCTAGTTTAATTGATATATATATACATACGTTTCAAAGTAACGAAAGGTACACAGTAAATAGAAAAACACACTTACCAAGACACCTAGCGCGCTTGCGGAGCGACAGTTGGAGACCAACAGTGTTGTCACACGCGAGGCCGGTTATCAGTCAGCTTGGTGTCCCTATCTCTTATCACCTGATGACGTTTAAGCCAAGACTGTAAGTATGTTTTTATATTTACTGTGTACCTATAGTACACAGAATTTTTTTGATGATTATATAAATAACAATAAAATAAGCAGTGACACATAAACTGAAACACAACAAAGACTCACTTTTCAATATTTCGACCGTAATGGCGGTCGTCCTCAGGAGAAGAAGTGAATTGACGGAGGGACGACAGTCAACTAAAGAACTCACTGGGTGAGGTCTAAAGCAGTGCTGCCGCAAAGGAGACAAATAAAAAAGGAACTTAGAAGTCGAGAGCAAAGAGAAAAAAAAATTGTTTTTGAAAAGTAGAAAAAAGGTTAAGAAAAGAATAAAATAAAGAAAATATTTTTTATATGTTTTTTTCTTTTTTTTCTTTTCTTAACCTTTTTTCTACTTTTCAAAAACAATTTTTTTTCTCTTTGCTCTCGACTTCTTAGTTCCTTTTTTATTTGTCTCCTTTGCGGCAGCACTGCTTTAGCCCTCACCCAGTGAGTTCTTTAGTTGACTATCGTCCCTCCGTCAATTCACTTCTTCTCCTGAGGACGACCGCCATTACGCTCGAAATATTGAAAAGTGAGTCTTTGTTGTGTTTCAGTTTATGTGTCACTGCTTATTTTAATTGTTATTTGTCCTGCCGGACCGTTTTTCGTTTATCATGGTATATATATATATATACCTATCTGAGTAAACTATAGGTACACAGTAAATAGTAAAACACATTTACAGTCTCTAATTTTCGGTTTAACTGCCATAATTAGAGAATCATTATGTATATATATATTTCAAAGTCCAGACCACAGTGAGATCAAAAAAGTCTAAGACCTAAGACTTTGGCATGATTACAGACTTAGGTTACTGATTTCAAAAAAAAAAAAAAATAAATTAAGCAAAACAAAAAACGGAACCTATACGCAACAGGATAACAAAATTTGTAATCATATGATAGACATATATTACAAATGTATGAAAAAACTGATAAATTACCTTTATTTGTTTATTGTAGGGTAAAAAGCTAATGAAATAGTCTCCACATATAAAAATTGAATGGTATAAACAACGCGTTTCGAAAACGTAGTGTTCTTCCTCAAAAGGTTAGGCTGAGCCTTTACATTTGCTCTAAGACTAAGCGTAGGAAACATATTGAAAATATAACACATGGAACTATAACGAAATACAAACAAATATAGGAATAAGGAGAAAATAGAACTTTTTTTTTATGCTTAGTCTAAATTAGTCTTAGAGCAAATGTTAAGGCTCAGTTTAACCTTTAGGGGGGGAAAAAAATAACAATGAAATGTACCTGCCTTCTAATAAGAATCAGAAGTACCCCACACCTTCACCCATGTCCATCCTATTCCCAGTCAGTTGTACTACAGACACTCACCCTTAGGTTCCTACTCTCTTCCTTATTTTATTTTATTTTTATTTTGTACTATATTTACTTTGTAATGTAGATAACTCTCTGGTATCATTGTATTTTTTAATTGTAAGTTCATCATTGTCACTGGTAATGTTCATTTACATTGCTGTGACTATGTAAAATAAAAATTAAAAAAAAAATTGTATGTTAATGCCTCAGGAAGAACACTACGTGTTCGAAACGCCTTGTTTATACCATTAAATTTTTATATGTGGAGACCATTTTATTAGCTTTTTACCCTACAATGAGTAAATACCACATAATAACTGATTGCACTAGGTTAGAATTATTTGTTTACTATCAAAGAGAACCACTCATATGTTGATAAAAAATTCTAAATGGTCAAAAGTCATTTCATTGTATATGAAAAACAGTTGAGAATTGATAATTTGGTTCTCTGATAACGATCTGTCAAAATACTTTAGAATTATTTATTTTCTAAAGTCCTAACAGGTTTAAAAAAAATCTGTAGTGGCCTGCACCTAACTATACTATAAGTAAACTTAATATCAATGTTCTTGGGTATATAATATATAATGTCTCATTTAAGTATAATGTAAACATTTAAATGGGAGATGCTCATTAGTCTTTCATTTCTGAGGTAGTATAGATAGTGATTGATCGACTTATATAAGCTTATTTTTGTACATCACACAGCTGATCCAAATAATCTCATTGGTACAACTACAGCAGTAATAACATTTTTGAAAAGCCAAAGTGAAAATTTCTTGATACGAAATAATCTCCTAGAAGAGAAAAAAAATATTTTCCGTTGTTTTAAAATTCTGAATGTATTTTTCGTTTGTTCCATTTGTAACTTCAAAGATAATGCCAAAATTTCAAAACTCTAGGGTTATTAGTTTAGGAGAAAAAATGTTTTCTAAAAAACAGTTTTTAGCAAAAAAAGTGACTTTCCTGTCATGCATAATTCTTCCCAAACAATAGGGATCTTCTTCCCTATGAGGCCCATTTTGGTGTAAAATATCAACTTGATCCATCAAAGATTCTGGACCGTAGCGTGGTAACAAGCAATGCTAACACACTCACCCACCCACACACACAAAGACGTCATCGAGAAAACTTCATAAAACGACTTCAGGGACCTCAAAACATGTAATTCCGTCAAAATCTCGAGATCAAATTTTTTCACGATCACTATACTTTACTTATAGTAAAGTAAAAATTTATTGATAAAATTCATCTTGTTAATAGAACAACTGAAGTTATTTTTGAAATTTATTTATTTTTTTTTTGTTTATGATGATATATTTATGTACATATAATTATTGAATGCTATTCTATGGATGGTTAGAAACAAATTATGCAAGAAGTATCAATAGTTTAAGGAAATTGTATCAAATATGAAAAGAAGGTAACGTTCTTTTTTTTTTAGGTATGGAAGGAAATAAGGACTAACAGATTGCTGGGGTTGGTATTATTTCATCTTGTTCGAAAAGGGGTAAGGAAATAGAAGTCAGCCTTTCCACCAGTTCACTGGTCTAATTTGAGTTTCACTTTGATTAGGAAATCTGAATTTCCCAATGTTAAAATATCTACCAACCTTCACTCTGCCCTTGTTTTTCGGTTTTCCCTTTTCCATTTCACCTTTTACTCGTTCGCTATATTGGGAAACACTATATCTCAAATTAAAAACAGAGCATCTAATCAGATGACTTTATATTTTATTATATTTTACGCCATTTTATGTATTTTGAATCACAAAATAAATATATATACGAAAATTAAAGACCAAGTTGCAGATAATATAAAAATAATTTTAATTTATTTTCAAAATTAAAAAAAAAAATGAACAAATACTACAAATATGACAAACTAATTACAGTCAGTAAGTTAAACTAATAGGAGCAGGAAAGATGTCTTGAGAACCCTACATAAGGATTGACAAAACCTATATTGATCGGAATAGGTTTTTTAAACAATTTACTGGAAGTAGATCTTAAAAGTGTCTTACACATCAACTAGTAGACTTGCAAACTATCATATTTAGTACCCTATAATTCATACAAAACCCTATAAATCCGGAGTGGCCTACACTCAACTTTATTATAGGTAAACTTAATATCAAACGTCTTGGGTGCATAGTATACAATTTCAAATTAGGTATAATAGAAATGTCAAAATGAGAGAGGTTTACTAGTCTTTCATTCCTGGAGATAGTACAGATAGTGATTGAACCACATATATACATATATATGATCAAACCTCAATATGAAACGGGAAAACAAGACTAAGATTTTTCAACCGTAACAAGCGGTCTTCGTCAGAGTCAAAAACCCAACTGACTGGGTATTAGTCTTGTTTTCCCGTTTGATATTGTGGCTTCATCATTGATTGTTATTTACGTGTTTATGTGAAATCTTTATATATATATATATATATATATATATATATGTATTTACAAATTTCTCACTTATTTCCACTCTGGTTAATTTTTTGGAAAGATTTTCCAGTTTTCTGATAGATTTCCTTGTGTTAAGAAATCTATCAGAAAACTGGAAAATCTTTCCAAGAAATTAACCAGAGTGGAAATAGGTAAGAAATTTGTAAAGACATGTCTACAAGAAAAACTTCTCCACACACAGACACACACACACACACACACACACACACACACACACATATATATATATATATATATATATATATATATTGTGTATATATATATCATTATTTTTGTATGTCACACCAGTGATGAATATACAACTAGATGAATAAGTACAACTTCAGCTGTAATAAAATTTTTGAAAATCGAAATTGTTACGAAAGTTACTTTTTGAAAGTGTATCGAAAGATAACGTGTTACGAAATAATCTCCTCAGGAGAACATGGCTTTTGTTCCAGTAGCCATTGGATCACTTAGATAGTGTATCTTACCTCCTTCTACATTGAATATTTAACACAAGTTTCTCATTTAAAACTTAAAAAATCTTATTTTATCTAAAAAAATGTCGAAGGATATAAGAGAAAATGTCGTTTTAAGATCATTTCTATTTTGAGATATGGAATCATTTCATCTATTTCTCAAAAAATTTCTAAGTCAATGTAAACAAAAACTAATTAAATTTTACTAAAAATTTACAAAAATTACTAAATAAAAAGATAGAAGGAATTAAGGTTTATAACTTTGAAAACTCTGAATTCAGAAACTAAACTAAATTAAAATTTACAAACAAATCAACCAATGAACCATCTCAAATGATTGAGTTGGACTATTCATAAGTCTGTGAATATGAAGGAAAATAAAAAACGAGACCAGAGTCTGGGATTGGAGATAAAGATAGAAAATTGTTAAAATTCAATTAAATTTATTAAAAACAAAGGTAATTAAATAAAAAAGAAAACAAACTTAAATGGTTTTTTGGGTAAAAAAGATTGTATCAACCAGTTTAGGTTGAATAGAAAGTCAAGAGTCGAATCAAGGGAACGTCATTTATTAACACTGTAATACAGAATAGCATTTAATTTGCTCTTGACAATGAACTGATTCTGAAACCCGTATGAGATATGAGGTAAAGAGATTAGTTAGTACGATGTTTATTCATAATAGCATTTCTCTTTTTGTTATAATAATTATCTCTAATTTTAGACTGTTAATGCAGAAAAGGTCAAGTCAAGTGAGACTCTCAGATAGAAATCGTTTGATGTTTACTGTGAGAACAAAGTGCTTAAAGATTATCTTTGGTTATCAAACTTCTTTTTAATATGTGACATAGTCAATCATAGGTTGGCTGTCTCCAATTTTTTAAATGTGAATTTTCTTGTTTTTCAAACCTCAAAACACATGCACCATAACTCCTTTAATGAGTTTCAAAATTGTTATACATTTCTTTCAAAACATGATTCAGTACTAAATTTTTTTTTTAAAAAAAAAAGAACATACATATCTTAAAGTAATTACAATTGGATGATTATAAAAAAAAGTGACACAGAATTCCAATCAGTTTTTATAGAATTCTAATTTCGTACCATTTCCCTTTTCAGATATTGTCAGGGGCCAGGTTAGCCCAGTGGCAACATGCTCACCACTGGTCTCGTGGGTCCTGGGTTCAATACTCACTCCAGCCCTCAATTTATGTTCGTAGGAGTTGAATAAATCTGGCACGTTGGCTCTCGGAGAGGATTCTGAGCCGTTGGTACCGACGAAGTTAATATAATTCTTAACTATATTAACTCTTTCATATTGTTTTTTATTTTTCTCTTTCAAAATATATTAATTACTAGAATAAATTATATAATCTTTAACAATATAAAATGAAATAACTTCTGTTATTTGCTATTTGAAACGGAGGAAAGTCAACAAGGTTTTATAGTATTGTACTGACCATATAACAACCTTTAAACTGTCCAATACTATGTTAGTATTTGAAATATACTTGGTCTTTCTAGACTTCTCCCATTTTCAGATATATCTCGTTGTTAGTTTAACTCTGTTCTACTACCAAAGTCTTTGCTGCGTTTGATGGCACTTCTGTAAGAATATTTGTCTTCCGTTAAGAGAAGCCAAATTTCATATGAATGAAAGATAACATGAGGTCCTTATGGAAAAATGGTAAAATTACCGAAATGAGTGAGAGCGGTGCAGGACAAATACTTTAAAAATTTTTACAGTATGCTACTAACATAAATACCTAATTGATAACTAACCTCCGCTATAAGATATTTAAGTTTTTATTTTTAATGAAATGCTAATGATGATCTGTCTTAGCTGACTGTATTCCACTCATTTTTCAACCTCTCTATATGGTTTTTCCACCATATTTCTTGCCCAGTATCTTTTGGACAATGGATAAAATAGTGGTAATCTGCACTACATTAGTTCTTACTTTTACAGTGTTTACCTTTTTCGAGTTATAGACCAGAGTCAAACACTTCTCAATAAAACACATTTAAGGCAACATTTTGTTTATCTTTGTAAATATCTTCAGGGCTTAATCACTGGAGAATTCGTTTGTTTAAAATATTATGATATAATGTATATACATATAAATAATGTACTCGTAGTATATTTTTTTCATGTTATTGTAATTAATTCTTTATGAACGTAACCCTTAAAATGTCTAAAAGTATAAACAAAACGTAGGCATCAATGTGTTTTATTGAAAAATGTATTAAGCTGGACTAAACCTCGACTAAAGAAAAATATTATAGATATTTATAATTTGAAAACCAGCAGACACACAAAGAAACTAGGCACTAGAACTCAGTTTCAATATTTTGACCTTTTAACTATCTTACTCAGGAAAAGAATTGTTACGGCGAGAAGACGAAAGCTAACACAAAACATTATATATATTAACATCTTTACTGTATATATAAAAGTAAAAAAATTGCAATAAACTTGTGAAATTTTAAAATTAAAACTAAAATACCGTAAAAAATTTAGAAATGGGATGAAGATCTTTTTTGGCAAGAGTTACACGATTATTTAATTAAAAGTGTAACAAAACGCGGACATATGGTAGAGTTGAGAAATGGGTGTGAGGGTGTATATGTTGAGAGTGAAGAAAAAATATATAAAATTAGAGGTAGGGGAGAGGGTTAACTCTCTACCTTTTTCTCACAAAATCTGAATTCATGTGACTTACTTAAGAGTAGCAGACTCCATGCAAGCAATATGTCTTTATTAAGAAAAAAAAAGTTTTATATTGACTACACTTTATAATCAACAGGAAATATATAATTTTAAATCTGCAAATGTATTAAGTTATCTAGTCTTGAACTCATGTTACCATATATAGCTCTCAAGATCATTCACGATTTCAAGATCATGAGATTATGATGAATGTTTATAATAACAACATCAAGATGTTGCTATAATAAAGAACTTCTTTAAGATGCAGAATTAAACTTGAAGATGAAGTTATATTAATTAATAATAGTGAGTGATTGTCAATGAAGTCTTAAGAGCTTAACACTAAGACCTGGCAATAAATAAAGTTTGTTTTCCATTACTTTGTAGAGGATTTTAAAAAGCCATTAATCTCACCAGAGACACATTGGAGTTATACTTCCAATCTAGCTAGAAGAGAAACCAATTAAAGAAAAAATGACTTTTTGCAAAAAGAAATCGCTTATTTTTTCATTGAATTATTATAAGCATACAAATTTCTCTTCACTAAATGAATTAAGTGTACAACAATATTATAAACACCGGTTAAATTATAAACACATAATAGTGATTTAGTTTTTTATTAAAAAAAGGCGTTAGTTGTATTTTTACACAACAAAATTCCTTAGCTATTACAATGCAGGACGTTTCAATCTTTTTTACCACAGGGCGCAATCATAAATCAAGGAAAATTCTGGGGCACACCTTCGATTTCAATATGGGAAAAATAGTAATGAAACTTAAGTGGTGTTAAATTAGGACCAATTCATTGCTCTTGAGAATTGATATACTTGCTTTTGTATAGTGCCCAAATGCGTACTTATTAATAATATAATTTTGGTTTTTATACTAATATATTTTTATTTAATTTTTCTTCTCATATTTATTTTGGGATTGCTTTGATTACTAGTGTTTTGGTGTTTATGGTCTGCCTGATGAAGATAATGTCATTTATAATAGTGATATTAGAATTTAATGACAAGAAAAATAGGACTTTAATTTCCTATTAGGACATAATCAAAATAGGACTTGGTAAAGTGAAATCTTTTGTAAAAATAGAGGAAGATTATAATCCATATGTATAAACCAGTAAACCTTGAAACATACTAAGAGCATTCAACCGTAGCAAGTGGTCGTTGTAAGAGTCAAATCTGAACTGTCAAATCTCGGTTGAGATTTGACTCTTGACAAAGACCGCTTGAAACGGTTGAAAGATCTTAGCCTTTTTGTCTGATTTCTTTTTAGGATTTAGACGTATCCTAAAACAACTCTTCATTTTTTGACATTATATGTTACACTCTAGTATCCTAGTGATGAAAAGACTCTCAACTCTTCATTAACACATTTCATATTTGATCTACTTTTACAGTTAATGCTGTTTATCATAGAAAAACCTTGTTCACAGGAATAATATGAAGAAAATGGTAATATGACTATCCAGTGCTTCCTCGCGACAGTTTAAAATGTCAAGTGACGAAAACTTTGCACTGATATGGAAACCATATACCTTGGATAGCAAATATTATGAAATTCACCCAAATTCTTCAATATTCAAATATAACTTTTTTTTTTTGGGAACACCTGAGTATCTTCCTTGATGAACTAGTGCGCCCGGGTCAGAAAAGAAAATAGATAAATTGATGTAAGGAAGATGTAGACAGTATGCTCACTGTTGATAGAGACCATATTCAGAAATTACTAATTAAATTCCAATCTAGAGATTCAGTTTGTCTCAATAAAATTAAACAATTTTTACAAAACTGTTTTATTATTCTTACCATCATTGCAATTATAAAAATCATGATTCTGAATTATATCTTCAAACATTTATTGTAACAAATATTTTAATTAAATATATAAGCTGATCATTAAATAGATTAGCTTGTAAATGCAATTTATTTTTTTTATCTGCTCTCTTAAAACAAATTCTTCTTCACTTTTATTTCTTTTATTCCACTTTTTACTTTTATTTTTTTCATTTATATCCTTACCCTGTATACTACTTTATATATAATAGGATGTCACAATAAACAGGTAAAACAAATATCAACGTCCAAACCACAGTAAGAAATCAGACAAAAAGGCTAAGATCTTTCAACCGTTACAAGCGGTCTTTGTCAAGAGTCAAATCTCAACCGAGATTTGACAGTTCAGATTTGACTCTTACAACGACCACTTGCTACGGTTGAATGCTCTTAGTATGTTTCAAGGTTTACTGGTTTATACATATGGATTATAATCTTCCTCTATTTTTACAAAAGATTTCACTCTACCAAGTCCTATTTTGATTATGTCCTAATAGGAAATTAGTTTATATGATGAAATTCGTCAGTCAGAAGAACGAGAATGCTGAGACTGTGGCATATTTTAATGAAGCATATATATATATATATATATATATATATATATATTATTTGCATTATTTAGAGATAATTATTGTCATTGTTCAACTGATTGTTTCAATGCACCCGCATTTGTAAGTCTTATTTTTTATTAAATTTTAAATGTAAATGACTTACTACCAAAAAATACAGTTCTCTGTTCTTCAACATATTGGTATTTTGATTATATTCCACTCTAATTTCCTTTGATAGTGTTAATATGAACGAGAGTTTTAGTATCTTTTAATAATTCACTTTTTAATGTTAGAAAATGAGTTTATGTACTAAATATCCTTCCATTGATTCAATAGAATTATTAATCCTGCTTTTGAAAATTAATTTTTTTTTATGTTGTTATTTGCTGTCGTAAAAGTACTCAGAATTTTTATCCAGTCAGATATCGTTTCTATTATTTTGAAAACTCATACCTCTTTATATTATTGTAAATGTGGTACTCTATTTTACTTTGGAAAGTTATCTTTCACTGATCTTAGTGACAATATTCTCTTTTTCAAGTGACTTGAGAAATTCGTCGTATCTATGACTCACCTTGGCTAAGGCTTTGAGTGTTTCATGAACTTCTAACAGTTTTCTCATTTTGTTTCATGATCACAAAAATAACTTAAATCGTGGTATTACTACCTCAATTAAAGTATATTACTATATAAACTAGTTTTAGAATTTCTTGGACCTAAACGTTTCTACCACTTTTACTAAGTATGAATAGCTAGAGAACCCCTTCGACAGTTTAACGTCGGTTGTTGTTTTACGTTTTTTACAATTAAGATGAAAATTTTTTGTGCAAAAACACAGTTAAGTCAGTTAAATGTATACTGATTTCGAAATTTATCCAAAAAAAATTAAAAAACACAGAAAAAACACACGTAAAAATTTAGTTTGCAATATGGGCTATAAGTTTTGAAGAACTATCAGGCCAGATTGAAAAGACCAACTAACTATGACCCTCGGGATGTGGCCGACCCGTGGGTCGTAATTTACCCACCTCTGTTCTAGGGTTACTGAAAATGTGGTATTTTTTATATCTAGGTAAGTCACATTACCGGTTTAATTCTTCTTGAGAAATCTTGAATTTTTCTTTACACAAGTTTATTAGAATAGGGTTTTTTAAAGATAGTTGGCATTGTACAAGTTTGAGATAAACTACTTTATATCTCTGAAGGGAGGTTTGGGCAGGATTTTGATTCTTCAACACGTCAATCTAGAGTCATGACATATACTAAATCCTGCAATCTTTAATATTTAAGGCAAATAACTTCCTGCTAGACTACATATTACTCGTACATACAGTGAACCACATAGTTTAGAATTAGCTAAAGAATCATCTAAAAATTAATACGTTTGTATCTAAATGTTTCACACTCTATCTCATAAGACAAAATTAACATTTAGTAACTGATAAGATATAATAAATAATTACTGGTAATTAGTAATTACCGATTAGTCAACTATTCAATTTTTATTAAATTAGAGTAGAGACAGACCCTAGAACAGAGGTGGGCAAACTACGGCCCGCGGGTTGGCCAGATTCCGTGGGCCATAGTTAGTTGGTCTTTTCAATCTGGCCCGATTGTTCTTCAAGACTTATAGCCCGTATTGCGAACTAAATTTTTGGGTGTGTAATTTTTCTGTTTTTTTTTACACTTTTTTGGATAAATTTTGAATTCAGTATACATTAAACTGACATAACTGTGTTATTGCATAACAAATTTCTATCTTACTTGTCAAAAATGTAAAACAACAAACGAATTTCCTCGTTAATAATTTCCGAATGGAAATGGTTCATTTTCATTTAGTTAAAGTAATTTCTTCCTTTCTATAAATCTTGCTTTAGATTTCTCCATCTCATAATTTTCTCAAGGGCACCAGGCGACCCCCTTTAGTAAATAGCCTTACTCCGGTATGTGGTGCTCTGCCGGACGGACAAAATACCACCGATAGAGCTTCAGGAATTTTTCCTGAAGGAGAATTATTATTCCTGTAAGGAAAAGGAAGTCTGGAGACCATCCTCCGGAATCAGAAGGCCCAAAAGCGCTAACTAGTGGGAACCTCTCACAAGTGCACCTGAGGACGCGAAGAAGACCATCCCAAAGAAGGAGAAAGGAAGATACTTTCTCCCGAAACATAGGAGGCCTGAATAGACATTATCATGATGGTTTGTGCAAATTCAGCAAAGAGGAAGAAACACCGTTGCACCTGCTGATAACTTGTAAGGCAACTTTGCTGCAGAGAGGCAGGTGCTACGTGACACTCAACAAACCATAGAAAAACTTTTACCGCTGGAACCAGCAAAAGTGCTGCGCATCTTGGAGGCGTTGAAGCTAACTGCTGGGGTACTTTAGTACAGAAGAGGGGGAAGTACAATAGTTTTTTTTTAAGAAACAGTGCTATAGTCACGCTCAAATAATAAAAATAAAAAATAAAACTCATACTGTATTCCTACATAAAGAACGTAATTCTCTATATATTAAACTTTTAACACAAGTCCCCTAAGACAGATCATGAAATTTCTACAGCTCTCACTAGTGTGTATGTTGCAAAAAGGGCTATAATGCACATATAGTAAGAAGAAGTTGAATGTTACTGTAGTAAGATTCAAAAATGACTCGAAATATCTTAATTATGATCTTTAGATTATCATAAAAATTTGATTTTTTGGTGTCGATTATTATTATTAATTTTACAGTTTACTTTTACCTATAGTATAAATTAGAAATAAATTTATTTGATATTTACAAAGAATTCTAACATAGAAAGTCTCCAAATGAAATATATAATGACAAAACTTAATTTATTCAGCTGATCCTTTCTCAATCTTGATGTCAATTCAACATAAAATCAATAGATGAATTCACCTTGCAATACTATTAGAAGAAAAGTTATTTTATTAAATTTCTTGTCAACTCGAACACATTAACTCGGGATTAACTGTATAACATTGGAAAATATTTTTCCAATCAAACTGAGGGTCTTAATCAAGTTTGTTATCAAAACTTTGATACTAAAAGTTTTGGTAAATGGAAGTTTTTCTTAACATGTCAAACAAGCAAAAGCTTTTGCATTTCAAACTAATGAAAATGTGTTAAACAAAATTATTAAGTTATTTCTTAGAGGGAAACATTTAGAAAACAAATTAAATGCGTTAAGAGCCTTCTATAGAATAATAACAATAAATAGCAATTTTGTATTTAAGTCTGTTCTGGATTATTTGATTAAAACCTATTGTGACAGGAATAAAGAAAATATCACCATTGCTTCAGATATCATCACTCCCTTACATTCGATTTCTCTCTTCATCCTTCTCTCACTCTCTCTCTCTCTTGCAATTTTGTTCTAGTTCTCTAGTGTTATAAATATATATCAAATAATTACAAGAAAAGAACACGTAGAACAATACACAACTGAATTGAGTTGTATATTGTTTCTACGTGTTTTTTTCCTGTAGTCTTTTGATGTGTTGTTCTAACGGACCATTTCATAAATATATAATTAAAGATACATCTAACTAAATAAAAACAATACTATCATACACTATTTCTCGATCATTTCGGCTTTCTTTTCGTCTTCTGGAGAAGAGGGAAGAAGAAGAAACACAGGAATGAAGACGGGAAAGTGTCCACCGACTGACTCGTGTATATATATATATATAGTGATAATGGAAAAATCTCAGAAGATTGCTCAAAAGCAATCTCGGAAGACTAATTACGACAAATAATATTAAGCAATGATAAAGGATTCACTAGGATAGAGGTGGTTCAAAGAAGGCGTTCTTGAGAATTTTGGACACTAAAGAAAATTAAACTCCTGTTTTTACACCGACGTTTCGCCAAAAATTGTTTGACATTTTCAAAGCTTGTTTCTGAGGAAAAACACTATTTAACTGTCCATGCCTTTAAATAGTGTTTAAATAGTGGACTGTTACATAGTGTTTTTCCTCAGAAACAAGCCTTGAAAGTGCCAAACAATTTTTGGCGAAACATCGCTGTAAAAACAGGAGTTTAATTTTCTTTAGTCTCCAAAATCATCAAGAACAACTTCTTTGAACATGTCATAAATATATGTTTCCATCGTAAAGGTTATACCTATAGTTTTATGCTTACAAAATATGTTGGTTAAATATTTGAGTATTTTACTGCCGAAGTGGTGTATCAATTGAAATTCAAAGGTCACCACTTGTGTGTGGAGATTTACGGTACACCTGGTGGGGAAGAAAGGCAGGAGGCCATTTGGCTGTCAAGAGTCCCGCTATCGAGAACGAACCGATCCCCCTGGATCTGACCTACAACCAAATCACTCAGATTAAATAACTACACCCCTATATTTATTTCTGTTTATTTTTCTAAACCTTTATTTTTTAATAAATTTTTATAGTATCTTAAATACTTCAAACTTTTACATGGTTTGTTTTTGTTTCTTTTGAAACCATAAAAAAATGTAATTAATATCAATTTTGCTTTACTATTTTCAACTTCTTTTTTAAGTGTTTGATAAACCTCTTGCATTCTTTTTTTATAATTTACATTTGGTCCCCCCCCCCTCCTCCTACTCAATAACCTGCTTTCATTATATTCTAGTGCAGAGAGGCCCACAATTTTGTTCCATTGAAGGTTAGATATAAGATAATATACAAAAAGATTTCACACAAACACGTGAAATAACAATCAATGATCAAACGACAATAAAAAATAGGAAAACATTCTTATTTTCCCATTTCTTAAGATAATATATAAAAACTCAGTTGCTCGTTTACTTTTAAGTGTATTAAATAAACAAAATAAATGTAATTTAAGACAAAAGCAAACCAAAGAAATGTAAGTAAATAACGTGGTAATTGTATTTGATTAAGAAAAACAAATCTTGCTTCATATGCCACTTGACTTCATTATCCCATTATAAGTAGATAATATTAAAAATTTTAAATAGTTATTATAGTTAGATCATTTTTTATCAGTTAAGAGCTGTAAATCAAAAGGGTCTAAGTACAAATTCTTCTTTTTTTTTTTGAGCAAATTTTTTGAATAGGATCGTCTACTACTACTACATTACTATTACCACGTTATAGTATTATACTAACTACACTAGTACTACTGCTGAGCACCAGTATACAATATAATATAAAGGGCCTATGAAAATAAGTAACCATTTTGACTATTTTGTATAAAGTTGTCAACTTCTTAGACTAGACCATTTTGATTTTCAAGTCCTCAATTGAAGGCTTGCTATACTTGTACGTACACTTGGTAAATTTGTAGGTAAAACACAAAGTCATAAAAATATCAATCAATTTGATTACATTTTAATATTCACCTGTCGGTTTCTTTAACTATAAGTGAACGTCAATTACAGATAACAGTATTATTTAATAGATAATCAAATTAAATTTAAAGATGTTACATTAATCATGTTAAATTTAATATTTTTTAGCATACGAGTATATTACTATTCAGAGTATCCCAAAGTAACCAAACCGCAAAATTTAATGAAAATTATTAATAAAGAACAACAAATTTAATAGGTCTTTTAATAGTTTACAAATGTTCAAAATGTCTACGTTCAACTACCATACAATGACATTATTTGACAATACTGTGATATACATTTTGGAGAGTCTCCTCCAAAATTTGGATCGATTATCGTCAAATATTTTGTTTTAGCTGATCAATTGTCTTTGGGTGATGAGTATATACTAGGGTATTTACAGCTGTCCATAGAAAAAAAAAGCAGCTGGTGTCAGATTCGGGGGTATGGTAGGCAATTTGATTGGACCCCGGCGTCCTATCCAACATCCACGAAATGTTCATGAAACCATTGTTGAACATCTTTTGTGTAATGCACAACTGCTCCATCTCGTTTAAGATGAAGATCCCTGAAATGGTTGAACTCACTAATACTAGCAGCGTTTTAGTCACTAATACAGTTCTGTTACTTTTGGGACTCCCTGTATTTTGATTAATATCCCTATTAACTTAATCAGAGACATATGAAAGTTTGTTTATCTTTATTCAAGAACAGATATTTGAACTTTTAACCCAAAAGGAAAAATTCTGTAGGAGAATAACACATTACATGTCAACAAAAAGCTAAAACTACAGCTTTTCACTTTATTTTAATTTTATTCAAAGCCCTATAGCCAGATCTCTACTAATCCGCATAACACAGATTTTTTTGTTATATTAAGAACCTCATTAAAACTGTTCACACATACATACACAATACACACACACACGCATTAACCAATTTGCAAAAAAATATATTAATGGACTCAAGAAGGATTCAAAACATGTACTTCCAATGAAACTTGATGTAATACCAAAACTTGATATTAATTTTGTATAAGAATGAAATACTTTCATTATATATAGAATAACAAAAAGGTAAGAATAAGATACAAATGTTTATTGAACCTATTGAACAAGAGGTAGACGACTTATGATTGATTGCAAAATGTCAATCTGTAGCTAATTAACACATCTGATTAGAGTAGATGATGGACCCAGATTTAGACTAGGTATTGGCACAATTATTGGCACCAATCAGAACAGTTGTATTATTTGGACTGACAATATTGAGATTCTATGACTTAAGAAATTCTTGTTCGTCCATTAGGGTTTTCATTAATTGGATAGTTTATCTTAATATACAATTAAAACTAAAGTATAAAATCTTACCTCGTGCTTTAGATTTCTATGACATTTGAAACGTAGTTACCATCCCCGAAATTAAGATTTCCAACGTTTTAACTTTTTTTGAAAAAATCTAGTATCCTTTTGACAAAATTTTATATTATTTCAGGTGATAAAAACATTTTGGTTTTCATCATAAGGTTTTTGTATATGTTTCTAGCATAACAATTATAAATTATATAAGAGTAATATCAAAGTTATAATTTAAAAAAAAATATGTATAAAGATCTTGAATTTAAAACAAAAAGACGGGGTCGAAATTAGAAGATTTTAAAATCGAGATAAGTGTCACAGTCAAGTGCTTACGTGCAAAGATGCAACGTTTTATTATACCTTTACCACTCATGATATGGACCTACCAAAAAGATGTTACATTCTACAGTTCTTTTCTTCAGCCAAACCATAATACTCCCCCAAAAGAATAAAATTGTAGCAAATAGCGATTTATATGCTAAATAAACACAAGAGTCTTTTTTAAGTTATAATTAGTACTAATATTATCTGTCATACCTCTTATAATATCTGGAGAGCTTGACCGGTTTCGGGTCCTTCTGGTACCCATCTTCAAGAGCAACTGATTGTAAATATCTTGTTACGGATAACCTCCACTTTATATTCATGATAAGCATGAAATCCAGGATCAGTTGATCTTGAATATGGGAACCAGAAGGACCCTAAACCGGTTGAGCTCTCCAGAGCTTATTATACGAGGTATGACAGATAATATTACTATTGATTCCGATATTACTAACCTCAGTGGAAATAATCCAATAATTATGTTTTTCATGTGAATTACAAGAATATTTTGTTGGAAAAGCAAATATGTAATCAAATATCTTTCTCTAGAGAAAAATCTCTTGATTTGGTGACCTTTTTTGATTTAGTTATTTCTGTATACCACTTGCAAGTAGTCAAATATTTGATTGACCAATTTACGTTTATAAATCTTTTTTTAGATGCCCATAGTTCTTCTAACAGGAATTTGCTTTAAAATTTTGTCCATACATATACGAATAAAAATCTAAACTTTTTAGCCTGTCTCAGTCATGGATATATTTGTTACTTCTCAGAAAATTTCGTTTTGCTGACGGTTCTGTTTATTTTATTTTAACTTTAATTTCAACTGTATTTACCAGAAAATCTATTTTAAATGACAGAAAAGGAACAAGGAAAGGGATCTGAATATAGACTGTATTGAGTAAGCCAACAAACAAGCAGGTTAAAATTAGAAATCTCCGAGGATTAAGAGACTTACCCGATATGACCAGTCTCCAGCCAGAGCTGTCAAACTTTCATGGTTATTTCAATTTTAATCACCATTAGGTTTTACAACCTTAAACAGAAATGGAATTTACCCAGTTAGCAACCTTTTTAAGAATCTGTTCTTATCATTTTAATTATTCTCAAGAAGTGGTTGTTACCTTATATTGAGGTGTTTAAATGTTTTACCTACATGAACGATTTTTCTTATGCTTTATTTTGGTCAATGTCTCATGGATCTATAATTGATTGTCTTAGCTAAAAACAACCTAATCAATTTTTTTTTGTGGTTTAAAACCAAACATATTTTTGTGACCATCAGTTAGAGGTTGATTATTTCAAATAATATTGGGATAACAGCCGGTTGAAAATGTCGGATAAAAATGATGACAATTAATGAAAATCTGGTGAAACAAACTATCCAAACATTTTAGCATTCATTAGTCTATTAAGAATGTACTTGGTTATAATTAAGTATTAAAAAGCATTAGAGAGTTATAAAATTGTGAAAAATTACTAAATTAATAGATGTATACCATATTACACTGTACGATGTGAGAGCACAAAGATAATCCTTTGCGTATATGCCGGCCAGCCAGTATTGTTTCCTGTTTAAGGCTATGTCAGGAGAGAATCTGTTGTTTTTTTGCCTGTTCTTGCGCTTTAACTTGGTTGGCATTACTGCTGTTATTCCATATTTCTTAAATTAGACAAGATGGATAAAGAACAAAAAATATTAACAACAGAAAGTAGTATCAATTTATAGATAAGAAATTTTATAAAGTTATTTGTTTTATTATAGCTATATTTATGTTATCCGTTAAAATAAAAGATTAAATAATTGAATCTGAAATGTCATTATTTATATGATGTTATTATTTTATGCATACTGGAGGTCTGGTCTCTTCGAGCTCGTTTGCATTGCGGCCATAACAGTCCTATGATGTTACCTTTAAATATTTCTAAAATAAATTTTAGATTTACTTTCCTAAATAAACTTAATAATTGTTCTTGGAGAAGCACTCTCTGTTCCATTAATTTTATGTATATTCTTCAAATACTCTTAAAAAATAATGAACGTTCAAACCCGATTGTCTTGCATTTACATTGAATATGATAAAAGGTTTCCTTCCACCTTTTCCTTACAAAGTCTGCATTATTTTTATTATCTTAATTGAAGCTTTCACAAATTGCTGATCTCAACTTAAAAATTTCATTCATAAGTGTATATATATATATATATATATCTACTTATTATATTGTATTATTATATATATAATTATCATATTATATAATATATATTAAATGTTTTTTTTTGTCTCGACCACATATATTTAACACTATTTTTTTTATCGAGGTTGGTTCTAGCTACAATCGATAACGAGCTGTGGTTCATTTATTATTTGGCACCCATTTTAGTAATAAGCGAGCCACATTACCTGTTGATTCAACATAGGGAGTCCTAACTTTTGCCTTACTCCAGTGTATCTAGAGCAGGGATCTTTAACGAGTACCTGACATCATAGAGGCTCGGGACCGACGGTTTAACGTCCTCTCCGAGGAACGACATACTCAGATTTATTCACTTCCCTGTGATTGAATCGATAACCAGGTGGATATCGAACACTGTACCTGCTAGTTCAGAGGTTAGTACGTTAACAACTGAGATAACCTGGCCCCATATTAATTAAATAATGTTTCTTAAAAAATTTAACTTATACATTTTTTTCATGCTACTACAATTAAATTCTGTATTGATGTAGCACTGAAGATGTATAAAAATATATATGAAACGTCGGCTTAAAGTGTTTTATTGTTTGAAGCTTGACTAAACCTCGATAAAAAATAAAAATAGTGTTTATATATATATATATATATATATATATATATATATATATATATATATATTATAAACAGGAAAACGATTCACAAAGGGCAACAAACGTTAAGCGAATGTGCGCTTGGTGTTCCAATCTCTACTCTCCTGATAACGGTTCAACCGAAAAATAGAGACTATAAGTGTGTTCGTATCTTTACTCTGTGTCTATAGTTTACTGTGAAATGTATATATATACAATTAAAAGAAACGGTCCAGCGGACTTTTTTAAATAAAATAAATTCAAAACGAAGGAAACACACAGAAAGACACAGACATAACTCACAGCGATATTCCATCGTTGTCATCAGGAGGTGTGAAGAGCGAAAAGCGAAGAGTCCCGCAGGAAGGCAGGGCGGCGACCTACAGGGAGTCGCCGCCCTGCCTTCCTGCGGGACTCTTCGCTCTTCACACCTCCTGATGACGACGATGGTCGAAATATCGATGTGAGTTATGTCTGTGTCTTTCTGTGTGTTTCCTTCGTTTTGAATTTATTATATATATATATACATATGTCTAGAAGGCTTTCTACCTCTCCTAAATACGACAAAAAAAGCCAAAATGATCAAGAATAGTGACTGTTAGCCTCTTTTTTCAGTTTTATAGTTCTAATGTTAAATATATACATATCTACAGAAGATAGTAGTATGATAATATTAAATAAAACAGTAATAATATTAATTTATGTTCAATGTGACATTGGCTTTGTACGTTATGAAATATTAAAACCACCTCATCAACCAATTTTTCTTAAATTTGAGTTGTGTAGCATATAATTTTTAAATTGTTAATGTAAACAATAACTTCTCAAAACTCTAGTTTAGTAAAATTAATTTAATCATTGATTTATCAAATATATAATCAAAATGTAAGTGCGGCAGTAAAATGTATGAGGTTGACCTATATTTATAAAAAAGGGATTCTGCCTTTCCCTACTTAAAGTTAAAAAGCACGCTCAAGTGTTTCTTTCTTGGCAGTAATATTTCTTGTCTTTTCTCTTTGTCTCTGTCAGTTGTATTAACTTGTTGGAAATATCTCAAACCTACTCCTTATTTAACTCATAAAACTTACCAGAGTATAATGCATAATATATCTCTCTATGCCTCTGTGTTGTATCTGCGTGTGAAACGCTGTGAACAAACTTTATTGTTTATGGATATTTACAACAGCTAGAGAAGTAACATAGAAAAATTTAACACTTAAAAAAGACCTTAGTAACATGGAAAAGGAAAAGATAGTGAGACTGTTAATGAATGCCACTTGTCAAAACTCATGACATGTTATAAAAGTTATTTTGGATCGGTTTTCCCTTTATTTAAGAGCCTATATATCAATGATCAAACCACGATATAAAATGGGAAAACAAGACCAAGATCTTTTTATCGTAACAAGCGGTCTTCGCCAGAGTCAAAAAACTCTGACCGCTTGTTACGGTTGAAAGATCTTAGCCTTGTTTTCCCATTTCATAATTTGGTTTCATCATTGATTGCTATTTCTCGTGTTTATGTGAAATGTTTTACCGAAGAGTATATATATATATATATATGATCAAACCACAATAAGAAATGGGAAAACAATGGGAATGGGAATGGGAATTTCCCATTTCTTATTGTGGTTTGATCATTGATTGTTGTTTCACGTGTTTATGTGAAATCTTTTTATATATATATATATATATATATAATCGCGCTCCGTCCTTCGACGTGGGGAGATCTCTCTCACTTTGTCCTCTCTTCTAGTCTACTCCTGATGACGAACAACAGCTCGAAATATTGAATTCTGTGAGTGTTCTTTTTATTCTTTTTTCTGTGTTGTGCTTTGTGTAATTTAAAGTTATATATATATATAATTACATTTAAAATTGAAGTCACAAAAAATGAGATAAAGATTCACGATACTCGATCATTTTCACTTCCTTACAGTCTTCAGGAGAGGAGAAAAAGAAAAAGAGGAAGAAATACTGAAGTGGAGAAGTGAACGCTACAAAGTGACACCTTCATGAACGCCCAGTGTCTGAACGCGCGTAGTACATCAGGGCTTCTTTAGCGGAGGTATCAAAACAGGTGTTCTTTACATGTTCTTACATGAAAACAGGTAAGTTGTTTAAAATGGTTAAACATTTTATTATATATGTTTTTTGTATACTTTTTTATAAATTTATATATTGTTTTCTTTTCTTTTTTAAATTTTATTTTCTATTTATTTTTTATAATTACTTTTTATATATGTATAAAATTTAATTTTTTTATTTATTTTTTATTGTGTCTGGCTATCTTTAAAAGTATTTTTAACTTGCCGTTTTGTTTTATTATTTGTACTACTTAAGTTTTTATTAATTTTAGCATATCACAATTTGTTTTTATATTTTATAACATTTATGGTTCCAAATTCCCTTATTATTTGTTTCCGCTGTGCCATATTAATTATTTTATTCTTCACTTCTTCACTTTTTAAGTTTATTTTTCTTACTTCTCTTGAACTGGGCACACGTGTGACAACACTGTTGGTCTCCAACCGTTGTTTCGCAAGTGTGGTTGGTATCTCTTCTCTCCTGAAGACGGTTAAACCAAATATTAGAGACTATAAATGTGTTTTTCTATTTACTGTGTGTACCTATGGTTTGTTTTGAAACGTTTATTAGTTTGTTTCAACGAAAATACACTACCTAAACAGCTTTAAAAAAAAGTGTCTTATTTTGACTTAGAGCTGTATTAATTATAGTTTTATGGTCTTGCAAACTGTGATAAAAGATAATTTTTTTTAAAGTGTTAGTTCTTTAGAATTTCTGGTATATTAATTAAGTTGACATTTAAACACATAAACTACCTTAACTATCTTTCTTCATCAAAACATATTAATTTAACCATAAGAACTAAATTCATTTAATAAGCATTTAATCTCCCATGAAGGATTATTTTTTTAGCATTAAAAGCATATTAACGACTAAGTAAAACACATGGAAGTTTATTATAATTTTTATTTAAAATATTTTTTTATATTATTACAATTTTCAATCCATTTATTTATTTTATCTTCAGTGTTTACTGATACTTTAGTTTTATATATATATATATATATATTTATTTATTTACTCTTCTTTATATAATCTATGAGGCCTCAGAGCTTATTTTTTCTTAATTTTGATTCTTCCTACGACATTTTGTTTCATATACATATCTTAGGTGTTGCTGGTCTGAATACTGGGCGGTGACTGAGTGTCGGCTTGGCGAGTAGCTGGTGGTTGGTCACCTAGTAGCTGCAGTGTGCGTGAAACCCCCGTGTGTTGACGATTAATTAATGGGTTGTGTTTCATGATTTTCATGGCATCATATGTTTCATGAAAATCATGAAGCACAACCCATTAATTAATCGTCAACACACCGGGGTTTCACGCACACTGCAGCTACTAGGTGACCAACCACCAGCTACTCGCCAAGCCGACACTCAGTCACCGCCCAGTATTCAGACCAGCAACACTTAAGATATGTATATGAGACAAAATGTCGTAGGAAGAATCAGAATGAAGAAAAAATAAGCTCTGAGGCCTCCTAGATTATGTATATATATATATATATATATATATATATTTGGCTCATAGCAGACCATTTGATTGTTTTTTATGTTAATTGCCCTGTCATTCTCTGAAGTTTTAAAATATAAGCTAGTCTTAGTAAATTTGAAAAAAAAATAATAAAAAGGCAATACAGGCAAACAAGATTAATGTCGAGAATATTCACCGTGAAGCTACCATACCTTATCGACTATGTCAGTAAGCTTCCTATCCGGTGGCTTTTGAAATGGAAAGCTCTAACAGTGAGTCTGCAGGGCATCAAACACTGAGATCTTGTCTCTATTCTAACTTCTTTTGCAATCTTATCAATCGTATCTCTCATTGGAATTCTGCTTTTATTGTCAGCAACAAACAAACTTCCACACTTTTTAATTTCTTCATTATAACCCGTTTATATTCTTCAACAGTATGCATCATTTTCATGTTCCACGTATGCGTACAGAACATTTTTTCCTCTGACCGCAGTCTTCATTTTTGTTTACACACAGAGTGACGTAAGTAAATGGATGAATTGACTGAGAAATCTTCAGACAACTAACAGAAAACACTATACTCACTATTGACAAAGCATCTGATACACTCGACGATAAAATAAATCTCTTAATAAACAATGGCAAACTCAATCACCACCTCAGTTAAATCACAATACACATAAAATACTCACGCAAGACATAAGCAATTTTTTTTACGAAACAGACATTTATGAATTTTAAACGGCAAACATGACGACTGTGACAGAAAACCGCTGCAAACTAACAACAGAACTACGCAATTTCGAAGGCCATAAATTTAGTCACAATACCGAAGGAGTGATGACAGGAAATAAATCGCTTTGGACAAAAGCCAGGAAAATCCTAACCTATCGCAAAACCTCAATTCTGGTCAATAGGTTAATGCCACTTAGGCCAAATTCGACAAAGGCAAAACCAAGCTGCTAACCCCCTACCTTCTAACTAATATGCTCTCTCTGATGGGTGGAGAAATAATAGAATAATAATAATGTCTTTTTCTATTAAATATTCTGTCCGAACATTTTTTTCTTTTTTGTTTAGTAAAAATAAAACAACGCAAACCAAAAAATGCAGCGGTATTTGAACTCTTCTTTTTATTATTCCTAATATAACTCCTTAATAAATTTATATCATTATTTATATTACCATTCTTATATTCACACCACTTACTTTCAAAAGACTATATAAATTTTATTATGGGCATATTTTTTTTTGTTATTGAATAAATAAGTTTGTGATTTTCACTTATTGTTTTAACCGAGAATGGTTCAATCGCTTTGAACTGCTAGGAAATCACTTTTATATATTCATGGTTCATTTTTTTAATGTTTAAGCTGATTTTGTTTCATATAATTTATAATCCAATAGATTAAGTAATTGTTTGTGTAGTGAGGCATGCAATGATAACATGCTCATGAGTATGAAGTGCAAGGCACTCACTAATCATGATGAAAGCTCGGCAGGTGGTCCTCTTGGCCCGGTAGGTGAGTGGCCGGGTGACTGAGAAGTATCGATCAAAGCTGATGATGAGCAGATTGAGGACTGAGGCGTTACTCGCCAAATAGTCGAGAGCAAGCCAGGCGTCACAGATATTAGGCCCTAAAGGCCAATAGCCGAGGATCAAGTACACCGAGAAGAGTGGCATTGAGATGAGCCCAATGGCAAAGTCGGCCACCGCCAGACTGAATAGAAAGTAGTTGGAGATTGTCTGTAACTGCTTGTCGATCTTGAAGGAAATCATAACCATGATATTGCCAACGACTGTGAAAAGAGAGCTGGTTGAGGCGAACATGGTTATGAAGACTGTCTGGGTAAGAGTGTAGCGGAGCGGCCTGGGCACCGCAGTCGGGGCCGAGGAACTGAGCAGCAGGTCCTCTTCCGTGACGTTCATCTCGCCCCTTCCCTCGACACCACTCCTCCGGCTCCGGTCTGCTCCACCTCAAACAAAGACATTTTCTTTCTATTCATTTTCAATCATACTGTATTATGTTATTTCAGATTTTTTATTTATCTTATCATCAGATAAATATGCCTTACAGATAAATTGAATAATCTGAAGGATCATCAATCAGTTGCAAAGAATTTAAATGTTTACCACTAATATTACCATTTTGTATAAATGTTACTACTCCCACTATAAATCCAACAACCACAACAATAATGTTGAATACATCAATTCTCGTTAGATCACAGAAGTTAAGCAGCATTGAACATGCTTAACAGTTGTATAATAACATTGGCTTCCCGAATAATGGTTGAAATCGGGACAGAATAACAAATTATCCACAATATTCCATCTTGTATAACCCAAAAGGCATCAAGTCTAAATAAGAATGAACTCTGGGAAAAATTAACTGGACATAATATTCTTTATTTACAATTGCCATCTAATTATAATTATACCACGGAGATTATGGGCTAGTGGAAATCCAACTCACTGCTTAAAAACTAGTGTTTTATATAAGTGAAATGTACTGGGAAGGGGGTTTGATTATTTACTTTATAATTCAACTCTAAATGTAAAGTAATCCATCGTAGGGTTTTTATGTGGTGTGGATCAAGTTAGTTTTAACATAGGATAACTTTTAGTAGAATTTTTTTCGCTTCCATTTATAACCATATTATATAATGGCAATATATAATATGACCTTATCTAAAAATTTAGTAAGTTAAAATCAGACAACAAGTTATTTAAAAAAGAAATCGTTTAGAAAAATAATGTTATGTGGAAATTTAAGATTATATTGCTGTTTTAATGAGTTTATTGTTATATAGGATTCTTAGTTTGTATGTTACATACGTAAGACGATTGCGTCAATTAAAGGTTTTTTCATCTAGACTGCTAGGAGAAAAATTAGCATCAACTGCATATATTATTCCAATCATTTTCAGACAAAACAAATTATTTTGATGCAAATCGTACAGATAAAATCTAAAGTAATGGAGCTGGGATAAATTTATTAGAAAATTTATTAATATTATTAAATTAAATATATGAAAAGCGCAGTTAAACGCCAAAAAGATTTAGTTTAATGAAATTCTGAATCCATCCACATCAAGAAAAGAATATAATGACAACGGATATCAATATCCTCTATGTTTACTTTGTTCTGTTTTTTGTGTATGATTACAAATGTTTCATTTTGATTATATATATCTATTATCTCCTCGGAGTGCGTATATATCTATAAAATTCAAGAGAAAAGAACGGATAGAAAATATAATATATTATATACACATTATAATTTATGTTATATATAAAATATAACACGTATATATTCAATAATCGAAAAGAAAACATGTTATGATCAAGAACTATTATATTTTAACAGCGTCGTTATCAAGTAGATAGATTTGAGCTACTTAAAAGACAACCGGAGACTACCCTTGCTTTTGTTTTTGTAGTAGTATACATCTATCTACCTCACGTCGACGCTGCTGAAATATAAGAGTAACTTTTTCTGATCTCTTGTATGTGTTTTCTTTCTGTAAATTTATTCTATTTAGTTCGTCAAAACGCTTTATATAATTCATTTTTATATCTATTAATATATCAACTTATTGGAAATAGGACTAAGACAATTCGACCAAAATAACTAACCCTTACTATAGCCATGACTATGGTCATAGCCATAACTATGACGAAGACCAGTTATTTTGATCAAATAAAACTAGGAACATTTTTAATATTTTCTATGGTTTAAACGTTTATTTTAAATGTATATAGGCTTTTATTTTTCAACCATTTCTGCATCTCTCTGTTTCTTTTCCAGATGTTAGTTGTAACCAAAATTTTGAAAATGTGTAAAATATCTTGGATGTACGTAATGTAATATTATCAGTTGAGAGTGAGAAGATATATTTTAAATATATCTTCATAAAATTCTAGTGAAAAAAATTGGAGTAGAAGGAAAATTAAAAAAAAAATTAAAAACATAAAAAGTAATTGAATTAAATATATAAATAGAGAAAAAATAAATATTTATTATGAAAAAACATAGAAAAAAATATTACTATTAAAATGGTATAATTTATTAATGGTTTGTGATCAGAAACTGATCTCACTCCACGGAGTTAGATATGTGCTTTAGAAAATTTTAAAATACCAAATGTTTTTTGTTTGCCAGAAAACCTGCACACAGACATAGTCATAAAAATCAAGTACATGAGAATTAACATGGAACGGAATGGGAAGCTTGTTGCGTTGGTATGTGGAAGCCCAGTAAGATTATATAAAAGGCCCAGCATTGTTGAAGCCAAATCGACATATTTTATTACATTAGAAGTCGACAAACACAGTTAAAAAACGTACAAGAAACATTAAAATCAATCAAATAGTTTTATTTTTGAGTAAAGAACTAAAATGAGGACTAGTATTTAAGATAGATAAAGTTTGGAACTACAACAAAACATTCTACTTCAATGCATAGCAGTACTGTAAAGCAGCTGTGAAGAAAACACTTTTCTAAGAAATGAAGAAAATCATTGGTAACATAAGCGTGACTCAGTAAAGGTAGGAGAAGTAAAAAAAAATAAGTATGAAAAAAAAACTCCTGGGTCAGTGCCTAGTTTATGGACAGGAGGGAGAAAGGTTGTAATAAAAAAGAAAGTATCATGCTCATGGCCCTTTGGTCCACACCAATGTGGCAACTGAACTGATAAACCCCGACTCTGGATAAAGTGTCGATTATTCACGCTATGAAAATTACTTTTATACCATTCAGTAATCATATGTAATTCATTACGTTTTAATAAAACAAAAGAGTATTTAATATATGAAATATTATACAACATATGATTTATGTATATAACGTGTAAACACTGATTAAATACACTGAGTAAACACTGAGTAAAAATGTATTTTGGGCCAGAAAGTGAAAAATTACAATATATGTATTTATGTATTGCCAACAAGAAAACGATCCACAAAGGACGTTTTATATTAAACTATAGACATAGAGTAAAGATGCAAACACACTCACAGTCTCTAATTTTTTGTGCAACCGTCATCAGGAGAGTTGAAATAGGGACACCAAGAGCACTTGCGAAGCAACGGTTGGAGAGTTGGGTATATATATATATATATATATATATATATATATATATATATATAAATTAATATGTATGAATTTTGGAACGTTATTGAAATTTGAACCAAGTTTTATATCTTTATGACTGTCTTTTTTATTCTTTTTTCACATTAAGGTAAATAAAGCAAAACAGTGGATAAGATCCGATTTGACAACTAAAAGTCAGGGATCTTCATTAGGAAAACATACGGGTGGAGAATCATGCTTCTCCAGATGTTTCTACGGAATTTCAGTGTAATCAAATGCATTATTCACCTGGCATGGCACCGTGGGTTTTATCTTTTTCTCAATCAAACAAAATTTAATAATAATAAAACAAATTTAGACTGAGATGTGAGAGCAAAATGCAGCACGAGCATAAAAGAACCTACACAAAAGACTTACACTACCTCAAATACCCCAGTATATTGGAAAGGATAGTGAGTAATTATACATACATTTAAAATAAAATCGTTTATTACATCCATCTCGTAATTTTTAGCAACATCTTGTACATTAATTACTATAAAAGTAATACAGAAGAGAATTATATTATCTTTCACATAAATGACAAAAGATTTTGCAAAGTTTTAACTGAATATTTTGATATCACATTGTGTTTATTTTAATAATTTTTCAACATTTCATTATTTCTTGCTATTAAAATTAAACTCATTTAATCAAGTTAATATTTTTCATTATATTTTTTGCTTCATGTTTAGATCTACAGCTCTTCAAATGATTCCTTTGTGCTGCAATTAATGCAGTCTATTTTTTTCTGCAGTTCTTAAAGCTATAAGAAATGTCCTTGGTAATTTTCTTACTAATAGCATTGCTTTCATTTTATTTATATTACATAAAAGCCAGCCTTTGTACCTATTCCAAGAAAAAGATAATTTTCAAAAGCAGTGCCAAGAGTTAAATAATTAACTCTCCCTTCCAGTTGGTATCCTTTCAGCGTGTGACCTCAATAAGAGTTTTCGTAAATTTTCAATAAATATATATATTTGTTTAATTAATTTATGAATATATATCAACGTTTTTCTTGAAGGCAGCTTATTGTAACTGTTTACCATTAGCTTCAAATTGATTTCTCAGTTATTTAGGAAGATGAACTGCTACAGTTCTGAAAGTGATTCCACATCAATTTTAGTGCCTGATTGAATCTAATTCTTTCCATTACCAATCACAATTTCATAAAACCAATCAAAATTATTTCCCTTCTTGATATTTCAGTAGTCTGATTTTACAGTAACACTACTTGAATCTCAAGCCAAAATTTTATTTTGTAAAAGTACTTTAATTTTAAAACTTCATTTCCTTGTTGTTAAAGTTATTAGTTTCAGTATGATGATTACCTTTATTTTTAATTTTAAGTCTTATACAAGCATTTAAAAGAGAAAATTTTCCGTTTCAAAGAAGATAATGGTATTTTTGCTTATTTTGTATAATAAAATTACAATTTATTCCTTTCAGTTTTGTCTCACGGTCAGTAAGTCATTCCATGGTTAGTTGTTCAAGATTAAGTGGTACTATGATCCAAATGTAGTATCAAACATTCTTGATATAAGTTTCTTTGTGATGAAGATATTTTTTAAACTATTTTTTCTTGCGTGATACAATTTTGTTTATTTTGGCTAGCTAATAGCTTTTTTTTAAAGTAATCAAAGAGTTATTTTTGGAAAAGGTATTTTTAATGTGTTGAGGATTAGAAGGAAGTCTAGAAAAATTTTATTCTACGAAAACCTGAGTATTCAAAAAGATTGTAACCTGTACCATCAGGAAAGGTATAGACTTGAGATAAGGGTAAGAGGGTTTGTGTGGGGTCTCTATGGCTGCATCTTCTGGGGTAAATATGGAGAGCCGTTCCCCAGGTTCATTTACGACATAGCAGGAAAGAGTTGTCGGTGTGACATAAGCAGAAAAGAGCGATATAAGAAGTGAAACTAGATATTTTAATCACCTTGGGAGATTATTTCAACTTTACTTATGGATTTTATGTGGACTGTTGCATAGAAATATCATTTGTATGATATCTTTAGTGGATGCCCACCTCCGCGAGATCCTCCTTGGGCACGTCTGCGATGTGGTTACCTCTCCCACTTTCTTTCTTCTTTTCTCTTTACCTTCTTCTTTGTCATTCTTTATTATTTTATTTTTTGGGAGACATACTATGTGCCTAAGATGTGGCTAAAGGGCACCACGTAAAAAACATCGATCTGTGGTTGTTTCGTTTATGGTGTGACCGAAAGGTCAAGGTACAAGGTGCTGAATCAAAACACGTATTCAGGAATTTAACTGGTGAGTGGGTCCCACGTTGATTTAGTTGTTGCAAGCTCTACTGAATTATGGGTAGAAGGGGGAACTATGAATATTCCAAGTGGTGCAGATCTAGTCTAATTAGTAACTGTCACTAGGTTCCATCCCCACGTTGAGATGTATCAGGTCATGGTTACAATTTGCGGCACATTTTTCTAATTTTGGATCTCAACTTCTGATGATTCGTGGCTCCGAGGTGGTTTTCTTATTAACATCCAGAAAACATTTTGCCTCCAAAATAAAGATTGCTTCAGACGTTATGACCTCGACCTCCTAAACCTGGTTCTTTCACGTTCAAGGAATTGCCTAAGCTATTTGAATTCATCTTAACTGCACTTACTGGTTGAATTAGATCTCACGCACTGACTTCTAGAGTAGCAGTTCTATATTATTATAGTAGCATTCATGCATTTCATCATTACCACAGAGGTTAGTATTATTAATATTAAACACATAATATACCGTCTTACCTCGTACATTACTGCCGTAGCTCTCGCTACGACAAGGTCTCACCAGAGACCAAGCAACAATCAAAACAGTGGTTTGCTGAGGGCGAACGTGGACCAAAGAAAGCCAAACAGAATCTGTCAGACAACAAGGTCATGGCCACAGTTTTTTGGGATGCACGTGGTGTCATTCACATCGATTACCTCGAGAAAGGTAAAACGATCACCAGAGAATATTATTCAAAGCTTTTGAACAGATTCGACGTTGATTTGAAGTAAAAATGGCCGCATTTGGCAAAGAAGAAAGTGCTATTCTATCAAGACAGTGCACATGTGCACACTTGTCTAGTCACAATGGCCAAAATCCACGAATTGGGATACGAACTGCTACCCCATCCAGCAAATTTTCCTGATTTAGCCCCTTGGGACTATTTCCTGTCTCTAAACCTAAAGAAATGGCTGGGTGATAAGAGATTTGAGTCGAATGAACAAGTCATACCGAAACAAACGCAAATTTTGAGAGCTTTGAGAAAAGGTATTATTTGGAGGGAATAAAAAAATTAGAAAAACGCTGAACTAAATGTATCGATCTAAAAGGTGACTATGTAGGAAAATAAAATGTTTCTTTGCCGAAAAAATTTTGTTTTATTCAAAAAGTCACGGACTTATCAAACCGCTCTCGTAGTTTATTAAAGGTTATCAATAAATAACGCCAGCAAAATTTTGCTGAAGGAAAATCTTTAGCTGAAGAGTTTAAAAACTGCAAATTTAGCAGACGATAATGTAACAAAAGTTTAGGACACTTGCATAACTTTTCTTAGAAGTTCACCTGAATTACATGTATGCTATCCGTCCATCTGGTCTCTACGTATTAAATTTAACTCTTTTACACGTTTTCCAAAACTTTTTGAAAAAAATAATCATTAATTTGTTTGATTACTTTATCACAATCACACAGTTTTAGGTCTGTAAACAGGATGATCACTTTATCCATATTTTCTCCCATTATATATATATATATAAGGATTCACTTGTTTCTCTTTATACAATTCATATATGCCTGATGATTGACGAAATTGTTAACACACTTTCTTCCATTCCAGGTCAGTATGAGATTTTGAGAAGATGAACAGTTCTAATGTCGATATATTATGTTGAGATCTGCTTCAGCAACATAGGGACGACATGATCAGATTTTGTTTACGTACCACGTGAATAATCAAGAAAATCCTTAAATTGAGTTTTATCATAAAACCCTTGATCCCGTCATAACAGTTAGTGATAGACATTAGTCACGTTAGTTATATCCTACAGGATTAAAAAACTATAAAGGTGTTTAATTTAATTCAGTGAAAAGTGAAGTTAAAAATAATCATTTAGTCACTAAAAGATATATAAAAAATATTCTGAGCAAACATTTCAACACATTGTGTTTCATTATCGTTCAGGAACGACATAATTTCTATTCAAAACTGACGCATCTAATAAAGGTTTGCAAAGTTGTAGTCGCTTTTGTTTGCATAAAACCAAACTTGTAAAATAGAACCAGTAAAAAATATAACGAGAGTCCTCATATAGAAGAAACTCTAGTATCAAAAAATAGAGATCCAAAATCAAGTACTAGACAATTGCTATAATTATTTTCGAATTAAAAACTAAATTGTATATTTATATTTGCATGTTAAGTTAGCTAGTTAGCTATTTACAAATTTTTGTGCATTTGAAAATGCCCTAAGGGCATGGTTAACAGATTTTTTTAAGAGTAGAAGAATTTGTGTTCACACTGTATTCAGAGTTTTATTTTAGCACCATGGGAACAAAGTTATCATCATAGGCGTTTATCCTTGTATTATAAATTGTGGGCTAGAACTCTACTTGTAAAGTTCACATGAATTTTAGTAAAAGAATTAACAGTTATATTGGAGGTTACGTGTATATTAGTCCCATTAGGCACTGTTAAGGTAAATATTCGCCTTTGAATTGAAAATTGCACCAAAGTTACTACTTTGATAGATACATCAATTCATTACTTGCACAATCTGTTATATTGTGATATCTACTCATATTTGGGGATTTCAAGAAATAAATCTTTTCTAATTCAATCCTATAAACCGAACTCTCTACAGTGCAGATGTTAACTTGAAGAAGAATACTAGGTGTTCGAAACACGTTGTTAGTTTCATATTAAACTTTTTTCTTTGTGGAAATGTAATTCTTGAAATCTCCAGGTACATCAATTATGTAAATATTAAACAAAAATACAAAAATTACAAAAGACAATTTATTAAGATACTTACAAAGTTGACTAAGTGGCCAAATGAAGTCAGAAGAGGAGACATGGCGCGCAAGTTAAGTTGGAGTTTAGGTTTGTCTGGACCTCCTTAGCCAGAGAGATGTCAGCTGGTGTGGAGCCTGCCCTGCTCCCATCGTCTTCGCTCCTATCGGGTCATCTCCAAGTCTGAAAAACAAAGCCTCTCTTAGTACACCATCACTAATGACGACTGTAAGAAATATAGCTTAGTTTAAAAGAACATCTAACCCTAGTCCATTAATTAATTGTGTTAAAAATGCACAGAAAAGTTAACTTTTCAAAATATATATTGTCATCAGAAAGAGTTTTTGACTACAAATTCAAAAATTGATATCATATATGCACAGAGATGTGACAGTTACCATTGTTGCTGGCGTCTTAGTATTTTTAGTTATTTTATTATTGTACTATTAATTTTTTTGTTAACTAAGCCATGCTTAAAATATAAAAAAGATCATTTCCTATACATACATATATATATATATATATATATATATATAAACTAAGTTCACAGAGAGAACACACATAAAAGAGGTCACCAAAGACTGACATTATATTTTGATTGCTTCGTTATCAGGTAGAATGATGTGAGTCGCTCTGCAAACAAGTGTCAACTAAAGGAAACTTTAACTCAAGAGGTCTCAATCAGTGTACTCGTAGACTATCTTACTCATGGAGGGAAGACAAGAATAATTAAGTACAAAAACAAACAATGAATAAATAAAAAAAAATGTCAATAAATAAAAATGTTTTTTATTTATTTTTTATCTTTTCATTTAATTTAGTGGTTTTTATTAACTTATTTATTTTCTTTATCTTTGAAATAAATAAAAAAAAATATTTCATACCATCCTCAGCAAGATGGCTACACTGATTGAGTACCTCTTTAATGAGACTTCACTTCAGCCGTCACCCGTCTGCGGAGCGTCTCACTACCTCATGACGAGGTAATCGAAATAAGTTTTATAACAATCGACATAAAGCGGTAGCAGAATCAAAATGATTAATGTTTCCTGTATGTGATTATATAGTAGATCATAGGGACTGAACATCAAATGTTTGACTTAACATAAATATAACTATTACTGTGATAAAACAAAGGTATCCAATGATATAGATATCCAAATTAGCCACATTAAACTACACAGACAATTGTGTCTACGGATACACAGGAGCAATTATCACCTGAACTCTCGAGCATACAAAGCCACTCCAATCACCCACTTATTACTATCAAGAATGTAGGAATTTGCAGTTTATTCAAATATTACGAGATGAATATGCCTCAATGGGAGATAAAATCTTAAAAACAATTATAGAAGCAAACATTAATATTTGAGGGATTTCAAGAATTACGTCTGCAAGCAAAAAAAAAGGTTTCATATAAACTTTTTTAATATAAAACTTTTGTTGTGTGGAGACTTAATTCTTGAAAACTCCCAATATGAGTATATACACACTATTACAGATCGCACAATTAATGATTAATATTTTTGCTACATGCAAATTGTAAATTTAATATAAATTCAATGCTCCTCATAGAATATTTTGCAGTAGGAGTTAAAGTAACCACAAATAATCACCTAATTAGAGTTTTTCCTTATTTAGAGAAAGAAACTCTTGTCTCTATTCTGTCGGATCAATTATTATTAATAATAAAAAAAGTAAATGTAAGTTAACTCTATGTCGGTATCTAAACATGAGGGTATGAAAAAAATGACAGTTTACATGTAAGAAAAGTTTGGAACCAAACAAATCTTCTGTTGCCTGGAGCATTTTTTAATATAAAAATTCCACCACCAAAGGAAGGAGATACAAGGTGATTAGAACAATCATATATAATTTCGTCTAAAAACCTAATCTGAAGTCACTTAAATGTCTAAAGAAAATAAAACATTTACAAACAAAGGATTTAAAAATATGTTTAAAATATTTAATCCATTAAGAATCACTTATACGATGCTGTAATTACACATTTTTGGTAAATTATGTCTAAAACCAATAGTAGTAAGGGATAGTTTTCTAGAGAAGTTCATATGGTTCTTAAAATTTAAAATCGAACTTAGGAACAACAAAGGGATACTCAATCTGACAGATATAACAATGGTTATGAATCCGATGACCTTCAGACCTTCAGTTTAATAAAAACAATACTAATAATATAGTTAGACTTTGCCATGACTAATCATAAGTCTCAAGGACAGACTCTACAAAAAGTTTTAGTTCAGTATTCAAACATTGCCAATTATATGCTACTCTTGATTGAATCAAACAAAAAGAAAGCATTAACTTCTTTTTTTAGAAAATTAAAAGTGTACAAAAAATGTTATAAATAGAAGAGCATCGTATTAATATTTTTACTAGAAATGTATTAAATTAGACTTTATCTGAATATACGTGAACACGATGGCATTGAAGGAGAAGGATCTTGACAACCCAACAGGTCACGAGTAGTTAGTCAAATGATAAAATTAAAAAAACTATTCTGATTATAAATATTACTTTTACATAAAATATGTCTAATTGTTATAAATTTATAATTTAAAAGCACTTAATTATGTAATTTGATTTAGAAATTAATGGAAGTTCCAATGTTGCATTCTGTATTATACGTTGGCAGGATGGAGTTAAAATGATTTAAATTACATGTAATTTATTTTACTTTCTACACTAACTGAGGTTCGAAAAGTTATAGTATTCGCTGTTACACATTCTGATAACATTCAAATACATTTTTTTTTCAATATGATTCATTTTGTATATTGGAAGAAACTTTTTCCTTTTGTATGATAGTAAGTAATGTGTAAAGGACTTTTTAACAGAATTATAATATTTATAATATAGAAAATTTAAAAGCCTTGAATCAAGATCTGAAAGTTAAAAGAGGTAGAAGGACAGTGGAGCAGACAGAGGGAACTATGCTAGGCCGGAGGAGGGGATGCTTGCTAGAGACTAGCAGGATAAAGCCGTTTGAAGTTCACTTCACCACAAAAGGGAAATTGTTTAAATTTACCAGCGTAGAACAGAATGTAAGCTCCTATACTGCCTGATATAACCACTCCATAGATGTACTGCATTGCTCAAGTATCCTTCATGCAATAAAAATTAAAATATGAACAAACAAACGTCCATGCTTGGCTAGCTCCACACCTTATTGAATAAAATTGAAATAAATAAAAATATACTAAATACATTAAACCTACAAGAAACTTTACTAAAAATATTGAAGATTAAAAAATAGTGAAAATAATAATCTTTTCTGGATTAGATATTATTAAATTAGAGCTGAACTTTGAATATAAATCAAGTTTAATAAAGCATATATATTTCACTTTTTCCTTTTTTCATTGCCTATATAATTAATATATTACAAACATATTACAGTGGAATTACACCTTCAGGTTATAAGGAAAAAGTAGAACAGTCAATTCTATTTGGAAACCTAAAATGTACGAGGTCAAGTGTAACAATTTAAGTGATCGTATAATTGGATTCAAAGAAACGTGGGATCTCAAAATATAACGTTGCTATTTTTTTTAAAAAAATAATAATAAACAATAAATTTAAGTAATTTGGTTTATTCTGAGGGAAAATGGATAAACAAACAAATTTCTTTGTTTGTTTATCAAACACTATAATACAAATTATATCAAATCAGTTACAAAATTAGAGTGAAATAATAAAATTCAATTAAGAGAATTCAAGACATACCCAAGGAATCCTTGGAATCCTTGGTATGTATTGAATTCTCTTAATTGAATTTTATTATTCCACTCTAATTTTGTAACTGATGAGATATAATTTGTATGAGTGTCTACCTGATGATGAACACAAAGTGTTCGAAACGCGTTGAATAAAACTTCATTTGTGTGGAGACTTTTGTTTCTTTATCTATTTTACCTCAAAATGAGTAAATACCACACAATTACTGATTACACAACTAATGATTTAATTTGGTTCGGTTAAAATTAAACATGTTTGGCCAACATGTCTATATACACATACATATTTGTCAATTCTGAGTAGCCTGTGGTCTGAGTGCAACCCACGAATGTCTCATTCGCCCTTGATACGATTGAAAAAGCTTTAATATTTTACTGCTACTCTCCATCCAAATATTCAAATATAGCTTTACTATTTGTATATTTTTAATTTATCGTGGTTTTTTCTTTTCCATTTAGTTTTTATCTATTATCAGCACCCCTGGCGTTAATTTCGTGTTGTAAACCTGATTGTGAACAAAACACTTGGTTATTTACCTTATAGAATTGACAAATAGCTTATTATAAAAACAACTACCTGTCTTCAGCTATCTTCACTTTGCTTATATAAAAAAATTTCTATCGAGATATATTTTTCAAATATATATACGTAGTACATATATGTTTTATGGTTAGCTATTTGTACCACCACCGTTTATTAATCCTAGCTTGTTAAGAAATAGATATTAGCTAATTTAAGCGTTATTTTTAATAATCTATGTCTTAAAGAAGGCCTGCAACAAAAATTTACAAAGATATATACAGTTTGAGAGAGACTTGAAAAGAGCAGTTGTTTTAATTTAATGATTTTAGATCTATTCATGAATTTTTGACTGCGGTTTTCAAAGTTGATTATTTCACGTGATTACTATGAAGTATTTTTATATATAAACGATTAAGAATGAAAGATTGATTATCTTAAACATACGTCTTAATTGAATTTTCAACCTTTTATAATAACAATGTTATGTTATTCACATTATAATATATTCTAAAAAAATTGCCAGCTTAACAATTATTTGTCATCGGAAAGACCGAAATAAAACTTGTTTTGCATATTATATGACTTGAGAAAATGCCAAAGAGTGTTAAATTAATCTAAATAAATTAAAATGTTTTTTTCTTAAAGATGATTTCTCCTATTCATATGCACGACAGGCAAGTGTCAGACTTACAGGATTTCAATGATTATCAAGAATGTTTTCATTGAGTTTAAGTTTTTTAAAAGTATTTTAAAATTTAACTATTTTTAAAATGGTTATTTATATATGTCTACAATGCATTATCGATCGGAGAAGTCTTAAACTGAAGTCTATAAATAACGCTCATATAATAAAAAGACATTGCTCTAACGTTATTTTTATTCGTCCATGCAAATCACTGTCAATTCAGTAAAATGATGAATAATATAGAATCAATGAATACAATTATCATTTGCCTAATTAACCTGAAATTTGATGGCCTTCTATTTATAAAATTCTAGAAAGATTCTTTTAAGAATAGTACTCGATAAAAAACGGTAAAACTATGGTTTATATTTGATTATATATATACAAAGCTCAATGAGAATAAAGAAAATTTAAGTACACACTTACAGTCTCTAATTTTCGATAACCGTGTCCAGCCGTCTCTGTACTAGCGCGCTCTGCCTTCCCTTTCTTATCTCTTCTGAAGACAGTTCGAACCAGAAATTAGAGACTATAAGTGTGTGTTTTTCATTTTCTTATGTTTAATTATCTACACTGAAACATCTACACTGAAACACTGAACTTTTTTGTCCTTTTCGAATCGTATTTTTATCACAAAAGTATATATATATATATATATATATATATATATATATATATATATATAAGTAAAAGTTAGAAGCAGTCCTTCTTCTATACATACATTTAAAAAAGAAATGTCTGCATTATTCTTCACTAGTTGTTTTTTTAATTTCTCGAGTCTTTGTTCATAAAGGAGTCCACCATAGGTTTTTTCATTTGCTTTATTCTTAACTAAGAGACATGTTTCAGTGTTCGTTCACCATCTTCAAGATAAAATTGTTGAAGAAGTTTGAAGAACCTTGAACTTAGGAAGTGCTTTCGAAGACTCGAGAAATTAAAAAAACAACTAGTGAAGAATATCTTTTTAAGGACATATTTAATATGTCTCTTCCTAAGAATATCTAAGAATATTTTTTTAGTGAGGAGATATCTTTCTTAAATGTATATATCTATATATATATAAATGTTTTCTCATCCTGACCACATATATTCAACACTACTTCCCTTTATGGTCCAACACTGTACCAAACTTCGATGCAGAAAAATAGTATTACATTTATATGTATTTCAAGAAAACGATCCACAAAGAACAACAGACGTTTCCGAACTTTCGAATCGTCGCTTCGCAAGTGCGCTTGGCTTGCCTATCTCTTCTCTCCTGATGACAACTAAACCAAAAAATTAGAGACTATAAAAGTGTATTTCTATTTACTGTGTACCAATAGTTTACTTTCTGACACACACACATATATATATATACGAGTATATATATATCAATGATCAAAAACCATAATATGAAATGTGGAAAAAAGACTATGATCTTTCAACCGTAATAAGCGGTTTTCGTCAGAGTCAAAAATCAAGCAAATAAACTGACAAAGACCGCTTGTTACGGTTGAAAGATCTTAGTTTTTTTCCCCATTTCATAATGTGGTTTCATCATTGATTGTTATTTCACGTGTTTATGTGAAATCTTGTTATATATATAAATATATGATTCGCTACGATGGTGACCATGAGTGCGGTCCCAGTTACCCTCTGCCCAGAGAAGCCTCCGTTATCCTGAAGATAATCAGAGAATGGTTGAAACATGTCGCAAATACAATCATATTTCTTTCCCTGGACGACTCATAGAAAACATTATATATATATATATATATATATATAAAGATTTTACATAAACACGTAAAATAACAATCAACGACCAAACCACAATATGAAATGGGAAAACAAGACTAAGACCTTTCAACCTTTCAAAAAATGAGTTTTTGACTCTGACGGAGAACGCTTGTTGCGGTTGAAAGGTCTTAGTCTTTTTTTCCCATTTCATATTGTGGTTTGATCATATATATATGATATATATATATGATATATATATATATATATATATGTATATATTATATATATTATTATATATATATATATATATATATATATATATATATATAAAATATATATATATTATTGATAAAAGTATCGATCGTGGAATAGAAACAAAACTATAGTTTATTGGGACTCGGTCAGTTTTTCAGGTTCAAATTAAACTCTCATTGCCAACGTTTCGGTGTTTATTTAAAACCTTTTTCATAGGCAGAAGTATACATTTTGAAATAGAAAAACTAAGTATTACATTACAAATTATTTTACAAAGAAAAATAGTATGTGGATTTTAACAACAACTGTAGTCTGAATGAACACGTGACACTGAACAGTTCAGTGTTGGCAATGAGAGTTTAATTTGAACCTGAAGAACTGACCGAGTCCCGATAAACTATAGTTTTGTATATATATAGAAAACTTGGTTATTATATACGCAACTGTCGTTATCAGGAGAAGTTATTTAAGATTATATTTAATAATTTTTAAACTTGCTTAAAATATATTCTTGATGTGTGTTTTTTACTATATTTTAATAATTGGGACATAAAACAAATAAGTCTTTTAAATTTCTAATTAATATTTTTTTTGTTTCATTATATACATTTAAATATTTACGTTTAAAGTAATAGCTTTTTCAACTAAATAAGTAAACCTATTTAAATAGTCTTAAGCAAAGTAAATAAATTTTGGCATAACCCAACTTACTTTTACCATGATAGTAAGCTTTCAGTAAAGCACGGCATCTCTTCACAGCGTTTGATGAAATATATGACAAATAACACCATTCCTTTTAGCTTAATTTAAAGTTTCTTTTTTGACAATTTGCGGTATTTTATTCTATCACCCTACTTTAAGCAACACTAGTGACCTAGAACACTCCTAATTGCTTTTAATTGTTGTAATTAAGATTGATTTTAATTGTTAGTTGTGCTCACTCACGCCAGGAAGTGCTTCAATCTCCCTATAAGATTTTATATTCGTCTATCAAGATTCACAAGTAGTTTTATTCACTGCAATTTTAAATTTAGAAAGTACAATAGTATTGTTAAAGGAATTGCTATTTTTTATCTGTTCTGAAATTATTGATTTTAAAAATAGTTACTCTTTTGGATTGCAATTTTTTTTCAATATTTTGGTTGAATAATTTGTGTAATATAAAGATTCAATTATATACCGGGATATAAAAGGAAATGTTTTTAGAGATTGAAACAAACAATTTAAGCTGCTTTAGGGAACATGCAATTTTTATATATAAACCACATCAAAGTTTAAATTCACCTGAACTCTGTCAGTGAATTTTTAACATAGAAATCGTGTATCTACTATAATTATTAAGTTAACATTAGTATGTAGTTGTACATAAAGTATCAAGTTTCAAGTTTTTTTATACCTCTTAATAATTTCTTCAAGTTAAGCAAAGAGTTGCTAAACTTAAGTTGCTAAAACATCAAACATCCAGACAAATATGTTTTATGCAAACAACATGGTACATAGCATATGTTGTGCAATGTGCTATTCAACAAAGTGCATGCAAACAACATAGCAACTCAGCACATAAATATATGTGATAGGTTTTTGTTGTGATGACTGCAAATAACTAGTCCATTATTTTCATAATAATGAAGGAAATAAATTTTGTATTTTCTAGCTAGTTCAATTTATTTGAACTTGAAAATTTATATATTCTAGCTTTTTCTATATGTAAGTAGAAAATATATATATAAGAAATCAGGAAAAAAACTAAGATCTTTCAATCGAAAAAGCTGTCTTCTCATTATTAAAATTGATACTAATCAATAATTATCTGTGGTTTGGACGTTCATATATATATATATATATATATATATATACACTTAAAATAAACTGTGACACATAAAAAGAAACATGACAAAGAGTCACTTTTCAATATTTCGACCGTTATGGTGGTCGTTCTCAGGAGAAGAAGGGAATTGACGGAGGTACGACAGTCAACTAAAGAACTCACTGGGTGAAGGCTAAAGCAGTGCTGCCGCAAAGGAGAAAATTAAAAAAGGAACTAAGGTGTCGAGGTCAAAGAGAATTTTTTTAAAAGGAGAATAAACGTGAAGAAAACAAAAAATAAAGGAAACATATATAAAATTATTTAAAAAAAAGTTTTAAAAAATAATCATCTTTGGTTCACATTCTTTCTATGTGTCACAGTTTATTTAAAGTATAATCTGTTCTGCCGGACCGGACCGTTTTTTGTTTATCATAGTATACATATAACAAAATTTCACAATAAACACGTGAAATCAGTTGGGGTTTTGACTCTGACGAAGACCGCTTGTTACGGTTTAAAGATTTTAGTCTTTTTTTTTTCATTTCTTATTGTGGTTTGATAATTGATATATATATATATAAATTTCATTGTGAATGTCAAAAACATATAGAAATTAAAAACACACACTTACAGTTTCTAATTTTGGGTTTGAATAGTCTTCAGGAGAGATAAGAGAAGAAAACCAAGCGCACTGGTACAGAGAATGATTAAGACCAACAATGTTGCCGCATATGTGCTCGGTTCAGAGAATAATGTAGACAAGAATCAATTTAAAATTAACTATAGTATAGGGAATATGAAAAAATAATAAATAAAAGAAAAACCGAGGGATGATCAGAGGAAATTATACATAAATAAATATTGCACTATTGCCAACAGTTACGGACTCCCTTTTAATGACTGCTACAGGTTACAGGTTCTGCGACAAATACCCTCTGATTGCAAAGATCTGACTCTATGAGCCTCTTAAGAAGCCCATATTTGGCTGCTCAAAGCACCTAGTGCACCTAACTTTAATTCAAAGAGATGATGTTTCAATCAATTAATTAGATATTGACTTTGCATTTAATTTTTTAAATTTAATTATTAATAATACACTTTTTATATTTATTTTATTTGTCATTACTCAATTATTTTATTAATATTTTTATTTGTATTCTCAATATTAATATAACTTTGATTTTATTCTATTTTTATTAATGCTTAGTCCTTAACTTTTATTATGTATAATTTTCTCTGTTCAACCCTCTATTATTAATTATTTTTTCATATTTCCTATCTTATTGTTAATTTTAAATTGACTGGGCGTGTATGCAGTTGGAAATCATTACAGCCAGTCATTTTTTTTTAAATTACCACTGTCAACATTAATGGCTTTACCTCACACTCGTAAATCTTCTTTAAAAGCTGGTGTCAGTTTTACTTTGTCATTCTTCCATCTTCCAGTTAATGAAACAATGAGAATGCATTCTTTCCATGTCGTCAGACCATCTCTGTCTGGGCCTTCCCACTCACTTTTAACCAATTAATATTTCCCATTCAATTTTATCTTTGCAATAATTGTTCATTACACTTCTCATCTTTCCTGTTTTATTTACTCCTTTGGTCTTTTTCGCATAATTTACCAGCCCTTGACTTGTTCATCTCCTTCAAATACTATTTTCATTAGTTGCATCAACAACTTTATTGGAATTTGTTTTTTTTATAATTTCATGTCAGTTTTCGTATCTTTTTAAGAAGAAGTCAAATCCTTGACCCCAATGTCAACACGGGGCTTAATAGAGTTTTATAAACTGACTATCTGCTTCCCGAGATAAATACTTTAACTACTTTTGACGCTTAAAGAACAATTTTTGGGTAACAAAATCTTCTTTTTACTGCTAAGAATAAATATGATATGTACTATAGATTCCATCAAAGTTTTGATGATTCAATGTACATTTGTGGCCTTGGTTTAGTACTACACCAGGGTTGTCCAAAGTCTAGCCCGCGGCCTGTTCTAGAAAACTTTTAAAAATTAGTATTATTTAGACATTTATTGAGTTATATTCGAAAAAGGTTGTTATTAAGCAAAGCTATACTGCCAATCACTCAATTTTGGCCTCTTTTTTCTGAAGAGCATTATCCTAATTTACGCCGTTTTGGACTGCACTTGCTGTCAATGTTTGGCAGTACCTACCTTTGTGGAGCAGCATTTTCCGCAATGAAGTCGATTAAATCCAAAGAGAGGAACCTACTTAATCAAACAACTCTCGAAGCCTGCCTTCGTTTAGCCTTAACCTCAGTTGACATTGACACAAAGGAGCTGGCTTGCAAAATGCACGCACAACCATCCCACTGAATTTTAAGTAAACTGTACCGTTTTACGTATTTCCTTAAATATTTTTAACGAATATATTTAAGGATTGATTCTTATCCATACTTGTCAATTATTTTTTTATGATAATATGTGTTTTTATGATAAATATAAAGAATCATTTACATGAACGTGTTTTACTTTACATCTGGTACTGCGGCCCGCGTCCCCATAGAGTTTGGACAACCCTGTACTACACTATACTATTACTGTATGAGGAGGTGAACTTTATAAACATTCCATTTGATGTTCTTCGAGATATCCTAACCACATTGACGTCTTCCATATATGCTACTGTAAAAACCAATTTACTAAGGAGTTATTATCTACTTTATCATAACATTATTCTCAGGTTTTTTTAATAAATTCTGTTTTTTTGATAACGAGTATTGCTGGTTTTTGATAATCTATGTTAACGACTATTTTTATTCTATGATATTTTATGTTAACGACGATGATGACGATCTTTGTTGATCACGATTACTACTCTAAGATGTTTTGTGTTAACGCCAATTGCTACTCTATAAAATTCTAAGTTAACAAATATTGCTACTATAACTTATCCTATGTTAACGACTAATGCTAAAATAATATTGTATTTATTTTAACTACTCTGCTACTCTATGACATTGCATGTTAAAAATGATTGCTGAACTACGTTATAATATGTTAAAGACAATGATGATATGTTAATGACAATGTATTTTGACGAGTATTATCACGCTATGGTAACGTATGTTGATAACTATTATTTTTTTTTTTTTTTTTTATTGTCAGAGAACAGCATGCTCCACCCGAAGGCACCACACGCATCAAAATCTTCAATTCTACACAACAATCTCCATCATGCTATGCAAATACAGCTTAAACAACAACAAAATAACCACAATGACAACAGAGCACTCAGATAATACAGGCTATCATAATCAACCCAGTAAATTAAAATATTTGTTAACCACTTCCCCGAAGGCACCGACTAGGCCCTCCTCCAACAAAGCTGCAAGCTGCGGGGGCCACGCACCTCCGGCAGTCACCACATTTCTCTCCATCCTACTCCTCTCTGAGTTTAACTCAACGCAGTCGAACACGAGGTGTTGAACTGTTTGAGGTGACCTACCGTCACAGCTACACCCTGGAGAGTTGACAAGTTTCAGGCGGTGGAGATAGTGGCCAAATCTCCCATGCCCTGTTAGAAACTGGGTCAGTCTCCAGTCCACTTTGAGGTTCTTTTTCTTTCTCTGACTGACAGATGGTAGAAATCTTTTTGTAAGTTGAGCATTGGTCGCCTCTTCCCACAACTTCTGCCAGCACTCCATGCTACGTTCATGGGCCCACTGCTTGAGGGCAGTGTTTGGCATGTGAGAGTAGATTGGCTCTGTATTTATCTGTTGGGCCGCTTTTTGGCCAGCTGGTCAGCCAACTCGTTCCCTTCTATACCAATGTGGCTCTTGACCCAGGTAAAATAAACTGTTGCCCTTGCTTTTAAACTGTCCAGTTTTTGTCTTATTAAGTTGATCAAAGGTGAATGATTTTTGTTGCCCTGTAGACATTCTAGAGTAATCCTGCTATCTGTGCGGGCCCAGCAGCCGACCTCTACTGTCCCCGTTGCCCAGATGACCGCTTGCAATATTGCGAGTTGCTCTGCCTGGTTGTTGGAGCACACTGAAGCCAGTCTAAATCCTTGTTCAGAGACTACCCTCTCTCCTTCCAGCACTACAAACGCACAGCCTACCATGCCGTCCATTTTGCTCCCGTCTGTGAACACTTCATATTTGACTTTAGCTTTGGAGTCCAAGAGAATGGGTGAAAATAACTTTGGATGATGCCTATATCTGGGTTCCACTGGTCTTTCTAGAATAGTGCCCTCCATCCCGTCTACCTTTCCTCCGTCTTTAACTGTACTAATGTCCGCCAGTTCCTGAGCCATGATTCTGATTGGCTTGACACCTGCTATTACACAAGCCGCATTGTAAGAGATAGTTCTATATCCTTTAATTAGCCGAATAGCCATCATCCGTTGTACCCTTTCAAGTTTCCTCCTATTCTTTTTAACTTCCAGTCCACTATTCCAAATGGGCACTGCATATAATACTAGCGGTATGAAGGCACCATTATAAATAGTTTTAAGGGCTTTGTGGCTTAAGCCCCAGTGCACCCTGGCAATTCTAGCGAGATTATTCACTAGCTGCATACTTTTTTCCGCGAAAACCTTGATATGGTAGCCCCAGTCCATTTTTTGGTCGATGTAGACTCCTAGATATTTTAAAACCTCTACCTGTTGCAGTTGATTTCCCAATAGGTTGATGTTCACATTTCCGGGGTGTCTCTTTCTGGATATGAGTAGAGTTTTCGATTTATTAGTATTGAAAGTTATTTTGTTAGTGATGGACCAGTTGCTAACTAGGTCTATTATTCTGTTGGCGGTGGTTTGCAACTCTGCGGTACTTTTTCCTGCAATCACGATGAGGTAATCATCTGCAAAGCAGATAGCGTCAGAGTTTTGGGGGTATGGAAGTTTTAACAGGGAATCATACATTATATTCCAGTATCCCGGACCACAGCAGGAACCCTGGGGACATCCTTTTGATATGGCAGTCTTTTTGTTTATAAAATTTGATGTTAAAATAGCAAATCTTTCGTTAAAATAGTTGTGAGATAGCAGGTACAAATTTTTAGGGCATCTGAATTGTTTTAAACTTCGGAGAATACTCGGCCACCATGCTGCGTTAAAGGCTCCTTTAACGTCTAGCGATATGAGAAGTACCTCCCATTTGATATTGAGATACAGGGAGGTGAAATGTCTGACAAATTTTAAGGCATCGCTTGTGCTTGTTTGTGGTCGGAATCCAAACTGCTTTTGAGAAAGCAGGTTGTTGGTGGTCAGGTGGTGCATTATTCTATTGTAATTGACTATTGGTTGATGACTATTGTAAGCCTATGAGATCATATGTTCATGGCTAGTTCTACTATATGATATTCTAAGTTAACTACTAATATTCTAAGGTATTGACTATTGCTAATAACTATGATACTGAATGGGACTATATCATAAGGACCATTGCTACTCTAGGATATTCTATGTAAAACAAAATCCACTCTATGATAATTTATGTTCATGACTATTGCCACTCTATGGTGACGGGTGACTTTTGTTAATGTATGATATTCTATGTTATGATTCATAATCAAATTTTCAATTTTAAAATACTAAAACAGTTTGATCAATATATATGGTAAGGTTAGGTTGCATTGGTAGTGTCACAAGAGAACACACATAGGCCGAACATTGAATCATTGTGATATTGAGTCATGAAAATTTTACCTTGGGTGGTCTAAATTTTCGCAAACTGAAGTGTATTTAGAATAGGAATCTATAACGAGCCCCGACATCGTACATGCTCGAAACGACGGCTTTGTCCTTTCCGAGGGGTGACGCTTTCAGATTTATTTTTCTACTGAGTGAATAAATCAAGGGGCAGAGTGGGTATTGAACCCCGGATCTACCAGTCCAGATGTGAGCACGATGCCACTGGGCTAACCTGGCCCCTGATCAGAATATATAATTATTTATTAATATATATAGGTACATTTTAAAAATGTCAACTATTGTCAATTAAGAAAAACGAAAAAAAAATGAGCAGACCATGTCTAATTTAAATTTTAATATTACTAAATTTACCATATTCATTTTATTTTGATATATTTAAAAAATATAGAAAATGTCATGATTAGTTTAGATATTTTTTGTTATATATTTATAAAGCATAAGACATCAACGTAAATTGTTCATTTTTTAAATTGTTCAGTAAAAGTAAAAAAAAAATATTTAATTATAAGAAAATAATATATTATCAAAAAATTAAATTTTAAAAAGGTATTGAAAAATTATTTAGTATTGAGCAAACATAGTAATTAAGACGATTAATCATATTTAATGATAAGAGTAAAAGAGATCCGTGCCAAAAGCGCTAAATATAGGCCCTGAGAAGTTTTTGAAGCAGTTAAAGGTGAAGTGATTCAGAGAGTTAATAATTGTTCAAATGGACTTTTTATTTATACTCAGCAATATCTGTTATTATTTAGTTAGTGATATCTGCTATTAGTTAGTGATATTTAACCCAGGGCTGTAGAGTTGGAGTCGTGGAGTTGGAGTCGGAGTCGGGGTCGGGAATATTTTCGACTTTGAGGAGTCGGAGTCGAAAGAAATCAGCCAACTCCGACTCCTCACCTACTTAAATTACTTGCATTTATTAAAAAAACATAAGATGATAAAACACGATTAATTAATCCAAGTAGAAATTTTTCCCTTGAGAGAAGGACATTTGATATCTGATTGCACAACACAACATGTTTCGTTTAATACAAAATTTCTGCCTTTGCCTGTTCAGTGTTTCAGAAGATTAATAATTAAAAATCTGGAGTGGCCTACAGTCAAAGTGTAGGTATAATATTAATAATAATATATATTATTATAATAATAATATTATATTATCAAAATAATAATATCAAAACAATAATATATAATATAGGTAAGTATAATATCAAACTTCTTGGTTAATTAATGTCCTATTTAGACAATATAAATGGCTGACTAGGAGATGTTTATTAGTCTTTCATTCCTTGTGGTATTACAGATAGTGATTGAACCACTTAAACAGATAATAACCTTGGTATTAACACAGCAGTAATAATACTTTTGTAAAGACAAGGAAAAAAAAAGAGGTGTTACGAAACAATCTCTTACAGGAGACATAGCTTTTGTTACCAAAGCCAGTGGATTTCATTGATGGCTATCTGTAACATTACATGACCAGTGGATCTGTTACATTTAATATTGATTATCTGATAACCTTCTACATTGAATAATTAAACCAAAATTTTCGGTTGGAGACCTCAAAATCAATTTATTTTCAGTCTATTATGTTAAAAAAATGTTTAAGTCAATGGAAAAAATGTATATAAATGTAAAGAAATCCGACAAGTATAGCAGGTGATCCATTACTCCAGGTTGAATATTCAGTTATTATAGTTTTATTGCTCCTTGCGGTAATTGAAATTACACGATTTTTTTTTGCAAATTGCTAATTATAACATCATTATTTATAAAAAGAACTAATTACTATTATCCAGCTGTTATCTGTTTTTTAATAATAAAAAGAATAGCTGGACTCGAAACTGGAGACGGAGTCAGATTTTTGAAAAATAGAGGAGTCGGAGTCGGCCCTGAGAAGTCCGACTGCACAGCCCTGTTTTAATCTTTAGGATAATAGTACTGCTTTTGGTGACTTAGATACTATTCTAAGTTGTTATATTAATATTTTTTAACAATTAGATCTGGAAATAACTATTATAAATATAATAAATTTGAAGAACAAACTTGGTGAAAAATATATATTCTGCAAAACCAGTGTAGAGTAAAATTATTCAACAGAGAAATAGAAGACTAAACTTTGACCCCTAGATTCAGTAGAAGTTGAAACTTAGAGACAACTTTGACAAACCGCATCAAAAGATTGGTTTTTTTTTCATTGAAAAGGGTCGAAGAAAATAGATATTCATCACAATTGAAGCTTTTTCAATAACATAGTTATAATTAAATTGATTCATATCGCAGTACATTTAATTTAGTTAAAACAATAAAAAAGCTTGTTATTGCTTCTTCATTACCCTAATTAGCATTAATATTAAACTAACAGTAATATTAGATTTCTAAAAATTTCGTTATTTGAATGTGAAGTTTAATTTTTAATTTACCGTAAATAATGTGCAGAGATTTTAAAAATATCTGTTAGCAAACCTGAACGGCTTTACAACTTTTGAAGTTCCTTGAATCCATTTTTGATATTTTTAGGTTGCTGTCTGAATGGATTTTTGTGTATGAGTAGGTGAATGTGTGCGTGTGTGTGTGTGTCTTTTTACTTCACGTGCAGTAATCCTGCCATGACAGAGTTTATTATTTCTGTTTGCTTCACCAAACAAAATATATATAACAAAAATATTATGAGTAAATCATAAATTAAAATTAAATAATTTAGCTAATAGATAAAAGTATTAAAAAAAACTTGTCAAGTATTTAATTATTAGTATAAATATTTGGAAGTATTGAGCATTAAAATACAGCAGATTTTGTATGGTACTACTCGTATATGACCAAACGGATACTCTTTCTACCTGTGATTCTGTCACCTTTTGCAAAGAAGTCTACAGGTATAGCACATGATCCATTAGCCCAGGATTAATATTCAGTTTTTATAGCTTTATAGCACTTTGCGATAATTGAAATTTCAGGAATTCTTTATTATAAATAATTAATACAGTGCTAAATTTCTAATTTAGTATTTAATTATTAACAGAATATCTGACCCTACAGACGTTGCTTTTGTTATCTATAAATAAACAATTCAAACAGAAATAAAACTAAAAAAGAAAATTTTTCAAAGTATATGTTTATCGTAATATACAACATATAATTTATTTTAGATTTGATCATTATATATTTTCCGTGTTTTTTTTTATATTTTTGGTCTAGAAAAGTGGGGCAATTCAAGGTTTGATTGTATTCATTGAAGTGAATTTAGATATACGGTATTTTTTTTCCTTCCAATGCGTATAAAATTAAATCGGAAAGTTTTCCGAAGTGTGAACAGGCCACGTAAAACTGTCCATGTTCAGTCTTCTCTTCAGCCACACTCTTACAGCGATTGTCCTTGTGCTTTATTGATGGTCATTGCAAAGGTGAGTTACACCATTAACTGCAAACGTTAGATTTTGAAAAGCACAGCTGTTAGAATCATAGAAATGTGTGACACCTTCACCTTTAAATATTCTGTATAAAATTGTAGCTTCATTTATATTGTTTATCACATTTTTCACCGTTATTGTAGAGTTATGGTGGATTGCTGTTTTGTTGATGAATAATGGGCATACAAATTTTTAATGTTAAAACTGGCAAATCAAGTGAAATTAGGAATTCAGTTGAATTGGTAACATCCTCTTGGCTCATTACAGTATCAATATACTTATTGTCGTGTCACCTCAAATTCCGTTTCAAATGCTGAAATTGATTGTATTGACTTTGTTGTTTTTTGTCAGGTAGTAAAGCTCTTTTACCGAGCCACTGATAATTCTGTAATTTTGTGCTATATTTTCGAAAACTTTACCAATTAATTCGTCGGAGGTATTTGTGCTATAACAGAACTTTGTTAACAATTTTATGCATTGTGTTAATTCATCAATTGCTATCTTCCTATTCCCAGTGGCTAATAATTGTTTTACGATTGTCGAAAATCACCAGACAGTAAAATGATTGCGCTACTGAAGAGCTGTTGATTTTCTAGAAACACACGGAATGCCATGTAGGAGTTTAATTGAATAGAAAATAACTTTAGTTAAAGCTAAAAATACGCAAGTATAAAAAAAATAGTTTAAAATAAATGAATCGAAATTTAGAATCTGCATGTTATATTGGAAAATACTTCTACTAACTCAGAAACCTTTGAGGGCATATGTCCAACCGTTCCCAAAGTTTCACCGCAATCGGGTAAATAGCATAAGAAACATACAGACATTCATTTTCAATTATAAACATGGTAAAAATGCAAGCAATACAATGAGTCTTCTAAACCAGAGGAATTATGTTCCATATTTCATATAGTCGGTGCAAGGAAGTAGGAGAGCCAATACAACTAGTGCACTAACTTGCTATGTTCAGTAAACCATTGCAGTTATATTTATTGTTGGCTTATGTAATATTAGTTGATTATCAATTTTATTGTTTTATTAAAGCAATATTTTTTTTAATCTAATGACTCTTGAAGAAGAGAATTTGACATACCAGGTGTGATAAAAAAGTATAGACACTTTTTAAATTTCGAGTGCTCTGACTTTCTAATTTTAATTTTTTTTTCGGTTGGTACATTTGTCACGATCATATCTTCACAGTTTAGACTATACAGCACATGCTCTTTTTATCTTTCAGGCATAAAGGTTACACTCGTGCCTGCGTGCTAAGCGATTTTTTGCTTTTGAAAAAATAGTTACCTGTGCAATAACTTATACTATTTATAAACATTTTTTTGCTCTTGCTCACTCACCGTACCCCACTGTCAACATTTCAAGAATTTATAGCACTTAATACAATTTTCCACACAAACATTAATACAAACTCTCAGCTCTATTAAATCGCTAAAATCGCAAACACGCGTTTAAACTCGTTTACTTTCTCTAGCCTTTCACGTAAAAACAATGCACATTATATAGTAAATGATCAAACCACAATAAGAAATGGGAAAACAAGACTAGGATCTTTCAACCGTAACAAGCGGTCTTCGTCAGAGTCAAAAACCCAACTCAGACGAAGACCGCTTGTTATGGTTGAAAGATCCTAGTCTTGTTTTCCCATTTCTTATTGTGGTTTGATCATTGATTGTTATTTCACGTGTTTATGTGAAATCTTTTTATTATATAGTAAAAACTGTATACATATGAACGTTAGAGTGCAACAACACATCAAAAAAAAGTTTTGAAATTAGAGTGTACAGAGCTTGGGAAATTTAAAAAGTGTCCTTACTTTTTGATCACACCTCGTATTTATCCTTTTCCATTTTTATTCTGCTAATCATCACAATCCGAAAAACACAACCGGTAATCCATTAGTTCAATTTAAGTTTCATTTATAGTTAAATATCTTTTTTTGGTAAATTATAAGTTTTATATATTGTAATATTTTAAATTCTTTTTGTTGCATACTCATTTTATGTAGTTTCCTCAAAAAAATCCATTCTTCTATATTTAGCGGTTTAAAGTAGAAAAGACATTTTCTAAAATCTTAAAATGTATCATAACACCCTTTTTTTGTCAAAGTGATTTCAACGAAATAGTATTCAGCTCATTGGCATATGGTGCTATTTTCAGGTATAATTTCATTACTTTTGAGTTAGAGTATGAACTGTATTGTGTCTAAAAACTGTCAATATCAATCATAAGTAAAATGTTTATATTTTATTAAATAAAATATCTTTTAAAAATGTCAGGTTTTTGTTAGATTATTTAATAATTGTTAGTAACTATTAGTTATTAAAAAACAAGAAGAATGATTGAAAAATAATTGTAAAATGTTTTTACAAGACTTTTGATTGCATTAGTGGGAACATGTTTGGAAGGCTGCATATTGAGAGCTAGATTTAATGAACTGGCCTTCCTCTAAAAATAACCTGTTTCAACAATGTCCAAAATTATCTCACTCAGTATTAATCGTAAACATTGTGATCTACCTCAATGAATGTTTTGGAGCACCCAAGAAAGGAAAACTCAAACAACAATCCGGTCTAGTTTATACTAAATTATACTAAAAGTGAATTGACTAGAAATTCATTCATAAGCAATTAAAAATAAATAAGTCATCTTATATAGCTAAAAGCATCATAGCAATTACTATGGCCATTTATTAAACGCTTTTGATCCTTAATAAATATTTAACATTCTAGTCTAAAGTCGTGCTTAATATTAGATCTTTTCAAGAAGTTGAATGAAGAAAGAAAATGAAGAGGAAGTCAAAGGCATTAAAGAAGCTGAAAGAAGAAAAAATCTGGCTTAAGCATTTAATAATTGCGGTTCAAATTTCATCTAAGTCTGAACTATATTACCCTTCATAGAGACTATTCCTTTTGAGACATCACACCAATGTATCATATTTTTTTTGACTGCGTAAAGACTTATCTTTATTTATATATTTTGCAAATGAATTACATCTTTAGGCTTTGCATCTGCTATAGTTAAACATTATTTCAACAACGTTACAGAAATAAGTAACATTACGAATGTAAACAAATATGAACTAGAAGTAATAATTATTAACAATGTAAGTAATTATTAACAATGTAAGTAATAATTAACAATGTTCAGTAAATTGTTACTTTTTCCGTCAAAGATATCATTAAAATTATAATAAGGAGATATATTTCTGTTTGAATATTAATTAAAATTAATTAAGTTCAATGTAGGAAACATAGAGAAATTAAAAGCACACACTTACAGTGTCTAATTTTTGGTTAGAACAGTCTTCAGGAGAGATAAGAGAAACTTAGGAAACTAAGCGCACTGGTTTCTCTCTCTTATCTCTCCTGAAGACGGTTCAAACCAAAAAATTAGAGACTGTAAGTGTATGCTTTTAATTTCTCTATGTTTCTTTTTGTATATTGAACTATATTTGTCCATTTCAGATAGTTTTTCCAACGAAAAAGTGTTAAAATTACTTAAGATGCATTTTGCTCTTTAATTGTTTTATCTATATTATTAAATAAGTGTATATATGAGCTAATGTATATTATAAATCAATAAAAAATTACTCAATTAAATCCATGATTTCTATTCAATTTTGCAAATAGAATGAGTTCATTTCTTCACAGAATTTCTATTTTTATAAGCGAAATTTAAATGATTCTATGTTTGTTGTCTATACACAAGAGTTCTATAGCATAACTAAAAGATTTATATACGTTCTAAACATATAATAAATAGAGTACAGTCTATATGAAGTGATTTCGAAATATTGGTCGAATTACATGTTTTGAGTTCATATATTAATTGCAGTCTATAGTTAATTGCTTCATGTGTATAAATTAACTGGGAAAAGAAACATAGAAGAAATAATAAAAATCATCGCGATATATGAATGTTTGTTATAATCAGAAGAAGAAGGTGATCCAATGGAAGATAAGTCATTCTTTAATTAAGCTGCTTAACTTGTATGCCAACTTAATTCGCTTCATCTCAATATTGATCACATATATACATTTAGCCAGTCATACAGTAACCCTTTAAGCTACATTTTTTTTTTACTTATAATCTAAAATTTGTAAATTATAAAATTTAAATTAAAAGCTAACAATTTGTAAGTACATCATGGGGAATCATAGCGAGGAAAGTTAAGCACCCATGACACAATATAGACTGGAAATTTATTAAAATGAAATAGTATTAATTTTGATTTTAAATGAAGAAAAATGTTTATATTTCAAATCACATGATTTAATAATATATATATATAAAATTATCATATAATATCTTTCAAATAAGAAAGTTCAATTCACGTAATCTTGCAAATTATTATTTATTAACAATAAATAATATTGATAGAAGCAAACAAACAATTCTTTTCTAAATACATTTGACATAGTTAATATGGTATCCGCTCACCTTTTTGTGAGTCCGGAAACCAGCCAAAACCAGCGAAATTTCCTGACGAAAAATTCTTCTGTGTTCTAACCAAAAATTTTTTTGAGAAATTCACTCGAGCAGTAAAAAACAGTGTATACGATAACGAAAAATACTTTTATGCAACTTAAAAGCAACAAATGTTTGTAAATTTCAAAAGAAAATATCAGATATGACAAGTCTGTTCACTAGAAAACCTTGCAGTAAAAACTTGTAAAAAGATACGCTTTCGAAAGAAAACATCTGTCACATAAAACATCCAGTCCGATAGATAGAAGACCTAAAATAATTTATTTATTCATACTAGTGTAAATGGATAAATCAATGTCTATACACACAAAAAGAAGCCTTTTTATTCTACACGTTTCGAACACTTCTTCGTAGTCAGGTAAAGTTCCAATGAAAGGAGCGGAGGACCGATTAGTCTAACGATCACTCTTGTAGTTGTAGTAGAGTGATCGTTAGACTGTTACATCCTCCTTTCATTGGATGGTTACCTGAAAATGAACACGAAGTTTTCGAAACGCGTAATATAAAAAGGCTTCGTTTTTGTGTGTAGAGACTTTGATTTAACCATTTACCCCAGTATAAGTAAAAATACCATACAATTACGGATTGCACAACTAATGAATTCATTTATTTTATTTTTATTATCAGTCTATAGCATTTTGAAATGTAATATTATTTATTTGTCTGAGATACACCTACGACATAAGGTATTTACCTGAGAAATAAAAATCACTGTTGAGTAAAAGTCGTTAAATGGAGAATTACAAGAGGGACTTGTGAACCAGAAACATGCCAACCCCTGTACTAAACCTAATACAATGTTTTATGTAATTTTTTTTTTCAAAAAGTAGTTTTTGACTTCTTTGTATGTTTTAAAAAGGTTGGGAGATGTGAATTAATTTTGCATAGGTAATCCTTCTTTGGGCAAAATGAGGTTCATGGGGTTGAATATACTCGTACATCTGATATTGTCCCAAGACTTAAATCATTATCCATATTGTTAATAACAAATAACATATTAAATTGTTAATAGCAAAATAACAATTGATTGGCAACCCTGACAGAGTACTGACTGATACAAAACAAAGTAAATCAAATTAGTAGTTTCTTGGAGGGGATGTTAGCCCAGTGGTAATGTCCTCACCCATCGACTGGTATGTCCTGGGTTTAAAACCCATTCTGGCCTTTGATTCTTCAAGCGAGAGATGAATAAATCTAAGCACGTTGTTAGGACGCCAAGCGTCGGTCACGAGCCTGTACGATGTCAGTACGATTATTGATGCACACTAATATGTATACATTTTTTTCTATTATTTAAAAAAAAGAAAAAAAAATAAGGCCCATCTTAAGTTTAGAATATAGAAGGTTAAAGTTATGTGAACAATGAGTTTTAGGTACAAGGTGGCAGTTGGTGATACATTAAATTAAAGCAGGAGTGTTGTTTTATTTGCGCGGTCGGTTAGTTATTTTGGGTTGCATTCTTTGGGCGAGGTGAATGGCGAGGCCCTATCTACCCCAGATAGGTGGTTGGTCGACTAGTTGAGACTGACACAAGGCACTATCTCTCACGTTTCCGCGTCTCCCCCATACACCCTCCCTTATCTCTCTCCATTCAACCGCCTTCCATTCCAACTATTGATTTCTACATTCTCTTTATACATCACCAACAATTGATATAATTATTTCATATTTCTTACCTTTCAATTTAAAGTAATTTTTAAAGAAATTACAACATATTTAATCAATGATTATGACAACTAAGAAATTAAAATTGTACACCTTTATCAAATATTTTAATTCCAGTTTTTATTTCTTTTGGATTTAAAGCTCTTATTTTAGCATATTATCTGGAAAATGTAGACTTTGAAAGCTCTCCTTCTGTAAAATACTTTAATCACTGAATACATATAAAAACAACAGGATTCTAATTGTTATAATGCTATAATAACAGAAATGCCTATAATTGAAGCTCGGAGAAAGTACATGATGTTTAAATGAACCAGTCTCAATACACGCTAGTGTGTTTTTTATAGGAAAACAGAAATAATGGCTGTGACCGAAAAATGTTGTGGCTTTCCAACACCCGCACTTATAAGGCTTTCACCTTTTAGTGCTCTTATAGAGGGTAAAATTGTGGCTCATTTATTATTTGGCACCCATTTCAGTAATGGGTAAGCCACATAACCTGTTGATAATACATTGGGAGTCCTAAATCTTACCTAACTCAAGTGTATTTACAGTAATGATCTTTAACGAGTCCCTGACATACTGCAAGCTCAGGACCGATGGTTTTAACAGCCTCTCCAAGAGTCGACGTGCTCAGATTTATTCAACTCCCAAGTGAATAAATTGACAGACAGGTGGTTATCGAACCCCGGACCTACCAGTTCAGAGGTTAGTATGTTAACCACTGAGCTAACCTGGCTCCCTGTGACCGAAAAATGGTATTTTGACATAAATTTTATTCAATTGAATTAAAGTTCGTTACACGAATTCCATTAAATACTTCGTTAATTCAAAATCTCCTGCGAAACAAGAAACACGGACAATTTTCATATATGAAAGAAACACTACCATTGTTTTGGTCTGTCATATGAATAGTTTAACTATTTGATCTAAAGATAAAAGTCTTATAGTTAACACAGGAAAATCACAAATAATAGAAATGATAATTTAATGCATATTTAAAAACAATAGCTTTGGAATGAAAATGCTAAAACTTTTTTAAAGATAGAAAAAGGTAGAAAATTAATCTGATTACTTTTCAGTTAAACAAATATACAAAGCAATAGAAGCAATGGATTCAAAACAATGCTTTCTATAAGAGGCAGACATGAAAACCTTATTTTCAATACAATTGGAATACAGCTACTTCTCTTGTACTCTCACCGTTATATTGATTTCAACCATAGTGTTTTAAACAGTTTTATTCGATAATCATTCTACATGTATTTAATTATTCCAACAGTTTTTTTTTTAATGATAATGTCCTATATTGCCGAATGCCTATTATCAATGATAATTCTCCATAGTAAATTAAAACAATTATGATTTATTCTAAAAATGGTTATTCTTTTATAAATTCTTGAGAGGAAATTATATTTTAAAGGAAAAAAATTAACGCTTGTTTTTGAATACTTTTTTTTTGAATAACGCCAGTTTTATAGAATCCTTAGTAAAGCATGTATTATCAAGAGTTATTCTATAGAAAAATTTCGTTAGTGTAAGTTTCAAAATTACTTTTTAGGAGACTTCTTCACAAGAAAAATAACAGAAAAATCTATTTCATACTAGTAATAGTACTTATATGGAGGTTAGATATCATCTATTTATTAGAAAATTGTTGATATTTTAAGGCTGGTACTAGCACAGGGTTAGTTAAAAATGTTATTAAAATATTAGAATAATCATAGAATGGTTATCATTTTGCAAGCAAGGTAAATTTACTTAGTCCTGTAAGTACATTAGCAAATTTACTAATTTGTCAATTGCATCCCTAACAAGCACTAATTTGTCAGGGATGCCAGTTATCTGTTAATTCACGAAGTTATTTAATATGACGATTGAATAATAAATTAACGATTGATTGACAACACTGACAGAGTACTGACTGATACAGTACCAAGTAAATTTAAACAGTAATCTCTTCTAGATGCACATATTCCGAAACCGCTTAGCATTTAAATATAATGATTCAAAGTAAACTTATTAATTAAATTAATACATATCTGACTGATATTGGACCAAGTGAGTTTAATCAACACTTCCTTCAAGATAGGATTGTTCAGAAAGCGGTTAACATTTAAATATCATGAATGATTAGCAAAATAACAATTCATTGACAACCCTGACAGAATACTGACTGATACAGAACAAAGTAAATCAAATTAGTAGTTTCTTGGTGGTGATGTTAGCCCAGTGGTAACGTCCTCGCCTATGGACTGGTATGTCCTGGGTTTGAAACCCATTCTGGCCTCTGATTTTTCAAGCGAGAGATGAATAAATCTAAGCACGTTGTTAGGACGCCAAGCCGTCGGTCACGAGCCTGTACTATATCAGGTGTTCGTTAAAAATCTCTATTCTAAATGCACTTGAGTTGGGCAAAATTTAGGTCTGCCATGTAGAATCAATCTTCATTGTGTGGTATCACAAAGAGCTAATGTTTGGTCTATGTGCATTCCCTTGTGAGACTGCCACTGCAACCTAACTTAACCTTAAAAAAAATATCTGATTGAAATTTAAATATCTGATTAAATAGCAAATTAACAATGATTGTCAACATTTACAGAATACTGACTGATATATCACCAAGTGAATCTATTTAGTCATATCTTGAAGATGGATGTACCAAATCAGTTGAGGCAGCAGAAAGATATACAAGGTATGATGGCTTCCTATTTTAATAATTTTGTTAATGCTGTTTTATGATAACTGATTTTCAATGATATCTAAAGTTTACCATTTACCTTATATACATATCTACATGACATTGCACTTGAAGGATTTGGTCTTCAGGCTTTTCATTGGTGCAACTATACTCTAAAGAATCGCAGTCCAGAATGAGCTTAGCCCACACACGACTGAGAAATCGACAACTGCACACAATAGACTAGCTTACTACTCCTCAAGACACACTGGCTTTCCCACCTATTGTGGCAATGTAATTCAGCACTTGTGGCCTCTGATCCGGAACTGCCAATTAAGTGTTTACTATACTGCTCTCAATTATTCATTCTCATTAGGAGATTAGGTAACATTCGAAAACGAAAATATTTTATAAAACATAATATGTAACTTTGTAAGCAAATAATAAACGATTTATTAACAGTACAACTTACTCTATTTTACCAATTATATTTAATTGTTCAAAAAAAAATACATGTGTTCTTATGAAGTTTTCAATATTTAATTGAATACAATTTTAGAGTATAACTCTGATTTCAGAGTAAACATATTATGTTTATTATAATTTTTAAAAAAACAATAAAAATATATTTTCTGAGATGATGTTAAAATTGATTATTATAAGGCAATGAAAAGTATACTGTATTTTATTACTGGATCCCAATCAATAAATAATTAATAATTATTTAATAATTCATACACAAGTTCATCGTTTACTATTTATAATAATTACTTGATATTACAAAAGCATAATAATTATGACAGCACATGTTCTACAGCTCTGGGGTTGTTATTACATGATTTAAGGTACGCCGCACGTACTCGCCTCTGAACTGGTAGGTCCGGAGTTCGATACCCACTTTGGCTCTCGATTTACAAATGTGGGAGGTAAATTTCTTCTCGGAGAGGACGTTAAACCGTCGGACCCGAGACTTTACGATGTCAGGTACTCGTTAAAGATCCCTACTTAAAATACACTTGAGTTAGGAAAAATTTAGGACTCCCAATGTAGAATGTTCATTGTGTGATATCACAAAGGCCCAATGTTCGGCCTATATGTGTTCCCGTGCTGGACTGTCACTGGAAGTTAACCTAACATAACCTAAGGTAGACCGAATGAACGATGTTTTCGACTTTGCACACAACCAGCGATAACAGAATCCATTATGCAAACAATATTCTATTAAAAAATAATGAAAAAAATGCCAGTCCAATCTAAACATAAGAATAGTTATTTCAACCAAAATTGAAATAATATTCTTTTATTGTTCTTCCAACACCATTTCTTCTCCTGATGATGAAGAAACAACTGAATGACTAATTTGTTACTATAGGGCACTATCTTCTCCACAAAGAGGTTAATATATAAAACCTTAAGGAGAATATGAATTATTACGAATTGTGTTTAAAGTAAAAACGATAACTGCTGTTTGAGTTTCATAAAAGTTAAATGCTTTACACAGTGACTAATTTTTTTTGAAATCACCTCCATTGATAACACTTTTTTATAAAAGATCAGGCCTAATTATTAATTAATATACAGTACACTACTATAAAGTTGTAAACATTTTTCTGAAGGCGTCAATGAGACCCAGTATGTGTATAAGTAAGTTATGAATAGTGGTTCATTTAAGACATTATTAACATCTAAAATATTGAACAATTATTTTAGTTTCGTGACAATTTATTTGTAATTAGTGAAGTTAAAAACAGGATTCAATACTTTGTGATAATAACGCAAAGGTAATGGTTAGAGAATAAACCAATACTATTCTTTAGCTATTTGCTTCCTTTTTATAATTTCAGGAAGAAATATTATGGAACCATGAACAATTTTGGGAGTCTACATTCATCTTTACTATAAATAAACATATATCAAACTCGATGCCAATCAATTAAGTTTTGGTTTTATTTAAATCTAAACTATGGAATTAATATCAAATTCTTTGGTGACATATTATGAAATTTATTGATATACAATTTAATTTCATTTGTTTTGAGGCTATATCCATTTCGTCAGTTGTAGTACACTTGAAATTCATCTAGAAGAATCTGATATGATATTGATTTATCAATATCAAGATATTGATATTGTTCCTCTTTGTTGGAACAAAGAGTTCCAACTCTTTGTTCTTCTATGAATCTGAAGGAGAGACATTTAATGTAGTGTATACAGAAGCATTTGTTTAACACTACACTAATAATGATATTTTCTACTATCCTATAATTTCTAATGGCATTTCGGAATACCAAGTACAATCGGATTTTTGATTCCGTCAAAGACGGGTAGGTTAGCTAGTAATCCATAAATGTGTACATATTTTGTCATTTTTTCATGATTTTTATATTTTACTTAATGAACAGTAAAAATGATTAAATTGTAGGTAGATTGAAAGAATTCACTTTAAGTTGAAAATAATTTACGAATATGAAAGATAGGTTTTAAATTTCTTTTTATTGTAAAATATTTATTATTCCTTATATTTTTGGGGTTTTTTAATATTAGTGGTTTTAGTTGCAAATTAATGATAAGATTTGGTTTAAGTTAGAAATGAATAGTGGATATTTTAATTAGTTATATGTGTATGTTTTGCTTTCTCAAGTGAACATGTTTATTATTATCTTTTTTGTCGAGATGAAATAATACCATAACAAGACTAATTAATATTTCATAACAAGCTACATATATGCTTCTTTTGAGATTTATACAAAATCATTTCAAACAAACCTTCGAGAAATTCATTTCTTTTAAAGTTATGTCCAAGTTATTTTCTGTTTTCAGAATTGAGCTTTTCTTAATTGAACACCAGTACAGAGAAATGCCTTCTGTATGGGTTAGTTTTGTTCCTCTCAAAAAAAAAAAGAAAAAAAGAAAAAAAAAAGGTCACTAATTTCTTCTAAACGGGCCTGTTAAAACCGGTTCCATTCATTAGGCTTTTGTTTCCTTCAAAGTACTTCTGTCTGCTTATAAAGCTGCTTAACCGCAAACAAGTAAAGCCTGTCTACTTTTATTTATAGACATACTTATATAAATTTTTTTTAATTTTAATAACATTTCCAAAAATAAATGGTTAAAATTAAAATAAATATACCACTATTTTTTGTTTAGCATTATTAATTGCATTAAATAAATGAATTCAAGGAATACTGAGCTTAGAAAAATTCTTTTAATAAGTTTTTAAATAATTCATAATTTACAAATATTGAAATACGGTTAGTAAATTCGACATAAAAAAGTTCAGAACTGTTGTTATAAGATCAAATTTTACTAAGAACAGTTGGAGAGTATATTTGCATGATAAGAGGTCTAATGATAAAGCTTAAAGCTCAAGCGACTAATGCTGTTCAGAAAGACAGTGTCACAAAATGAAAAGTTTTTAACATTTTGTTACTTCTAAATAAGTACTCCACTTTTACGATCTTTTCAGAGAATATTAAAAAGTTAACTAAGGAGACTGAAAAGAAATGGTTTGGTACAACTAAACGTAATTAAAAATCAGAAATTGTTATTAAGTTTGTAATATTACCTTAATATGTTTAAACATCTTGTAGTTAATTATTAAATTTTTTCAAAAATTCTGTTATTAATCCAATGTAAAAGTAAGATCATATAGCATAAATAATTTATTGTTTGACTGTACTTTTCATTCTATACACTAAAGAACTAACCTTCGTGGACTCTTTGAGGGTTATCTGGTAAAAAACTATCTCTGTCTTCCAACATTTTGAAAATTTATATTTTTATATGAAGGCTCAAAGAGTCTAGTAACATTAGTTGTCCAGTTATTAAACTTTTGCTTGTTCATAATAGGAGAAAAAAGTATTAAATGTTTGTTAAGAAACAAATGTTTTCGCATTGTTTGTTGAAATAATATTGTGATTACATATAAGAAAAAGGCAAAACATCTTAGTTAAAAAGAGTCCTAGGATAAAAGGTTATATCAGCTTTTCAAGGCATGTGTGGTTTTTGAAGGAAATTTAACAGCAATTTAGGTATAAATTAGAAAGAATCGGAACAATGGGTCGTTTGAAGAGATCTTTTGACATCTGAGCTGTAAACTTTTATACCCACATTCTTGATGTAATCAATACAGCTAAGACCAAAAAAATATCATTGAAACCTGCACAGCACGTCATTCAACGGCAGATCCTTAACGACCTTTGCCCTCACTTTTTAATAACTAAAGTATTACTGTCATGTTGAATGCACTTTTACTTATTATCTGGGCGTAATATTAGTCTTTTTTCATATATCTCTATTCCATCTTTCTAAATTCAGCTTTCACAATGTAAACAGTGATTTAATTATTTGTATGCTCTTTTAATTTGCATTTCTTCATCTAAACCTAAACATACAGTTTTTTTTATTTTGTGCTATAACACGTATTTCAGTTTGATTAGGTTAAAAAAGTATAATCTATTTAAAAATGAGTGCCTGATAGTAGCTTGATTGTTTAATGAAAGAAGAATAAAACTATCAAAGAAATTAATGATTAATGCTTTTTTTTTTGGAATTTTGAAAAATCATTTGTATTTCTTAAATTTTCTCAACAAAAACATACTTATTTTCTCCTATCATGGGAAGCAGGGGACTGGCAGATCCCCTGGGTTCAATTATCACTCTTGCTCTCGATTTCTTCAAGTGGTAAGTGAACAAATTATGAGCATGTCGTCCTTTGGAGAGGACGTTAAAGCCGTCGGTTTTGAGCCTGTGCAATGTCAGATACTCATTAAAGATATAAATACACATTAGCAAGGCAAAAATGTAAGACAATCAATTTTAAATTAAGCCTATATAGAGGTTCACCCATTACTACCATGTGTGCAAAATAATAAATGATCAAACAAGAAATGGGAAAACAAGACTAAGATCAATAAGAAATGGGAAAACAAGACTAAGATCTTTCAACCGTAACAAGCGGTCTTCGTCAGAGTCAAAAACCCAACGTGATTGTTATTTCACGTGTTTATGTGAAATCTTTTTATCGCAAAATAATAAATGAGCCAAACTTTCCACACCTAGAAGAACAGTAAAAGGCAAAAGTCTGTAAGTGTGGGCAGTCGAAAACAAAACAAACTATTTTATAGTGCAAAGAAAAAATTCAAAAAATTTTATTCAGTTGCGATATAATGTTGATTTTAGATAAACTACTAACTTTTACCCCACATAAAGTGACAAGATAACTGAATACCATCAAAATTCAGCGATTAACCTTTTATGTTTGCCAAGCATTTATAAGACCAGCTCTGTCGTTTTTCTGTTCTCTTCACCGTAGAAGATACCATTACTCTCTTTTGAAGTTATCTTCCACAAAATATGGAAAGCGAAAATATTTTACTACCATAGAACTAATCATAATTTATTTTTACTTGTTACAAATTCTTACAATTTTTATTAACCTAAAAAAGTTATACAAACAAAAGGATGATTAAAGAATGATTTATTAAACATTTTTAGTTCATTACGTATGCTTTTCTAATTTTTATATTCCATATAATTTATTTTGATTACAAGAATTACTTGTATTTTATAAACGTTACTCAATAAAGATGTCATGTTTATTAATTTTGAAAACAACTTTTCTGACCCAAATAAATGAAAACAGTTCAACTATAAAGAAATGCTACTTTTAAAGAATGATTTTCCGTGGTCTCAAGAGGTACGTTACAAAGTTGATTATGTTTCTTTCTTCGCAAGTTTGAGTCATGCAACATATAATTTCAGACCAAATCAAAGTATTCCTGAATTTTAATAGTTTTGATAAAAGCTAAATGTTGAAAATATAGGTTTCTTTACTACTTGTTTTGTATGTTATTATTTTGTGGTTTTTCAAAAGTTAACTGTGGTTCATTTTGGTCATAGAATAAAAAGCGCGGAGTTAAACATTTTGTTGATTGAATAAAAGTGATTTTAGATCTGTTAGTCAACTATCCAAACCATAGTTACCTTTATGCGTGCGTTAACCTAGTTTGTTAAGTATCCATCTAGTTTACAGGTTTTCTGTGATTACAGGACAATAAATTTATATTCGCAGAATAAAAGGTATATTCATCCTTATTTGCACCTATAAGGCACATTACCAATAAAATACACTCCTTTGGATCAAGCCAGTTATCAATCCTGAATAAAAATATTTTAATTTATTCTTTCGTTTTAAGTAACAGCAGATCTTTTTCGTGGTTAATATTTAAGGCGTCTGTGAGTGGAAAGCCTGCTCAGTCGCGCACTGGCTAGGTCCCAAACTCCTCCTTTCTTCTCCCGGCCTCACCCTTTCTTTTTTAAGACTTTTTCTCGCCACTCAATAAAATCAGCCAACTTTGTTTGCTTATCAGGCCCAAGGTTCATTCAGTAATGGTGGTTGTGGAACGTTATGGAAGACTTAATAACTCCATATGGAGGTTATGGTTTACCTGGCCGGTCACAATGTGCTTAGCGTCTGGTTCCTTCTCGTTCCTTCTGCACCTATACCTTTTCTTGTAATCTCCGACTCCTTCCCTTATCTATTTTTTTCCTATATCTCAACTCCTTATTAACTGTTACTCTTGGTTTTCCCTTTTCAGCTTTTTTTCTGAAGCATAGTCTACCAGGCTTATGTTTAGAGCCATTTTTGACGAGGTGGTTCATAGTGGAACACGAGGTCCACCTTGGGAACTTTATGAGGACTGCCTCGTTTTTCACATTCAATAGGAGGTGGTTGGTTACTCGTGACGTGACAAAAGGGATACAGTTTAAAAAAACAACCAATTTTGCTTTATTATGGTATAGCTGACAGGCAGAGGTACATAAATCAAAACAGGTTGTTGCATTCTTAAGAAAGATTCCAAAATCCTTGAAAGTTTCTTCATTCTCATTCTTATAACTATTAATCGAAATAAATAGATTTGTTTATCATGATCACCAACCATATAAAAATATATTGAACATGCTTATAAAATGTCATATTATGTATTCTAAACAGTCCCATATATGATATCACGTTATGTTGCTCTTGTACACAAAGTGGCATATAGAGATATTTATCCCAGGGAGGTGAGCCAATAAGTTCTTTGCACTCTCTTCATTCTCTTGATTTCCCATTCATCAACCCTATATCTCTACCCAATTCTCTCTTAAAGACGTTTTGTATACTTCTAAAACCTCATTTTCAGTGCTGTCAAACACAAACTACTTTTAGATATTTGACCATCAAATAAAAAACAAAAAACCCATAATTTCTTATAACTTACTTTTTATTATAGCGGAAGTATTTATGAGATCAAAAACAGACATGATTAAAGAGAATGGTTTATTAGTAGTCTTTTGTTATAAATCAGGGTATAACTTGTTTCGCTGTTTGTTAAGGCACAAATCGACCATATTGACTGAATAACCAATTGGTCAAGCAACAGTTTTTTTCTTATGGTATATACTACTTCATTATGAATTAATATTGCATGAACTTCATAATTATTTTCATTGTATATCAAATGTTCATTTGATACTTCATTGATAAGTATAAACTTATAAATACGTTTATAATTATTTCTTAAAATAAAGAGCTCTTTAGAGTTCATTGTAACTTATCTCAAAGTCAATTAAACTGAATAAAAAAGTAATTAAAATGTAAACTAATTGTTTTATTAATCTATCAAAAATGTACTATTATACTTTTGACCTGAGATGTGAAACTACTACTTATCAATCCTTCAATTCTAGGACAGAAAAAAGTCCTGCATCAACGAGGAGCTAAAGAATTGATAGAAAAGCAGCTCACAAGATAGAACTGAAATTTCGGTGAATCAGGTTTAAAACACTACTTTATTGTTGAGATAAGTGTGTTAAGATGATGGTTCAGACGCGTTAATGTATCAGTATCAGAATATAATGTATCAGTTTCTTTTACTCTCCAGCTGAAACTTCAATTAGTTTAAATAATAAGTCTACTTAACTATTTTACTTTTAAAGAAACGATCTTTTGTTAAATAATTTTAAAATAATAATTACTCTTAAAGCTCTTGGTTTTAACTAAATATTTCTCTAAGTCATTGGTAATTAGTTTAATTTAATGATTTATTTTATTGTAGCTATCTTTATTGACATTGGTTTTTTTTTGAGTGATTCATTTTTGTGCTTCCTGAAGGTGAAAAAGTGGAGTAAATCTTTTCTCGAATAATTTTACAGTATAGTGAAAGTTTTATGAATTGCGGAAATTTTTATAAATGGGTAGAAAAGTTCAAAACTCTCCAACTTCAGTGACTGATTAATAACGTCCTGGGCGGCAAGTTGAAATGTCAACTTCATTACTTGAAACCTGCATTGATTGGTTTATTCGTAAAAACCGACATGCTACAGTTTAAAATACATCAACAGAAATTGCAGAAAGTGTTAGTACTGTTCTAGTAATAGTAGTAACAAGCTGAATACAAGGTTGGTCCCGGTTGAATTAATGCTACAATACAAGGAACCCGATACGCAAATATAAAGGCATCACCATTGAAAAAATATAAAATATTAGTATTATGTTGAGAAAATTTATTTTTCATTCTTCTTTCTTTTTAATGTATCATTTGTAAAGTAATATATTACTTACTGTTTTCTTTAATATTTATTTGAACAATTCTTCATGAACTGGAATTAAAAGGTATTCTAATTTTCACCTGCATGCAAATATTTAAAAAAGAACATCAGAGTTTTTTTAAGTATATAGATAGAGTGAAAAACACAGTAGTTCACTTGTCTGATAGAAATTCATAAAGAAAAGATCGGTGCGAAAAGTTAGGCATGTCCAAGACGATATCTTTTGTATTTGAAATAACAGTGTATAATAAACCGTGTCTACTACTAATACTACTATTTATTAAAAATTTTGGTGAAAACATAAAGTTACTAGACTACACGTGACCCTTTGTGTCACTCAGAAATTAAAATAATAGGTATTGAAATTAATTCACTGAACATTATTGACAGGGATACTTTTAACTGTTGTTTCTTATTATTAAGGTACGGAAACAGATTCTCATATCGCCCAAGCTTTTGGTATAGTAATTTTAACATGATTCAATATATGTATATAGTAAGTATATTTAGCAAAATAAAAATCATTTAAAAGTAAAAAAAATATTTATTTCTCCATATAAATAAATAAAACATCAATTCATGTTATATACACAATGAAATATATTTAAAACAAACGAAACTTGTAAATTGAAATATTTAATTTTTTACCTAACATAAAAAATATTAATGAAAGGAATGTGTCTTTATGATATTACCTTAGAACATTCGTATTTATCTGACAGTTCTGTTCAAGTTTGTTTCTAAAACTATTCATTTTTAACCTCTAATGCAGTTGTTTAATATATATTTGTTACATTTATTTATAAAACATTTGCGCTACTGTGATCAGCAAGCGCGGAAGCCTCTGGGCTCCTCTGGCTCCATGTCTTCATTTTATTACCAGTTTTTGTATTTTGAAAATTTTAAATTAATTTTTTGTTTTGTTACATTTATATATAATACAAATTCACTACTGTTATCAGCGAGCACGCAAGTGACTGGCTACCCTGGATCCATGCTTTTACTTTATTAAGCATACCTCTTGCTTGTTATACTCAAATTGGCTTTACCGAGAGGTATACACAGAAAAAAGTCCTGCAACAACGAGGAGCAAAAGAAGTTACGGAAAAGTAGCTCACCTCACAAGGCAGAACTAGAATTTCGGTGAATCAGATTTAAAATACTTGAGGTAAGTGTGTTACTATGGTGGTTCAGACGCGTTAATGTATCAGTTTCAGACACATCAAGTTAGAAGTACTTCTTTTGTATAATTAGACAGTTATTATCAATATTACATGGACTCTTTAGTGAATGAATATCATTCATCATTTAAAATAAAATATTGCTGTTTGAAATTTACTAAACACATCTAATATCATAAGAAATATCAGAAGACAGCAAAAAGCCAGGGCAAATATACTTTTACATGTTCTAGTTCTTATATTTTCATTTAAGTAAAAGAAATTTAATTTAATTTTTTGCATTTCATTTTTTTCTATTATGATTTATAGTAAAGGAATTAAAATTTTTTTATATAAATAAATATCCATAAAGGCTTTGTGTTTATAGCTTAAAAGTTTATAGTATCTCATGCTCTACATGACAATAAAAAATAGAATATAGTTTCTCTAATTCAACAACTGAGTAATTAATTAAAATGTTTAATAATTAGAAGAAGACATTTTTTTGGCAAACGAAGTTGTATGTAGACTTTCTATGCTATGCTTGTACTAACAAAGAGTAGTGGAGTCATTTGACATGAATCTAACATTGAGTATGTTCATGTCAAATACAGAAATGGGAAGTTGGCTGTTATTCACATCTTATGGTTTTCTGATTGAGAAAAACTTGTTTCCCACTGGTTTCTTTAAGGCAACAAGTTGTATATTGAAGGTCTCAGCTTCAGTGTAATACAATTGTTGCTTTCCTTTTGTGCAACCAGTTTATCGACTTGGTAAACTGGAACTTTTACAGCGCAGTAACTGACAGCCCGTCATTTCAAGACTTTTTATAAGATTTCTACACTAAGAGAACACTGGTATATATTTTGATGAAGATAAAGTTTCTTCAAGTGATGATGGTACCAGTATTTGGTAAATTTTCATCAAGTTCTATACAGACTTGGTAAGGACTGGACTTCTTTTGGATTTTAATAGTTACCAGTTACAGGAGTAATTTATAATATTCCTTGCATCTTTCATAAGAGTTAAGGTAACTTGATCTATAAGTGAGGTACGCGTACCCACGTTTACATGAGTTATAGGAATAAACTACAAGTAACTGTAGTTTGCTCTGCATTGAGTAATATTAAACTCAAATGCATCATATCTATATTAAAATAAAAGCAAAGAAATGTCATATCTTGTGAAAAGAGCAAGAACCGCAAGTTACGAGTATTTACCTAATAAAGCACTGTAATGTAGTGATACAACAGGAAGAAAGCAATAAGCAACTTAGGTTTAGCAGAGAAGATAAAAAAAAAACTAAGAACTTGGGAAATCATCTGCAAAGACACTTCTGTGTTACCAGCAGCGCTTCTGCAGATGTTTTACTCGTACGAAGTAACCCCAATCCCATGTCACCAAATAAGTTTGTTGTATTGTGCGGATGAGATGAAGTATCCAGAAAAGAAATAAGGAGACAAAAGTCAAATTTATTAGTATATATAATAATAAAGGGCTGCTCCCTATATGTATATAACAGAATTTCTTTCATATATTCTAGCCAAAACAGTGGAGTACTGAAGTGGCCTGCCCTGGCGTCGACGCTATAATCTTATTAAACTCAACGCATAATATAAGTAATGATTTTGGGAATAAGATCTAAGTTATCTTAAATCTAACTAAACTGATTAATAATCCTTAATTAATAATTTAATTACCGAGTGATCTAAAGGAACTCTCCCACAATTCTGATAGAACAATATATCTTCTTCTTCTTAAATACACTTAGAGAAGCAAGAGGGTTTTATAATCTTTATTGTGTATACTCCTAACTCAATTATACCACAGAGAATCTTCAAATTAGCTTTTAATGGACCTAGCCGTTTAAACCAGTGTATCTTTTCGCATCTATAGAACAAAATTGCCAGTTTTTTCTATTTATAATTTTTTTTTCTATTAACAAAAATTCACTAAATCCTTCTTCTTATTACGGTCATTAATTAGTTTTTTAAAATCTTATTCTTCGGTGCTTTAAAACATTATTATTTCTTTTGATCTCTTCTGGTTCCCGCTATTCCTTTTTTCTTATTTCCTTTGATGAATGGATGTGATGTAACGTTGTTACATTTGCATTGATTATATCACAAGACATTTTCTTCTTCCTCTCTCTCTCTCTCTCTCTCTCTCTCTCTCTCTCTCAATTTTAGCTTCAAAGTACAATGTTGCTAATAATGTGCCATAAACTTCACAAATTAAAATAAAAATATGTAAATTTAATTAATTTCTTAAATCATACATGTAAACTGTTTGAAAACAAGATTTCACAATAAATACTCAGATGAGATTTGACTCTGACGAAGACCGCTTCTTTTAGTTGAAAGGTCTTAGTCTATGTTTGATTTATTACTATGGTTTGGACGTTACACTATTATACACATATTTTAAAAAGCTAAATTATGTCAAAAAACAGAAAATATCAAAAGATCAATAAAACTTAAAGTGATATACACTAATGTTTAGTAGATCAAGAAATTTGTCGTTAAACTCTCTTATCTATATAAATAAAATAATGATTTTGTCTGTACATTGCTTAGAACTAACTCATTTCAAGTTTTCTTTACGTTTCATTCATTGGAGAAACCGAATCCACCCTTAGAAAAATTTCTGTCAGTTTGTCAGTTTGTCGGTTTGTCCGCAAAATTTTGTCACAAGTAAACTCACCCACCATAAAACATATCAATTTGAAACTTTTACAGTCGAATTGTGTATGTCTAACTTAAAATATAGGCTCTGATTGATAGGAAATTCACCATAAGTTAGATTCTCATCCTGCTGTTTTTTTGGGTCAGTAAACCTTGTTAAGAATGGGGGAGTCAGTCTGTCAGGGAATGTTGTCGTCTTCGTGGTCGTATGGTCTTCCGGCTTTGCATTCTCTGAGGTACTGTATACTTTTGGAGTCATGTGGTCCTCATTTTTAGTAAGTAGAAAACTTTGAGGCTCTTAGGATTAGGAAAGGTTGGGAGTTGGATTAGTTCCCGAACAAGGAGGTTTGGATGGGTGGGCAGTTTTTTGCCTTCATTACTGGCAAGTCGAGTAATGTAGGAATAAATAGATTCCAAGCTCACTATTTGGATGCAGTTCTTGATCGTGGGCGCCGCTCCAAACTAGATTGAGCATCCGTATGTCATAGTAGAAATATAGACAAGGTCCTTCACTGCCTGTGGAGTTTTCTTGATTTGAGTATAGAATAAAGATTGCACATTAAGAATATTCCCAGCTTAGATCTGTTCCGGAAATGTTGTCTGAATGTCAATCTGGAGTCTAATATGAGACCCAGATATTTTACTTGTGTCATTAAGGCTGTGTTTGGCTAGCTATATACCTGTATAGCTAGCGTTTATCATAATTTGCTCGCTTTAAAAAAGTGAGTTCTAACTACACGCGTACTAAATAAGGAAGTATATCTAGAATAAAGTCAAATTTGAGCTCATTATCTAAAGCTGCAAAACTTAAAAGGAACTCCAGATAAAATGACAGTCATGATCGCACCAACAATGATATTTTCTACTATTCTATGATTTCTAATAATATTTTGAAATACAACATGTCATTTCTGAATTTTTGTATGATACCCGTCAAAGACAGACACAGACACAGTCTATTAATTATTACTTATTAATTATAAAAAAGTAATAATTCTTAATAATTGAAGATTATTAATATTTTCTTTTTGTTACAATTATTTAAACATTAATAAAATAAATAAGGAGTTACACAGACGTTTTATAATACATTTTCACATACTAAATTGTGATTTAGGTTACTTTATGTTTTCTATACACAAAGAGCCTATATTTTCTTAGGGGTTTTCAGGTATAATTGTAGAAGAAATACAAAAGGCTAAAGAATTTATGTTTAAATAAGATGTTTACGAAGGATTTTAACAACATTTCTTCACTTCGCGCGTGAGCAAATCGATGACCAGAATAGGTTACAACCCCTTATAGGCTACCCTTATCCCCTTCCATTTCATATATAGAAGAGACAATGAAGAACTATTTTATGTTAAATGGATTGTATTCTTTAAGATTGATATTCTTTGGTACTCACTGTACCTTCAAATTAGACTTGTGATAATCTGCTATGTAGTGCACAAGACCTCTCAAGTCCCAGTCTAGTTAGCTTGATGGTTACAGTTTAAAGAATACAGATGAATTAAAATTAAAAAAAAATAGATCCAGAATTAAATTATTATATTAATAGCTCAAACGTTGTTACGATTATAAATGAATAAAAAAAGTTATTAACAATTTATTAATATAAAATATTAATAAAATTTTATAATTTACAAATTATCCATCTGAAAGGTGGACAAAACCTGTAAGCGCTAAAGTGATGAAAACAATTGGGAGATAAGAGAGTTCTTCTTCTGGCTGATATTTTAGAAAGATTAGAAGATATAAAATAATTAGGGATTTGTATCATTATAGAGAAAATATAGTTAAAATTTCAATATGTTGATACCGAAAAGCTTACCACAGAGTATTCAAGAACGAGAGCAACGAGACAAAAGCACCTTACCATTATCTCTTTATTGGGGTATATTATACAAGAACTGCTCTCAGAATAGTTCTTTATAAATACAAACCAGAGATAAAAACCCTGCGTTACATTAAACAGGCTACATAAAATCACTTTGAAAAGTAATGGAATTGAAAAGAAGATTTTATAAAACAAATCTCGTGGCGTTACACCGGTTTTTATCTTGAAAATATTTCCTGCAAAGGAAATGTACGGTACAGATCGATTAATGAACAAAATTTCAATTTATTTTTGATTTAATGCCTGTTTGTAGTTTAGTATTATTAGCCCTAACAGTAAATTAATCATATATTTTCCTCTTTATTTTCAAAGATATTATAAGGTTTAATCTACTTATTTTATATTAAATGATAAAAAGTTTAGACAGAACATCGTTCTTGCAAGGAGAAAGTGAGATGAAACTAGACGGTTGCCTTCTCGATCTAGAGTTCCATTAATGATCCAACCCTACTCTCTTTTCTTTTTTACCCTACACCCCTCTTTTTAAGGCATCTTTCAACTTCTTTACATCTTTACCAAAAATCATGTCATTCAGTTTATTGGCCTCTTTTTCTCATTTCATTAAAAACTTACCTACTCTGGACTCTCATCGAGACTGCTGCAAAGTGTTTAATTACACTTAACTCTTCTCTTTGAAATTCACAAACTAAGCAAGAAAAAGAAATTTCTTTTTAAGTGCGTTATACAATGTTTGATTACAAGAATGGTTCTCTTTGATCTTTTTTTTTTTAATTTCACTTAAACTGTAATAATTTATAATTCTTTTTTATGAAATAAAATTTGTCATTTTATTAGTTTTATCATTATAAATACAAAAGCCTTTCTAGGAAAGGAAAAAAATCAACTAATATTACTGGTATAATGCTTCTATATCATATAGCTTTACAATGAGACTGGCAGACGAATATGAACACATCTTATACTAAATATTTCCCATAATATTTTTTGTATATATTTTTGGATTGTAATTCAATTAATCTAATTTTTAGGTTTATTTATAATGTTTTATGATTTGTTATTTAACTGAAGTCTTTTTTATTTTTCGACTTGATTTCGGCAGCATGATCCGGCAACCTTCTGCAGTTGACAAGAGGTGGGCATATTCCTGGGAAGTGTCTGTCCATTTCCTCACTTTTGTCACACAGTAGGCAGTGAGGATTCGTAGCCACTCCTATTGCTCTTTCCTGTATAGGTGTTATCAATTAAAACTCTGCCACCGACTGGTATCTAGGCAGGTTTTTTCGGATACCTTTCTTTTATCTCTACAAGCTCTGTACATGCATCAGTCCCATAAGACACTTTCATTGGGAGGATTCTCTAGTCTGCCTCTTACAGTCATTAAGAGTTATTAGTTTGTCACACTCTTGCATGTTAGCTCCTTCCTTGCCAGGTTGTCTTCTTCCCATTACTATGGACGTCAGCGTATCCAGATATCCATTCGGGCACTATGGTGAAGTCACTGTTGATAAGATGGCTTACTATCTTAACTGAATAATTTTCAAAACTTCTCCAAGTTCATAGCTAGTTTCATCCAGAACATCATTATTCCTGAATTTTCATTAAATTTGTACAATTTAGTAAATTCCAGGAGTACAGAATGTATTTGACCCTTCAAATTTGAAAAGAGCTGCTAAGGTGAAGATCTTGAGTATACGCCAGCTCCTGCCGTATTGAATTTTGCCTGTGCTGTTCATCCGTCTGTATAAATATTTAACTGAAATAAGATCATGCACAATCGCGTGCTTCTCGTCTTGGTCTCCTCCTAATGTTTCGTGAAGGTGATGTTGCGCATAACGTCCCTCCGAGAGTTCATGAAATAGTCCGTCACGAGCCTGTACCATGTACCCTACTTGATTTGTAGGGAAATTTGATTTGACTTTTGGAAGGAAATTACAACATTAGAAACAGTTCTATAGTAATAAATGTTTTAGTTTTTTTTTATATGACGCACTAATCATTTGGAGATTGCTTGGGGTAATTCTTTACCATAATGAAATAATGAGATATGAATAATAATTTTCACAAAATAAAAAGTTAAATAATTATTGACACATTAATATAGCGCACAATATGTAATTCTATATATATATATATATGGAGGCTAGTAGCAGTTTTTTTATCAACTCGAGTACTTTGCACTTCTTCCTAATGACGACGTATGTCGAAAGATCGAAATGAGTTCTATAGTGATTTTCTGTATACTTTCCTACTTGTTATATATGGATTAAATCCTATAGTTTATATATATGGATTAATTTACCACAATGAAACAAATTTGGAAACAATGCTCTAAGGCCTTTCGTCAACACATCGTCAGAGAGCAAGTGGACTAAAAAATAATAAATACTTGTTAACCTGGTTGATTGAGTATATATATATATATATATATATATATATATATATATATATATGGAAAAGCATCATTCATAAGCTGTATGTATCAAAATACTACATAAATTACCATGCAGCCCGCGGTGTTTTTTAAATTATTTAATGCGGCCCCAGTTCATAAAAGGTTGTCCATGCCTGGTTTAGGGTCAGTCATAAAATTATTAGCGTCAATATATCAATTATTCTTTAATAAAAAATTCATCAGTTTGTTGATATAAATATGATTCTAAAACCTCTAATCATATTTATAAAAATCTACAACGTTTGTGATTAAATCACAAACTTATAGGTATATGCATTCTGAATAACCAAAGTGTTATATGAAAAACGTCACCATCAACGTATGTAAAGTTTGGTTATCTCTGACAAATATATCAAAGTAAAGGAAATAAAAAAATAGTTGTACCCGTTTTATATTGATAAAAGTAAGCTAAAGCCGAAGGGTGAAAAGAGTTAAAAATGAAAGGAAGCAGGGTGATGAAGCGGTTGACTACTCTCCGCGGGTGTTCGCCTTTCGAGACCAACCTTTCCCCTTCCCATTGTTCAACATACCCAATCGCGAATCTACTCCTGCCTAGCACAACAAAACCTCTTTTATACAGATTACTTGAATTTAAACAATATATTTTTTATAAATTTCAATGAGAGCAACAAAGAAAAATAAAAGGATCTTTGAAAAAAAATATTAGAAATTGCAAGAAGCTTTAGTTAAAAGACCTCATCCTAAAGTAAATAAACTTTTTTCAATTATGTAAAGGCATATGAAAACATGTTAGTTCCTACTAAATGTAGAGTTTTAAGGGTAAAGAATAAACAGTATTTTTAGAAAAACCAAAGCATTCGTTATAAACGTAACGATTTTTTTACCAGACGGAGCTGTGACATACCTTTTATGAAAGCCACTTTAATGCAAATAATATAATTATTCATATATTAAATAATTCATGTTGTTAAAATTATTCAATAAAAATTCATGAATATTGAAATAATTTATACTTAAGCTTACTAAATTTTAAAAAATAATAATTATTTTTAAACTTTTCCATTTTTCCTATTTGTTCATCATATATTTCTACTTATATATATATATATATATATATATATATATATATATATAAACAAAATAAAATGTATCACCCTCAAATTAAAATTTCAGATTCCTATTAAACTCTCAATGCTGACGTTTTGATTTTTATTTAAAATTTTTATCTTAGGCAAGAGTATAAAATTTTGAAACAGAAAAAATATATAGTGTTTTATAGTGAATATATATATATATATATATAAATGTTCAAACCACAAAATAAATGAGAAAGAAAAAATCTAATATCTTTCAACCGCAACAAGCAGTCTTTGTCAGAGTCAAATCCCAACTAACAATTATGACAACTAAATTTAAGATGGATTGTTGCGTTGAAAGATCTTAGTCCTTTCTTCATTTTAAGCTTATTAAATAGAGACAGATACATAAAATACAGCAAAAAAATGATAAGATTAAATATGCCACCTTTTTATTTTACATAAATGATTAACTGGTTTGTGAAATAGGGGCTGACTCCGCTGACTACGTATGTCAAATTAGTACTGGTAATGTAACATTTTACCTTAAGAGTCTCTTGATTAAAAATTTAGTGAACCAATCTCTAACTAATGCACTAAACTGTTCCCAGTCAACTGTAAAATAACTTTGATGACTAATCAATGATTGATCAATAATCAATTCATTCAGCAATCTGTGCCCTGGCATCGAGAGTTTCGAAATCAGAAGGACTGTTTTACCAATTGTCTAAACTTCTAGTCTTCCATTATCTATCAGAACTCAATCAATGATTACACTGATACAATGATTATATTACCTGTAAAAGAAAAAAAAAAGAATAACAGGCAGCTAAATTTCTGAAAGCTGGGAAAAAGTTTGGTAAAAATTAGAAGGGAATGTGAAGGCTGTCGTTCATCTTCTCGGCTGAAAGACTTAAATAAATGATAACATACTAAATATTACTTTGCTATACAAAAACAATCAAACATTTCAACCAAACAAAGTAATATCTTTGAAATTTGGGATGCAAGAACACAAACAAAATAAAAAATAATAGCAGGTTTAAAATAATTTTTTTAGGAAGAGTTTCATTAATATAATCTTGTATAATTTTAAATGGTTTTTCGGTTACTTCAATCAATCCTTTATTTCAGATGTTAATTCTTAAACTAAAAATATAAAACATTCTCTTTGATTTTGACACGCTGCATGCTAGGGCACAGATTGATGTATACATCGATCATTGATCAGTCACTGATTAGTCATCAAAGTTATTTCTTTTTCGATTGGCAGGCAGCAGTTTAGAGCACTAGATACATATTGTATTCCTATATTTTAATCAACCAAGACACACTTAAGATGAATAATGTTTTAGCGAAACTGTCTTAGAGATTGATACGTCAAAAATTGTATGTTAAATTTAACATTTAAACACGCTTAATTTGACAATGTTAGTGTAACAGGACTATTTTTTAGCTTTTAACAGTAGAGGAGCACAATAGGAATTCTAATGATTTATCAACCCTCCAAGAGAAATACTAACAAGCTGGTGACATGCACTCACAGGCCTGAGAACCTGGAGACGTCAAGGGACCTAACAGAGAAGCCTCCTCCTGAATCACTCCAATTAGCCTCAAACACCTTTATGATATTAACTTAACCTCTATTAGAAAACCATTAGCCTATAATAAGAATAGAAAGGGAAAAAAATTAGAGCAAAATACAATCTTTTTGATTTCTGGAATACCTGAGCAATACCTTCTGTGCTTATCCATGACCTAAGTAAAAACATTGCAGATCCTAAGGACTCCGCTAGGGATCCGCAGCATATATAATAAATAGATTAAAATGAAACTTGAGGGATAACTAAGTGACTTCTTGTTCTATAAAGTTTGTGTCGAATTCTTGACGCCATTAATGCTATTGAAGGAACGAAAAGAAATATGTTTTCTTTCATTGAAAGAAATATGCAATCATTGAAACACTTGACTCGATTTGCTTACTTCGTTTAATAAACTAGAAACTGACTACTTTTTAGATTTTTCCATTGTAATTGTACTAAAACAACAAACAGAAATGGCCTCGCAAATACTACTTTGTCAATGTGATAAAGTACATAATTTCCATTCTTTAAAAAACAATCCTAGAAGTTCTATAATGTTCATTCTATTCTATAAAGTTTATCTATAAGTAGGTTAACAGAATGTATTACTGTTTGTTAACATTATAATAGTAAACGGTACCTTACTACTGATACAAGCTTGGTGTAATAGAGGTATGACTCTGCCAACTGAATTGATAACCCAGACAAATCACACCACACAAGCGTATATTTCAGTATCTAGTCAATAAAGGTCTCACAAAGCACTGAACATTAGGAAGAGGGTGAAATGCTCACAGAACTGTTGTCGGATAGACACAAACAGACTTTTAACGATGTTTGTTAAAATTTTTACAGATATTAAACAATAAACAAGGGCAGTGACGAATATTTTTTATATTAAATTATATCTAAATTCATTATACTGAGAGAGAGTAAGAAAAATCAAAGAAGGGGTGGTGTTTGGAAAATAATAAGTACTAAAAGCCTTATATCCGAGTTTTTTTTTTTTAGGTATTATTTGTATATTAACTATTTGTAATGTCAGGAATATTTTCATCACAATTGTTCTTATAAGTACATCTCTGTCTTGTCATTATGAACTAGGTTCTTTTAGAAGACAAAAGTTCTTACGAATATAGATAATATATATATATATATATATATATATATATATACTTTAACACATAGAAAAGAACACAGAAAACACTACAGAACTCACTTCGATATTTCGACATCCGTCGTCATCGGGAAGAAGTGCGAAGTACTCGCGTTGAGAAGCAAACTGCTACTGGCCTCCAGAGTAACTCGTGGAACCACCGCAATGCTGCCCCCCAGCGGAGGAGAGGAAAAATAGAAATCCCTCCAATATTTATTTAGAAAACAAGATAAAAAATATATAAAATACGAACTAATAATAATAAAAAATAATAATAATAATGAATAATAATAATAATAAAATAATAATAATAAAATAAAAAATAATTAACGGTACAGGTTAAGACCAGGAGGAGAACGAGCCCCAAGGAGGCATATGAATGCCTCTTCTGAAGCTCTAAGGGTGACATGGGAATTAGACTTGGGAATTAGAAATCTTTATATATACATACATATATATATATATATATATATATATATATATATATATATATATACGAGTTCGAGTATTGTGTCCACTTTGGATCGTATTTCGTTTTATCAGTGAATATATATATATATATATATATATATATATATATATATATATATATATATGTATGTATGTATATATAAAGATTTCACATGAACATGTGAAATAACAATCAATGATCAAACCACAATAAGAAATGCAAAAACAAGACTAAGATCTTTCAACCGTAACAAGCGGTTTTTGACTCTGACGAAGACCGCTTGTTACGGTTGAAAGATCTTAGACTTGTTTTCCCATTTCTTATTGTGGTTTGAACATAGATTTATATATATATATATATATATATATAAAAGATTTCACAAAAACACGTGAAATAACAATAAATGATCAAATCACAATATGAAAGTGGAAAACAAGTCTAACATCTTTCCACCGCAACAACTCCAGTTAACTTTTTGATCCTGACGACGACCGCTTGTTGTGGTTGAAAGATCTTAGTCTTGTTTTCCCATTTCATATCCTGGGTAGGTCATTGATATATAAATATATATTGATAAAAGTATCGACCGTGGAATAGAAACAAAACTAAAGTTAATCGGGACTCGGTCAGTTCTTCAGGTTCAAATTAAACTATCATTTCCAACGTTTCGGTCTTTATTTAAAACCTTTTTCATAGGCAGAAGTCTGTTTCAAAATTTATACTTCTGCCTATGAAAAAGTTTTTAAGTAAAGACCGAAACGTTGGCAATGATAGTTTAATTTGAACCTGAAGAACTGACCGAGTCCCGATAAACTTTAGTTTTGTATATATATATATATATATATACCTCATTAAAGATCTTGCCAACATTAAGTTTAGTATGTTTCCTACATACCTTTTCAAGGTTTCGAATGCTACCTTTCCATCTCTGTGGTACCATATAAATTAACTCACCGATTTTTTTATCTTTCATTGTATTTTTCATATTACATTTCCGACGTTTCGGTCTACGTTGACCATTTTCAAGGATTCTATATACAAGGTTTTTTTAAAACAATTATAATAAGTATTTATTTTATAAGTAAATAAGTATTTATTAGAATTGTTTTAAAAAAACCTTGTATATAGAATCCTTGAAAATGGTCAACGTAGACCGAAACGTCGGAAATGTAATATGAAAAATACAATGAAAGATAAAAAAATCGGTGAGTTAATTTATATGGTACCACAGAGATGGAAAGGTAGCATTCGAAACCTTGAAAAGGTATGTAGGAAACATACTAAACTTAATGTTGGCAAGATCTTTAATGAGGTATGTTTAAAAGAAGGTCTGCTCCCAAAGTATACCAATATATATATATATATATATATATATATATATATATATATATATATAAAATAAAATAAATTCAAAACGAAGGAAACACACAGAAAGACACAGACATAACTCACACCGATATTTCGACCATCGTCGTCATCAGGAGGTGTGAAGAGCGAAGAGTCCCGCAGGAAGACAGGGCGGTACTGTCCTGTCTTCCTGCGGGACTCTTCGCTCTTCGCTCTTCACACCTCCTGATAACGACGATGGTCGAAATATCGATGTGAGTTATGTCTGTGTCTTTTTGTGTGGTTTTGAATTTATTTTATTTTAAAAAAGTCCGCTGGACCGTTTCTTTTAATTGTATATATATATATATATATATATATATATATATATATATATATATATATATATAAACTAGAATTTTCAAAAGAACACACAGAAACGAAATCACTGAATTCACTACTATATGTTGATGTCCTCGTCGTCAGGAATAGACGTGAATCTCTCCAAAGGCTGATAACGACAGTCGTTATCGAAATATAGTAGTGAGTTCAGTGATTTCTTTTCTGTGTGTTCTTTTGAAAATTCTAGTTTATTCAGTTCGAAGAATCGTTTCATCTAATTGGTATATATATATATATATATATATATATATATATATATATTTATGAGAGCCTTTAAATTGCTTTTGTTACTGTGTTATCATACATTATTAACAATATTGTCTTTGATATGTCAAATATAGTTTTTGTAGTTGCTGAAATATGTTTAAAACACTATTTAACTACAAAGGACGTTAATAATTTTGCTGTAAGTTCATATTACCTATTTTATAGAATGTCGATACATAAAAACTCATTACTATTGTGAAGAGAGCCTAGTATGACTGAATAACAATATAAAGCAAATATCTACTCGATCAAACCGTATATTTTTTTACTTATATAAGTGTTGTGATATTTCTGAATAGTGCTAAAACATTTGATGTTTTGACTGACAAAACATTAAAATAAGAGAAAAATTATATGATATAGCAGATATTACTTACTTTATAGAAGCAATCAAAGAGGATAAAAAATATTTTCGCCTAGTATATTATATTTGAAAAACACTAAAGCTTTTAGATTATCTGATGAAACAAAAACAATCCCACTTGATCATTTTAAGTTTAAAAGAATAAACCGTTCTGTTACTTAAACTAAAGTCATTTATTTCAAGTAACTTTTGAAATTATAGTCAAGATAAGCATTTAGAAGCACACCACTCTTAAATGAAATAATAAATCACGTCAACTTTTTTTCAAAATTTTGCAAATGAGAAATCATTTACAATGAAAGTGTAATTTCATTGCAACTTATTACACTAAACTTTAAAAGTAATGTATTCTATATAAACTTATTTCAGACGAATGACTAATTGGCATTTCTTCTTGTATTTTTCTGTTATCAGTATTTTGATAAAGCACTTAGGTTTTGATATTGAACACATAATTTTTATAAAAACATAATTTTTTTAATTGTAATGAAAATTATACACATTAAAAATTACAATACATAAAAAAAGGTATACAATTGTGAAAAAACGATTGGAAAGGGACCAATGAAATTCAATACAATCGTAGAGAAACACACTTACACTCTCTTATTTTCGGTATGAATCGCCATCAGGAGAGATAAGAGAGGTAAACCAAGCGCTCTGGTTCAGAGCTAGTTGGAGACATAACGCCTCTGATCCAGTACACTTGATTTCCCTTTCATCTCTCCTGATGACGGTTCAAACCAAAATATAGAGAGTGTGTGTTTTTTAATTTATCTGTGTGTCTTTTTTAATTTATCTGTGTGTCTTTACCTGTATTGAACTTTATTATGCAGATATATCATAAGAAACGCAAGTGACTGTACAATTAAAACAATTACTACAAATTCAAAATATTTTTCTTCAACCTCATTTATAAAATATAGAGAAATGAAAGTTTTTCATTTGAATCAACAATTTAAATCAAGTTTGCAATAGAAATACATGTTTTTTAGTCTGCCGAATCCAATAAAAATAGTTAATTAAATTGCTTTGACGTGTATTTTTGTGGTTAAGGAACGAATATCTCAAAAATGAAAATAGATTTAATCATTAAATTTTATATTTCAGAACCAAACATACTTAAAACGGAATCAGAAGTCAAAGTAGCAAAGTGGCTTACGTGCTCATCTATGAATTGAAAGTTTCAAGGTTCAATACTAACTCTGACCCTCAATTTATTCACGCAGGAGGGGTGTGAATAAATTGGAGCAAGTCGTCCCTCGGAGAGGACGTTAAGGTGTCGGTCCCTTAATGATCTTGTTAAAGATTAAAGATCCCTAATCTAAATACCTTTGAGTTCTGCAAAACTTATAACTCCCAATATCCAACTCCCAATACACAATAAAATATGGTGACTATTTATCAACCCTCATATCAAATGTCCATTGGAGAGTTTTTATGGCGACTTCAGCTTGAAAAGAAGAAATTCGCAAGAATTTCAAGATTGAAGAAACCAGCAAGAAAGTTGTGAATACAGAGCTGCTATAGTATTTAATAACACATGTATATGCATACTGACAAAGCATTGCCAACTAACAGTTATGAAAAATAATACGAACAAAAAATACAGAGGTACAATTGACATGCAAAGGCTCTCAGAGCACGTTCACGGACCCGCACTTACCCAGTACTTGACTACATTCCCATAATAACAGCAACACTTAAAAAACATAATGTTTACATACCCGAATCGTATTTAGTATTCAATAAAAGTAGTCTAGTGTAAAAACTAAAATGTACCAGAAGGAACATATCATAGACAAATGAATCACTACATAAAACAGTAGGTTTGAGAGAACACATGACTTTCAATTCATTTCAAATATTTTATCTCAAATTTACATTTTTATTTAAAATTACTTTAATACCATCAAAAAAATATGAACATTTTTTTCTTAACACTAATATCAATTTTACAATAATTACTAAATTTCCAATTCCTAGAGTTTGTAATTGAAGAGAAGAAGAATGTTATTTAAACTTTTATTATTTGTATCGTTTTTATATGGCAACCAAACCTATTAAAGGTTTACTTGAATATTTCTTAAAGCTTATTAAAACAGTTTAGCTTGGTTTTGATAAAACAATTTCTAAGTTTATGCCATCAAATCAGACAAGTAGGGGAGGTAAAGAAGATTAAATACATGCAAATAGTTATTCTGACTTGAATCACGTTCTTAGTCTTTATTTTCCTTTCTACTGGTCTAGAATTTATTACAGTTTTATTACAGACTAATAATTTTATATAATCGTTTTAAATAAAATTTGAATATTCTAGTTAGTAAATGTATTAAAAAGTATCATGTTCTTAAAGACTGACATAGGAACATTGTTTTTATATGTTTAGATATAAAATAAAGCTAATGAAATATAAAAACACAGATGCAGAATTAAAGCCTTCCAATTATAAGTAAATCGTCAAATATACATTGTCTGAATGTGATTTTATGGAACAGTATAGATTTTTGTTTTATGTAACGGATAGATTATTGTTTACTGTAAAATAGAAATAATTTGTGAATGAAATAATCTATTACCATAATAAATCATTTAATTATAACCCAGAATTATATAGGCAAGGGATTAGAGTACTAATTAATTATAAAATACTTTGAAAACGTTGCGCTGTATGGTATCAAGGAAAAGAGAAATCTATGTTTGATTTTTTTCAGAACTAATTTCATTTAGTGAGGTTCAATAAATAAATAAATAAAGTTTTAGTTTTCAATAAAATTTATGACCTTCAATATAAAATATATTTAGTTTGATTATGAACTAGCAAGTAGTCTCCGAGATATGAGTATTTGCAATGGAATCAACCATTTTGGAACACCCTGTATTTGTGAGTGTAAAAGGTTTTGTGCATGTAAAACGATGTATCTATGGGTTATTTATAATGCTGGGACGGTAATTGAATTTTAAACTCCTTAACTTGGCACAAATTACCATTCATAAAAAGTTTTGCTGCAAAAATGTTCAGAATTTTTGGCTCCACATACATATGTGAACAAAGCTTTTCATATATAAAAATGAACAATAAAAACAGATTTTCTATAACAGAACAAAATTTGCAGTTACTAATGAGGTTTTCAACAAACAACCTAACTCCAGACTTCAAATTAATAATCAATAACTGTGATAGGACGCATTTCTCTCATTAAATAATAAAATTAGATTTATAATTTTCAGAAGAATGCCATTGTAACTTAATTTTTTGAATTTTTTTTTTATTAAATGCAATACTTGTATTACATTGTTTACATTAAATTTCATGTTTATTAACGGATGCTATCAATTTTAGATATAATTGATATCCCTATGATGGCCCTCCACTGCTCTCTGTCCCGATAATGCGGCCCCCAGCCAAAATAATTGCCCACCCTGCACTGTACTACACCCGCTTCACTAACAGTTACATTAAACTAATTCATTACATTAGTTCAATATTCATTCATTACATTCATTCACTTAGTTACATTATGTTATTCGTTAGCAAATGATTTGAATATAATATGAACAGAAAAGATTTCTTACTTTTTATATTATTATTTATAAAATGTATTACATTATTGTATACTAATGGTGCATTTTTCTAAACATGCCTAGAGGAGTAATCATTTTTCATAGAAATATGTGTTTGAAGATTATCTACCCCACCCTCCCACAAATCGAGGATACGATCTTTGTTCTTAAGCACTAATAACAATAACTGTTACTGCTGAAACGAGCTGAACCTGGAACTCGCTCGGTCAAACACTCATTGCTCAACTTAAATCAACCCTATTGAATTCAAATGAATTTGAAATCAACGACATAACAAAAATACATTTAATGTTATATTCGTTATATTCAATAACATTAAATTATCCCTTTAGTCTTTTAGAAAAGAAAAACATAAAAATCCTTGTCATTTATTACACTTTGAATTTATTAGTTGAAATTATTTGACTAAATCGAATGAAAAAAAAAAAATCCGTCTTCTGATTAAAAACTGGAAGTAATTGGTGTTATCTTCAAGATGTATCACAACTTCTAGAGAAAAGAAGTTAGTGAAATATAAACTGCTGCTTTGAACAACTTTTTAATTCCAATTACTCTCTCTAAAAACAAAAGACGTATAAAACAGGGGAGTTTGGTTTTGGAGTGCCGTATCGAATTTTTGCTGTTCCCTCAATCAGTAAACTAGATTCTCAAAAATTCATGTGGTTAGTTTGCTTGTGTGGGTTGGTTTGATGAGAGAAAGAGTTACAAAAAGTCTCTGTATTGTGTAGTATGTATGTTCATGTGCGTATATATATATATATATATATATATATATATATATATATATATTATATTCAAATCACAATAAGAAATGAGAAACAAGGACTAAGATCTTTCAACTAAAAAATGACAAAGTTTTTAAGGTATGATCATCAACTATATATATATATATATAACATTATTAAATTTTTGGGGACAAAAATAACATCATAACAAACAATATTTCTGCTAGCTGGTTTCAGATTTCTTTTTATTTCATGTGCTTTTTAAATATTTTGTTAACGATTTTTGTTAACAGTTTTACTTCTTATAATATACAAATGTATAAGATCTACAGACTTGTAACATTTACAGACGTGGATATTATCTAAAAAGTCTTCTTTTTTAGAACTGTGTAAGCTATAATTAACCATATCACTTTGGTTTAGTAGTAACGTACACCAAAGAAGGATGGTTCGCTAAGTTATAGAAGAAAGTGTCAATAACGGGACTATTTTTGTAATTTATAACAATAATACTTTTTTTTCTTATTTATATATAAAGTAATTACACCAAACGTTAACTAGAAAAATTTAAGGAAATTAGTTCTATCTCATTCAAATTGGATATCTTTGATTATTCCTATAGTGGGAAAAAGCAGACACAGCCCACACTTGGTCATTATGTTTATAATTTGCTTTGATCAAGTAGTGAAAAATATAGAAGACAACCATTTTCATTATAAATAATAAATAAATAAGTAATATAATTTATTTGTTACTATTAACTAGCGTAAACGATGGGAAATCTCATGTTTATTGTTCTTTAATAATGAAAGATATGTTCTTGCAGTTTCTCTATTGATTACCTACATCTTTCCACACTTGCAGATCCCTTATTTTTCTCCTAAAAATACGGTATGATTGTTTGTTGCCACCATTTAGTATTTTCTTAATATCTATTCTTGTAGATGTCTTTTACCGTTTTAAATTTCTTTTATTCACATCTTTTCAATTTTTTTCAAACAAAATATTGCAACAACAGACCATCAGTTGTCCAAATTGTAGAAAAGATGGTATGATATGAATAGATCGAAAAATAGATAAAACATAATTCTTCATTACTTCTAAAAAGTGCATAAAATATATAACTTGTATTCTTTTTTTTCACACATATACATATACACTAAAACACGCACATTCATTTACACATATGTAATAAACTTATGTACACTTATTATACACTTATGTACTATTATACACTTATATTGTATACGTATGAACATCACAGACTTTTTCTTTTTTTCAAATTTTCATCAAACAAATATTTTAATTGAATAATTATTTCTTGAAGAATACAACTATTAGATAAAATTTTTTAAGTACATAATTTGGAGTTCCTATTTTTTTATAATCTATTTTCTGTTTTAATGAAATAATATCAATTTTTTAATGAGAGCGTAATAAAAGCCAATTAGATTCGAATCTACCAAGTATTCCATTTGACAGATCCACCTAGAAAACAAAATTAAAAATGTCACTCATCTTCAGCAAACCTGCTTTAAGATATTTGTAAGATAACATAAAAGTTATTCCGACATATTAAATTAATTGCACTAAGAACCCCTTATAGCACCAACTAGAACTGAATTAACAATTTCATTTGAAGTGCTTTTTTTAAAAAAAAAACTCAACATATAGTTCAATATAAACGTTGAATATAAATTTTGCAACTAGAGAGTTACTAATATTTTATAGTAAAAAATCAACTATAAATGCACCAATAAATTATAAAAAATATGGGTTTATACATATATTGTACATACATAGCTTAACAACAAATCTTCTATTAAACATATTGCTTTAAACTTTTCAACAGATTTGCATTGGCATAATATATATATGCCAATGCATATATATATATATATATATATATATATATATATATATATATATATGAATGCATATATATATATATATATGAATGCATATATATATATATATATATATATATATATATGCGAGTTCAAAATAGAAACAGAGTAAGAAACAGATTTATGAACTCAAATTTTTGGGGAATCCACCTCAAGAGAAAAGACAATAGGAGACGGATTGCCCAAAAATTTGAATTTGTAAATGTGTTTCTTTACTCTGTTACTTTTCTTCGATTTTGAAGTGAATATATATATTTTGAGAAGCTGTTCAGTTGGCTCTCATCCTCCCCCCGCACCACTACTTTCCTTTTTACGTCTTTTAAAATGTTCGAAATATGGAAAGTGAGTCCGAGTAATTAATTCTTATTCCTGTTTCCTTCTCATTGTAAAGTATATATATATATATATATATATATATATATATATATATATATATATATATATATCAGAGCTTCTATATATAAATCTATATATATATAAATCTTCTCAGGTATAGTTTGTTAATGTTACCAGCGGCTTTTACATTGACTACATTTTTTATGATACCAATTTTGCTAAGTTAATAAAACCTTGTTATATAAATTACCTTTTAGTACAGTTAATTGTATCAGTGAGATTTATTTACTTTATTGAGTTTTATTTGTACCTTTGTTATATTTGATTCATTACTTCCGTTATTATAGTAATTTATCACAGACTGGTTTAATTTAGCGTTTTATCCAGAATCATTCGTCTTTTTCTAATCTACTGTGTGAAACACTGACTACACATCTATATATAGTAAAAAGATCAGAAAGTATAAACAAAAATATCGTCATTACAAACGTTGCTGCTAACTTTGGGATGATATGGCTAAAAAAGGTTTAAATATTTATAATTATATATTTATAAAGGTATCAAAAGCGGAATAGGAAAGAATAGAAGAATATTTAAACGGTTAGATTTTTAGGTCCAAATCAAACATACAATGCTAAGGATTTAGTATTAACTAAAATAATGTTGGAGGCATACCATACAAAATAAAGCCAACTAAAAAAATCTGGAGTGGCCTACACTCAACTTTACTATAAGTAAATATGTATCAAACCCCTGGGTAGATAATATAACATGTAGACATAATATAAATGTATTAATGGAAGATGTTTATTACTCTTTCATTCCTGGAGGTAGTATAGATAGTGATAGTGAGTTATCAATATATGCCCTTATTTCTGTATATCACACAATTGATGCATATAATATCATATAAATAAAAAGATTTCACATAAACACGTGAAATAACAATCAATGATCAAACCACAATAAGAAATGGGAAAACAAGACTAAGATCTTTCAACCGTAACAGGCGGTCTTTGTCAGAGTCAAAAACCCAACTTATTGTTGTTTGATCATTCATAATATCATATATATTGCCACAGCAGTAATAACACTTTTATAAAGTCAAAGTGACGATATCGTGTTACAAAATAACTCTTGCATAAGAAACTGACTTTTGATGCTATAGCCAATGGATCTCCAGCGACCAACGAATATTCCATGCACGTCAGTGCACGTCGTAATTAGCAGTCCTGGACAAGAGACCCACTACTGCTAAATTCTCATCCTGCATGTTTTGTTAAGGTCAGTAATCATAAGGACGGGGTTGGGACGTCAGTCTGTCAGGTCGTCCTTCACGAATATGGAAGGAGTCACATTCGTGATCGTATGATCTTGCGGCTTTGCATTGCCTGAGGTATTATATAACGTGAAGTCATTAGGTAGTCATATTTAGCTGAGGATCTGATTCTGAAAAACGTCTGTCATCGAATCATCTTAACATTAGTATCTGTTTGGTAATATAAAACTAAGGAGTCCATTCCTCTTAATTCAATATTATTCAAAGATAATCAGGTTCATAAACACAAAAAAGTCAAAAACAAGTAGCTTTTCACACTATGCATAATATAAGTAACTTTTTCCATTGTGCTATATTCGGTTATAACGTTGGTGTAAATATATATTGAGAAAAAAAGATATCAGTAATTAGCCAGTTTTACATACTCAATCAAATTCAAAGTCGGCTTTTCAATATAATTTAAAACTTGTGTAAATGGAAAACATCAGAAATGATATATTTGATTGGCATTCATTTTTTACATATAAGAATTTTATTATTCTTACGTCTCACATTTTGTCAAAAAATCATTTCAAATGTTCAAATGGAGTAAAACATTTCTCAAAAGCAATAGGAAACACAGACGAACAAACTCTTAATTTTATAAATATAGGGTAATACATTTAAATACTCTACTGTTAAGTATTTTTAATTGTTTTCACTATAACTAATTTAGTCAATAAGGTTTAAAATAACAATAATTAACTAAAAATAAATCTATTCAATACATTATTATATGTAGGTATTAAATGTTTAGTAGTAATTATTTCGGAACTAATTAATTATTTTGATATATTTTTATGAAAATAATTCCAGAGAAACAACACACATAAAAGTCGCTTTTCTTCGTAGAAAAATTACATCTTTATGCAAGACAGTCGAAATATAATAGAAAGTTTTTGTGAAATCTTTTATGTGTATTGTTTCTGTTGGTTTAGTTTATCTAGTTTTGTGAAATCGTTTTAATTGCTAATTATGAAAATAATAATAGTTAACATTAAACTAATTAAAAAATCATTAAGTATACAAAAATAAGTAAAGAAGGAATTTGTACTTACTATTTGAAGTATTATTGACTAGAGAACGAAATAAGCAATACAGAGGTTAAAACCGTTTGAAAGGTTCCAAGAAGGACGCGGAGGACTAATCAACGGAGAGTATTTGCGCCTTTTTAGAATGACTTGCACTACCGGTGCACCAATCACATGCAATCTAAATTATCTCATTTTAAAATAGTCCCCTTCTATCACTGTTTCTTTTATAAATAATAATTAAACATCAAAGAAACGTATTAAACTATTTCTTCAAAAACGAAATATATATATAATCAATATAAATTAAATTAATTAGTCGCAATATAAATTAATAAAAGTAATTTCTAAACCTATTTCTTTTAAAAGTTGTCTGAACCATTAAATGAAAATATGGAACAAAACAGACTGATGGAGATTTACAAACCATCAATCGTGTCCATATATTTAAATGAAGTTTTGATGACACTACTAAAAATATCTGGAGTGGCCTACACTTAACTTTACTATAAGTAACTTAATATCAAATTTCTTGAGTATATAATATATAACGTCTCATTTAAGCATAACGTAAACATCTAAATGGGATATGATTATTAGTCTTTCATTCCTGAGGGAGTACAGATAGTGATTGAAGGACATATCAATATATAAGCTTATTTTTGTACATCACACAGCTGATGCTAATAATTTCATTAGTATAACTACATCAGTAATAACATTTTTGAAAAACCAAAGTGAACATTTCTTGATACGAAATATTCTCCTACAAGAGAACATGGTTATTGTTTAAATAGGCAGTGAACTTCTTACATCGTTTACTTGACATCCTTCTACATTGAATATTAAAGTAAAATTTTCAAATTTAAAACAGGAAAATACCCTTTTTTTCTGAAAAACATCATAAACAGAGAAAGGAAAATGTTGTTTTAAGATGATTTATAATTAAATATGTACGATAATTACATTTATTAATCTCTAAACGAAAGGTTTTAATTTTGAATTATCTATTACATTTTTGGCTTTTATAGAATTATTATACTGGTATTTTATGGCTTCTTATTATTTAATAAGATCATTTTCCTTCCCCTTCGTCAAATAACATATATACGAATTTTTTCTGAGTGAGTGTTATCATTTTCCTGCCTCCAGTACTCTGTTATAAGTTTGCTATGAATGTATATTGAGAAAAAATATATTAGTAATTAGCCAGTTTACATACTCAAATCGAAGTCAAAGCCAGCTATTCAATATAATTTAAATCTTTTATAGTTGGGAGCTTCTAATTTTTGAAAATAATAAATATGAACCATTAGACTAGAATTGTAAAAAAAAACTGGATATTTCTCAACAAACATAAGTCCTCTTTCTTGAGGAAAGAGTCCATTCATTACATTTCAATATCATGGAAAGGTACTACATTCACAATTATAATGTAATTGTAACTGATATTAAGTTTTGCTCAAGAGTGCATTATATAGATTTATTAAAGCATTTTATGAGACAAATCCATCATACCATGGAAGACAAAGGTAATTTATTTATGTTTATTGGCGGTGATTTTTTTACATGTAACAATATTATTCCTCTTACATCTCATATAAGTCAATAAACAATTTAAATTGTTCCTTTATAAATATCAATTTTATCTCAGTGGAATCGCTCACAAAATTTCTAAGTCAATGTAAACAATGAAAAAAAATATAAAAATCTGGAGTGGCCTACACTCTACTTTACTATAAGTAACTTAATGTCAAATTTCTTGAGTATATAAAAAATAACGTCTCATTTAAGCATAACAAAAATATCTAAATGGGATATAATTAATGGCATTTCATTCGTGAGGTAGTACAGATAGTGATTGAAGGACATATCAATTTATAAGCTTATTTTTGTACATCACAAATAATTTATTATTTGCAAATAATTTCATTAGTATAACTACAGCAGTAATAACATTTTTGAAAAACCAAAGTGAACATTTCTTGAAACGAAATATTATCCTACAAGAGAACATGGCTATTGTTCAAATAGCCAGTAGATTTCTTACATCGTTTACTTAACATCCTTCTACATTGAATATTAAAGTAAAATTTTTAAATTTAAAACAGGAAAATACGCTTTTTTTCTCTAAAAAACATCTTAAACAGCGAAGAAAATGTTGTTTTAAGGTGATTTGTTAATTAAAGATGTACGATAATTACATTTATTAATCTCTAAACGAAAGATTTCAATTTTGAATTATCTTTTACATTTTTGGTTTTTTACAGAATTATTATACTGGGAATTTTATGGCTTCTTAGTATTTAATAAGATCATTTTCCTTCCCCTTTGTCAAATAACATATATACGAATTTTTTCACAGTGAGTGTTCTTATTTTCCTGCACAATATTATTCCTCTTACATCTCATATACGTAAATTATAAACAATTTAAATTATTCCTTTATAAATATCAATTTTATCTCAGTGGATTCGCTCAAAAAATTTCTAAGTCAATGTAAACAATGTAAAAAAATATAAAAAAATCGACAAGTATAGCAGGTGATCTCTTACTCTAGGATAAACAAACAGTTTTTATATCGTTATTGCTCTTTCCCGTAATTGAAACTTCATGATTTTTTTTTATGAATTGCTAATTTTTTGTTCAATTTTTGGTCAAATTTTCATTATTTTTTAATGAGCCGTTTAGCGTCAAAAAAAACATTTTCTAAAAACAGAAATCGTACTGTAACGCCCCTTTAGCGAATGTAATTTTGAAAAAAATATCTCAACTCATTCTACACATAATGGTGTATTTATAGGCATAGTTTCATTCTTGTCCGTCAAACAGTATGGCTTGTATCGCTCTCACAAGGTTTGAGATTGAATTACAAGTCAAAATTTGTACATTTAATGTTATATATTTTTTGTTTATTCCATTTGTAACAACAAAGATAATACCCAAATTTCAAAACTCTAGAGTTAGCATTTAGGAAAAAAAAATGTTTTCTAAAAACCGGTTTTGACAAAAAAAGAGTCTTTCCCGTCATGTATAATTCTCTCCAAACAATAGGGATCATCTGCACTATGGGGCATATTTTTGTGTAAAATATCAACTTGATCCATCAAAGATTCTGGACCGTAGCGTGGTAACAAGCAATGCTAACACACTCACCCACCCACACACACACAGACATCATCGTAAAAACCTCATAAAACGACTTCTGGGACCTCAAAACATGGAATTCCGTCAAAATCTCGAGATCGAATTTTTTCACGATCACTATACTTTACTTATAGTAAAGTAAAAAGATAATTATACAAAAATCTCTTTTTTACCAAAAAATACACATTCATCAAGAAATATAAAGACACAACTTGTAGAATATTAATTATGTAAATATTTTGAGCTAAAAAGATACAGTATTTACAACATTTAAAGAAATATAAAAATGTATAAAGGAAGTATTACTCTAGATACTTAATATGAATTAATTTAGGAATAGAGACTATAACATAAATTTCAACTACCATGAACTCTAAACAATAATACTAACCAAGCAGCTATTTTTACCTAAAAATTATAAAATTACTCAAACAGAAACGTACAACCTGATTGCTCTAAGGCATCTAAATAAAAGCTGTATAAATTAACAATATCAATTCTATTATTAAGGAATATTAATCGTTTTAAATATATAGAATTCCAAAATTTATCCATAGCTATAATTTTTACTGGAGTAAAATAAAAATTATAGCATTCGTTAGAAGTACGAATAAGTGAATGGAAGAGAATTAAATTCATTTTTTATTATTCGATTTGAATGTTGGTAAATCCGCTCTTTTCAAAAACGGCTACTCTTTTATACACTTTTATTAATCTTCATACTTTAATACTTATATAATATTTATTTGTAATTTTTTCGGAATCTTTTCTTTCACATTGAAAACAGAATTTTTTTTCTTTTTAAAAAAGAAGAGTTACTTGAAGTAATTCTTTTTTCAAAGATTTGTTAATTGATTAACCAAGAAAAAAGCTTGTTTAACTTAAAACAGTAGTAAAAAGGAAGCAGCTCTGGCTGGCTTGGGTACCAATCAGTTGAAATATTGTCATTTCCACGCCTTATATTTTTCAGATCAAGAAATTACATTTCGCTTTTTTTATCTTCACGTTTAAGTTTAAGACGATTGTGATGTGAATTAAAAAAATAAAATATACTTGTAATTTTCCCTGTTCAATAATTAAAAAAAATATGATCAACATACTTTTTGCCGAATTTTACAATAGAGTTCACTACTGCAGTAGTTCAGAATCCAACGATGATTATATTGAGAAGAACTGCTGATGTAGGAGATCCCATTGGTAATTCAAATTCTTTGTTGTATTTGACTCTATGCAATGGGAAATATCTGGCTTCAAAATTAAAGTTAAAACTGGATAGAAATATTCCCTCTGAAATTACAATCGTTTAATTTGATTGCTCTGTTGATCTATAAATTAAAAATTAACTTAAATAGTGATTGAATATCTACAGAATTATTATTATTACATTTCTATAGAGTATTGAATCAATTAGGGCTTCTTTAAATTGAAATAAATTTTTAACATTGAATTCATTATTTCCTAAATGTTACTCAATTATTTATCCACAAATTTGAAAAGTTTATAAGTTTTGTCTGCCTATGAACGACTTATCGAACAAAGTGAATAATTTATGTGATTATGTAATTTTACATAAATTACATAATAGAATTACTTGAAATTACTCCATTATGTAATTTCTTTAATGTCACTTGACAAAGATCTATCCAATTTTCTTTTTAAGCTCATCAACACAGTTTACTTAGCCCAAAGTTGAAGGTGGATATCATGAAATTGAAATAACTTTCTGTATCTTCTGGTAAAGCTTTTATTTTAGTTTAGAATATTCTTCTTCCTTTATGACTGTCTTTCGTAATTTATAACGTTAAAATATTAATTATTCTTTATTTATTAATTAATTATTAAGCATTTTTTCTGCTTTCCTAAGAACTTTCAAGTTTTATTAAAACAAAGTTTTATCGTAGACTACTGTTTTTTCAATCAATTACACATATCATTTATCCTGTGGCCATGGTTTTTTATAAAATCTAAACATTGACTTCTAATGAAGTACGCATTTTTTTTCGCAGGCAAATATTTTTCAAAATCTTCTGTCACATAAAACATGAAAAAATCTCCTTTCTTCTACCTTAACAGAACTTTTTTCTTATAAAAGAAAGAAAAGTGAAATTTTAATTCAGAACAACAGCAAGTTCCTCATAATACTCAAATAGACTACATTTTAATTTATATAATGTATAAAATAGAAATATAATTTATATTTATGATATAAAAATATAAAAAAATAATATTTTTATTACAGAAAAAAAGTTATGAAAATAATTTGATTAAAACGACTTAAAATTTGACCCAGTTGAATAAATAGAAGGATATTTTATGTAAAAATATTTTTTTTTTAATTTCTAATATTTGAAGCTTTGTCCGAAGCAATTAAAAAATCTTTGAAAACAGAATTATCTCATGTAACTCTTGCCTCTTATGACAAAAATCACTGTTCAAAAATCTAATAGAGAAGATTCAAAAGAATATCATACAATACTATATAGGCAATAAAGTGTAAGGACTGTAGAAAAGGGTTATTATCATATAACAAGCCGTTTTTGAAAAGACCTGTTTACCAACATTCATATTGTAAGGACAAATAAGATACATTCCAATGAATTAGTAGCACATTGTATTAATGAAGACTAATTTTAATTTTTGATTATGAAGTAAATCGTTGAAAATTCTATATGTTATAGATTTTTTTTATACATGAATCATTTGAAAATTACAGAAGTGCAATACTAATACCGTTCAATCAAGTGTTTTATTTTAAACAATGTTTGTATCTGTTACGGTAATTGTTTATTGTTGAAAAACGTCAAATGGTATGGCTTGTATCACTCTCAGAAGCTTTGAGATTGAATTATAAGTCAAAATTTTTACATTTTACTGAAAAAAAATATTTCCCTTTATTTTAAAATTCTGAATATATTTTTTGTTTATTCCATTTGTAACAACAAAGATAATACCCAAATTTCAAAACTCTAGAGTTAGCATTTAGGAAAAAAAAAATGTTTTCTAAAAACCGGTTTTGACAAAAAAAGAGTCTTTCCCGTCATGTATAATTCTCTCCAAACAATAGGGATCATCTGCACTATGGGGCATATTTTGGTGTAAAATATCAACTTGATCCATCAAAGATTCTGGACCGTAGCGTGGTAACAACCAATGCTAACACACTCACCCACCCACACACACACACACAGACATCATCTCAAAAACATCATAAAACGACTTCTGGGGCCTCAAAACATATAATTCCGTCAAAATCTCGAGATGGAATTTTTTCACGATCACTATACTTTACTTATAGTAAAGTAAAAATGTTACTTCTAACAGAAATTAAACTCATATGCTAGATAATCTTTAAAATAATCTTTAAACAATCTTTAAAACAGTAATTCAATAAGAAATATAGAAGCTACGCAAAGGATTATTTTTTAATCACAAAGGCAGGAAAAAACACAAACAGTGTAGATGGCTTTACGTAAATGTTGGATCGAAAGATTTATTACTCAACTCTATAATTACTTATTTTTAAGGAAAATCCCTATATTAAGCCGTAGATGTCAGGGTAGCCAAGCAGCAATGCATTTGCCTCAGAATAAGTAGAAATATCACTCTGGCTCTCAATTTATTCACGTGGGAGGTGAAAAAAATCTGATCACGTCGTCCCTCGGAGAGGACGTTAAGCCGTCGCTCTCGAGCCTGTATGATTTCAAGTACTCTTTAAAGAGCCCTACTCTACATACACTTGAGTTTGGCAAAATTTAGGACTCCCAATGTAGAATATTCATTTTGTGGTATCACACCACATAGTACTGCTATGGTACCACATAGTACTACTTTCATGGCTCTATCTCTTATAGCCTAACATAACATACATTAAACCGTAAAAAAATAATTAACGGGAAAAACAAGTGTAAATATGATGACTCAGTAATTCTATTATATCTATAAATGCTCTAAATACCACTGAGTAATGTCGAGGACAAACATACATGTCAGTGCTACGTCTAAAGTCTATTACTTAGCCTGCATCTTAAAAATAAAACTAAATATGTGACATTAACGACAATTACTTCAGAAATGCATATTGGATATTCCTATTTAGAAATACATGAACTCCTATTCCTCTTCTGTTTTAATCACCTCCTCACAACGAACTATGACGTGAAATATCAATACTAAGCATTGTTTTTATAAGAACATTTATCTTCATTTGGATCACAACTTCTAATGTTGGACATTTATATATGTATATTGCGTAAAGGTTGAAAGCAGTCCTTCTTTAATACACACCTTTAAAAAGTAAATGTCCGATAAATAATTTACTTCAAAATGTAAAATTGAATATCTACTTTTTAAAGGCGAATATATATAATTATAGATATGAAAACATAATAATAATAAAAAAAATAAATATTAAATTATATATAAACTAAAAAACAGATCAAACAATAAAAATCTTCTTTTTTTTTATTAGGCCTCCTTTTAAAAATTATCTTTTGAAAAGAGAGATTGAAACATAGTCGAAAAAAATTTGCCTGAACTCAGTTTCAATGAATGTTTCCCAGTTAAACCTTTAAACAGACTTCGGAGGAGGCACATTTTTCCTTTGTGTTGGATTAACTCCTCCATTCAATATCAGACTTAAGGTATTTTGTTTCTTGGATTTTTTTTAATTTACTTTGCCTTTTAATTTTTATTTTTTTGTATTATGTTTCTTATTTATAATTATTTTATTTAGATTTAGTGATTCATTTCATTTGCTTGATTACTTATATTTATATTTCTTTAATAATTACTTGTTTTTATCTTTCCCGTTCCTGAGTATGTTAGTATGTCTGAAGTAAACTGTGAATGTTGGTGCATACTCGTCATTCTATGCCTGCTGGTAGAACAAATACCATTCTGTTCATCATATTTTGCTCATCTGGCCAACCAAAAGATAAGATGTTCTCTTATGAGTCATAAGATATAGTTAAGTACAAAGTATTCACACATTCTTTCATTGGGCAAAGTGAATTTCCTCTAGTCTTTATTTGTTCTCCTTCCTTTACTCGAAGGGTTGTAAGCGCCTCAAAGTGTAAACGCACCAACATCAATGATTGAGTTTTATTTCTTGAATACACACCAACTTTGCAAATTGTAAATGAAAAACTATTTGTAACATAAATTCAATGTAAAAAGAAAACTAAAGCCTTTCGATCAAATAAAATGTAAACAACAGTTTGGCAATGATCTAGACAAAACTGATAAAAAGAAATTTATATTGCTAGCTTTTCGGAATGCCATCTCTCTTTACATATACGTGCTTGAGTCAAGTATTATGTTTGACACAATCCTGAATCAATCATCACCTTGGATGCTGGTTTACACCAAAGGTTTTCATAAAAGTTTTATTAATGGTCAGTTTGACTGATCAACATCTCCTCCCCGGTCTTCTACAGCACGACTACTACTACTACTACCATTACTACTTCTATCACCACTACTAATACTACTCCACCTCTGCTGCTGTGCTGTGAGTACTAACACCACTACTACTGCTACCACTACTACTACCTCTATTCTACTATTATTACCGCTACTACTACAACTACTATTATTAATACTACCACTGCTGCTACTGCTACTACTACTGCCTCTATTCTACGACTATCACTGCTACTACAATTATTACTACTATCACCACTACTAATATTACTAACATACTACACCACTGCTACTGTGCTATGAGTACTGCCACCACCACTATTGCTCTCACTACTACTACCTCTATTTAACAATTATTTGATTTATTTATTTATTTTTATTTATTTTTTTATTTTATTTATTATAATTATTTAACAATTCTGAATTTTATTTAACATCGAAATTCAGTTTATATTATCTTGATATTTAATATTGTTTGAAATAGTGACATAAATTAATCTAAAAAGTGGCGTTATTTTAATTTGAGGTTTAAGTTAAACTAGGTCCAATTATTGCACCAAGGATACAAGATTGTGTAGATGGGATCTTCAACAATTAAAGCACCTGGGTACCAATTTCCTTTCAGATTTCTTAATTACACTCTTAAAAAAAGATTTCATTCTAAGGATTTTATATCTAAATTTTAATACATATTTATTCAAATACTTATTCTTGTGATTATTTGATTTATTTAACTAAAATATCCTTAGTGCATATTAATCGCATTTAAAAGTTATTCATCTTGATATTTGAAATTTAGATTTAAATAAAGCATTCCAAAAAAACTTGGTTGGCAATATCTTTTCAAATTCTACATAATGGTGAATAGTAATATGGCATTATTCTTTCCCATTTTTACAAAGAAATTTTGTGCAGTGTTTCGGTTTGAAATAAAAAGTTCTATCTGTTTTTCAAATTACTAATATATGTTTTCTTCATTTTAATTCCAAGCCATTATTTATTGTATATTTTCGGTTTATATATTTTCATAAATCAGATGATTTTGATTTAATGAACCGGCAAACCACCAACGTTTGCAAAACATCGACATTTTAACGAGAACTTTAATAAAATATTAAAGATGATACAAAGAACTTGAAATAGACGTAAAATGAGAAATAAAAAAATATAATTTAATTATATTTTTATGTAAACATACACCAAAAAAATAGAGTTAACTATACAGACATCATAGATTTAATGATCTAGTTAGCAGATGCACGTTATCAGAACAATGAAATACAAAATCAGTTGCTCCTGAAGATGGATACCAGAAGGACCCTAAACCGGTCGAGCTCTCCAGATATTATACGAGGTATGACAGATAATATTACTACTACTTCTAATATTCCCAACCTCAATGAAAATAACTCATTAACTACATTCAAATGAATTTAATTGTCTCATTTTTGAAATATAATTGATAGACTGATTGCTAGTTTTCTGAAATTAGTTCCATTTTTCAAAAAAATATTTTTTATAATTAAAATAAAATAAAAGCAAGTATAATCAAAATAATCTTGCTTTTATTGTGTAGCATTTTTTAAGAAAACCTTTCAAAGAGTAGCTACCTTATCCACAGACTGTCATTGCTATTAAGGGTAAATACCTCACAGCGAACTCCTTTTATAAGCATACACACACGAACTAATAACACACATACAACGCTCAACAGACTAAGCTCATTTTCAAAAAATTATGTTCAATTTTAAAGGTAACACTAACAAAGACAAGGAGTATTTCCCAATCTATCTTCAGCGGGGTAGTATCGCTGAGTTATGTATACTACTATTCAGAGAAGGTTTAAATACACCCTGTTTGAACAGGGCTTTATAAATATTCATCAAACCTCAAAAACACTTTTGACTCTGTTTATAATCCCATCACGATGTTGTGATTTACATCACATATTTCCTTTTAGTCAGTTTTGCCGCCTTAAATAATTCTTCCTAAATTTATATAGAAAAAATAAGTACATCAACTGCTAAAGATCTTATTCTGCACAAAGATGAGAAGATTTTGACCAAGTTTTCTCTAAAGTTCAAAATCATAAACCAAATCAAATTGCATCAAGCATTATTATTTCATTCATAACTAACTCTTGTGACAGATACAATTTCATTCACAAGACTGATGGCTTTCAATTTTCAGTTGAAAAATAAAATCTTTCAATTTTCAAATAATGAAACATTTTCTCCTCTGAACTTTTAATGGCACTAAGTATTTTAATTATTAAATAACTTGATTTACTGTCGCAATATATTGCAGTACTGTCAAAATTTTGGAAGAGCTCTTATAAGGAGGAACCTTATAAGAACAGACCAAAAATATTGGCAAAAATTTGAATATAATGCACCTTTTTACTTTTATATTTATGTACCTTATAGAAATATATAAATACTATATATATATATATATATAATTAGATATATATAAACGAGTTTAAAATCGAAGAAGAATACACACAGAGTAAGGAAACACATTTACAAACTCAAATTTTCGGGAAATCCGTCATCAGAGGAAAAGAAGCAAAATAATACGTTGTAGACAGCACGGTTTCTTGCCATTGCGCCTACAAATGCTTTGTCTCCCTCTCTCTTTTCTGCTGAAGACGGATTGCCCGAACATTTTTACTTTTGTATTTCCTTACTATGTGTGTTACTCTTCACACATAGTAAGTGATTATGAACTCGTATTGTGTCCAGTTTGGATTGTCTTACCTATTTAGTAGCAAATATATATATATATATATCATATATATAAAAACCCCTCACCAGATGTTTTCTGCATCTAGTGTTTCAGTTGGGTTTTTGACTCTGGCAAAGACCGCTTGTTATGGTTAAAAGATCTTAGTCTTGCTTTCCCATTTTCTTATTGTGGTTTGATCATTGATTGTTATTTCACGTGTTTATGTGAAATATTTTTATATATATATATGTATATTTAAGTCATACGAGATATACCCAATGAAGAGTATATTTTAAAATTCTATCTTTCTGATGACAAGGCCAACGAATATTGAAGAGAGTTATCTGTTTAATTTCTGTATGTTCTTTTTTGTCAATATAGTTTACAAATATATATATATATATATATATATATATATAACAAGATATTACGTAAACACGTGAAATCTTGTTATCGATGAATACCATGTGTGATACCTACTCCCAATTGGGTTTTGACTCCGACGAAGACCGCTTGTTACGGTTGAAAGATCTTAAATTTTTTTTCTCTATTTCACATTGTTTTGATCACTGATAGTTATATATATATATATATATATATACACTAAAAAAACATACATAGATAAATCAGCACATTATTATATACAAATAGAAATCACGAGATTCTTTAGAATGATGCTTTTACGTGATACATAATTTACAATGTCATCTGTAGATGACAACAAAATACAAGTTGTACTTAATACACAATAAAAATAATAAATAATAATTCTACACTTTATTGTTGATGTACGAGTACAATAAAGACAAATTGTAGATTTATAAATAGTGATTTGAGAGTTAAAAATTGTTTAATTAAAACTATTACATCTACATAAACAAAATCAGTTCTGAATAAAAGTACAAGCTGAAAAACAAATCTTAAGATTCTGATAACACAATCTACATTTGTCCTCAAACAGAAAACTATTGGAAGTTTTATAAATCATCTGTGAAATCACGTCTAAGAAAAAAATGTTTGCACTTTCCACCATGAAAAACAAGGTAATGTAAAAGTTTGTAATATAATTTTCAAGTAAATATAGGTTTTAAAAACTCAATACTGATTTTAAAATCATGAGAAGGAAAATGTTTATTTATTTTGAAAGCACATGTTTATTAGATATTTTCAATATATTTTCAAGTTTCATAGCATCTCAGTTTTAAAAAACAAAACAAACATTCAGAATTCTAGAATTCTAGAATTTAGATCAGGTTTTCTCAGTTTTTTTCAGCTTATTATTTGCTTACAACCGAGAATTTTTTTGTAGCTCATAAAATTATTAAACCCAACAAAATTATTTGCATTTACTCTTATCATGATGAATATTAACCACTTTGTTCCAGGCAAACGATAATTTAGCTACAAATTGAAATTTTATGAGATTATTATCTAATTTACGCTTATACGGGAGTAAATATGGATAATACAAAGTCCCCTTACAAAAGAAGACCTTTAATTCAAACTACGCGTTTCGACAACTTCGTATTCATTGTCAGATAATCATTCAATGTAAGGAGTGGAAGACCAACAATTGTCGAACGTCCATATTGAGTAAACACGAAGTATGAGTAAATATCATACAACTACAAATTGCACAACTAATGAGTTCATTTAGGCTTGTTATGTGAACAAAATTTGCAGTTTATTCCTAGTAAAAATAGATAAATTTTCGAAGATCGTCAGAAATTTGCTAAAGATTATTTTGGCCATATTACCGTGCAGTTTTAGAAAAATCTTTATGTAAAACCCAGCAGATTGTTGCTTGGATAGAACAAAAGAAGAAAAGTATATAAGTTAATAGGGTTATTTTTCTATATTTTTAAGGTGTTTTTACTCCATTCTGCGGTACATATATCTACATATATAATTAAAGTTATCACTAGAAAACAAAAAAAAGACTAACACTTACTCTTCTCGATCATTTTGGCTATCGTGCCTTCTTCAGGAGAGGTAGGAAAAGTGAAAAGGAACGCAAGAGCGGAGACGTGAAAGTGTCCACCGACCGAAACAAAGTTAAAAAATAAAATAACTAACCAAAGACTAGTTTTTTTATAACTATTATAAATTATTATATTACAATATTATAAATTGTTAGTATAATACAATTATTATTAATTATAATAATACTTAATAAAAAAAATCTGGAGTGGCCTACACTCAACTTTACTATAAGTAAAAAAAGTATCAACCGGTTAACAACATAAAGATTTTTGTCTTCTCAATATCTTTCACATTCAATCATAAGTCAAAATTTCAATATCTGTTTGAAAAAAAACTTTCTTGTTGTTTTAAAAATTTTGAAATCCCTTATCTTTTTCTGATTAAATCATGAATCTGTACTTTATACCACTCTCTTAAAGTCCTATCTGTTTATCCAATGTAGTGGTGTTCCAAATCATTGCATTTTATTCTCTAAATCTTATTTTGATTGATTATTATCACTATTTAAAAATTCAAATGAGGAAATATTTCATTACTTAAGTAAAGACATTAATTTACAAAATCAAATGGTTTAATGCATTTCTATTTATATTCGGCAATCAAATGTAATAAACACTATGTACACTTTGAAGACCATTTTTATGGAAAATATTAACCTCATCTATGAAAGACTATGGTCTGTAACGTCTACACAAACTTTAGATACGCACGCACACGCACAGACATCATTGGAAAACCGTTATAAATAACTTTGGGACCTTAAAACATGTAAATCGGTCAAAATCTCGAGATGGAATGTTTTCACGATCACTATACTTATAGTAAAGTAACAAGTTTACAAGTCAACTTTATGTGGAAACATTTTCTACAATTCACAATAAACTTAATGTATATACGATTGGAGTAATATTAACCACCAGAAGTATATTTTTTGCCTTAATATACTAGTTTTTCGGGTTAATTTAAAATAACCAATGTTTTATTTAAACTTCAACATAGTGTATATGTATTTTCAGGTTGACAAACTATAAATATATAAATTATAATATAATATAAATATAATATAATATATAATATAAATACATTTGAACAACATTGAAATGAATTATTTTAATTTAGACATGGAATATTTTAAATTAAACTTGGATTATTTTAAATTAGGTTATGTTGCAGTGGCAGTCTCACAAGAGAACAGACATAGGCCGAACTTTGGCCCTTTGAGATACTACACAATGATTCTACATTGGGAGTCCTAACTGAAGTGTATTATTTAGAGTAGGGGCCTATAACGTACATATACTTGACATAGTACAGGCTCGGGACCAACCACTTAACGCCCACTCCCAAGGACGATGTATCAGATTTTTTTTCACATTCCACGTAAATAAATCCAGGACCAGAGTGGGCATTAAACTTCAGATCTAACAGTCCCTAGGTAAACATGTTACCTCTGGACTAATCTGACCCCTTTATTTAAAATGAAACTTGGATTAATTTAAATTAAGTTGTAGTTGGTACATAAAATATAATGTTAATACATCTAATTAAGCAATTGATATTCACCAATTATTCAATGAGGTATTTGTTGTGTTATATATTTATTGATATTCACTGACTAAAATCCATTCACACTAAGAGCATGGTATATAACACAAATACAACTATGAACAAATAAAATAGGAGAATCTACAATAGTACAATAAAAATAGTATAATAGTAAATATATAGTAAAACAATATAGTAGAATAATTGAAACACTGTTAGAAGAATTTTTTAATTAAGTATAGATTAGGCAAAGTAAAATAATATTTTAGAAAATAATAAATTTTAATGTAACAATACAGCATAAGAGAATAACATTGCTCAAGATCCAAAATTACTAATTGAAATTTGGAAAATAGGTACAACTAATACACTAAAGAACTGTTTACAATGATATTAAAAGAAGCTTTTTCAATATTTTTATAGAAGAAACTATTTGACTCTATATTGAAACTATTTTTTGTTGATAAGTTCCCTGAGCCTTGAAAATGACTACAACGTGATTTTTTATATGATATATATGGTGGTAATCATATTAAATATTCTATTTTCCTGGTGAGGTGTAATGGTGATCAAAATATGCTATTACTAATAATATATTACTATACATAAAAGTGAAAAGTCTGAAGAAATATCAATCCAACTCGTAATATAGAAAAGAAAATTAATATCATGTTTGCACTGTCCGTAACTGTGATGAATATCTTCTGTATTCTTGCATTGTCGTTCAATCAACGTAAAAACTAATTGAAAACAGATATATTGAAATAAATTTTTCAATCAGAACACATTTGCATTCGTTTAAAACTATTACAAATAAAAGTGACGCTATTATGAAAAATATGAAAAGGACTTGGAAAAAAAATGAGAGCTATGATTGGTTGACATGATCATACGATAGAAAAGACATGCGCATTATCTGTAACGTTGGCGGGAAATGAAGGGACTAACCATTCTAGCTGGACAATAATTATTTATACACTAACTGGAGACCTATGAACCTGAATTGAATTTCATTCAACGTTTTAAAAATCATTTCTAATCCGTTTTAACTTTGATAAAATAACTTTGTTTTACTACCTTTATTGAACATATAAACTCCATATTATAAGATTTCTTTTTTTTTTATAATAAGTGATGATAATAATGACAAATATAAAGAAGTTACTACAGGTATTGAATTTCATATTATTATAACAACTAAAAGTAACTTTGTTTTACCGGCATTATTTAATTTGATAAACTCTGTATTATGAGGTTTCCTTTTAATTTATTATAAATAGTCACAAAAGTGTAAAAATAAATACGTTACTAGAAATATTGAATTTTGATACTATATTACCAAATAGCATAACAAATAACACCAACCTTCTCTTACTACATATGTACATCCTAACATCCTGAAGATCTACCTCTTGAATTTCATAATATTAAATACAATTTCTCGAAGGGCGATTATGCTTCATTATTATCGAATTTACCAGAATTTAGTTGAGCCACTATATTGTCATTCTCGAGTATAAATTAATTCCCTAATTATTTCTATATTATGTATTTCACTCATCATAGACCATTACGTAGCTAATTAAAACAAATAATAATTCAACTTAACCAAAATGGTTCCTCTCGGAATTAATAATTCAAATCTGGAGTGGCCTACACTCAACATGACAATAAGTAAACTTAATATCAAGCTTCTTGGGTTTATAATATATAATGTCTCATCTGAGCATAATGTAAACATCTAAATGGGAGATGTTTATTAGTCTTTCATTCCTGAGGTAGTACAGATACTGATTGATCGACTTATCAATATATAAGCTTATTTTTGTAAATCACACCACTGATGAAAATAATCTCATTAGTATAACTACAGCAGTAATAACATTTTTGAAAAGCAAAAGTGAAAATTTCTTGATACGAAATAATCCCCTGCAAGAGAACATGGCTTTTGTTCAAGTAGCCAGTAGATTTCTTTCATCGTTTACTTCACCTCCTTCTACATTAAATATTTAAAACAAAAATTCAAATTTAAAACAAGAAAATACGCTTATTTTCTCTGAAAAACATCATAAACATACAGAAAAAAATGTTGTTTTAAGATGATTTATAATTAAAGATGTACGATAATTACATTTATTAATCTCTAAACGAAAGATTTCAAATTTGAATTATCTTTTACATTTTTGGTTTTTTACAGAATTATTATACTGGGAATTTTATGGCTTCTTAGTATTTAATAAGATCATTTTCCTTCCCCTTTGTCAAATAACATATATACGAATTTTTTCTGAGTGTTTTTTCCTGCACAATATTATTCCTCTTACATCTCATATAAGACAATAGAGAATTTAAATTGTTCCTTTATAAATATCAATTTTATCTCAATGGATTCGCTCAAAAAATTTTTAAGTCAATGTATACAATGTAAAAGAATATCAAAAATTCGACAAGTATAGTAGGTGATCTCTTAGTCTAGGATAAACAAACAATTTTTATAGCGTTATTGCTCTTTCCCGTAATTGAAACTTCATGAATTTTTTTTTATGAATTGCCAATTTTTTGTTCCATTTTTGGTCAAAGTTTCATTATTTTTACTTTACTATAAGTAAAGTATAGTGATCGTGAAAAAATTCGATCTCGAGATTTTGACGGAATTACATGTTTTGAGGTACCAGAAGTCGTTTTATGACGTTTTTACGATGATGTCTGTGTGTGTGTGGGTGGGTGGGTGGGTGGGTACGTGGGTGGGTGCGTGTGTTAGCATTGCTTGTTACCACGCTACGGTCCAGAATCTTTGATGGATCAAGTTGATATTTTACAAAAAAATGGGCCCCATTTAGACGAAGATCCCTATTATTTGGGAAGAATTATGCATGATGGGAAAGTCACTTTTTTTGCCAAAAACCGTTTTTTTTAAAACATTTATTTCTCCTAAACTGATAACCCTAGAGTTTTGAAATTTTGACATCATCTTTGAAGTTACAAATGCAACAAACGAAAAATATATTCAGAGTTTTAAGACAACAGGAAATATTTTTTTTCAATAAAATGTAAAAATTTTGACTTATAATTCAATCTCAAACCTTGTGAGAGCGATACAAGCCATACTGTTTGACGGACAAGAATGAAACTATGCCTAAAAATAGAACATTATATGGCAAATGAGTTGAGATATTTTTTTTTGAAAGTACATTCGCTAAAGGGGCGTTACAGTACGATTTGTGTTTTCAGAAAATGATTTTTTGACGCTAAACGGCACGTTAAAAAATAATGAAAATTTGACCAAAAATGGAACAAAAAATTACCAATTCATAAAAAAAAAATCATGAATGTTTAATTACGGGAAAGAGCAATAACGATATAAAAACTCTTTGTTTATCTTAGACTAAGAGATCACTTGCTATACTTGTCGAATTTTTTGTATTTTTTTACATTGTTTACATTGACTTAGAAATTTTTTGAGCGAATCCACTGAGATAAAATTGATGTTTCTAATGGAAAAATGAAAATATATTATTGACTTATAAGAGATGTAAGAGGAATAATATTGTGCAGGTAAATGATAACACTCATTAAAAAAAAAATCGTATATATGTTATTTGACAAAGGGGAAGGAAAATGATCTTATTAAATACTAAGAAGCCATAAAATTCCCAGTATAATAATTCTGTTAAAAACCAAAAATGTAAAAGACAATTCAAAATATAAATCTTTCGTTTAGAGATTAATAACTGTAATTATCGTACATCTTTAATTAACAAATCACCTTAAAACAACATTTTCTTCGCTGTTTAAGATGTTTTTCAGAGAAAAAAAGGGTATTTTACTGTTTTAAATTTGAAAATTTTACATTAATATTCAATGTAGAAGGATGTTAAGTAAACGATGTAAGAAATCTACTGGCTATTTGAACAATAGCCATGTTCTCTTGTAGGATAATATTTCGTTTCAAGAAATGTTCACATTGGTTTTTCAAAAATGATATTACTGCTGTAGTTATACTAATGAAATTATTTGCAAATAATAAATTATTTGTGATGTACAAAAATAAGCTTATAAATTGATATGTCCTTCAATCACTATCTGTACTACCTCACGAATGCAATGCTAATAATTATATCCCATTTAGATATTTATGTTATGCTTAAATGATACGTTATGTTTTATATACTCAAGAAATTTGACATTGAGTTACTTATAGTAAAGTAGAGTGTAGGCCACTCCAGATTTTTTAATGAGCCGTTTAGCGTCAAAAAACATTTTCTAAAAACAGAAATCGTACTGTAACGCCCCTTTAGCGAATGTAATTTTAAAAAAAAATATCTCAACTCATTCTCCACATAATGTTCTATTTTTAGGCATAGTTTGATTTTGATCCGTCAAATGGTATGGCTTGTATCGCTCTCAGAAGCTTTGAGATTGAATTTTAAGTCAAAATTTTTACATTTTATTGAAAAAAAAAATATATCCTGTTGTTTTAAAATTCTGAATATATTTTTGGTTCGTTTCATTTGTAACCTCAAAGATAATGTCAAAATTTCAAAACTCTAGGGTTATCAGTTTAGGAGAAATAAATGTTTTCTAAAAAACGGTTTTTGGCAAAAAAGTGACTTATCCATCATGCATAATTCTTCCCAAACAATAGGGATCTTCGTCTATATGGGGCCCATTTTTGTTTAAAATATCAACTTGATCCATCAAAGATTCTGAACCGTAGCGTGGTAACAAGCAATGCTAACACACTCACCCACCCACACACACACAAACATCATCGAAGAAACTTCATAAAACGACTTCTGGGACCTCAAAACGCGTAATTCCGTCAAAATCTCGAAATCGATTTTTTTCACGACAACTTACTATAGTTATAGTAAAGTAAAAAAGACTTTTATGCTGTTTAATATATATATGGACAGAAATATAATATATATATATATATATATATATATATATATATATATATATATATTATCAAACCACAGTATAAAATGGCAAAAAATTACTAAGGTCTTTCAATAGTAACAAGCGTTCTTTGTCAGAGTCATAAACCCAACTGAAAATCCCAGTCCAACTCTGACGAAGACCGCTTGTTACGGTTGAAAGATCTTAGTATTTTTTTCTATTTCATAGTGTGGTTTGACCATTGATTGTTATTTCTCGTATTTATATGAAATCATTTATATATATATATATATATATATATATATCTCCAAGTAACAGTTTTTGTTAAGCCGAAAGAACAGAAGAAGGAAGCAACTTTCTTCACTGCCCATCCTTTTTCTTGAACAGGATAGTTATTTTGTAGATTGGTTTTAGTGTCATGATAGAAAATATATTTTCAGTAGTTTCAGAATGTATATTCATAGTTGAAATTAATAAAAAAATATATATGTAAGTTTTTTATTTTTGGTTTTAACCATTTCTAGGAGAATAACAGAAGGGAGACTAAACGTACAACCCATTACTATTACGTTACTATTACTGTTACGGATCGACCTCACAACTTACATTGTATATATAAAAAATCCTATTTATTCTGATATATAAGGTATAAACAATAATGTATACATATAAACACATTTATTGTGTTTATTTTGAAGTGTGTATACAAACACAGGGGACTCAATAATCATGAAATCACCACTAAAAGTAGTACCAGAAAATCAAAAACTTATATGCGTTTCCGAGTGTTACCTTTACGTTATCTTTTATTTTTTTTTATTTTTTTTTTTTTTGAAAACGAGGAGACGCTCGAAAGCACATTTTCCTTTTTTCTTTACTACTGTTAGTGGTACTTTACTATAGGTCTTTTGATTTATATGAATGAGTTTTCGCTTATCTGGGGTGTGACTCACATCTTTCTATCTGTTGACGAGGCAGTCGAAATATGGTTTTTGTGATTTCATGTAAGTGTGTTTTTTCTCTAAATTTAGTTTTTATATATAAATACATATATAAGTTATATATATATAAGTTTTTCTATATATACATATCAAAAATAGGATTTTACTATAAATACATGAAACAAAGATCAACTTCTAAACCGCAGTAAGAACAGCCTCCTCTTTCCTCCCACCCTTCTCGACCAAACACCAGATGGTTTGTGTGTTTCATTATCAGTCACTTGTCAATTTTTTCAGCATCAGTTTGGTTCTGACGAAGTACTTGTAGTGGTTGAAAGATTCTAGTTAAGGTTGTCCAGTATTCCACGAACGTAAAGGGAAATTACCAGGAGGTTAGGATAAAATAACAAACTGCTATTACTTTCAATAATATAAATATATAAAACAAGATTTCACAATAAACACACGAAACAACAATCAGTGTTCAAACCACAATAAGAAATGAGAAAAAGAAACTACCATAAGATCTTTCAACCGTAAGAAGCGGTCTTCGTCAGAGTCAAAAACCCGGGAGTTGGGTTTTTGACTCTAACAAAGACCGCTTCTTACGGTTGAAAGATCTTAGTCTTTTTTTCCTATTTCTTATTGTAATTTGAGCATTGATATATATATATATATATATATCAATAAAATAAAGGGACACATAAAATAAATTACACCGTAATAGTATTATGTTACATTACGCAGGTTTTTACAAATCTTCACGACGCAATTCCTAATTGATGTTGCTACGGTCAACACGAGGAAAAAGATTGGAATCAACAAATCATCAAAATTTGTCTCCCTAAAGGGGAATGGCAAATATAATGAAGTGTATTACTAAAAACAAATATTACAAAATTTGCTTTCAATCAAAATAATGTTTATATATCTTCCTGTAGTCATCATGAAGACAGACATTGGGAGACCCGATGGACCCTAAACCGTCCGTATAATTACTTTTAAATAGAAGACAAAACAATCTTAGTTATTTATTTCTCATTTAAAAAACTCTTTTTTTGATATGAAAATCTGAGTAACCGTATTACCCGCAAAACTGAAAAGTTTTAATTTCTAGGGCAGAAAGAATAATAATTAATATAAAAAAAGGGACATTTATGGTGTTTAAAAGCAATTTATTTGATTCCTCTTAAGAAAGAATGAATGCATTATCCCATATAAGGAAATTTAATACCAGTTAATTCTGCTTTAGTCCATTTAATAGTTTTCACTAATGGGTCCCATTCTTTACCCAAGCCAATTCACATGTTAAATTGGAAGTTAACCAAGAATTTATTTCGGAATATTTGAAATATTGAATATCCAATTTCATATTACATCGACAGTGTGTATTTTCAATTTGAACCGTCAATAATAGTTCTATTATATCTTATGCAGTATGCTCGTGAAGACATTAAAAGAATATATTTTAACTCTAACGTAGTGTAATCAGTTATTATGTGGTATTTACTCATTGTAGGGTAAAAAGCTAATAAAATGGTCTCCACATATAAAAATTTAATCGTAAAAACAATTTTGCACTATATTTACTTTGTACTATAGATAAACTCTCTGATGACATTATATTTTTTAGTTAATGCCTGAGGAAGAACACTACGTGTTCAAAACACGTTGTTTATACGATTAAATTTTTATATGTGGAGACCATTTCATTAGCTTTTTACCCTACAAAGAGTATATTTTGTTGGTAACTCTTCGTAAAATATTTGATTGACAAATGCTCAGATCTTGAAAAAGTATTTAACTAATTAATCTCAAATTCGTTGCTTTTTGCATTTCCTCCATGGTTATTTTTATCAATATTGTTACAAAAACATTACCTTATTCCAATTGGTATATATATATATATATATACTTTTTTTCGTTGGAAATACGATCCAAAACGGACAAATATAGTTCAATATAAACAAAGAAACATAGAGAAATCAGAAGAACACACTTACAGTCCTAATTTTCGGTTTGAACGTCTTCAGGAGAGATAAGAGAGGGAAACCAAGCGCACTGGATCAGAGACGGTTGGAGACCAACAGTGTTGCCGCATGCGCGCCGTTCACAGAAAATAAGGTAGACAGGAATCAATTTATAATTATTTATAATTTATAAAATAAAATAATGGAATATGAAAACAATAAATATAAAAAAAAAAAAATTGAAAAAATAAGGGAAATTGATACAGAGAAATTGATACAAAAACAAAAGTGCTGACTATGCTATGAAAATAAAATAAAACTAAGAATACAAATAATAATAACAAATGAAATAATTTTAAAAAAAAAAAAAAAAAAAAAATGTGAAAAGGCAAGGAACTTTTAGACATTATCGCTTTAGATTGAGGCCGGTGCACTACGGCGCACTTAATAGCCAAATATGGCTTCTTCGGAGGCTCGTAGTGTGAGATCTTTGCTGTCAGGGGGTATTTGTCGCAGAATCTGTAACCTGTAGCACTCATTAAAAGGGAGACCGTGGCTATTGGCATGTATGGCAATAGGAAGTGGAGCGACTATTGACTGAAGCTCTGTGATTGTTCATACGGAGACTAAGCTTGGTGGATGCTTGGCCTACGTAGAACGAATCACACTTGGTACACTCCAAACGGTACACACAGTTTTTGGAGGTACACGAGCAGTCAGTTGCAACAGGATAGAGGATGTTTATGGGGGGGGCTGTGAAGTGTTTTTGGGATTTATAATGGGACACGTGAGGCAACCTCGACGTCCGCACAGTTGCGCTCCGAGGGCAAACTGTTTGCCCTCGTGGAGGTTAGCTTCCTGTGCGAAAGAAAATGCCAAGGTTGGGAGGGTCTGTAGTAGCGTGGCGGATTAGGAAAGGTTTTGGAGGTGGCTGGGGAAGAGGATATGATCGGGAAAAGTTCTTTAATGATGGTACCCCAGTCTGTGGATACCTGGGAAGTAGGTTTGTTATAAAAGGTAGGGAGACCAGAGGGAAGGAAGAGGAGGTTGATGTAGGATTGTGTGGGATCGTGGCAGGAACAGTCTTCTGGTTAGGAAGGGAGAGGGTAACCTCGCTCTACAAATTTACTTTTTAGGCTATTGATATGTAGGTGTTTATCTTGTAGTCTGTTACAAATCCGTGAATTCGTATGGAGAGGGATCTCGGAATGGATTTCTTAATGTGGGGAGGGGCAGCTATTGAAGTGTAATATAAATGGGGATTAGAGGGTTTAGAATGGACGGAAGTAATGAGAGAACTATTGTTGAGGGTGATACGACATCAAGAAAGGTAGTGGATCTGTTGGAAATGTTATGGGTTCTCCTGAAGACGGTTCAAACCGAAAATTAGAGACTGTAAGTGTGTTCTTCTGATTTCTCTATGTTTCTTTGTTTATATTGAACTATATATATATATATATATATATATGATCCGAACTTCATAAGTATGATCCACATCATTTTTCAAGAAATTGAATTTAAAAACAATTTAATTGTGTGTTCATAAAATTCATTGCCACTTTTGCAAATGGTCACGATGTGGGAAAAATTTAACAATTATAAGTAGAATGAATAATAGATGGTGATAAGAGAGGCTGCAATTCCTTCCTTTGTTATTAAAATATATTATAGATAACTAATAAATGATTGCTAGTGTCATTAATAGCAGTGTAAAATACATATTAGATATAATTTGATTATATGTGATGTTTCAAACAAATTCAGTTTTCATGTTTATGTTGATATAATTGGAAAATAAGCTTTTAAACGAAGTATTTAAAATGAAATTTGGACTTAATTAATTTGATGAATGAAATAATTATGTAGAGTAAAAGTAAGTATTTTGAAAATGCTACAGTTAGATTATAAAAATATAGCTGATTTGAGAAGATAAAATAGGGAATTTGATTGGAAGAGGTCTGTAGATATGGCCGTTTTATTTGTGTAGATCCTTGGGCGGTACTAACTGCAGGCCCTAAAGGAGATGTTCAGGCTACCAGTATATAAGAAAAATGATCAAATTACTTCATTTTCTGTTGATATCAACTGAGTATTCTTGTAATGAAAAATTTTGAAAAATAATTTTAACTGGAATTTGTATGGTAAATGATGGTCAAGAATTAATTAATCAACTAATTTGAAAATTTTTATGAATAATAAAACGACAGAAACTATTATAATGTATAATTATGTTATTTGAAGAGGAAGTTAACTAGTTTTTGTTAATGAAATATGAAGTTAGAAGTGGATACCGTAACTAGTTGCAATTTAATAAATAATGAACTGTTTAAATATTTGGAGCTTTGAGCATATTTTGGAAACGGCTGAACTATACATGGTATTTGATGGAGTACTACATTCGAGGAATACAATTTTATTTGTATGTAGGTTGCACGAAAATGAAGAATCAGTTGTATTTCCCTGAAAGAAATAAAAATCTGATAAAAGACATACCTTAGGTTGTATTTTACTTGTAAAATAAGTAAAAGAGAGAATGTTTGAGAGTATTGTTTGTTTCTTTAGTTGTGTCAACGTTCATGTTGATGTATAGCAGACAGAATCGTGGACCAGTTAGGACAGCTGGAGTGACAGGATATATGCTAATACGGAATGGTCAGAGGAAAGTGATAATGATGGCTTGAGGACTTGTTAGTTGAGTAGGGTAGGTATGGAGAGGAAGGGTGGTTGACGAAGGGAGCAGCGTTACCTGAGCCGGCAGAGTGAGGTGGTGACGCTTGGATGGGGGCCCACAGACTACAGCCCCACCCCGGGCGCTCATTGATCCACGCAAGCCCATACTAACCCTGTTTACTTCACTCCTCCTCCTTCATCATCATCTCCAGCACACCTACCCCCTTTCTCACTCACCCCTCCCTCCGCCCCCCCAAAAAAATCAACACTTTTATGTTTTTATACGCTTTTATTGTACCGCTATTGAAATAATAAAGAGTTGTAAGAAGGAAAAAAATAATAACAAACAGACCAATCAGGAGAGGCTTTTCCAGATGGTGTTGCTATCATCGGATACGGTAGCTTCTCCGTATCATCTCAATAAAGCAAATGTGTTCACCGGGGAACAAATTACAAAAAAAGTTACTGTTCAAGTCCTTATGAAGGATATTAGTGACTTCTTTATAAACACTTTAATCGTCAAGAACAAATATTAAATTAATTTAAAGGCTGTTATTAAACTGCTAACAAGAAATCAGTTCCCCTTATTTTTTTTGCCATGTCCTCCTAAGTGTTTTTTATGGATCTGGTTTGTATATCAACTATAGTATTCTCCGGATATCCACACGTCTTATATTAAATACCCTAAAGGTTAATACTATTTGTGTGCCTTAATCTGATCTTACTGCATACTACATAATAACTATACAACAACATTATTGTGAAAGTATTGTAAAAAGCAACTTAATTATACATTTATTTTTTTTTTATCTTTTAAATCCATTGTAATTTTAATTTAAAGGATATGAACACAAAAAATTATATATGAAAGATTTTAAATTTGGCAACTTGTAGTTATTAGAAGTTCATTGTTCAAAAAAATATAAGAAGTATGATAAAATTAAAAAAAAAAGAGAAAAGGAAGTCGAAAACAGTACCAAACGACCATTCACATATACACCTATATATATAAATACAAGATTTCACATTAACAAGTGAAATAACAATCAATGATCAAACCACAATATGAAATAGGCAAAAAAAACATAAAGATCTTTCAACGGTAACAAGCGGTCTTTGTCAGAGTCAAAAACACTACTGACGAAAATGAAGACTGCTTGTTACGGTTGAAAGATCTTAGTCTTTTTTTCCTCATTTCAAATTATGTTTTGATCATATATATATATATATATATATATATGATGGCAACAAATCTTCACGTAAACATGTTTCATTAAAGTACACAGCAGCCTCTGCGTTAACGACTTTTAAGCTGGTCTGCTCCAATTTACGAACAACCTAGCTGGTCTGCACCAATTTACGAACAACCTTGTTGTTATATAAGAAGTATGACCAGCTTAAAAGTTGGAGCAGACCAGCTTAAAAGTTGTTAACGCAGAGGCTGCTGTGTACTTTAATGAAACATATATATATGTTGTTGAAATCTACCGCAGCTTTGGTATTAACGACTTTCAAACTAAGCTGTTCCAGTGTCCTGACAGTCTTAAGAATATAAGGTGGTAATTCCCAAATGAGTTGTTCAAAGGACATTGAAACACTTTTTTGAAACACTTTAATAGATATCAACAATTCAAATACAATTGAAGATACTTCAATTGAAATATCTTCAATTGAAGATACTCAAAATCTTGAGATTGAATTTTTTCACGATCACTATACTTTATTATAGTAAAATAAATGGAGAATGTGTTGAGTCTTGTAACTGGGTAATTTAGCCCAGGTTACTTTTATGGAAAAGAGAAAACGCATTAAAGACTATTCATTGAGCCACATGATATCACACGTATACACGCTACAGTACTAAAATACTAAATACTAAATACTGTAAAATCTTACATCTTTGAGGAGATATAATACTTAGTCTCATTTACCTATATTTTGTGTTGATTTTATTACTCTCTACTCATTCAATAGATATTTTTCAAGAAAAATGATTATTAAAATTTTGTCCAAATAGCACATATATGCAACGCTTTCAGTTATGTCTTAAATCCCAAAAAAGTATAAAGTTTTCAATATGGCATCAAAAAAACAAAAAATGTTGATAATTTCTCTTCTGGCTTCACAAGAATAGAATTCTTTCTAATTGAAATAAAAAAAAACAATGTAATAAAAATCTAAATATGGAGGAATGGAAATTAGCAATCAATAGCGCGAAGCTGTCAGTAAAAATAACATGAGCAAATCTTCATAGTAAATCAGAGCCGTTAGAAGATAAAAACTATAGAGCATCTATAGCAAATTACGTGACTCGTTTAAAACTGAAAGAACCAAGAATTCCTCGCAGTACGAGCATACCATCAAACCGTTTAGTGTGTCAAGGAAGATTAATTAAATTTATAACAGTAAAACCACATTGATTACAGCAAGTTATAAAACATATTTATGAGAGTGAAGCCTGGTACAACATCTAGTTTCAAAATAAAAAGCAACAATAATATAGCATATTGAATCAAAATTGTTATTCACTACACCTGAAATAAATTATAGTATGGTAATCCCAGAGTCAGATCATGTACTTCTAGTCATTTAGCTAACTGAGGTGTAATTAGCATTATTAAATAGCAATAAAGTATAGAGCAACATTTCATGAGATATAATAATCTTGTTGTTGTTTGGAACAAATCGATAAGAAGATGGTTTTATTAAATAGCAAAAAATTATAGAATGGCATTCCTAGAGACGGATCACATACTTTTTACTTTTTTGGTAAATTCAAAAGTAATTGGTATTATTGAGTAGCAATGAATTATAGAATGGTAATCCTAGAGACAGATCATGTACTTTTTACTGTTTGGTAAATTCAAAACTAATTGGTTTTATTGAGTAGCAATGAATTATAGAATGGTAATCCTAGAGACAGATCACCTACTTTTTACTTTTTTGGTAAATTCAAAAGTAATTGGTATTATTGAGTAGCAATGAATTATAGAATGGTAATCCTAGAGACAGATCACCTACTTTTTACTTTTTTGGTAAATTCAAAAGTAATTGGTATTATTGAGTAGCAATGAATTATAGAATGGTAATCCTAGAGACAGATCACGTACTTTTTACTTTTTTGGTAAATTCAAAAGTAATTGGTATTATTGAGTAGCAATGAATTATAGAATGCTACCCCTAGAGAGAGATCAATTCATTTCTGCCATTTGGATAATTGAATAGTATTTGATATTAGTGAATAGCAATAAGGTATTGTTATTCAATAAATTATAGAATTACCATCCTGGAGACAGATCACGTAGTTTTTACCATTTGTAAATTGAATACTAATTGGTATATTAAATTGTAATAAATTATAGAATGATAAACTCAGAGACAGATGTTGTTCTTTTTGTCATTGTAAAACATATATGTAACAGTTTCAACAACCTACATATTGTAGCAAGTTCTTCAGTAAATTTTATTTTAGCACGTGATTTGCTTTGTTTTATTAATGGAAGGGTAGTGAAGGTTTTGGTGAGCAATGTTTAGGTGAAAACTAAGCAGACCGCAACTAACCACAAACTTAGGTTACATTGGTCAACAAGTCACCTTGCTCAAAGAATTATGATAAAATGTGTTTTTCATAAAAAAATTCATACATGGTAAAACATAAATAATTTTCTCAATATAACTAAATACAACATAGCAGTGATTTAACAAGTTTTAAATCTTAGAACGTAACTTACACCCTCTCAATTTTAAGTTGTTTAGTTGAAATACTTTTCTATTCCTACTTAACTATTTTTATATTACTCTTTGCATAAATAAAGTCACATATCTGGGCAACTTCAGAGGTAGATGAGTTGATACTGTTTTGTTTAACACATTCCTCTGTAGACCATTTTTTGAACTCTGTGTATATCTAGTGGACATTCGGTAGAAATGAATCTTCTGAACTCATGTAAAACATCAAAATCCATGTAACCTGGTTTTTTGCAAACACAATCACCTCATATTTTTTTGCATACAAAAAAAATCAATTTAGCATAGTATTACTAAAAGTAAGAAATCGATTATAAACTTCTTAAACACAATAATATCATCCCTGTCCTACGCCATTTTGTGGCATCCAAGAGTACAATGTGTGACTCGTATAACGAATCAACACTCATTAATCATGTGTGAGTGATATTATCACGAATCCGTCAGTCTTTTTTGACACCCATCCATCCAAGTGCTAACTATGCACAATTTTGCTTAACACCAGTAATTTTCCGAGAAGCAGTGTATTAAACACATTATTTTTTTTTGGTACAGAGCTAAAAGACTCACAAAGTCAGCCCTTCGATGCTGATTCCTCGAGGGAATATTGCATCTCCCATTGATTCTACATTGACAATCCTAAATTTTGCCTAACTCAAGTGTATTTAGAGTAGGGATCTTTAACGAGAACCTGACATCGTACAGGCTCGGCACCAACGGTTTAATGAACTCACCTAGAGATAATGTGCTCAGATTTATTCACTTCTCTAGTGAATAAATCGAGGACCGGAGGGGGTATCATACCCCGGTCCTACAACACAGACGCGTGCACGTTGCCACTAAACTAACTTGGCCCCTATAAAAACCCATAAACATAAAATCTCTGAAAATTTTGTTTGAATCACATTCATTCAAATTAGGTAGCATCTAATTTTTTTCATTAAACAAACCTGTTGTGCCATTGCAATGAATATAAAAATTAAACAGATACTAGGACAACAACTCGATATTAATTTATATGAAAACCCAGATTATTAAAAATGTGCAAAAATGTTGTTTCATAATTGGTTTAAAGGGTACTTACGTCTTTAATTAAGTATGCTGTTGGCATGAACCTGTGAAATTGTTATATTCCCTCAAGATGACAATGAAATAACATTAAGTTTTTGTAATAGCCAGTTAATAATATAATCCAATTGTTCTTTCATAACTAAATTATTTATTCCTCTCTGGTAATTTAATCATTTTTATGTTAACGAACAGAATTTTCGGCTGGTTGAGTTATGAAAAGAAGGTTTTTCACGCTTGCCAACACAACGTATTGACGAATAAATAAGAAGGTGATCTGAGCTCCGGTCGCAGTCTTTGTTATCCCCTAAGTCCCGCTTCCCTCATTTCTCTCAGCTCCCTTTAACCCAGCCTACTTCATTTCTTCTTTTATGTTTAACCACTTCCTTTAATAACATATTTTATTCAAACGTGCTTTCAAAAAATATATTTTTTTTTTGTAAATTGGGAATTAATTTAACATCAATATATTTAATTTTCACATATTTTGAACATAATTACAACAATTCCTTTTTTCCCCTATTACAAAGTTTCTATTTTCTCCAGTAAAATATTTTGTGCTAGAAAATGACAATAAAACAGATATTGAAAATTGATAAAAATATTGTTAAAGGATAATATTTTTTTTTAAAAATATTTCATCATTTTTTATCAATCATTTAATAATTTAATTTCTTTTCTTGTACATGTGATAGTATAAACTTAATTTTATTTTTTTTCCATTCATCTACTCTATCAAAAATGAACTATTTATTAAGACTTAGCGAATTTTTTACACTAAAATACGTAATAACACTAATTTAAAGTGACATTGATTTCAACACCGGAAGCTTTGGAAAAATTTAAATTCATAAACCCATATTCCCATAATCTATTTTTGTGGCTAATGAACGGAATTTAAAAATTTAACAACATTTTTGTAATTTTTCGAATTCAGGACAGAATTTTGTGAAAGAATTTCTTTACCATAACCTCAAAAAGAGTATGGTTCTTCTTTTAAGGGGTTACAAAAAAATAATAACTCCGAATGAATCCAATAATATTTAATGTGATCCTACAGGCTAAGATTTTATTGTAATTTCCTATTATATTATCAATATTATATAACAGATAAAAATTTAAATTTCATTATTTATTTGAAAATTTTACTGAAAAATAAAAACTTTAAATCTATTTTTTTTATTATCTAAAAAATTCAGGCATAAACATTGAAATTAAAAAGAAGATATATTACACCTCTCAAGTAACACAAATAATTTAATCTAATCAACTTACAGAATATCCTGAAATACCTATAATTAGCGATTTCAAATAGAAAGGTGTATTTATAGCGTAAACCGATTACATATTATAAATATGCATCATATTAGTGCCATAAATCGATTTAAGGAGTTACAAAATAAATTATTTACCTCTAGTTGCTCTGTTAAAAAGGAATATTGCAATAACCCTGAACCAAATCGAAAGTTGTTAAAATGAAACATACAAATAGAAACAAACAATTTGATTTGATTTTAAACAAATAAAAAATAAAGAAAGCTTAATTTTGTTAAAGAATATATTAATGAATATAAAAAAGGTAATTTTAGAGGTTACATTGTTTCAAAATTCTTCAACTAATCAGTTTAAAAATTAATTTTATAGTATCACATTCGCATTAAAAATAATTATGTTAATTAAATAATGATAAGTAATCTGACCGTGGAATAGAAACAAACCTAAGTTTATGAGGACTCGGTCAGTTCTTCAGGTTCAAATTAAACTCTTATTGCCAACGGTTCGGTTTTTTGAAAAAGGTTTTTACATAAAAACCGAAACGTTGGCAATGAGAGTTTAATTTTAAACTGAAGAACCGACAGAAACCTGATAAACTTTAATTTTGTTTACATTAATATCTATATAAATAAAAGAAAAGTTTTTTCTGTACATTGCTTAAAACTGACTCAATTCAAGTTTTCTTTTAAGTTTCATTCATTAGGGAAACTTCAGAAAAATTTCAGTAGGTATGTCGGTTAAAATTTTGTCACAAGTAAACTCAGCCACCATAAGACATAGCAAGCTGAAACATTGACACTAGATTTTTGTATGTCTAACTTAAAATATAGGCTCTAAATATATTGAAAATTTAACTTAGAAACGAAGTTATGGACGTAAAACAAATAATTTTGTCACAAGTAAACTCAGCCACCGTGAGACATAGCGAACTGAACCTTTGACACTATGTTTAACTTAAAATGAGCTCTGAATGGATTGAAAATTTAACCAAAAACTGAAGTTATGCAGGTTTAAGCTGTATTTTGCTAACTTCACAGACAGGTTTATTTTGAAAATATACAGACGTAGCAAGTAAGTATTGTTAGTTGATTTTTTTTTCATTTGCGTATATGAATATATCTCGTATTTGAGTTTATTGACAAGATGTTTCCCAGAGTCCAAGATGTACTATCTATTCAGAATTAATGGCTTTGTGAACAAGTCAGTAAAGCGGGTGATTGGTGATGAGGAAGCAGTTCCCTTTCGTCACCCCCAGATCAGCCACAAACCTTGAGGGTATGCAGGGTGGACTTCGCGGAGGCGGGCACCACGATGCTACGTCGCGCATTTGACCAATCAATAACTAAGTTTGAGTTTGAGTTTGAGTTAAAATACATAACGAGTTCAAGCCCACGGCCGTAGAGGGCTAGCCGGCCCAGGCGTGCCCAAACTGGTGGGAAAACTCACCAGTCTCTGAGTCCTCTCGGACGGCTGGAATACACCCTCGGTGGGGGGGAGAAACTCAACCCCCGTGGGGGTCCCAGGCCCTTACTCACTAAAAGCTTTCGGGGCTCGCCAGGGACGATCTGGGCACCCCCTGCGGCGCCTGCTAGGCGGAGGACCCCTGTGGGTTGACTGTGGATTGAGACCGGTCCTTAGGTGAATCAATGTCAAATGGCCCGGCCAGGACTGTGCCCACACCCACAGAGGCCATCTCAATAAAACCAAATCCACTCCAGTATACCATGATCAACTCCAGACGTTCCGATGTACGTGACACGGCACAGGGACCCTTACATGGTGCTTTCAGCTGGGCCAGCTGAACCAAGGTTTTTTAGAGAGGTGTTACTCCTCTATCACTCCCCCTTGTTCCTGGCTTGTGACAGGCAGAGCCTTAAATCCTCAAGGAGGGTCTGATTGGCGGGTTTTCTGTGTGTATACCATTGATTCCAAGCTACTATCCGTTTCCATTCAAACGATTGCAATGTTTCGTCAGCCTCTGTTTCGCAAGGTTGCAAGGTGTAACTCTATCCTCCGCAGGAATTGAATTGAGTATAACCAAGTTTTTTTCATATCATAGCAAACTGTGGTTTGCTTGCTCAAGAGTCAGAGGTTCCAAATCTTTGTTCCTCCATGAACCTGAAGGACAGACAGCTAATGTGGATGTATACAGAGGCATTTGCTTAACACTGTACTAATAATGATATTTTTCTACCATTCTATCATTTCTAATGATATTTTGGAATACCATGTATAATCGAATTTTTGATTCCGTCAAAGACGGGTTCGTTTGCTAGTATAATCCTTAGTAGACTTAGATTGATCTGAGGGTGACCGTAGTCAAAATCTAAGCAATTTATCCCGTTGCTGTATGAAAATTAGTGCCTTCTAGTACCTTGCTTGGTTGCCCAGGTAGTAGTTGAACTAAGTTCCAGTGGATTTGGGCCATTCTTATTGAGCTTAATTATTTTTCAGTTATAGTTTCCTTCAAGATGAAATCATTGCACACTTCAGTTGCCAAATAACGAAAAATAAATAAATTAGTTGATTGTGTGACTCATGGTTTCACCTTGATTTGTAAAGTTCTTTTGGGTTTATACATATAAAAAATGTAGAACATATATTTTAAAATTCTAAAGCCAAATTTTATTCTCATAGTAGATGACCTGTGACACCTTGTATCACTAAGGGTTAAGAAATTATAAAATTTCTTAATTTATTAGTTAATAAAATAAATTTGCTGTACGTGTTTGACAGGAATAACTGATATTGCTGTTTCATGTTATTAAGCTGTGCAAAAAAGATTCCTATGTGACCCAAGCTTTTGATATAGTATTCTTAACATGATTCAAAGTACATACACAGTAAGTATATTTAATAGAACAAAAAATTAATTTTAAATTAAAAAATGTCATTTATTTTATGGCATAAATAAAAAAAGCATTAATTCAAGTAATATACATAATCAATAATATTTAAAATAAACAAAACCTGTAAATTGAAATATTCCACATATTTACCCAGCATAACGTTTTTAAGGTGACACTTGTATTCAAGTTGGTATTCCAGAAATTATTCACTTTATATATGTATTGTAATATTTAAATATATATGCTTTCGGAATATCATACGAAGGTTCAAAATCGAATTTTAAATAAAAAATTTGGCTATCAAAGTTTGATATGAACCTGAAAAGCTGACCTGATGAAATAAAAAACGGATAAAACCTGATGTATGAAATTTGTTTTATATACATGTATGACAAGAATTAACATTAAATGCATGGATAAAAAAAAAAATCGCCTGAACAACAATAAGATTTTCAAAAATGGGACTGAGATCGGTTAACCCTAAGATCTTTCGTAAAAAATAACTGGTTAGGTTTATTCCATATCGGTAATAGATTTTACAACTGAAGTCATTAATTTACTTGAATTATGTTGAGAATAATTTACATTTCATTCTTATTTTTGCAAAGTAATACATTACTGACTGTTTTGTTTAATATAATTATTAATATTTAAATAATTTGGCATAAACTGGAATTAACAGGTATTCCAAATTTCGTCTGTGTGTGAACAAACAAGTAACAATCAATCAAGATCAAAGTTTTATAAGTATAAAAGATGTTATTTATATTATGTTTTGGAAGGGAATTGTGAAATAGTTCCGTTGGCGCAGAGCGTAGCGCACTGGACTTCCAATGCAGTAGTCGTGGGTGGGTTCAATTTTTATAAAATTACGAATATTTTATTATTTATTCAAATAATGCACAGTATCAAGAAAACAATCAAACAAACAAGATAGGTCATGAGCTTTGTAAGTATATAGATAGATAAATATTTTTTCAAAATTTTTGGAAGTTATTAATTAAAAAGCAACACATTTTACAACTGAACCATTCCTGTCTTATTCTCGACTACCACCGGGTATTTCTACTAGTTTTCATATAAAACAAAATTTTAAGTTGTTTTCGTAAGTTACACAATCGTACTTACTACTGTAAAAATCAAACTTACTCGAATAGGTCTGTAATCGCTAAACAACAATCAAATTTAATGAATTACAAATGCTGTGCTCAAAATAATTCTTTCCATTTAACTCCAGACCTGATAACGTTAAATTTACTGATAATGATATTTGTACGCTATCTGTAGATAATCCTACCATAGGGTCAAACTCTCTTGTTTCTAATAGTTTATATTTTGCCTTCATAACATACTAGTCAAATTAATTTTATTTTAAGTTTTCGTGATATTTATAACTATGTTTAAAGATCAAGGATCACTAAATTCTGCCTCATCAAACAGAGTGAGCGCCAAAAGAAAAGAATTCATCTTCAAGTTCCTTATCATTGGTGACTACGGAGTAGGTTTGTAGTTTCTTTCGAAAAACTATTTGACCAAATTTTTATAGTACTTATGCAAATATTTATAAATATTTAATGATTGTGCGGATTTTCTTAGTTTAAAGAAACAGATTTTTTCTTACCAGAAGTAGGTAAATGTCAAAACAAAACAAACAGCTGCCTGCAAAACATAAACAAATCTCCACAGTGTTCAACCAATGAGCATCACTTCCATTATTTATAACATAATTTCTTAACACTGAGAAAAAATATATATTTTGGTTTTAATGTTTGTTAAAAATTATAAACATTTATGATTTGAAATAGCAGTTACCCATTGGTTATCAACGATATAGAAAAATAAAATTATTTCATTGTCCTAATTTAGAAATAAAAAAATCAATTGTTTTAAAGTAATTAATATTGTGAGTTGAATCAATTATATATATACCTAATATTCAATGAACTTATTTCTTTTTTTTTTTTTGTTATAGTTGAACATGTAAAATTAATAGTTCATTTTTAAAATTATCCATAAATGCGCTTACATTACAATATAATTATTTGAAACCAGTTGTCTTTAGTGCTCAAATTTATTAATGTAAGCAATAAAATAATTCTATAATTTTTGTTACAAAAGTTGAAATTAATGTTGAAAATAGTCGATATCCATAGACTAAACATAGTCTAGCGATATTATTCAGATCTCCATGAAGACATATATTATATATATATATTATATATATATATATATCTGATTTATCAAACAATACTCTGTCCATAAATTGATTCAATGTAACAGAATTTTTTTGATTGATTTAAAAAAAAATGTAAGTCTAATTTATGTAAGCATTGAGATTTCTCTATGGTACTCGTAGTATAATAAATTATACGAGTAAGCTATGGAGGAATAATTTCTTATAAGTAAATATGTTAATACATTTGAATTTGATGTAAATATTATTAATACATATTATAAATAACATTTATAATATATTAATAACATTTATAATACAATATATATATATATAATATTTATGAATATTATTAACATAAATATATTAATATTTAATATATTTAAATGATAGTAGTAATTTATTTAAATATTACTACATATATTAGAAAGCAATAGATATTTCAAAGTCAGCTTTTTCACTGTTGATAGAAAATGTATTCATTTTTATTATTGATTTTTTGCTGGTTTAATTGTATACGGTAATAATACATATATTTATATTTACACCAAATGTATACATGTACAACTTGTATTATTACTATGAGGACAACACACTTCTGGTAGAGTAACAAGTAAACCAGCGTTGTACATGTATACCACGCTGGTAAAATTTAGACAAAAATGAGCATGAAAAATATATATATATATACAAATACAAGTTATATTATATATATATATATATATATATATATATATATATATATATATATATATATAGATCTGTACAGTATTTTCCTGCTGGTGTGTCACAATAATTTTTCATATTTGTTAGCAAAATGTTAAAATCAATTCTGTTATGGTATATACTAATGCTCAATATTATTTTATACAAATAATTTCTACTTCAGTATTGAGTTAGAAGGTTATTCCCTTAATATTATTAATAATTACTAATAATTATTAATATTGTAGGGTAAAAAGCTAATAAAATGGTATCCACATATAAAAATTTAATGGTATAAACCACGCATTTCGAACACAATGTTCTTTCTCAGGCATTAACTAGAAAATACAATGACACCAGAGAATGTCATACTCTATAGTATAGAGTTATACTCTATAGTATAAAGTAAATATAGTACAAAATAAAAACAAAATACTAACCTAAGGGTGAGTGTCTGCGGTACAACTGACTGGGAACAGGATAAACGTGGGTAGGGTATGGGGGTACATCTGTTTCATATTAGAAGGCAGGTACATTTTATTGTTATTTTTGTTTCCTAAAGATTAGGCTGAGCCTTTATATACAAACAAACAAAAAGTTCTATTTTCTCCTTATTCCTATATTTTTTTGTATTTTGTTATAGTTCTCTGTGTTATATTTTTAATGTGTTTCCTACACTTAGTCTTAGAGCAAATGTAAAGGCTCAGCCTAACCTTTAGGACAAAAAATAACAATGAAATGTACCTGCCTTCTAACATGAAACAGATGTACCCCATACCCTCACCCACGTTCATCTTATTCCCAGTCAGTTGTAACACAGACACTCACCCTTAGGTTCGTATTCTCTTCCTTATTTTATTTTATTTTTATTTTGTACTATATTTACTTTATACTATAGATAACTCTCTGGTGCCATTGTATTTTTTAGTTAATGCCTCAGAAAGAACACTACGTGTTCGAAACGCGTTGTTTATACCATTAATTTTTTATATGTGGATATCATTTCATTAGCTTTATACCCTGCAATGAGTAGAACTACATAATAACTGATTGCACTACGTTAGATTATTAATATTAAATCTTCAAATTTAACATAAACATTTTAAATACTTTTCTTCTTCTCAGAATTTGGTCAGAGTTAATTAAAATAAAGACGAAAAGTTGGCAAAAAGGTGATTTCAATTAATTAACCCTGACCAAATTCCGAGAATAAGAAATATCTTTATTAGTAATTGTAGTCAAGAAAACAATACCTGGATAAAAATTTTTTATATTTCAATCTTAGATTGTTGAATATTCTATATACATTGGCTTCTTTTGATCTTAGATTCATATATTAGCTTGTTTGATCTTAGATTTATAAGCTTAATATTTTATACATCAAGTTTTGAATCTCATGATTAAAGAGTAATTATCTATCTGTGTGTTCATTCAAACAATAAAAATTTGAGTTTTTTATTTTGTATAATAAGTTAGCTATTATTAATTTACTTGTATTGAGGTCATGGAAATAAAATTCTAAATATGAAATGTAGTTTATTTCTGTAAAACCACTGTTGAGGGTGGAAACATTTGTTTTTAATTGCATTGAAAGCTACTGATTGTGTTTGACCCAATATCCAATCATTCCATTTCACCAATAACTCTCTCAGAGGTTTTCTGATGTGGCCTTAAGTTAAAATTTCAAAAGATAATTCCTCTGTGGCACCAAACATATATGTTTTTCTTGTTTAAAGTAATTCTGCTATTTCCAATTCGTTTCGCATTTTTTATAGTCTTTCAACGTGTTCCAGTTTACTTTTTCTAAAAACTAAAATATCATCTCTATGATTGAACATTTTATTTTCATTCTCTAAATCCTATGTAATCATGTTTTAAAATATCGTTCTCAGTCAATCTTGAAGGCAAACATTAAATGTAAAACTGATAATTAGCCTAAAAAACGTAATTCATTGTGTTGAGTCTTCAGTTTCAAATATCTGAAGGACTTTCTTTCTTATTTCAAAATTTAAAAAAAATTAATTGGAGATTCATGTAATTTTTATCTATTTTAAAAACACTAATAGTGATTATTTCATATCCGTCTTATAATGGAACGGATGAACCAATAATTACATATGTATACACACGTAATTTCAGTGGGTTGTATTTTTTTTTAAATTGGTAGATTGTTTTATCATTTTCTGTATTGTATATATCTCTGATATATCTCAAGAGAAATGTGATTTGATTGATACTAACTAAACTACTAAATAAAACCGAATACAATTTATTCTAATTGATAAAAGACTATCAGTTTTGGTTAAAAGTAAAAATGCTAGCGGCTAAGAAACATGTTTTTAATCTCATCAATAGAATGAATTGTAAATTATTAACTATAAAGCATTAATAAAGCATTAAAAATAATATAAAATGATTTGTATCACTAATAGGTAAATGCAAAATATAAGCAAAGTATAAGGCAAAATAAATGCCAAACACAAGTTTTATGTTTAATTGCTTTTTAAAAGTTGATCTAAGAAGACGTAAACAGAAAATTGTTTGGAATACAAATTGTAGAGAATGAAATTTGGAATCGCAGTGTTTTTTTTCCTTTAAAGTAATGTATTTTAAAAATGTTTTAATCTGAATATTCTTCTGTCAATTTGTTCAATTTTTTTACAGCTTATATCTTAGATTTTGACGTGGATATGATTTATCATCGGCATTCTAATCATCCACATGATGAGACTGTAACTCATTAGTACGTATGGTACTGGCACTGGGAGTATGACTTTCTATCATGATCAAAAATAGTACTAAAATATATGAATAGCTATCGAAAATTGTACGTACGACGTCATTGCGTTTTCGCATATTTATGCGAAACGTATAAATGAAAAACACATTTTTATTCAGCCTGGTTGAATTTTTTTTATTTTAGATTGCATAGTGGCATTAGAAAAAAACCTAATCAAATTATGAACCACATAATATTATTAATATAATCTTACAAAGATCAAAAAAAATCAACAGTATATATATATATATATATATATATATATATATATGATCAAACCACAATAAGAAATGAGAAAACAAGACTAAGATCTTTCAACCGTAATAAGCGGTATTCGTCAGAGTCAAAAACCCTGAGTCAGAAACAAAAACTAAGAAAGACCTTAGTCTTGTTTTCCCATTTCTTATTGTGGTTTGTTAAAGAAAAAAGGTAGAAATAAATGTTCTACGACCTTTTGCTTTATGTCTTTAGAGAGCAAACAAAATAAAAACAAAATTTAACCTTTTTTGTTTTTACTTTGCTCTCTGAAGTAATAAAGTGAAAGGTCATAGAGCATTTATTTCTATCGTGCTTCTTTTACCTGGTAATATAATCAATGTGCAAACATTGATTTCATCACATGTTTATTGTGATTCTTCTATATATATATATAATATATATATATATATATAAAGATTTCACATAAACAAGTGAAATAACAATCAATGATCAAACCACAATATGAAATTTGATATTTCATGGAATGAAATAACAAGATGAGAAAACAGGACTAATATCTTTCAACAGTAATAAGCGGTCTTCGTCAGAGTCATTTCATACTGTGGTTTGATCATATATATATTATACAGTTCTTCAATTGGTTTATGCTGTTTCAAGATAGAAGTAGTGTTGAGATAGAAGTTCATTTATCTTTAAGATCATAGGAGGATTTAATTGCAAACAAACATACCTGAATTTTATTATTCTAGATATAAACATCTTTATAAATTAAATTTTTTAAAATGAATGCCGAGTTGACAGAAAGTTTTCCCTTTTGCATCTCTTTAATTACGATACAGTACCAAGCTATTAGTTTTTCTCTTGCTAAAATAGCCCCATCTGCAACCATCTCATCTCATCATCTTTTTAATTTGTTTGTAATAATACAAAGAAGATCTATCTTGTATTATAGTTACCAATTCTTCTACTTATATCTATCACTAAAATTTTAAGGATACAATGACCATTCTTAAGCTCCTAAAAGATTCTTTCAAAATTTGGACAATTTTTATCATTAATTCATATTTGCTACTAATATTTTTGTTCACTATATCATTCTGCTAAAACTACTTCTCATTCTATGCATTTCTTAAAATAAATCTATTCGTTTTTAGGTTTACGGTGCTCCATGTCAATAAACAAATAGATTGTTTTACTAATTACGTCTGGAAATAAATTACCTGAATGGCATTGATATTGTCCTCGTAAGAATATCTCTCTACTTTCTATAAATGTAATGTAGCTATGCTAGTTTTGTAGTTACGTTGTTGTGTTAAACATCATAATTTTTTTTTCTTTCGACTCAATTTTTCATTTTAAATTATTAGTCAGATGTATTATTTCTGAATCCATTTATCAACTCCCATGTTTTGCACAGCAGATAATTTTAGTGAGCAGAATACCTTCAAATCTCACACAACCTCCATATCAATATAATACACTACTTGAAGTAAAATCTCTCTATACAAGCACTGATTTCTTTTTGTTTCAGAAAACACTGAAAAGCAGTTTAACATTTGTTTACCAATAATTCCGCCTGATCATATTAGGGATGGTTAGGGGTGTTAACCACCCCCTCACTACTTTACGACTCGTTGCCACTCTCTTTGAGATTCAGTATCTAAAATACAAACACTGATCTATCACTAACACACTCGTAATAATTACATACGATGACAGTTCATGTAAAACAGTTATCAATGTATCCACTACTTGTCCTTCTCTATCATATTCTTCGTTAGATACTGTTTCTTGTAGATACTGTTACCTTCTTTTTAAAGTAAATTTAATTTCCTTTTTAGGCTTTTATATCACAGGCACTCATTTTAGTCATGATCGAGTCGATTATCTGATTTAATTATCATTTTGAGTCCTAAATTCTGACTACTCAAAAAGTTTGATAAACTTTATTTTGGAGCTATTTCACGGTCGATACTTTTATCAATATTTAAAATTTGGCATGATATTATGGATTTCAATGAGGATATAAGAAGAACATAAGGAAGTGAAAATAAAATATAGAATATAGAATGATAAGTCAATGTACTGATAATGAAAAGAAAAGTGACGGGATTTTATTATAAGTAATTACAAGAATTCAATTAATATACTATTAAAAAGGCATTCTTGGTGCAAATCCTTACTTACGCAAATAAAATTTGGTAAAAAAGATTGATAATCTCAATCCAAAATAAAGATTATTTTGTGAAGAGAGTCAAAAAACATTTAAACAAAGATTATATAGTTATATATATACAAAATTGAAGTTTATCCGGACTCTGTCAGTTCTTCACGTTCAAATTAAACACTCATCCATCTGTTCTTCTCATATCCTCATGGAAACCAATAATTATTATCCCAAATGTATAAATATTGATAAAAATATCGACCGTGAAATAAAAACAAATGCTCTTTGTTTCTACATTACGGTCGATACCATTATCAATATTTTCTATGAGGATATAAGAAGAACATATGGATATTATATGACACTATGAAAAAGGTTTTAAATATAACCGAAACGTTAGCAATGAGAGTTTAATTTGAACCTGCAGAACTGACCGAGTCCTGATGAACTTTAATTTTGTTTCTATTTTACTGTCGATAGTTTTATCAATGGTTATATATATATATAATATTTGTAAATGATTTATTGATATTCATATATAATTCAAACTGTCGTTTAAAATATATTTAACATCGTAGAAATTACAAAAAATGTGCTCTATCTTTAACTAATTCATACTCTTATCTTATGTTCGAGTTAAGGTATTATTTTATTATTTTTAAGGTAGAATTTTTAATTATTTAACGCTTGTTTATAATAATGTTATTTACTAAATTATAACGAACCCCAAATTAATTGTTTTATTAATTTAGTTATTCGAAAAATTATAACGGACTCAAAATTAATTTTTTGATTAATGCTTGCCCATTAGATCATCTTAATAGCATAAAATATGTCTAATTGTGTTTGGGATAAAAAACACTTTGAACAGGTTACACAAATTAGTTACTATAAGTACGTAATTATATTAATTACAAACTTAAGGTCAATATCAACACTTATATTAACTTTTACAGCAACCAATAGAAAGACCTTGGATTGAATTAAGTCAATTAAAGTGAGTTAAAGTAATGAGTGATGTTTTATCTTAAAGAGTATCTTAATTTTCCTTAATTTTCTCAAAAGTTATAAACCTTCAATCATCTCCTTGTTTTCTCATCAATCAGGTAACAATTTCCATATTTACTTAGATAATGACTGAATGATAGAGCTAAATGTTTTAAATTTTTTATCATTTACTGTGATATTGTGGATTTAAAATTTTAGTGTTACCATTAAACCTTTTATGTACAGAAGTCGGCAATCGATTAATCTAGTCAGGATTAGTAGTACTAGTGTCTCGTGGATGGAGTTCTATCGGCATCATCAGGATAGATTTTTTGATGATCCTCAGGCTTGTTTCTTTTATAAACCAATTAGATAAAATATGAGTGATCCAGATTAGAAGTAAAGGTAGTACTCGAATATCTGAATTTACAAAATTTCAGCAATACAACAAGTAAATAAGAACACAAACCATCTCCGGGTCTATTGGTTTCATCGTTTCAAAGTCATTCATTTTACTCAAAAGGTCTCTTTTCTAAATTAATCTTAGAAAATTACTCAATGACAAAAAAATGCGCCCTGTTTTGTCATCACAACTTTTTATGCACGAGCCACAAGACGGCTGGTGACCGTGTTGGTAACAAACAACGGAGGATTAGGTCAGTAAATACTCTTTATTTTTATAATTATAAGTCACTGTACTAATCTATTTACATGGTACAAAGGATTTTGTGCGTGTAAAACAATGTATCAGTAGATTGTGTATAATGCTGGGACGCTGATTGAATTTTTATAATTCCTTATCGTGGGACAAATTTTCATTTATAAAAAGTTTTGCTACAAAAATGTTCTTCACTTTTGGCTCCACAAACATCTGCTAACAAATATTTTCATGATGAAAATAAACAAAAATAAAAATAGATGTTCTACAACAGAGCAAAATGTGCAGGTATTAATGAGGATTTCAGCAAGCACTCCAGGCTTCAAAAGAATAGTTAAATATAGTAAAATTAAAAGAATATTTAAGGACGCATTTGTCTCATTGAATAATACAAGTAGATTTATACTTTTAAGAATAAAGCCATAGTAACATGATTTTTTGAGTTTTTTTCATTAAATTTAATACTTTTATTATATTTCTTGAAAAAAATTTCATGTTTATTAACGGTTATTAATGTGGCTCTCCATTAGCCTCTGCTTCGACAATGCGCCCCTCCGCCCAAAATAATTTCCCACCCCTGTATTAGGTGATGCATTCTGCCCCTAAAAAGTCTACGAACTCTCACTGTATGAACTAATCGGCAATGATATATTTCTCCAACTTTACGAAGGAACCACTGGTGCAAGGCACTACTCTGTTGTCCAGTGGCATGCCATGGGTATAACCAGGACTCAGAGGCCTCCAAGTGATGCTGGGTAGACCGTCTGACATCCGAGCTGCTATCTCCACTTCTATGCAGCACTAATTGAGATCAGAGTCTTGTATTAATAGCCACTCTGACTAAAAGGAGAGGGATTTAACAGACAAATAAAACTATTGCCTCCACATGTGGAATTAGTTAAGTCCTTAAGTGTTTAGCGTATCACCGGAGTCACAATAAATATGACTCCTTACCTTTCGGAAAGTTGTGATCCTGTTTTTTGCAGTCATATTCTCCACACTAATCACTACCTATTACTCTAATCAAAAATAATAAAATTAGAAACCCATCTAACACATAAATGCCGACCCATATAGTTCTCCTTTTTTTCAAAAATGTATTATAGTTATATGCATACTGTTGTTCTCTGTCAAGATAACTAAAATATTTGTAACAACCATTTAATGGAAAATTCAGACTTCATTTTTTCAATATTAGTTGCATAAAATGAATTTTAAAAATATATTTCAAATATATATATAATAGTGTTCAACTAAAACAATTTATAATTTTTAACTATTTTCTAAGAATATTAAAACGATTTAATATTAAAAATATTTTTTAAATATTTTTAAGATCACCTAAAAAATGATTTTATAATTAATATCAACATGTTTTCAGGTAAAACCGCAATTGTTAGAAGATATACTGAAGGTAATTAATTGTTTTTTTTTTATTATATGTCTCTTTCTTTTCCATGTTATTTTTTTAAAAATTCGTTATATTTAAAAGTTGATTTCTTATGTCTCATGAAGTTTGGAAACATTTTAAAAGAACTAAATAAATATGTTTATTAACAAATCACACTGAAGAACACTAAAAAAATTAAAACTTTGATAATTTGGTAATAAAAATATGCCAGAAACAGGAATATAATTTGAACACTAGTAGGAGTTAAAAATGGTCCGTGAATAGTATGAATAGTTTAAGGAAGTTTGCTGGGCTGATAAGCAGAAGATTATCTTAATTTTTATACAGTCTCAACATAGTGAAAGACCAACCAGTCTGAAAAGGTTACACTGGTTTAGTCAAAATGATAAACACGGTTATAAGAATGTAGGAGGACTAATGAAGAGCAGAGAAAGTAGAATTGTTGAAGAAGGAAGTAAAATAAGGATCACGATTGACAAGTGCGCCCATATTGATTAATACCACTAATAAAATTTGGGGAGGATTCCGGTGAGAGAAGAGCATTGGGAAAGAACTTGGAAGAAAAAATCTGTCAAAAATACACCTGAGGTTGGAAGGTGTACTTCATGGCCTAATGAGTAAATTAATTACACCAGTAAGATTCTCATGACAGATGAAAACTATTACACTACACTACAGGGTATATATATATATATATATATATATATATATGGTAACTATAAAAGTGAACAAACAAAAATCATTCTGTGAGAGAGTTTGTCTCTAACGTTCAAAATAATTTCCTAGAGCACTGTAGGGAACAAATTTTACATTTTCAAGTTTTATTAGAGTGAAAAACACATAAAATTATTGTTTATTATTTTCTTTTGAACTGTATTTCTTAAATATCTAGTAAACTGCTACATTTTTATATACGCTTATTTATAGTTTTGTTGGAGTTCTCACTTGAAATTCTGCGACTATTCTTCTTTATGATTATATTTGTTGGTTGCCTTGTGATCAGGAAGATAAATCTGAGTTGCTCCGAAGAAGATACCGACTCACATGTATGTATATATATATATATATATATATATATATATATACCATCGGTGTCTGTCTTCGAAGCAACTCACATCTATCTTCATGATGACGAGGCAAACGAAATATAGTAGTGAGATTCTGTGATTTCACAGATGGATTTTTATACTGCACTGATGGTTATTTTAAAATGGAAAAAAACTTTAGTCTGTTATTATATGTTCAAAAGAAACTAATCAAAAGTTTATTAATAAGTAATAAAAGCGATATGCATTTCTTTTGAACAAAATTATTTTTGAATAATATATATATATTTTGAATTTTGTTCGAAAATGATAGGTGTTTAGTTTTCAGTGAAAGCATTGTCTCTGAAGGAGCATTGATTTAGAAACTTGATGCCTTGGTCTACTAAAGACGCATTATACAAGACTTGAGCCTTCCTCGTCATTAACCTTATCTACAAGGCAATTAACCTTCTCATTGTAATAGATGCCCGGATTGGACATGAAAAAATTAAAAACGCTAACAAAATATTAGCTGGTTATCTATAATTTAGCCATTAATTAAATAACTTTATTCAGATACCGTTGTTTGATATTTATTTCCCTCCGAAGTAGTACCCCTACTTGAAAAGAATTTATTGTAATTTTTCACATCCCACTTGTTTATACTATTGTGTTGTATAAATAACTACGTTATTAGTACAACGAAATGTTTAAAAATGATTAATTGTTCTATATAATGAAAATTACTAGTAGGAAATAACAATGTAAACATAGTAAAATTAACAAAAATTAAAAGATATATATATAAATTAAAATGAATAAATTAAAAATAATTAAAATTAAAAATTATTATATTATATATATATATAATAATCTCAATAAATTGTTCTTGACCTCTTCTATTCTATTGTATGTTTTGTTATTGAGAGCTAGGTCATATAAAAGAAAATAAACCCCTTCCTAGGCCAACGTTTCGATGTATTTGTACATCATCTTCAGGGCTAAAATTAGAGTAAGAACTATAATGCATTTACCAAAACAATAACTAACTACAACTCTATGTGACTAATCTTAGTCTTGTTTTCCCATTTTCTTATTGTGGTTTGATCATTGACAATATATATATATATATATATATATATATATATATATATATATATAAATATATATAATATATATATAAATAATATATATAATAAATATATATATAAATAATATATATAATAAATATATATATAATATATATATAATTATATATATATATTTATATCTATATCTATTTATATATATCTATTATATATATATATATATATATATATATATATATATATATATATCAGTGGTGACTCCTGACCTTTTTCTTTAGGCATGCAATTTTCAAAGAATAAAAGAAATACAGAGAAATACCCTTCTAATTCTCATGTTCAGTCTTTTCATGTTGCACAAAAGGATAATGATGTATTAAAAACATTTTATGGGGATTTGAATCAGGTTTTATTTGGAAATACTTTTAACATTAACTTTTATTAACCAATACAATAAAAATAGGCAAAAAATGTTTTTATTAAAGAAGGAGATACACAATACATCATTTGAATAAAAACTTCTTGCAAAATTCTTCGATAACAAAACCATAAAACTTCTCTCTATCTGCCATGAGATCTTTAAGTAAATGTCTTTCAATTGAAATTAGGGATAAATTAGACAATCGCTCTTCACTTTGGGAGCTTCGTAAATAACTTTTAATTCTTTTGAGGGCAGAAAACGATCTCTCAACACTTGCTGTTGTTATGGGAATAGTCATAACCAAATTCATGAGTTTATAAATTTCCGGAAGACCTGTGTGCAAATCACTTTCCAGTATGTATTTGAGGAGCTCAGCAAGCCTGAGTTGCAGTGTATGCAAACTTCGTTCTTGTTTCTCTTGGCAATTAAGACCATTTTCATTAACCAGAAATGATAAGAGTAAACCCCTGCATTGGGAAGCTTAGCGCAATCATAGAAAATGGTTCCTTAGCGTGTAGAGGAATAAAAAAAAGGGGTTGCTTTAAATATTTCGAGTCTCGAACATTTTGGTTTCTTTAAAGATGAATTCTGTGCATGCAATGCATGTGTTGCATTCCCTGAGAAATCGCCACTGATATATATATATATATCTATTTATATCAAACATCCGTTTGGACCGTCTGATTTCAATTTCAATTCAAAGTATATATATAATATATATATATATTATATATATATATATATATATATAAAGATTTCACATAAACACGTGAAACAACAATCAATGATCAAACCACAATAAGAAATGGGAAAACAAGACTAAGATCTTTCAACCGTAACGTTGCGGTTGAAAGATCTTAGTCTTGTTTTCCCATTTTTTATTGTGGTTTGATCATTGATATATATATATATATATATATATATATGTATTATTTTTTATATATACATAAATATAAAATGTAATATGTAATATAAATTATGCACACATTATACATATAATATAATATAAATCAATATAAAAACTACTTCCCTTGCATTAAAATTGCCATGTCTGGTTTGGTATATTGTTGGAATTATTCATATAAAGAGCAGCGTAAAGACAATATACAGAGTGAATTTTTTACATATCCTGCAAAAAAATGACTACAATAAGTAAATTAGTGTAAGGGAATGTATGAAGTTTAAAATTATAATACTTAATTTGACAGCTTTTTTATTTGAAATTCTTAGTCCATCTGTTTTGTGATTTTTCTGTTTAAGACTATGTGATCTAAATTACAAGTTAATCAGAATATCGTATATTGAATCTTTCAATTAAAATTATATATTAATACTAATAGATGAAAGGCTATCTATAAATTTATGGTTTTAGACATGATAAGAATTACGTTTAACAATTATGATTAATTAACTTACACTTCTTAATTGTATGAATAGATTGAAATGCAAACGAATAATCGTAATCACATCGTAAAGTGAGGAGAATGGGTATAACATTTCAAAATGTTAATGAATGTCAAACACCAATCAACACTTTAACCATTTTTTTTCTCAACACTTTAAATGACTTCAAAGAGTAAAATTGTGGAACACAAATTTTTAATAAAAATTCGTAATATTTAGATTTTCTCAAACATGGTTTTTAAAATATTTTAAAATGAATATTTTGCCATACATTTTGTTGTATATCTTTTGTATCTTATACATTTTAAAAATTTAAAAAAATGTAAAGATGATCAGAAAAGTTTTCTTACGAAGTTCACTAAGATGTAATTAATATTAAACTTATTACTTATTGATAGCTTACATACAGTGAATTTGGTCAAAGTAACGGAAACCAATGGGCAAACTTGAAAATTGCTATTAAAAAAAACATGCTTATGCAATTACTAAGCCATACTCTTGTATAATATATAAATGCAAACTAGACTTTCAAGTAGCTTGATACATATAGTGTGAAAATGTACAAAGTTATGAGGCTCTATCGCTAAAACCTTAGGAGGAGTTTGGTAACAAAAGAACAATCATACAGAAAGATTCTATAAGTTTTATTATCTACCATGTTGTGCAATATTAACTGGATTGTCGCAAACTACTAGCTTTCAACAAACTACTTCTTTGTTTATCGTTTAGAACTTGGACAGTGAGGGTTCCAAGAGCAGTTTTTTTTTTATAGATGCAACCTCGTCTGTTTATTAAGTCTCTATGAATTCTAAAAGGGGCACCTTTTCAAAGCTTTGCCAATCTTTCATAAACACAATGATATATCTAGGGACTGGTGTAAGGTATGAAGTGTCCTGATTTCCTCTGTATTCCCTTTTGATTCCTTGAGTTTTTTTATTCAACTTTTATTCAATTTTTATTCAAGATAGTTTCACTACTATCTTTGATAAGGATGTCAATCAAGGTAGCTTCACTAGTTTTTGTTGAGTTTGGGAACTATGATTGTTTGGGTGCATTTAAACTTGAAATCTTATTGTGCTTTCCATTTTTTTTTGTATAATATGGTTTTTGTGTGGCGATAGTGCAGGTTTCTTCCCTCTTCTAGCATTGCCTAAATCTAATTACCAAGTCATACCTGGCCCTGTTGATTCTGGATGGCCTGACTTATCTGCAGGGCCCCATCCAGACGCCAAGTGGCACTACAGATCAGCCGAAATTATGAGCTCGTGAAAGGACTACCACCCTCCTGGTTATTAGAGCGTTCGGCACACAGCACTGTCGAGCGGCCCAGGTGTGCACCCGACCCCATGGTTTATCCTCGGTACCCTCTCAGTTGACTAGAGCCAGACAAGATCAGACTAGTGCAAAGGTACCAGTAAAATGCGAAGTCCTTTGAGCGTTATTGAGGGTGTATGCGTGTGGTAGGTGAGCTTGGGGCCCCGGGATTCGCTACACCCCGTCAGCTGCACACGTCAGCTGCCCCTGAGGGGATTATTTTTTTTAATTATTATTATAATTAAAAACATTTTTATTTTTAGAGTCAATATCCTTATGGACTCATGACACTGCGGTAAATCAGTCCAATTATGCTACCCTTCGTCATAATATTAATAAAGCACTTTAAAAGAAAATTATATATTTTCTTTGGAACAGCCTAGTCGTTGTATTTAATTTTAAATGGTCAAATAGTCCATGAAAAAGATAATCACCCGTACATTTGCTATTTAAACCATGCGCCAATTTGTTCATTTTAATTAACAAGCGCCAATATATTTGTTTAGAAACATTTTCTAGAAATAAAATTATCTATGCAATTAGTTTTTATTTAATATACTCTTACTTAGAAAAAATGATGGAAGCGTCGGCATAAATAAAGTTTTATTGGCAATACAATGTATAGAACATGAGTGTTTTTCTTCATGTTTAAGTAGTTTATTTTTGAAATGATAGAAGCGAGAATGATAATCTGGGGTTGATCACAACTACCTTAAGTAGCTTTTTAGTTTAATATGCCTTTTTAGTTAGATTATCAACTCTTCTTTTGATCGAATCATACACACAATACTACTTGGGGAAGTAAAGAAGTTTCCAAAAACACAGTTTAAAGTGTAAAAAAAATACAAGTAAAGTTCGCATTTAATTAAAAAAATCTTATTAATTTACATACCATTGATAGAATATCAATTCGATGAAGAGTCGAAAGGTAAAAAGAATTTATTAAAACTAAAAAGTTGAATGTATATAAATTTTGCTTGTCACTAAGATATTATTAAATAAATTTGATGTCTTTTTAAACTCATTAGAAATACTTTGTACGAGATATTGATTGTGAATACCGGAGTGGATATTTTTAATTTACTTTTTGTGTAGTCCGTCACTATGTGTTACTTATTCTTGGAAATTGTGAATAAATTTTCCACAAAAGCGAAGTTTATTAAAAAAAATAACGGTTTTCAAACACATAGTGATTTTCTTGATTTTGATTTTATAAAAACTATGAAAGAGATTTTTTTTCTTATAAATTGTCTTATTAAAGAAACAATTTCTTTTTTACAACAGAAGCGATTTATTCATTTTAACTTTTATACAATATCAGCTATATCTTGTCCAATTAACTGATATTTTGAGTTTTGCTTATACCCCACGTAAGTAACTGAGAATAAAAAAAAAAGAAAAAAAGAACTTCAGTGGCCTACACTTAACTACAAATGAATATATTATGAAACCCGTTGATAACTAATTTTGTCTTGATTTTTAATTTAATATTACTATGGGGTAGACGTAATATCAACCATGCTGCTAAAGTTTTATGAAACTTATAAGCCAATTTAATTGTTTCATTTATTTTAATGTAAATGTGTTCATTTTATCGATCTATCTATCTATCTATGTACTTATAAAATTCTTTTTTTCGTATTTAAATATTTGCACACAGGTGAACATTGGAATACCTGTTAATTCCAGTTTATTTATTATTTGTTATGACTAATTATTCAAATAAATATTAAAGAAAAGAGTGATATTACTTTACAAATAATGCCATTAAAAATAAAGAAGAATTACAAATAAATTCTCTCAACATAAGTTAAGTAAATTTAATGACTCCATATGTAAAATCTATTTTGTTATAGAATAAACCTGACGAATTTTTCTACTAAAGATCTCAGTCCCATTTTTAGAAATCTTATTATTGTTTAGGCGATGTTTATTTTAGTTCACGTATTTACTGTTGATTGTTGTCATAATATAAATAAAACAAATTGTATTTATCAGAAATCGGTCAGTTTTCCAGGTTCAATCAAACTTTGTAAACAAACGTTTTGATTTAGCAATCGCATTTGGAACTTAACAAATAAACAGATGTATGAAATTCCGAAAGTATATATAATAAACTATTACATTAGAGGTTTAAAATGAATAATTCTGGGAATAAAATCTTGAACAGAAATGTCAGCTTAAATACGAATGCTCTAAGGTAATATTATAAAGACGCATTCCTTTCATAAGGAATCTTTTTATAATTTTATTTTATATTGGGTAAAATAAATGAAAATTTTCACTTTTAATTGCTTTTTTGTTTTATTGAATATACTTACTGCGTATATATTTTGAATCATGTTAAGAATACTTGGGCTATATATGTTTTCATGACTTAATCAAAGAAACGGCAATGACAGTTATCCCTGTCAATCATGTTCAGTGAATTTATTTTATTAATTGTCACTACAATTTCTTAACACTGAGTAATACAAAGAGTCACGGGTGGGCTAGTCACTTATAAAAAGTTTCAAATCTTTGATTTAGAACAATTTAACGTGCAAATATTATTATGATTATTATTTAAGTTAGGGCTTGAGTTTTATAGGAATTGTGCGTTTTTATTTATATTACATGTACAGAACTATTTATTTTTTCTCTTTGCATTCATCTTGTTTAAAAATTAAACTTAAAAACAGGAATTTTTGGACATGGAGCATATTATTTATTTTCATATTTACTTCAATGTGAAAAATAACTTAATAATACTATTAGATTACAATATCACCTCGGTCTGGAAATAAATTGAACTCGTATGGCAAGGTTCTACTGTATTGCCTTTTAATGTAATCCGAATTTCTTGAAATTTTTGTATGTAGCTTATTATTATTATTAAGATGATTCTTTTTTTAAAAAAATTATCTTTCTACAGTTAACCGTTGGTAAATTGCAGTTAGCAAAACTGGTCTTTACGTTCATTAAAAAATGTTTGACTTTTTTTCACTTAAAGCTATTGTCAGTTCTATAATAATTCTGAAGTTCAAACATTCAAAACTTCAGGAGAAAAATGTCTAAAAGTACAATGAAGACAAAAAAGAACCATTCCAAAGAAATATTGCCCAAAAAACAAAGAACACTAGCATATTATAGGGTTGATTTTTGCGTAATACATGAATTTGATCCTTCAAATGTGGTATCATTGTCTTTTGAAAAAACACCCACTCGCACAAAAACCCACATCCATATATATTTATGCAAGATTTATTTTGTTTTTTGATAGAAAAAAAAATAATTTTAAGTCATTCTCAATAAATGAAAATAAAAGCCAAACTGAAAAAGAAAGCAATATATGTATACGGAAAAAGCATACGGAACACGTTGAACAAAAAATAGGAATTAGTATTTTACAAATTTCATTTACATATTTACAGTAATTTCAAGCATATTCTTCATGTGCAATTAAATTTTTCAACACCAAATTTCTCTCCTTTAAATTTACAAACTAATAATATGACTTGCACATTTCATTTATTATTATTTGTATAAAACCTTATATGATCAAACCACAATAACAAAATGGGAAAACAAGACTAAGATCTTTCAACCGTAACAAACGGTAAGCTAAAGGAGTAACCCTGAAATCAAAATTACTTCTAAATACATGAAATTGTAGTCGAAGTATCAAGGAAAAAAAACCGGTCTTCGTCAGATTCAAAAACCCAACTGACGTCAGATGGGTTTTTGACTCTGACGAAGACCGCTTCTTACGGTTGAAAGATCTTAGTCTTGTTTCCCTTTTTCTTATTGTGGTTTGATCATTGATTGTTATTTCACGTGTTTATGTGAAATCTTTTTATCGATAACCTTATATATGTTTCTTTAGCTATATGAAAAATAAATAATATTTTTCATAAAGCTGTTCTCAAAATCGTCCTTTATTGTTAATAAATAAATTGTTTATTTATTGTTTATCATTTCAGGAAAATTCTCATCAAATTACAAAATAACAATAGGAGCTGATTTTTCTTTGAAAAAAACCTTCTGGGATGACAATACCAGAGTGAGTCTACAACTATGGTACGATTTCACAAAAGTCAAATGAAAAACTCAGCAAAATTCAGAATCAAATTTCTGGTTGATGACAAACAACTCTGTTGTTTTTTTTATTTTTTAGGGATATAGCAGGTCATGAAAAATTTGGTTACATGACAAGAGTGTATTATAAAAATGCGTAAGTTTATACAAATATTTATTGATATAATTGATTTCGTATGCTTATTATGTGATATGATGTTGCATAATTAACTCGGATGGTTACTTACTTTTTATTTAGATGTCTTGATAAGTATTATAATTTATAATATAACTATTTGTTTTTAGAAGTAATGTTCATTAACACTAATGACGAACACTCTTAACAAATACCGAGTTATATAAAGCTGTTTCAAATAAAAGTAACAATTAACACAAAATGAAGAAATATGGTTCAAAATTTTTTTAAGCTTTACTGTAATTCGAAATTGCTTACCATTGAAAACAAATATAAGGGACCAGGGTAGCCTAGTGGCAACGTGGTTAAAAAAAATAAAATATGCTGAAACATTTGAATTAACAGGAATTTTGCTTTATTGGTGTATAATAACCAATTTTATCAATATCTAAGGTCGCAAGTTTTGTGGCATTACTTCATTTGCTTATATTTTTTCTGAAAAGTATAAAAAATTACGTTTACACTCTAACCATCAATGAAACCACTTAGGGAAGTATAATTTTGTCTACAATGTTCTGATCAATATTATTTTATTATCAATACAACAGAACTGTGTTGTATGATGCCCTGTTGTAAGTGGAATACTTCAACTTTTAAAATTCATAGCAGTAGAAATTTTGCAATGTATACCTGAATCGAGAATAGAAAACCTGGAGCAAAAAATTATGTTTATTGTAGCACATGTTAAACACTGTAGCTATTTTAATTATAGGGGGGCCAGGATAGCCTAGTGGTAATGTGCTCTCCTATGGACTGGTAGGTCTAGGGTTCAGTACTCACTCTGGCTCTCGATTTATTCACGTGAGAGGTAAATAAATCTGAGCATGTCGTCCCTCGGCGAAAACATTTAACTGTTGGCCCCGAGCCTCTACGTTGGCAGGTACTTATTAAAGATAGGTCCCCAATCTAAATACACTTGAGGTAGGAAAATTTATGAATCCCCCAATTAATAATGAATTATAAGATTTATAAGAATCCATAGTAATTACATTACACTAAATACATTTCAAGAAGGAAGAAACATCTTCTCTCGTTAATTCCCTTCTTCGGTCTACTGGTTTCAGGTCTTATCTATCTTTCAAAGTAAAACTGAAGCTTTTTAACTGGTTTATTTATACGAAGCCTAAATTTATAATACATGATGCAAAACCGGTCGAGTGAGGAAAAAATTTAAGAGGTAAGATGTTTCATTTCAGCTTTACAAATAACAGTGTACAAGCAACAACAAAAAAAAATTGTAGATAAACCTATCATAAAGATAATTAATTACAGCAAATTCTGCATTACTCTGTCTAGATTAACGATAACAGTTTCCTTTGTATACACCAATTAGTGGAATGATTTTTATTCATGTCGCTTATCAAGAATACTATTTGTTCATCGCTTATCACTCCCCCTTACACAAAATATTTGTAAGACCACACTGTCAATATATACTAATGTTATTGTTATATATATATATATATATTCATAACAGTCATCGCTAAACTAAAATTGACAAAAATCATTTAATTTTTTCAGTCGAATGGTGTGTTTGCAAAACAATCATATCATGATGAAACTAAAAAATCTAAATACAACTACGTATTTATAAACAAAATATAAAAACAACCTTAATATTTATAATAGATGCTTTAATCTCCAGTAATAACTCACTGCTGTGGGACCGGAGATTAATGATACTTTAAACATACTAACAAAGCGAGTGTCATATCATTACTTCATTAAATTAGATTAATTGATTTTGTTTTAATTTTCAAAGAATATTTTCAAGACATATTTGTGTTTGGTATTTATGAAAAGAATTAATTTGTGGTTCCTTTTAAAATTGAAAAAATTGTGAAATAAAGATTAAATTTTTACCAAGAAGTCAAGTTCCTTGAACAACGTAAAATTATATTATATTAGTAATATTATAATTATACATACCATATATTCAGATTATATATTTCTTTGTAATGGATTACAAATAACTATACAGACAAATGACCACAAAGAAAATGGAATAATTTTTTTCATTGAATTAAAAATTAATATAAAATGCTTATTTTTTTATATATTAAAATATAGAAATATAAAATACAATAAAAACTAGGTTTGTGAAGTTGTCCAAAACGTTAGAATTGATTTATATAACCTCACAACCATTTGGAGTATCGTTTTAATTCATTATATTCATTTACTTGTGAAAACAAAATTTTTTGCACAATAGCCCCAACCATATAACATCCTGACATAAACTCCACCCAACCCCACAATATTATCCTTATTCTCCTCCCTCCTTCCTGTAATTTAACACTGATGGCTTATATATATCTGCAAAAATGTTTGCAATAATATAATTAGCATAAATAACTCTTTCATTGAAAATTTCTTATCAATGGTTTTTTCTTACAAATGATCGAGCTAATAATAAGAATAACACAGGCAAAGTAAGTCTCCACAAAAACCATCGAGTTTTAAACACTTCCTGACCATTTTCATCTTAATCTAAAATATAAAAAAAATAACTAAGTATTCTACTGGGTATCAAAACTTCAATGCTGTAAACTATATAATAGTGCATGCCTGTCTTGAGAGGAAAAAAGAGGTTGGTCTATGATCTAAAGAACACATCAGAATATGGAAAAAGGGCACAGATATGAAATAGGAATAAGAACTTTAACCAATGTGTTTATAGCAAGCTGGTTTGCAACTATTCTTTTTGTTTTTGTATTTTATATTGACTAGAAGATGAATACAAATATTTGAAATGAGTACTTTTCTAAGAAACTTTTTTGTCTTGAGACTTAATTTTACAATGTTATTTCAATTTTAAATACCACTTAATTAGTTACAACACTAGCCACAATCGAACTAAATAAATGAAAATTATTTATTTATAATAAATTATAACAGTGATCAATGTACTGATTTTAGGATTGGTTGCATAATTGTTTTCGATGTCACGAGATACACAACATATCAGTCTGTAGGAAAGGTGAGTGTCATTCTACTCATTTAATCAACATTTTGTTTTATTATAAGAATTTTTAATAGCAAAACATGAAAATTATGAAATTAAATATGATAGTTGGATAAAAAAAATGTTACAGTGGTTTTACAAATTATTTGTGTTGAAAGTTTCAATTTCCTGACTAGTACTCGACAAAATATATCTGAAATTTAGATAATCAGAGTGTAAATATATCAAATGTAAGAAATTTAGAAATGGGAAAAAGATCTTTCGACCAAAATAACAGGTCACCGTTAGGACCAGAGTTAAGTGGACTCTAAAGAAGACCAGTCATTTTGATCGTTATTCTTTTTTAGTTCCTTTTCAGATTTTTTTTACTGTGGACTTTGAATATATATATATATATATATATATAGTTCAATATAAACAAAGAAACATAGAGAAATCAGAAGAACACACTTACAGTCTCTAATTTTCGGTTTGAACCGTCTTCAGGAGAGATAAGAGAGGGAAACCAAGCGCACTGGATCAGAGACGGTTGGAGACCTGATTAGAGACTGTAAGTGTGTTCTTCTGATTTCTCTATGTTTCTTTGTTTATATTGAACTATATTTGTCCGTATTGGATCGTATTTCCAACGAAAAAAAGTGTATATATATATATATATATTCAGTAGCAGTTTGTTTCTCAACGAGAGGACTCTGCACTTCTTCCCGATGACGACGGATGTCGAAATATCAAAATGAGTTCTGTAGTGTCTTTCTGTGTTCTTTCCTAAGTGTTAAAGTTATGTATATTTATATATAAATGGGAAAACAAGACCAAGATCCCTCAACTGCAACAAGCGGTCTTCGTCAGAGCCAAAAACCTCAAGCAACAAGACCGCTTGTTGCAGTTGAGGGATCTTGGTCTTGTTTTCCCATTTCATATTGTGGTTTGATCATTGATTGTTGTTTCACGTGTTTATTTGAAACTTTATATATATATATATATATATATATATACTTCAACATACGGACAGGCAGTTTAACTAGACTTTACAGAACTAAAATACTAATATTTTAAAGAACAATAAAGTTACTTACTATGATCTAATTTTGGACAACAGTTCAGTGTCAGGAGAATATCAGAGACTATGTACATGTATACTATAATTATTGTATTTATTTATTTTGTTTAAATGTACTATTCCATACAAAATTGTTTAATTCATCTAATAGCCCTTCACTAACACCTACAGGTAACAAATTACGATCACATTGATTTGCCACGTTATCACCAAAAAAATCCTAAGTTAATTCAAAACTACCTCAGAATTGCAGTTCGAAAGGCCTTTGGGCTATAGACGTTAATGATTTCCAATCTTAAAGTTTCATATACAAGTATTTCTTATCAATTGCTATCAGAAAAGTATAATTTTTTTTAGAATAAATAATAATTGTATCAATTAATAATTATTTCAATGTTAAATATTTAGTACAACCTAGGAACAGAAAACCTGGAGCAAAAAATTATGTCTATTTAAATAATTCTTTTTTACAAACCTGTTTTTAATTGGTCAATATAACCAACTGGTGCTCTTTATAAGATTTCTAAAGATTTAACTTATAAAATACATATTAATTATGCAACCAAGAATTTATAATAATCATCTATATCTGGCTACATGAATACTATTATGTAATTTAGAGCAGCTATATATTTTTCTACTATTTAAATGAGAACAATTATATATTTTTTAGTGGTTGTTGGACATTAAGGAAAAAATAATATTGGATTCTGGAAGATCTATACCAATAATTATTTTTGCAAATAAAATAGACATTCAAGAAAGCTGTGTTCCTAGTGAGACAATTAACAAATTTTGTAAAGATAACGGCATAGCAGCCTGGTTTAAGACATCTGCAAAAGACAACCTTAACATTGGTAACAAATCAAATAAATTTATTAATCGAGTATTATCTATCATTACCGAGAATGTAAAGGTATTCAATTTTTCTTATATATATATATATATATATATATATATATATATATATAAAGTAATATAAACAAAGATACACAGTTAAATAGAACATACATTCTTATAGTCTTAACTTTCAGTTTGAACTTTCTTCTTATCAATATAGAAAAGAGAGGAAAAGCAAGTGCACTGGTGCAGAGAGGCTGCAACAATCTGTAACAGTGAAATTCGTTTCCCTCTCTTTTCTCTCCTGATGGCAGTTGAAAACAAAATTAGAAACTTTGAGCATAAGTTTACACTTATCGATGTACTTCGTTTATATTGAAATTAAGTTGTTTGTTTTTGATTGTTTTTTCATGGTTATATACATATACTATTGGATTTGTTGTTTGCCAGCCGAGCAAAACTCTTCTTCCGTCATCAGGAGACACAGGGACGCCAAGAACACCTGCCAAGCAAGGGTTGGAGTGATTCTTGATGTTGTTTTTCTGTGTTCTTTTCTTTCAATCGTTATATATATATATATATATTGTGGAGTATAAAACCACAAGTAAAAAGGAAAACAATAGAAACAAATGCTCTGAAGCATTTCACTTCATGTCATCAGAGAGTAAACAAAGTAAAAACAGTTTTTTACCTTTTATACTCTCTTATGACATAAAGAGCATTTCTGAGTTCTCTGAAAGGTCACAAAGCATTTATTCCTATTCTTTTCCTTTTTCTTTGTGGTTTTATACTTCATTGACTGCATTACGTGTTTATTGTAATTCTTCTGCTTATATATAAGTTTCAGGGTAAACTATAGAAAAACAGGAGATAACATTACTTGAAATGTTTATTGTCCTTTTTTGAATCGTTTTCATGATGACACTGTATACGTATAAACATGATTTGATCCCTACAAATTGAAACTGCATATTTATCTGGCGTTTATGATTCTTCATTTTCTTTCTGAAATTATACTGTTCTTTTTGAATGGATGTATTCTTATTTTAGAGCTAAGAATATCGCCCTCTATTTCAATGTAGTTAAATTAAAAAAACAATGTATGAAATTTGACTATATTACTGACTTATTTTTAGTAGTAGTAGTAGTTGTAGTAGTAGTAGTAGTAGTAGTAGTAATAGTAGTAGTAGTAGATTTGCTACTATATCTTATTTTCAGGGATGCATAAAAACAAAAATATAAATGAAACCTAATGGCAATGCAAAATTATAACGATTTCTTTGCACAAAGGTGGTGAAATTATAAATAGCCTAGGGCAGTCTTCCTCAAAGTTTTCATGCCAATGGAGCAGGAAAGTTTTTTGTAAAGTTTCAAGTTTCATTTATATTAAAAGTAAATTTAATATAAAATATAGAAAAATAAAATAATTTTGTTATACATACTATTACACTATTACATACTACATAAAAGATTACACTGATAAATTATTAAAAAAAAATAAACCATTAATATATCTAAGTGAAATAAACAAAAAATTTTGCAATCAATTTAATATTTAAATATGCAAATGATTGATTTTCGTATGAATAATTATAAAATTTTCTAAAAGATAAAACACAACTTTTCTAAACACTAAATTCACCTAATTCTTAATATTGTTTGAATTTTGTATTAATATCGTTTTTTGGTATTGTATTAACAATATTGCTAGTATTATTAGTATGAATAATATTATTGTTGTTATATTTATTGATATTATTGATTAGTCAACATATTATAAATGAAAGGCCGGAATTGGTAGGGGAATAGTAGTTCATCCTATTGTTATAATATGATATTTAGAGTGGCACAGTGAAATTAACATACGGTAAATGGTGCATCATATGCGGAACTCTTTCGAAAAGGTTTCATCAGAAGTACTTCGATTTGCTGAAGGCTCCAAAAAAAGGGCCAGTAAATAGTAGTACTATAAAAATTGGGTACTTGCCTATTGTTGGAGTGGTTTTCTAATCTATTTTACGTAATGTTGGTCATATAATAGCTTTTCTACCAAGAGCTGATAAAGTGTAAAGAGGAGTTAAAATTAAGAAACAAAACAAAGTGACAGAGAGATCAATTCAAAGTCTATATCCGTTACAAACATTTTCAATTCAGAGATAAACCAGATAGAGTATTCTCCATTTCACTAATCCAAATCACCAGAATTAGAATTATCTTAGGTTATTTAAGACCTAAATTTAATAGTAAAGTAAATTTTAATAAAGAATTTTCCTCTCTGCGTCATTTTCAATGAGTTACAAAGCAGTATCGAATTCCCGTCAATTTAACTAAGTCTGTATGAGTTAGTATTTGGAATAATGTCACTAAAATGATTTCAGTGAGTAAAATGACCTTGTTAATGGTAAGCCAGTGTAGTCATATCAAATATGACTTACTGGTCCATAAAGTAAAAATAAAATATCTAATGGACCTATGAGAAGAATTTCAGCCGATGCCATGAAACTCCGAAAGTAAAACTTTACTTCAAAAAGACTCATTAAGATTAGAAAACCAAGATATTCAGTTTTTTACAAGATTGCGAAAAAAATAGAAGTTAATAGTTGTAAAAAAAACTTGCAAGTTATATTGAGACTTAAGTACTCAGGACTGACAATAGAACATCATAAACCATTTTTCCTGAAAGACACTGAGAAAAACCGTTACTATTGTTGAAGGGACAATCATACCAGCTAATATAGATTTCATGAAGACCCAATTTGTTCTTCAATTCACATCAACAAGTACAGTGTACAAAAATACATTGTAGTAACACATAGATGAGATACCCGATTGCGTGAAAGATTTTTTTTTATTCTTATTTATTGGCATCTATCAGTCGCATAGCAAGGGCTGGGGATGAGGGGTAGCAGGGTCGGCCCGCCCCGGGCTGCTCGTGCCAGAGGCGGCATTTTGAGGGTGTAAACATTGAAAATAGAAAAAATTAAAATAATAAAAAGCTAACGAAAAATCTGAAATTTTATACCAAAATTAGTTTTTGAGGTATTAATTGTGTTTATGATTTTGCGTGTAATACTATTTTTAAACGGATTTTTCACCTGTAATATTTAAGCTTAAACTTAATATTAATTTTAATCACATAAACAGTTTCTATTATTATAGTCATTTTAGCATCATTATTGTCTATAATACTTTTAAGTGATATTACATTCGTTCGTTATTTTATTCATAGTTCAAAATAAGTTACACAATTTCTTTAAATAAATTTCCTGTGCTATCACTAATTAATCTTCTTCCGGTGGTTTTCAAGTACCATCAACAGTCATCTGTTACGTTTCAGCTTTTGTCGCCATGTACTAATTTTTATCTTCTTTTACAAATTTATCAATTACTTGTCATTGTTGTATAAAATATAGAGGTAATTTAATTTATTATGAATACGTATGATAGTGACAAATTATTTTTTGCAAAATATGAAGGAGAACAAAATTCTTTTTATTAATGCTCATACCAACTTTCATAGTAAGCCAAATCCATTATTGAATACAAAATCTGCTAATATATGTTTCTTTTAATATAGTTTGTTGAGTATTAAAAACTTATATAACTTTTATGGTTATGTGTTTTTATATGTTTAGATGAAGGAATGAATGAGTTAATCAGAGAAGCCCTTGGGCTGGTAAATGAGGTTACTACGGAAGAAGAATCAGGTTATGAAGAATCCATAATTCTTGAAGAGACAGGAAATTCTGTGACTGAACCAAGCTGTTGTTAAATCCAGTTTAAAACTTAAAATTATTTGTTGATACTCATATAGCTTTTGCAATTCCGACATTACCAACATTACTGTAAGTATTATAATGTAAACATGTCATCTTTCAAATCAAATATATACATGTATTATTATATAGATTGTACATTTCAAAATCATTTTAAAAAAAGTGTATAGATGCTTAAAATTATTGTGTTCAGGCAATTTCTAGTTATTGATGTAATATGTGAAATTGATGCATATTTCACATAGTATTTATATATCATATACTTTAAGTATTACATGTACAAAAAATATGTACTTGATAGAAGCTTTACATGATGAAATCAAATAAATACTGTTTTAAGAAGCAGAGGAAGTGTTGTTACCGTGATCAACAGTTTTTTCATTTACCCCTATACCAGAAACAAGTACTACCATAAACCAACAACCGTAAAGTCCAAGGTTAGGATTAGGAGTGTTTTTGTTTTTACTAACTTATTACCTATAATCAAAAAAATTTGGACTCAGACGCCATTTGATTTGTAGTTACCTCATTATAAATATATACTTCTTCAGAATTAAATTAGATAACTTAAAACAATGAATAAATTATTACATACAGTAATGGGTAGAAATAATTAATTAAAATAATTACTAATTACTGTTAACGATAACTAACAATTATCATTTTAAAGATTATAATTTTTACTATTTGTTTAAACAATTCGGATCAATTCCGTATGTGTCATCTATATTGACTGCCGTTTGTTAGAACCCTTTAAGAGTTAATTTGTTATTTTTTTTAAAATAAAAAACTATTTTATTTATCAGTTTTTTAAATTGTTGACATGAAAGAGGAATTTTTACTTTAATTGCTTTTTACATACATAAAATTTCAACTCAAAAACTAGATACGCATTGTAGTCAAATTCGTATGGAGAGATTTCTACAAGAAAAAAAAAATTACTTCTTTTTTCAGTGAAAGTGCCCATAAAAAAGGTGCAATATTGCCGCCGAACTGACTGTCAGTGATAACAGGAAATTAATTATGAAATTTAGTGATTATACGTCTTTTGTTTTTCAGATACTTTGCCCACATTTACATACACACATATAGTACAATTTGTGAAATTTATTTTATTGAATTCTGGAGAACTGGAATATGTATTTCATTTAAAGATACGATCTAAATATTTTGATCTGAACACTACGTTTTCTATATTTCATATAGAGGGTCAATAAAACCTCAAAATTAGAACCATATGGTGTAAGTCATGTACAAGAAGTTTTGGAATTTTTCTCAACTCAAGATAACTAACCAAATAAGCGGGATTATTTGACTAACAGGTAAAAAATGAAAGAAAGAAAATTTAATATATAAATGTTCATGTAAAAGATCCATGTAAGATTACTGGTTGTTATCAATTTCATTTTTTCAATCAAAACTACATTAAAATAATTTTAAGAATATCAGGAAATTAAATTTATTAGGGTTGCCCTACACTAATATATTAAGGAAGGAATAAACCTTTGTGGACCAAGGATATGCATGTACTTAAAATGATTACCCTTCCGAGAGAATTTCAATTAATAATATGAACTTTGTTTATTTAAAAAACTTGTAACAATACTTATACTATTTGCAATGAAAATAAATAAGCTTTATATAGAAAGTTTTTCAAAAACGATTAGTTTTTCAAAGAAAAGTAGAGCAAATTTAGAACATTGAAAAAGTTGAAATATGTAAAAAAAATAGTGAAACTAGATTTTTCCAAATCAGTTATAGAAGTAATTCTTACTATATACATAATATAAAGTTAATTGATAATTATTCCGTCTATATGTTAATATGAATTTATGAAATAATTTATTGTCATGTTGTCAAATGTTATTGTTTTGTGAAATAATTACTTTTTACTATTATTTATAAATATACTTTGCTATTCAAAAAGTTTATATTATTGTGAATAGCAAATATAAACTATTGTTTTTGCTATTCATAGTTTATATGCAAAACTGTGAAACAATATTGTGAATACTTTATTTTCTTTAAATAGAAACTATAATGCAGTTTCAGTATAAGAGTTCATTTTCACCTTAATTTTTTTTTAAATCCAACACTCAGGTTTGTCTTCAGTACTGTTATAGGGCAGAAAGTAAATCTCACTTGATAATTGAGACCCACTTAAGATACTAGAAGCCCATTGTGGTTCATGTAATAACATCTGGAGATTTAAATTTTGCCATACTCATGTTTAATTAGAGTAGAGACTTTTTATGGTTGTTTAACATTCTGGTCCTCTCCAATAAATGGTTTATCCAACAAAATATCAATAGTAATCAAGAAAAAATTAATAAAAATAATATAAACAACAACCCACCCATAGATCAGCCCAAAGTATTCGCATATACACTTAAGATACATACACTTTCATTACGATCAAGACGAACTAGAATTAAAGACGATATTCTGAAGTAATAGAACCACTACTAATGAAGAAATTAGAATACTCGTAGGTCTTAGAATTTATTAATAATATTTTGACCTTCTTAAATATTCTCCCGCATGAAGAATATCTTTCATATTAACCAAAATAGACGAATGAATAATAATATTCACTCAAAAATTAGCGAAACTACAAGTCAATTTAGCGTTAGAATTAAGCATTAATGTATGTTATTTTAATTCATTAAGAGCATACAATATTGGAACATATATCGTTTTTTTTTGTGAATTTAGTTTACTATTGTTTCAATTCTGTGAAAGTTGTATTGTCGTTCGTAAAATAAAAGTGATTATATTTTGCAATTTTTATCAATAACTTCAGTTACCCAAAGACTGAATACCTGGTGTAGACGTCAACAAAACAATTTAAAAACGTAAAAATTGTAAACCAAGCAGATTACCAAATGTTATGCAAAGAAAAACCTTTGTGTTATTTCATTTCTGGGGAAAATAAATATTTAAATAGCCATTGTTGATAGGTTCTCTTGCCAGCGCTACACTATATCTAGTCATGACACCGATCCGGTTGTGAGCAGTTGGAAATTGATACACACTATAGATAAATTAGCCAATATTCATTCCTGGTATATACTTGAAGAATGAGGGTCTTGATTAGTCACAATCAAAAATGAAACCGGGTTAATATAAGAATGCAATAAAAAAAAAGTTATACACATATTGTGATGGTGTCGGTATAGTTGTACTCATGACCACTAGATAGCAGCACTAACCAGAAAAATTTCATTCTTGGAGGTAATACAGATAGTGATTGATCCATTTACCAATATATATGCATATTCTTGTATAACACACCACTGATGCATATAATATCATTAGCAAAACTATGCAGTAATAACATTTTTGAAAAGCGAAAATGTAGATTTCATGTTATGAAGTAATCTCTTACAGCAGAACATGGCTTTAAAATTTTAACAGACGAATGAATAACAATATTCACCAATATTATACTGAAATCTCAATATTTAAAAAATATTTTCATATTTTGTCTGAAAAATGTCAGAAACATGTAGGAAATATGTCGTTTGAAGATCATTTTTAATTTAAAATTTATTATTTAAGATAATTTCATTTATTATTTTTCAAAAAATGTTTTCAATTTTGAATTATGTTTTACATTTTTGGTGTTTATAAAATTATTATAGTGGGAATTTTATGGCATGCTAGTGTTTCTTTAAAAAATATCTTTTCTTTCCCTTTGTCGAAAATCATAAAAATCTAATTTACTCTGAGCGAGTGTTATCTTTTTCCTGAGCGCTCTGTTATAAGTTTGCTGAAAACTATAAAGCACATCTACACCATGAGGCTCATTTTTGTGTGAAATATCAATCTGACCCATGAAAGATTCTGGACCGTAGTGTGACCACAAACTTTGGATACACACTCACCCAGCCACAGACATCATCGAAAAAACTTCATAAAACTACTTTTGGAACCACAAAACATGTAATTTCGTCAAAATCTCGAGATTAATTTTTTTCACAATTACTATACTTTATAGTGAAGTAAAAAATTTTTGTAGAATCTACGTGAAAAAATTCGTTTGAAAAACAAAGTTCAATGATGTTATTTTTAATATACAGTAAAATGTAGTATAACAAAACAATAAATTAAAAAAAATAAAAGGTCTGATTAAAATGCTGAAACTGATGAAATAATATTGGTACTCATTTTGAATATTGAACAAAGAAATACAAATAAATTATGAACTGATTTAAGATGAATCATTTAAATAAAAAAAAATAAACTAACTTGATTTCTTTATATTTAGAATCATTAATGATAATAAATGAACATTCACATGCGTCCCATTGATGAAATGTATTTGTCAGTATAGCACAGTAATTAAAATAAAACCAAGCTAAATGTTAGATATTTATCAATTATACTTATTTATAATGAAATCTTGCGTCACCTAAAAAGGATAGCAAAAATTTACTTTTGTAATGAATAATTAAAAATATAAACAGTTAAGACTAAATACAGCTTTAAATCAAAAATCATATTTATAATTAACTTGAATTACACACCTACAACACACTGAAGAAATCATATTTTAATTTTTTTCAAACCACATAGTTAATAGTGTCATATTTTATCGTGACCCAGTGTCGGTTAGGAAACCAGTATTCAGGAAATGGTTGGACATCAGAACTTTGGAAATAACATATTCCCATAAACAAGCTCTTAAATTTAAGATTAGTTAGTTAATTTAGCTAAATAAATGCATCGACAGTTATAGTTTGCTATTTATTTTTTTTCATTTTATATAACTAAGTGACCAATAGGAGTATTTATTGTAATAAATTTGTAACTATTGGAATAAACTGTTCTAACATCTCGATGGCACGAAGCACCCAGACATCAGTTTACATACGAGTATATAGGCTGCAGAATTGCATTCATATAAGTTTTTTTTTTAACCTAAAATGTCATACTGTAAATATTAGTCTACGTTTACATTTCTATATTTTTAATCCTACAATTTCTTATCAATTGAAAAACTTTAACACTCTAAAAAAGATACACATGCTTAAAATCAGTATTATTTCTTCAATTTAAAGAAAGTTTTAAAAATTCACGAAGACTTTTAAGTCATATAAGTATATTCTTCATGTTCATATTAGTGAAGTCCAATTAATAACGGGAACTACATAACAAACAAACTGCGGTTTCATAATATAAGAAATATAAATGAAACTTTAAACAAAGGGTAACATTCATCAACTGGTATCCTAACAAAATTTATATTTTACAAAAGATGAAAACACCTAACTTGAGATAATATTATACAATTCCATTTTACCGTGTTTTATTATTAGTTTGGATTAACCATTCAATCAATTTGTTGATAAACAGAGTGGCTGAAATAATCATTTGTGATATCACACGAGTCAGCTTATGGAGCAAACTGAAATACACATCAACAGCAATGCAGTTGTTGAAACATTTCAGTTATAGTGTGTTGCATAGTTCATAGGATTTGTTTATATCAGTATTTTGTTTTGTCAACAGAAAATCGATGAATTTAAGTAGTTTTAAATTCAAACTAACTTTTTAGAGTTATACCTTTATAATTGTTTTAGAGATGGTTTTCCCAGTAGCGTAGCAACTATTTTTGCCGCCCGGGGTGGTTGCAAGGTTTACCCCCCCCCCCCCCCCCGGGGCCCCCCACTGGCCGTTGATAAACGGTTAATCTTCAAAATTCCAGGAAATCCTCAAAATATTAATTATCAAGAAATAACAATCAAGGATTTAATTATAGACTGATATTATTAATCCCAGACTTTCATCTTATTACAGTATTGGAATACCTTTAAAGTCATCATCAAAGAAAACAAAAAAAATGTAATTAACAAGCAAAAAACAAAGAAAACAAAGCAAATTAACTGGGTACCCAAACAAATATAATAAACCTTCAACCCTTTTAAAAAACTTGTTTTGAAAAATTTAAAATAAATTTATTTATTTTAATTGAAAAATCCGTATAAGAACATATTACACCTAAAAAACGTAAAAACAATTACGACTTTAAAAACTGATTTTGGTATAATATTTCAGATTTTTTGTTAACTTTTTATTATTTTAATTTCTTATATTTTTTTGTTTTTACCAGCGTGTTATATTTTTACGTGACACCCGGACCAGGTTGTTATAATTGTTATTGTAATTATTGTTCAATTAATTTACAATAATAGAACAACAATCCTCATTATTTCTTGACATATCAACAATAGTTTAACAATAATAATAAGAAGAAGAAGAACGAACAATATAATGACAATAATACTAGAATAAAAATATAATGATAGTTATGCTGATAATAATAATCATAATAATACTAGGATAATAATAGAAAGAATATAACGAGAGCAATAGTGAACTAGTAATAACTGCATAATAATTACATTATGATAATATTACTAAGATAATTGCAAAATACCACGGAAAAAATAGAATTACATAATATTATAATGACTTAATTTAACTTTATTAAAATATTTGCCCACTAATTCCTTAAAGGTTGTGACCAGGCTCTCATTCAGAAGAGCTTCAACCAGTGGTGGCACTAACCTCCAGAAGTCACAATTAAGTCCCTCCAACTTGCTCCTCACGGAGTTCAACTCAAATAATTTAAGTAATATTTATTCATAATGAATCAAAATAAAGCTTACCAAATAATTCTACAAGGTGTGATATCTTTTGATATAAATATGCCCAGGTAAGGTAGCCAACTCAGTGTAAAACCTAAAATCACCTTAAAAACTCATTTTCCTATAAAATTTCACTTTTTTTGATTTTAATTTGTTTCTACTTTCTATTTTTACACCCCCAAAATGCCCCTCCCCCTTGCTACGCCACTGGGTTTTCCTTTTTATAGTATTTTTTTCTTCTCAAGTGGGCATTTTTTTTTCACTTATAACAGAACTTGTATCGCAAGGCACTATAACATGAGAATTAATAAAAAACTAATTTTTTGTAACAAATAATTACCACACTACAAATTTTAAAAGTATAATTATCTATTTTTGAATTTATTTATCTATTATCAGATTTCAATAAATAATAATACGTACCTATAATTTATTCTTCTTAATAGACAATATGTAGTTACTTAACTGTTTCTATTTCTGAATACACTATATTCATTTAATTAAGTTTTAATAGATTCAATAATATTAATTGACTGAACTTCCTAAAATGCAGTGAAATTAATGGAATATTATCAGCTCTCAAATAAACAGAAATTAATATAAAATGGCTCAATAAGAGTATCTGTAACTCAAATAAACAAATGGTATGCTTTACTTACTATAAAAAAAGTAGTTATTATAAAGTTTACAATTGCACATTCAACATTCAACTATACCTTTCTACTTCGGACTACGTATACAGACAAGGGAAATCTCAATTTTTACCTTCTTACAGGTTTTTTTTACGGTTAGATAACATCAGTGAAAAAAAGATTTCAAATAAATGAGGTAAATAATCAAACTCTAAATGTATAATGTATCCAAATTTTCTCGAAAGTCATCTATTTTAAGATATTTTAACCTAAAATTGTTGTCATTAATTTTTTAGGCTTAAGATTTGTTCTCTATTTTATATCCTGATAGATTGATTTTTTAATAACACTTTCCAGTTAATTGGCTGGTATAGCAAGAGACTGTCAAAATTTCATTGAAAAGTATTTGTTAGGGTGGATCCCTGATATATATATATATATATATATATATATAAAACTATATTCAGTATAACCTCGTAGTACGAGTGCCCCTAGAACGACTAATTCGCTTTACGAACAAAAATTCATAGTACGAAGGACCGTCTTCTTCACGTCTCGATGGTCTCCGTTTTAAGTTTATTAGATTAATGCTAAAACATGATTATTTCTTACATGCATTTATTGTTCAAGTAATATCGATATTACATATACAAGTATTTTTTTCGAATTACATCTGTTCTGTTTAATTAATTATTCTTTTTAATAAATTATCCTGTTCTGTTTAATGTTCACATTAATTTCAATGTGAAAAATTGCTTCGTAATACGAGGAAATCGCAATACGAGCTCTGTCTGGGAACGAATTTAACTCGTACTGCGAGGTTCTACTGTAGATTCAGCTTTAAGTCGATCAGTAAGTGTTCTTTGAATATCATTATTGATAAATTGGTTTGATAAGAAGTTTCTATTTTAAAATATTAATCAGCAATATCTCTTCCTACATTGGGTACTTCAAATATAATTCATTTTCATTCATATACATAATCTTTTGGAGATTAAAATTGCTATACTTTTACTATAAGTTATAATTATTACCTTAAAATAAATAAGTCTTTCTCAATGGAACAGTAGTTTCAATGAATGAAATAAATGAAATTCATCAGTAAATTGAATGCCAATGACTCTTAATACATATTAGTGGCATATGCCACAACTACGTCACTTGGTAAATTGTAAATTAAACAGTTCTCATGCATTGGTTCAATTTTACTACAGTTACTACAGTTAATTACAGTTACTACAGTTAAGATCTGAATATGTCAATACCTTTATAGTAAAATGAGTTCGCCTTATAATAATCAAAAGAAAAGCTAATGAAAACACACTGAACTAAAAAAAATCTTTGTTCCTACCTTTTTTAAAAAAAATTCCCCTAGGAAAACGAAAAATCTAAAAACGAGTCAATAATTGTTTTTAGGATATTATATTTTTGTAAAATTGGTTATGCAGAGCTTTAAATTTCATCAGGTCCCATATAGACATTTTCATTATAAATATGACCCTTTTATTTTATTTTAAATGACCTTTTATTTTAAAATACAGAAGGAAAACCTAGAATACAAATAGGAAAGTATTCAACTTCTCCAAGATTGGATATGTAAACAGGTGACACTATTTGCATTATATAAAAATTAAAACAAAATTGAGGTTTAAAACACAGAAGGAAAACCTAGGATACATATAAGAAAGTATTCAACTTCTCCAAGATTGTATATATATATATACAGGTGGCACTAGTTGCATTATATAAAAATTAAAACAAAATTGAGGTTTAAACCACAGAAGAAAAACCGCAAATTCCTTCAACTTGTGACCTCTTGGTTTAAACGTTGAGATATATAAATATATACAAAATAAAAGTGTTAAAGAGGATAACAAACAAGATACTTTAATATTGTCAAACATTTCATTATAAAGTAATTGGGACAAGTTATAATGTAGCTTACAGTCAGAGTTTTTGATTTTATTGTGTTTCTTAGGCTGTACTGTCACATGAAATTATTGTGACATTTCTATTATATCTTATCTTCGGAGGGGCTCACATCAGTCATGGGATTCACCGGGATTCAGCCGGTTCGTGCGAATCGGTGCTTAAAATATTATTTGGGCGCGCCGTGAAATGCAATATATCGCAAAGTTGATTTGCGAATATTGTTGAGTATCCCAGCGTGGCTAAAGGGTACCACCTAAAAAACATCGACCTGCTCTGCTTTGTTCCATATAATGGTCGAAAGGCTGAATGGTTTATGGTAAGAAATCAAAACAGGTTGTTAAAATTACGTAAACCCCTATTCAGACCTGTATTAATTAGTCCACTATTAAACTCCTCAAGTGTCGCGTGACTCACGTAACTGGTGCATGTATTACAACGCAATTTGCGCACGTATATAGCCTATATATAACTAAACAATTTAGTTTCGTTTGCGTAACTGTTACAGTACTCAAACTGCTCATGACAGTGCAGATGTTGAGTTGGTCTAGCCTACATTAGGCCTAGTTTTAACTTTTAGTTCTGAATCAAACATTGAATGTTTTTAGATCTAATTTCCTGAAATCGCCAGATTAAAGTGTTTGTTTGGATAAATAATTCAGGGATGACTGTCCGTCTTTGCAACAAAAATTTTCTGAAGGACCTAGCTTTAATGATTAATATTTTGAATGAAATGTCATTGCTCAGTAATGCCCTCTAAGCCAGAGACACAACTTTGTTCAGAGGAGAAAACCTCATAAAGAGGACTATTAAAGCATTCGAATTGCTTAACGACAATATAGGGACATTTGAAAAAGAAATTGATGAAAGGGTTGCTTCGGACGCATTCAGAGATCCAGTTTACTGAAAACCACAGATTTGTTAGCCTACCTTGTCAATAGATAATGGAAGCAATAATAGAAAATATGACAAAGAGACTGATCGTTGATGATCATGTTAAAGCAACAAGCAATGAGCAGGAAAACTCGCCAAACTCATAATATTTTAAGCACCAGTTCACACGAACCGGTGCGAACACACGATCTGTTTTGTTAGAACCTATTTTTAAAAAAAATTGAATCCCACCACTGGCTCACATACTTCTACCTAATAACGATGCATTCGAATATAGTTGTGAGTTTTTGTGATCTTCCATATCTGTTTCCTTTCAATGAAATTTGTTTATTTAGTATGTCGACCTGCCTTACATAATTAATTACACACATATAACCTACATAGTTCTTAATTCATAGACATTAAGTAATCTTGAGGAGTTTTTGATAATAAAATGTAGTATTAAAACAATCTATATTAGTGCCGAAGTTTCATCAAATTTATTTAATATCTTAAGAACTAAAAGAAATTTAAAATGAAAGCATGAAATGTTTTATAGTCTTCAAAAAAAATTTTATGACAACTTTAAGTTAATTACTTTTTTACTAAAAATGTTCTTGATGACTCTGGAACATCCCTTGTTTAATCATTTTTTATTAGTTTAACCCTGAAGATTTCATATAAGTTTAACAACACGTCAGCATTAATGTATATGTACTCACACTAGTCCTAACATTTTGTTCATATTGCATTTGTGAACAAGATACCATCAAGAATTACTTGTCTATATTACTCAAGAAAAAATGCAATACATTAACACGTTACATCGCAATATAAACAAGATAACGCAAAATAAAGCAGAATAAAATATGATTATACCAGCGTGTCATTAACTAATTAGGCATAATGAAAAAGTAACGCCTTACAACCTTTAAATTTAAAGTGAATCATTCCAGGATACGATTGGCTGACAGGCATGTTTTCTGTTTAGTCCATACATTCAATTGTATAGACAATACAATCAATAGTGAATACTTTAATCTCAACCTTTACTCATACCTACTGAGTCAATGAGTACTAAACCAACGAAAGATATAAAAATATTTGCCCTTCAAGTGACCCTTTACTTCAGATAGAGATATCTTTTCAAACCATAACTTAGTAGGTACTTTTTAAGTACTTCAATAACTTTAGTATTTATATACTAAGACATAGCAGAACAAATTACTCTAGCCAATAACACTTATTAATAGATGCTAACCAAACAACTAACAGCATTATTTGAGATGACAAATTCACAAAATATCATAATAATAAATAGCTACACTCAAACTTTTTCAATATCAAATACCTCAAAGGAAGTGAAAGAATGTTTATTGAAGAAAACTAAGTTTTATAAAATTTTACAATAAGTTTATTCATAAAACTGGATTAACTATTTTAAAATGACTACTTCCCAGCGCCTAGCTTTTGAGCGGCTGCCAACGTATTTTCATTCGCTATCATTTGAAATTCTTGAAACCTCTGAGACACTCTTTGATTCATTTTTAAGTATTTTTCAGTACAGTTCAAGGCACATCGTTCCTAAAATGTAAATAAAGCGATAAGTATACAACTATAAAATAGGGAAAATTTTAATTGATCCACAAAAATTAATATTTTAATTTTGCTTGAAATGTTAGAACACCTCATTCGATTTAACAGTCCTCGTAGTGAAATCATTAACACAGTCAATAAAACATGTTTCTGATAGCTTGTTGTACGACAACAGGAAGTCTCGAAACTAAAACAAGTTACAATTAGACAAAAAATATATATATGCACATTAAGACAAATTCAAAACATTACCGATTTGATTTGCTCTGGATTTATATTATCTGAACTTATTTGAGACATAATATTATTATTTAGTATCAGAAAATTTACAATAACGCATGAAATAAAAATTACAAGATTACAGTGGATCAGTATCTCTGGTGATTACCTTCTGTATTGTTACCCACTGGTTACTAAATAATTAGTCAATGATAATTTTTTAACTATAGGTCCAGGTAATGGATGTAAACAAAATGTCTCAATACATTGTTAATTTTAATTAGCATGGATATCCAATAATATTGGAAATGTTGTATATAAAGAAATTGATGTTACCAAATTGAGTATAAAGAGATATTAAATTAGTTTAAATGCCTTTATTTGAATGTACATAGCCTATTAGAAGTAAACGTAAAAGAAGACTTTTTATTAATTAATACAGATTACATGTGAATATAATAGTGATATGTTTTTCCCAATGTTGCTCTCTGTCAATGTCTGAATGTTGGTGGGTGTAAACAGTGATCATTTTTTGAATGAGTACTTTTTGATAAGTAAGTAGATAAGAACTGCAATTTTTGCTTGTCCGTATTACAATTACACTTCACTTTTACCCCTATATTGACACTTAAATCTATGTTCTGTGCATTACATAAGAGTATATATAGGAGTGTACATTAAGACGAATATTATTTTTGTTTCTATCTCTTATACTTTGTCCCATCTTCTAGGATGGCTTCAGCAGCAGATCACATGTCTAAAACTGATGGTCCCAAAGAGGGTGAACAAACGACCACAGCTACATTTAGCGGCATTTGTAAGTGGCTTCATTAAATAGATTATAAGTCGGTCAATTATATTCAATGACATTATGTACACAGAAATAGTTTTATATCCCCAAAACCCTAAGAGATTTTCATTGTAAAGGATGCACACTTTTTTAATAGGCTGGAAACCAATTAGAAAAGTAGTTATGTTCATACATATTATAATATTTAGGTAGTTATCTTGTTATCCCTTACTTGTAATATATGAAAGTTTCTTTAAAAAGGTTTCAATTTATCAGTTTAATAAAATTATGGTTTTGCGAATGAAGACCTCAGAGATTTTTGTTGTATGGAAATTCTTGATTGAATGAAGTAAATTAATATTAATTTATTAGAGACATATTTATATGTTGAAATATTTATGTAAATAATTGCACTGTCTATTGATTATGTAAAGCTTTATTTAATGAATGAAAATATTTTTTTCAAATAAGTATTATAGTTGTAGGATTATAAGGAATGATATTATTTATTCTCTTCATCTGGTGGTCGAATTTTTGTTTTGAAAGACGACATTGCTGTTTTAAAACGAATTATAATTGTAGGTTTTTAGTGTTGTAAAATGTTGCATTGCTGTTCTAATTATCTGGTTCTTAATTTTAGTTCCAATGGTTGAAGACAGTTAACACGACTTGTCTCATTCAAGAGGCACCAAATATTGCCAACTCACACTTATATAATATATATATATACTTTATATTAATGTATTTATATATATATATATATATTGACTTTGTATCGGTAGGTGAACCCTTTCACGTCCCCATCTTCTGATTTGTTTCTTCTCATCCTCTCTTGAAGAAGGTGTAAAGTCGAAATGATCGAGAATCGTGGGTGTTATTCTCTTTTTTTCCTAGTTGTAACTTTTATATATATATATATACACAATTAAAAGAAACGGTCCAGCGGACTTTTTTACAATAAAATAAAAAACGAAGGAAACACACAGAAAGACACAGACATAACTCACATCGATATTTCGACAATCGTCGTCATCAGGAGGTGCGAAGAGTCCCGCAGGAAGACAGGGCGGTACTGAACTCGGAAACCGCAGCCAGTACCCCACCACTTACCACCAAGCGGGGGAAGGGAGGGAAGGAAATGAAGAGCCAAATTAAGACGTAAAAGGAACGAGTAAAAATTATAACTATAAAAAATTATAAAAAAGTAGATAAATCAAATTAAAATTAATAAAAATAATAAATAAAAAGTAAAATAAAAAATAATAAATAAATAAATAAAAAATAATAAATAAATAAATAAATAAAAAATAATAAATAAATAAATCATAAATAAATTATCGGTTGAGGTTGAGTCCGGGGGAAGAGCGAGCATCAAGTAAGCATATGTATGCCTCCTCTGAAGCTCTTAGGGTAACTTTATTGTTGGATTCGGGGATCTGTTTCAGGATCTGAACCCTGAAACAGTCATTGAAACTGAGTCCATGCGAGTTCGCATGGATGGCTACAGGATAGTTACTGCGTTGACCGACTGAAGCCCTATGACCATTCATACGAAGACTCAACTTATTAGAAGTTAAGCCAACGTAAAAGGAGTCACACTGAGTGCAATCCAGTCGGTAAACACAGTTGCTCGAGGTACAGGAGGAATTGACCTGAACCGGGTAGGAACTATGGTGGAGAGGGGAATCGAAGGAAGGATTAGGATTTACAATCAGGCAAGTTTGACAGCCACGGCGTCCACATTGTTTCATTCCAGGAACAGGATTGGAAGGCTGAGGGGAAATACTTCAATCATTCATTCTGAAGGTCTGGACGCTCTGCGATACTTTCTTGATGGCAGAACCGCACCCCTTAATCCTTCCACATCCTTTCTAGTCTCTTTGGCTGATTTCGTGCTACAGCATAATGTCTTTCAGTTTGAGGGTCGTTATTACCTTCAAACCAGAGGCACAGCTATGGGTACGATTATGGCCCCTTCTTACGCTAATCTTTTCATGGCCAAATTAGAGCAGGATTTCCTGGCCACCTGTCAACTTCTTCCACTCCTTTATCTCCGTTTTATTGATGATATTTTCTTCATTTGGCCCCATGGCAAACATAACTTAGAACTTTTCCTACACTCCTTTCAAAATTTCTGCCCCTCCATCACTTTCACTTACGACATCTCCGACAGACTTATCACCTTTCTTGACGTTGACGTTACTTTAGACAATGGACACTTCTTGACTTCCGTACATATAAAACCCACCAACTCCCAACAGTACCTCCATTACAATAGTTGCCATCCATCCCATGTTAAAAAGTCTATACCTCGATCCTTGTCCCTCCGTATTCACAATATCTGCAATAATCTCCAAGACCGCAGACATCACCTTAACCTCTTAAAGGACAAATTTTCTGAACGAGGCTATCCTCGCTCCTTCATTGATAGTCGTGTTTTACCGGCTGACATCTCCCACCAACCCAGACCCAAGAGGGATAGAAGTAACACTTCCTTCTTCCTGACAACCTACTTCCCTGGCGCTTATAAGCTTCGTGCTGTTATTAAGGAGTCTTTTCCGATTCTGTCTACTTCTACTTCTACTTCTTCCATCTTTAATCACCCCCCTTCTATTTCCTACCGTAAACCTGCCAATCTAAAAAGCATTTTCTCTCATATTTCCCCTCAGCCTTCCAATCCTGTTCCTGGAATGAAACAATGTGGACGCCGTGGCTGTCAAACTTGCCTGATTGTAAATCCTAATCCTTCCTTCGATTCCCCTCTCCACCATAGTTCCTACCCGGTTCAGGTCAATTCCTCCTGTACCTCGAGCAACTGTGTTTACCGACTGGATTGCACTCAGTGTGACTCCTTTTACGTTGGCTTAACTTCTAATAAGTTGAGTCTTCGTATGAATGGTCATAGGGCTTCAGTCGGTCAACGCAGTAACTATCCTGTAGCCATCCATGCGAACTCGCATGGACTCAGTTTCAATGACTGTTTCAGGGTTCAGATCCTGAAACAGATCCCCGAATCCAACAATAAAGTTACCCTAAGAGCTTCAGAGGAGGCATACATATGCTTACTTGATGCTCGCTCTTCCCCCGGACTCAACCTCAACCGATAATTTATTTATGATTTATTTATTTATTATTTTTTATTTATTTATTTATTTATTATTTTTTATTTATTTATTTATTATTTTTTATTTTACTTTTTATTTATTATTTTTATTAATTTTAATTTGATTTATCTACTTTTTTATAATTTTTTATAGTTATAATTTTTACTCGTTCCTTTTACGTCTTAATTTGGCTCTTCATTTCCTTCCCTCCCTTCCCCCGCTTGGTGGTAAGTGGTGGGGTACTGGCTGCGGTTTCCGAGTTCAGTACCGCCCTGTCTTCCTGCGGGACTCTTCGCTCTTCGCACCTCCTGATGACGACGATTGTCGAAATATCGATGTGAGTTATGTCTGTGTCTTTCTGTGTGTTTCCTTCGTTTTTTATTTTATTGTATATATATATATATATATATATATTACCAATTAGGTAAAACGATTCATCGAACTGAATAAACTAGAATTTTCAATAGAACACACAGAAAAGAAATCATTGAAACTCACTACTGTATTTCGATGTCCTCGTCGTCTGGAATAGATGTGAATCGTTTCAAAGGCTGATAATGACTGGCTTGGCTTTTAAACAGAAGTACTCAAACAGTGTAGCCAACTTTCCGAGGGAGGGGAGACAAGGAAGATAAAGAAATAAAAGCCAAATAAAGATTAAATGAATGAAAACATTCAACCAAAAATAAAATTAAAAATTAATAACAACTTGGAAAAAAATGAAACTGAGTAAGTAAAAAAGACTAAAAAAATTAAGAAAAATTGATGAATGAGGTTAAGGCCAGGTACCGATCTACCATCCAGAAGACTAATAAGCGCTTCTTCTGAAGATCTAACTGTGACTTTCGAATTAGTCTCATTAATCTGCCTCAGGACCTGTACACGGAAACAGTCACTGAAACTGAGTCCGTGAGAATTTGCATGAGTAGCAACGGGAAGGTCACTGCGTTTTCCAAAGGACGAACTGTGATTATTCATACGCAGACTTAGCTTGGTGGAAGCTAAGCTCATATAAAAAGAATCGCACTGGGTATAATACAAACGGTAAACGCACTTACCAGAGGTGCAAGAGGTCTTGTGAACGATAGGGTAGGTGTGTTTACCTGCAAAGAGGTAAAAGAAGTAACGCGATTGATGATAGGACAAGTAAGACATACACGACCATATCACAAGCAGTATTAGGAGGCTGCTGTATTAGCAGTATGTATTAGAAGAAGTGAGAGGAGATAGATCGAAGATTAGCAGGTTTGCGGTAGGAAATGGAAGGTGCCTCTCTGAAGACAGAAGGAGTACAGGAGGAAGAAGAAAGTATAGCGAAAACTCCTTGATAATTGCGCCCAGCCTACGAGCACCAGGGAAATAAATAGTGAAGAGGAAAGTAGAGTCACTCTGTGATATATATGTATATAATAAGTTTAGAGAAGGAAAACAGACACAAGTGATCTCAAAAGGTCACTCTACCTCGCCTGTCTTCAGGAGACTTACATTTATTTTTCCACTGATGACGAGATATAGTAGTGAGTTTATCTGTTTTCTTCTTGTGAATTAAGTTTGTTTAGTTCATAAAAAAATAAAGGGCACACTGTAGAACAAAACAGATAAGAATATTTTGAACCACAGTTGGTCGTTTGGAGGAAATTAGGAGAGAAATTAAATAAAAGGAAATGTTTCGAGGTGAACAGCTCTCTACAGAGTTTTATGTTTTGTTATATTTTTTTATCTTTTTCCTATCTTATTACTTTATCACTGATATAAAATAAAATGTTTCTCATGTTTAATATACATTTCATCTAGATCTTTAATAATCTTCAGCAAGAATTATATATGAAAGTTTTTAAACTTCATTAGTAAACAAAAGGATGTATACTAATATCTAAACCACAGTAAGAGATTCCCTTATAGTTGTTAACAACTTTTCTCTCTGAGAGTATTACTTGTTCCTTGTAAATGTATTTATCGCCCAGTTTGATTTCTTATTTCCTGAGATTTATTATTAGTAATAAAATTAATAATGGTGGAAGTAGATAAAGAAATCGAAATCATTGCAAGCAGGCCACAAATATGCTCATTCTACCAACTTCTAATTTGTTTTTGATAACATAAACACACATGGTTGAAGGAGAATCGAACCCATGCCTCTGTGATCGACGCATGTGATCTTACCGACCAAACTTCCAAGGCACCCTAAACTTAATCATACTGTCATGTGTGAAACTAATGTACATAACAGTAAAGAGCCTTAAGTTATCTTAATTTTATTACTTTTTAAAACCATTTTATTTATTAGTACAGTGGAACTTCGATATATAAATTTAATTCGTGCCTGTATTAAAATATTCGTGTGTTGAACTTAATATCCTATTAAAATAATAATCCTATTTAAAATAATGGAAAAGTCATTAATTCGTTCCAGAGCCCAAAGCACACAAAATTCGTTTCTAAAACTAGAAAATGATGTTTCTTAACATTGGATTGTGTAAAAGTCATTAGATTAGGACATATAAATACATAATAAAAGAAAATATAAAGATTGTTATAATGAAACATGAATAAAAAAAGCTTACTTTTGATACCTTGACGAGGTTCGGAGATTTTGGTGTGGGAGACCTGGGCGGAGGAAATGGTAAGCCAGAGCTTTAGTAAATACGGTACAATACTTCAAGTCTAACTTTTAAATGTGTACATATACACAACACTTTAAACCTAACTTATTTTTTGCTTGTTAAACTCCCTTTTTCCATTTTCAGTGGCAAGACGCTTTTTAAAAAACTTATCTAAAGAAGTTTGTTTTTCTCTCCTCTTAAAAATTGTTTTGAAACTGGATGTAATAAATATCATTGTACAAAACTAAAGCTAGATGTATCCACTTTATATTCTATGGAAGTTTTTTTGTTCTATGGAACATTGAACTTCGAACTATATCCCATTGACTTCTTTAATTTCAGCCATACTAGCCTCCGAATGAACTCTTGAAATTCCTTCGTCATCTCTTCATTACATTCAGTGGCGAGTTCACTAATACTTCTTTGTCCACTTGCAAGATCATACATTTACCTGGAGACACTATATATTCCACTATTTGCGTACCTAAAATCCTCGTGAGGGTAATTCGTGATTTTGTGTCTCGCATTACAGGTTTCGTACGACAAACGATTCGTATATTAGTCTATTTTCAGGATTCTCCTATATCTGGTTAGATACAGTTGGATGATAAATATCCGATTTGAACATCCCTTTTTTTTATCGGAATTCAAGTATTTTCAAGAGTCTGACTCCGATTCCCTGATCTGAAAATTCTTGAGCACTTTATATATCTATTGAGACTATTTTTTGTATGTATAATAGTCTATAAAGTATAATACAATTAATACTTTATGAATTAAGTAACATGTATCCATAGACAACAATGTGACATGCTACAGATTTAAGAAAAACCATTGATAGATATTCTAAGGTACTGCAATCAGATGTTATGTGGTATTTACTCATTGTAGGGTAAAAAAGTGAATGAAATAGTCTCCACATATCGAAATTTAATAATATAAAAAAATACGTTTCGAACACGTAGTGTTCTAAACGCGTTGCTTATTATATTACTACATTTTTCTATGTGGAGACTATTTCATTAACTTTTTTACCCTACATTGATAGATATATTTATCCCACGGCCTTGGATAGCTGTTTTAAAGCATATATGAAGAGCAGAAAAATATCCTAAATTGTAATATTATAATGTTATAAAATTCTAACATAAAATATATGTATATATATTACAATGCATATCTATGTATAATATATTATGCAATATATATGATATAAGTTAATTTACCCATATTAATAGCAATATGTGCAATATTTCAGTTAATTAAATATATTTAATTTGTATAATTTGATAATGTATTTGATATATCTCAAATTTTAAATATATTTAGGGGTTGGAAGGAATAAATCCTACTCTTTTAATGTACAATTTCCTGACTCTCGATTTTGGCACCTTGCATCAAGATATTATATTAGTGTTGACTAAGCAAAAACAAAGGTTTAACTAATGGTATTTTAATAAAATATTTTACATTCAGTTATTAGACTTTAGAATCCAGTAATCTTAATATTTCATAAGATGCGGACATATTTATTCCTTATTTCAGATTATTTTAATTATCATGAGAAACCATAAGCAGAGTCCTAGAGATATTGATGTCCATGTTCTACTGTTTTCATGTGTGTGAATTCCATCTTGTTTTGATGATGGAGCCTGCGTCTTATAATCCTGTGGGGAATATTGGAGTACGTGAGGAAAACAATGTTTGATTTATGTTTTGTCAAAATTGGAATATATGTATTTTTATAGTAACTATGCTAGACAAATTTCAACTATAAAGTCACTCAGTTCCTCAGTATGTTCCTTTTGATGTTGTATATTAAGCTGTACTCGACGGACCAGATTACTGTTCTTTCAAGTGTTTTTATTTCCTTGGGAACAAATTTGTGCACTCATCTAGTAAGCACATCTTTGTGACATGATGCTTCTTGACAATTGCTATTATGAGGGGTGCATTTTTATGAGTGATTGATCTCTACTAGATCTACTGTTTAAGGACTCCCGTAGCATCTATGGGGATTCGATCTCCATCTGAAGGGGGAAATGCCTATTTCTTTAGGACCCGGTCTACCAGCGAAATGGTAGACTAATGGTGAGTGTCCGTGGGGTCCTTTTGTTGCAATCCAAGTAACCTGTTTTCGTATTGATGCGTACCCAGACTTCCATCCATTCCACATACAATGACAGTACCAAGGTAATCTCTGTAGAAGATAATACTTCTCATACAACGACCTTCTAGAGAGTGAGAACTCCTTCCCTTCGCGGGTGTGGAGGAGCCACCAAAAGTCCAATGGCGTAGCATACTTTACGACCTAAAGAAAATCCCGCATGGGCTTCCCCCGCCCTCATGGTACGGATAGTCTTTTAAGAGTTCTCGGGTGGATGCTCCGGACAGGAACTACTGAACCTACCTTAGCTGCACGTGGGGTCAGTGGTCCACAGATTTATGAACACTTAGCATTTCATTATCAATTAATCAGCTCATTAATACGGCGATCTAACTTACTCGAGAGTGCACAAGAAATAATATATTAAACACATTTTGACATTATTTTTATAAATTTATGTTTTCATAATTTTTAAAAAAACTATCAACAATAATAAGAGATTGCATTGATTGTTCAATACGAAAATAATTCCTTTCTCGGAAATGAACAGCACTTGATAATGAAAGTCTAAGTAAATGTACATTATAAAACATGACTAAATCAATTAGATGGTGATTGTTGTGTAAACTCAGGTGTTGGGTATTAACACTGTAGGTGGGCAGTAGAAGTATTTTCGTCAGGGAATACACCAACAGGTAGAGACGTAATCAAGCAATGTGACGATTCACGACAACAAATATGAAGTGGGAATGTTTGCTTAGAGCAGAGGTGCGCCGGCTATACCCAGCCCGTTGGTCTTTTCAAATCCAGCCCGCTAGTTCTTTAAGACTTAAATAGATACGTGCTATATTTTTTGGTGCGCATTTTGTCTACTTTTTAAAATAAATGGAGAATTAAGTGTATGTTAAACCGGCTTAATTGTTTTTTTTTTTGCAAAAATTAAAATACCAAATACTTCTGAAAAATATAAACAACATACGAAGTTTAACTGTCGAAGAGGTTCCATAGTTATTTATACTTGGTAAAAGTGGTGAAAACATTGATCCTAAAAATACGAAAATTAGTTCACTTATTATTAACAGTTCACTTATTGCTCAAGAATTATAAAATATTTAAATAGAATAGATAAAAGAAATAAGTTTTACTTATTTTATCAAAGCGAAAAAACTGAAAAATATGCTCTAAAATATGAGAATTTAGTTTACTCATAATATGAGCACTAGTGTAGAATCAAGCAAACCTGATGTTTGATGTGAATATTAGTACCTCGAATTCAGTTACCTATGAGGTCATGAGATAAAATGTGAAAATTGTTAAAAGGCCATGAATACTCTCAAGGCTGTTGTTCAAGCTTTCAATACGATGAGTTTCTGAAGTCACCCGGAAAACAGATTGTCATTAAGCTCGCTGAAAGTTAATTTTGCAAAGTTAAAACCACATTGGACTTGTAATCAAGAGGTGTAGGTTTTCTAACTGATAACTGATGGAGTATCAGTTAGACTCTGGCGAAGACCACTTGTTTTGGTTGAAAAATCTTTTTTTTTTTCTGATTTTCTTAGACACATATATATTATAAATGAAAAAAAGAAACTGTCTATGAAGAAAACGGGTGAAGTTACATGATTTTAGCATTTTCATTGTCAATTTTTTACTGATAACTTCTATGGAACTCTTATTTGTTTACATCAATGCTACCTGCTTTCTTTTGTTGTGTGGTTTGCCATCTCTGTAGTGGGCGTAGACTACAGAGTCATTGACAGAGACGGCGGAAGTTAGTAGAATATTGATCTAGTGCTTTAAGGTTGGGTGACCCTTAACAGACCTTACTTTATCCTCGAAGATAATACTGCTTTTAAATTAATTGTATGTTCGAAAAACCATGCCATTAACAGTTCACTTATTGCTCAAGAATTATAAAATATTTAAATAGAATAGATAAAAGAAATAAGTTTTACTTATTTTATCAAAGCGAAAAAACGGAAAAATATGCTCTAAAAATATGAGAATTTCGTTTACTCATAATATGAGCACTAGTGTAGAATCAAGCAAACCTGATGTTTGATGTGAATAAATCCTTTTGAAAAAAGGGTATTCTGTTCTGTAAATGAGACAAAGTAATTAGTATTTACATTTGAAGTTGACGTTTTTTGCTATACTGTAACATTGATTTACAACGCTCACACTTATTTGCTTTCACCGTTTTAGTGCTGCTCTAAGGGCTCAAAGTATGGTTCTGTTATTATTGAGCAGCCACTCTAGAAATGGGCAACCCACATTACATGGTTGATTATACATTAAAAGTCCTCAATCTTTGCCTAACTGAGGTTTATTTAGAGTAGAGATCTTTGAAGAGTCCCTGACATTTTTAACTCGGGTATGATGGCCTAACGTTCTCTCCAAGGGACGACGTACTCCGATTTTTTCACTTCCTCATGAGGAAATCCCGGCTATAGTGAGAATCGATGTCGGTCCTGGGAACTTTACAAGGACCGTCTCTTTTGTGAAGAAACAGTTTTTCGTGATGTGTTTTTCAAAAGACTCCTTGTTCAAAACGTTTACCTATTCTGATTTATCATGATGTTACCGAAAGGCTGGGTGCATGAATAACTCGAAAGAGGAGACCCGTAAGTCACTGGGCTACCCTGGTCCCTCATACTATTTACATTATAACAATGTTTCACTATTAACTCCATTCTTTTAATGATGGTATGGGTTATACAAGTTAGACTCCTGTTTACGTTAAACAAGTTATCTGGTTAAGGTAGACGTCTTTTATTATCCACTACATATAGCCTCTACATGTTTTGTAATATTCAAGAGTCGAAAGTGTGCCTCATTTATGGTTCAGCACCCATTAACTCCATGGTCGTTCCACATTATCATGAAGGCCAGCGCCACATGGTGCCATGAATCCAAATAATAATCAAACCCAATGTTGATTAACTTTAATGACTAGTAAAGAAACAATGATTCAAGATGGGTAAGATGGTAGTTCTTCTAGACTTTTTATTTTTGTTTTAATATTATAGTTTGATATTATAGTGGAATCGCTTGGATAAGAAGTTGCATGCTTCGTTTTTATTCCCTCATCTCTTCACCCGCAGTTGTAAGAATTTTATGTGATTCTAAAGTAAGCGTTAAGGAGGCAGGTTAGTTCAATGGTTGACGTACCCACCTCTGGGTTGGCAGTCCGGGGTTCGATCCCCACCTCGCCCTCGATTTAGTCACGCTGGAGGTGAATAAATCTGAGTAAGTCGTCCCTCGGAGAGGATGTTAAGCTGTCGGTCCCAAGCCTGTACGATGTCAGGTACTCGTTAAAGATCCCTACTAGAAATGCACTTCAGTTAGGCAAAATTTAGGACTCCCAATGTAGAATCACCGATCAAACTAAAAGCCGGTGAGCGGCTGAAGTTATCAATCACTAAGGGATCGGTTAAAACAATAAAAAAAATAAACGTTATACTTTCATGATATTTCGCATTTTAAAGTTTCCCTAAAATTTTGAAAATATTTTTACTTTACTATAAGTAATGTATAGTATCATAGTGAAGATAAAAACAGAAATTTTAACATTTTTGAATGGGAAGAATAAAAGTGAACATATGCAAGTACTTCGTAGGTTTTCTATATACACTAAAGCGTATCTCCTTAGGTAACCTATGGATCAGGACATCTAAGAAGGGCAAATTACTTCTTAGTAATTACAAATTAAAACAGAAATTTCTGTTTTTAGAAATATGTTTTTGAGAGCATTAAGAGTGTGCTCTCCTGAATTCCTTAATGAAGGGATTAACAATATTAGGTCAATTGACCTATTATTAAAATACCCCTCCTCTTATATCGATTTAGCTTTGAAGGGTGCTAAAAAAAACTTTCTCTAATACTTGAACAGAGCCCCGTTCATTGTCAAATTCTTTAATTTTACCGTATCATGACTCATTGGACCCCCTTCCAAGATTAGCCAAACAACTTGATTTTAATATAGTGTTTTCTAATCGTAATAACGTGGGCAATATGTTAATAAAAAACTCTTCCGTGGAACTGGAGTCCGGTGTTATTTATAAAATTCCGTGCACAAATTGCCATAAAATTTATATTGGTAAAACTAGTAAATCATTAAAGACACGTGTAAAACAACACCAATACAACGTAAGTAGAGAGGAAAAAAGTAGTGCCTTATTCTTGCATATAAAAAATGAAAATCATCATATTGATTGGACAGGAGCTAAATTTATTACGTATGAAAAATCGATGTTGTTAAGAAATATTATTAAATTATCTCCAATTAAATTAATAGATGAAATATTATAAACAGTAGTAACGGTTTTTTAAAACTTGATACTGCACTTTCACCCTTTTAAAATACCGCTCTTCCCTCCCACTCTTCTCAACCCCTCACCAGTTGTTTTCTGCGTATAGTGTTTCAACTGGGTTTTTGACTTTGACGAAGACCGCTTGTTACGGTTGAAAGATCTTAGTCTTGTTTTCCCATTTCATATTGTGGTTTGATCATTGATATATATATATATATATATATATATATATATATATACATATATTATTAAAATAAGCAGCAGCTTCTGCATTGACCAGTTTCTTGTTGACACTCTCTAGTTTTCGTATCACTTTGCGGTGGGACTCTGGTAGCTTCCAAAGAAGGTTAGCAAAAGACATTAACACACACAATAAACATAGATCAAACACGAAAAACTAAATTTTAATCACTGTTTTAATCACTAAATTAACAAACTAATTAAAATACGTACAAGCTTTCGGCTCTCATTCGCCATCCTCAGGTATAAACTAAAATTAATTAAGTATTTTAATTAGTTTGTTAATCTAGTGATTAAAACAGTGATTAAAATTTAGTTTTTCGTGTTTGATCTATGTTTATTGTGTGTGTTAATGTCTTTTGCTAACCTTCTTTGGAAGCTACCAGAGTCCCACCGCAAAGTGATACGAAAACTAGAGAGTGTCAACAAGAAACTGGTCAATGCAGAAGCTGCTGCTTCTTTTAATAACATATGTTTAAGGGAAGACCTGCTGCAAGGAATTCTGGAAACTCTAGAAATTGTGTAAGAAACAGTTACAAGCCAAATATGGGGCGTTATTTAACAATATATATATATATATATATATATATATATATATATATAAACGAGTTCAAAATTCAAGAAGAGTAACATACAGAGTAAGGAAACATACTTACAGACTCAAATTTTCGGTTAATCCCGAAAATCAACAAGATCTTAGTCTTTTCCCCCATTTTATATTGCGGTTTGATAATATATATATATACACGAGTTCAAAATTCAAGAAGAGTAACACACAGAGTAAGGAAACACACATACAGACTTAAATTTTCGGGTAATCCGTCTTCAGAAGAAAAGAGAAAGGGAGACCAAGCACGTTGTAGACGCAACGGCTAGTAACCGTCGGTTACCGTCTCCCTTTCTCTTTTCTCCTGAAGACGGTTTACCCGTAAATTTGAGTCTGTTAGTGTGTTTCCTTACTCTGTGTGTTACTCTTCTTGAATATTGAACTCGTATTGTGTCCAGTTTGGATCGTTTTATTAAGTGAAATATATTTGTATAAATAGAAATGATTACAATAATCTGTCATCACAATTTTTATTAAAAAAGCTACGATTCTCAATTTTTAGGGATATTTAATACATATAGCATGTATGTGCAGAGAAATTGCCCTTCACGGTTAAAAGTTCAAAAAGCCGTTCTCTTATGGTAATACACGGAATTTTTAAAGGATTTTTGTTTGCTTGATGCATATGTAACACGAAAGTTTGTAAAACATACATATTAATATTAAATTATATTCAAATTGGTTAAACTAAAGTATAAAATTAGAGAAGAATATTTATTTGAAAAATAAAAAATTCTGAAATCTTCATAGAACTTAAATAAACGATAATCGTTTGGCGTATAGCACCAAATTTAAATTTTTTTTGTAACGTTTCTAGTAAATACCTGTATTTGTAAATTTGACCCTGTAACAGCAATTGATGTCATCCCACGTTACTTGTTAAAATATATTATACGGTTTTTTTAAGTAAACTGTATTATTGGTCCGTCAGGAAAATAAAAAAAAATCTATGGCACAGAACTACAGTAGTCAACCTGATATGAATCAGGAGAGAAAGATGTTGAAATGGACTAAAGTCAACAATTATTCAGTATTGATTGAGGTATCTGAGTCTTCATCATATATTTTCTCAATAAGTCGTTTATTATTTATAGTTAATCGTAGGCTTGGAGACATCAGTCAACACAATGAATAGAATCTATAAGTTGACAAGTTTTCTGCTATCTGTATAATAGAAAGAATGTAAAATGCGTCGCAGTCAGCTTTGAATGATTATTATTGGCATAGGCCTGATATGATTGGCAGCAGTCTTAAAACATTCCTAGGTCACTTACTTTATATTGATTTCTTTGGACAAAACTGTCAATTCCCTTCTCAACAGTTCTGCAAAATACTGCCACATGACAACTTCTTTCTCTTCAAATAGCGTTCGGTAAATTTCTTTGTTTATTGTTTAAAATTCATTCCATTTTATCACTGTTTATTTTTTATACATGTATGCATTGTTTAATTTTTCTGTAGAAATAAGTTATATATTTCATCATTTAATTTCTACTTTAATTGTTCTTCTATGAATTTTAAAACGTTTTAACAAAGTACAACTTTATAAAGTCTGATTTCGTATGTTAGGATGTACTAACTATTTACAACAGTTTACTAAATTAGTAATTTGACTGTACTCCCAACAGGTGGAATCATCCAGTAGATTATGGTTGTTAATATTTTCATTTTTAAACACATGAAATAACTTCATGTATATTTCCATAGTTCTAGCAGAATTCAAAACATTAACAGCATCAAAAAACGATGTATGAATACTTCATAAATTGATTGTTAGTAGCAATTGAAAAGGTTAAATTAAATTGACTAGCGGAATTTGTATATTTTCTTTTTGTGAAGTCAATTACTATGTGAAATTTACTAAAACTAAGAAATTATACTAAAGCTCATACAAAGTTATATTAAGGAAATAATGCGTTTCGAACACGTGGTGTTCTTCTTCAGGTTTACCTGCGTTTAGTGGGAAGGTTGAAATGGCAACTTCTGACAAATGTAGGAAAAATTGTCCGAAAAGCTATCAGTGCTAAAATTGTGAAGCAGAAGCTACTAATAATTTTAAATATATATATGTATATATATATATATATATATATATATATATATATATTATATTATTAAAATAAGCAGCAGCTTCTGCATTGACCAGTTTCTTGTTGACACTCTCTAGTTTTCGTATCACTCTGCGGTGAGACTCTGGTAGCTTCCAAAGAAGGTTAGCAAAAGACATTAACACACACATTAAACATAGGTCAAACACGAAAAACTAAATTTAATCACTGTTTTAATCACTAAATTAACAAACTAAATAAAATTACGTACAAGCTTTCGGCTCTCATTCGCCATCTTCAGGTATAAACTAAAATTAATTAAGTCTAATAAACTATAGTTAAAATAAAATAAAATAAAATACTTGAACAATGTACAAAATTACTGTACTTTAGGAAGTGAATCTAAGGTGGGAGTGAGGGGAGGGGGAGGTATGCATGGCGACAGGGTCGGCCAAAAACTACCTTCGGTCCGTTCACCTCCCCGTCTCCCTTACAGTGTCAACAAGAAACTGGTCAATGCAGAAGCTGCTGCTTATTTTAATAACATATGCTTAAGGGAAGACCTGCTGCCTTTGTACACAAATATATATATATATATAACAATTAAAAGAAAAAAATATTATATATATATATATATATATATATATATATATATGGTGTGTGTGTGTGTGTGTGTGTGTGTGTGTGTGTGTGTGTGTGTGTTGTGAATAGGGATTCAGTAGATTTTCTTGGTTCAAAATCAAACTCTTTGATTAGAGTTTGATTTTGAAAGTAGAAAACTGACCGAATACCGATTGCATAATACACCTATTCTATCAAAGGATTGATATAGTATTCTCCTTTAAAAGGTTAAAGAGTGTTGGTTAATCATACCTAAAACAGAAAGAACTGAGAGATTAATCCAAGGACCATTATAAAGTGCATTAAAGAACTTAAAATTGTAAGTTAATTTTAAAAAAGGTAAAGGAAACTGCAATACAACCCTTCCTCATACAACTGACATACTATCTAATAGCTATTTTACCCATTTTTCTATGAGGACTAACTAAATCAATACTATATTAAAAAGTTTAAAAGACCTCCATTATTACTGTCTAGCATACAGTAGCGCCCTTGGATTGTTAACTGTCAATACTGATGTGCACCTTTCTTTTTTTGCGGAAATATCAGTGTTTCTTGAGCACATTCATGAATCAGTAGTTCACGAAGATTGTTGGTTAGTTATATGACGAAAGATCAAATATGACTTATACAAACACTAAAGTTTATTTTCTTACATTCATAGATCTTAGATTATCTTTATATAAATAATGCCAAAATATGTTTTAATATTCGTATACTTTCCATATTTAATGGAACGACTTTTAAAAAGTTTTATTTTAAAAGCGAAAACCTTTGTTGTGGAAGAGTTCAACTTGTTGGTGCACATCTTTTTCTCGGACTCTTGTCTTGTTAGATGTCAGGCTTTCAGATGTCATTTATTGTTCATTATATTTTTATTTCATTTGATGTACTTTTATTTTTGAATTTTTGAAATTAATATTTTTTTTTATATTATGCTCATCTTTTAGTACGGATAAAATTACTGTATTACTTGTTTGTTGTTTGTTACGGAGAGTTCTCTATGGTTACCTTCACACATTTGCATTGGGATTGTTTGTAAGCCGTAACGCCATTATCTTGTCAATGATGATGGACTTGTAATGGGGCCACTAAACTAGATTCAGCTTCATATTTGTGGACATCTATAAGCTTCTAAAAGTTATATTACATTCCATTAGGAGTGTATTATGATTTAAAGTGCAATATAGTAAAGGTTATTGTTTAAATATTGTTTTATTTTTTTATTATTTTCTTTTATTAGTTGGTTAAGATAATTTCGTTTTTACTTAGACATATGATAAAATTTTTTCCTTAATATTGGTGGAAATTATATTGAAAAGTAGAACAAGGTATATAGTTTTAAACAGTAAAGTTATTACAAAAAATGTTAGGTATTCCTCTTTTTATCAAAATAGTACTTCAAAAGTACTCCTCGTTGATTCAGAAAATTGCTACACTCTGTGGAAGATTGTGATGTTATGTTCGTAAGACAGATGAGTGAAAGAAGAATATCAATGAATGACATAGTTGTATTGATCTCCAGTTGAGGTGTATGCTAATTCAGAAAAAGGAATGATCCTTCTACCCTTACGAAGTTGTCAGCTGCACAAAATTGGACCAAATGAGGTGGAAGTTTGGGCTCCTAGCTAGTGAGTTGTTGTGGCAGGTGATTGAGCAGTGATGGCGGGAGACGGTGACTTTGGTGAAGTCGGTCTTACCAGCCTGCTGGAGTCAGATGAACTCCACTCTCCCGCTGGCACCTCCGCCTCCACCAGGCGGGCCAGTTTCAACAAGATCGTCGGCTACGACCCTCACAGTCCGCCGCCCCCACCGCCACCACCGCCTCCCGATGGTAATACTGTCTCTCTACACTCTGCACCCAACACACTCACCTCGTTACTTGTGAGTGGTCACCTTGTTAGGTTCATGTTCTTCTTCCTCCCACGTTCATTATTGTTTGTTGTAAACGTGTTGGAAGCACCTGGCACATTGTCCTCATACATGTCTAATACGTTGGTAACAAAAGCTTAAACCTCCTATGTTAAACTTAAGTAAGCGCGTTTTAATGACTCTATTACTAATCCAAAACGTTTTCCCTCCACATTCCTTATCAGTCTCTCACACTGAATGGTGCCGCGAAAGACCGCGATAAATATACCATCGTTACTTCCTTTACTAAGGATAAAAACTTTCATGTTTCTATGTATTTTAGTAATTTATAATTATTGTAAATATTTATTTACACATATTAACTTAAAATATAAACTTATAAGTGACTATTTAAAAAAAAGTATAATAAGTATCTTAACCAAAATTTGAAGAAACAGATTTAGTAGTTTGATATATTCAAAATAATTATATTTTATTTCAAATTATATTCTAACTTTATAAAATAAACTTAATTCCTTTATATAACAAAAATAAGTACGTGATAATATTTTATACAGGTATTATAATACTTTATATAGTTCTAACGACAACGTTCTAACAAATTCGTATCTGCAAGTGTAGGTTTTAGTTTAATTATTTGTTGAGTTGATGACACAGAATATAATAGGTTTACCATTGCTAATTAAGTTATTTAATGGGAGAAAGTTTGGAAGTATTCTTGTACTGTGTTAGAGTAGTCCAAGTAGTCATTCTTTAGGTTAATTTTTAAATATCCATAAAGTATGTTTATATGCAAAAAGTTTGTTGCAAAGGCATTTGGCAAGGATATAGTGGCGTGGTTTCTATTTATTATGTTTTTAAACATGTTGAGCTTTAGTTTAGTGGCTATAAAGGATTTGTTAGAAAAACTCTTAAAAACTGTCTCTCTTCAAGAAGAGATACCCATAATATTTGTCAGTGTATCGTAGGTTTTGTAAGATAACCTGATGCACAGACTCAGAGAAACTGCGGGAAAAAAATTTCATGTAATTCAGTGGTTTCCACTTTTTTTCATTCCATATGTTAAAGAAATTTCACTCGAACCTCACACCCCCTGAAAAGTATGTTGTGATTAAGGATAAATATAACAAACAAAAAATTAAACACAAAAGAGTATGTAGCAAAGAAAGATACTTTACAGGAAATAATAATTTCCTTCAAATATGGTATGTGAAAGGTAAAGATATCGTGATTAATACTTACAAAAGGTTGTTAATAGCTTTTAATTACGAATTTTTTTGTTCCTGTTTATTTGTTCCTATAAGTTTTTCAAAACTTGTAGCAATATTACTTAAAACATCGTGCAAGTCTCCCGGCATTCATGGGAGTCCTAGATTTTGTTTTAATTAATATGACTGTACTGAGTCTTGACTCCAAAATTGGGAACCCCCAATACATACATTTCAAAGACGATGGTATATCTGCTATGGTAGCATACCATACCGTCAGGTTGTATAGTGTACTGGCTATGGTAGCATACCATACCATCAGGCTGCATGGTGTACATGCTATGGTAGTCTACCATAACATTAGAATGTATGGTGTACCTGCTATGGTAGCAAACCATACTGTCAGGCTGTATGGTGTACCTGCTATGGTAGGATGTCATACCATCAGGATGTATAGTGTACCATCTATGGTAGCATACCATACCATCAGGCTGTATGGTAAACTTGTATGGTAGCATGCCGTACTGTCAGGCTGTATGGTGTACATGCTGCCCAACCAGCAAATTTAGTTTGGCACTGCGAACTTGTGGTTCATTAATTCAAATATTTTCTAATCCCTAAGCTACCTCATTCACCATATACAGTGGAACCTCTACATACAAGATTAATTCGTTCTCGCATCGTGTTTGTATATAGAATTTCTCGTATCTCGAACGATTTTTTTCCAAAAGAAGTAATTGAAAACCAGTTAATGCGTTTATTGGCTCCCAAAATTATTCAAGTTAACCCTAAATAACTATAAAATACATTTTCCTGATTACTAAAAACAGGTTCAAAACTTTAATTGAACATAAAAATATAGTAATAAAATAAATAAGGTAATATGAACAAAATAAAATGCGAATTTATTATGCGAACTTACAATGAAGTAATGTGGTTATACCAATGAACAAATGCTTTGTACACAGTTTTTTAAAGTTTGAGATCACCTACTGATTCATGAGAGCGTCTAAAAATTCTCGGAACTTGAATTTTTTCTCTTAAGACATCTCGTATCTCCAATTTCTCGTAAGTAGAGTAACTTGTATATAAAGGTGAACGGTACCTCTTTCCTGGACTTCTTTCTGTCTGTTAAAGGAACTATATTTCGGAAAATAATGCAGGATCCAGTCTAAAATTTTGAACATAAAGCTAACGATTGTTGTCGCCTCTGCATCTGCGAATGTCGTTGACACCGTCAGCAGACCAAGATATTTATAGTACCACATGATGTCAGTCAAATGATTCACATATTTGTGTATCTAATGAGGCAAATGAATATACACTTTTCATTTTATGGTTATTTCCCCTATTTACCTTCACATTTGCCTTTGTAATGAATTGAGAACTTACTATAAGTATTCCCTCCCCTTGTAGACTATTTTCATGAAGATAGTTACTAATTTTTAAATTTAACAATTTTATGAGTATTTCTTTCTTTTTTAATCGTTATTAATACCTTGTTATGAATATAAATCCTATGCAGTAACATATTCCATTTATTGGTTTAATAATTTATGAATTAATTATTGAATAAGAATGCGATTTAAGGAATTAATTATCCAAATAATTAGATATGTAATTATCTTAAATCTTTAGTCAAACCCTTTTATGGGATTGAATTATTTATTTTTAATAGTTGTAATGTTTTACAACCGTAATTTTATAAGGCATACATAATTTAGCTCGGGTTTATATATCTAAGTTTAACGCAATTCAGATAGATTAAAAGTAGATATAACATTCCTTGATGATATCATCGATTTGAAAATTTCATTAAGAAAAAAACGGTTCATTAGTGTAAACTAATCAGTTGTTTTGTAAATGATTGTTATTATAATTTAAACCAGTTGAAATATTTTCAAAATTATGTTAGGTTTTTGGGAAAATCATTGATGTTTCTACAAATTCTTCATGCAAATGTTTTATACAGACAATGTATTTCAAACATTTTATTCTTAGGTTTTCATTATCAGAAGTGTTCAGTCTCTTTTATCTATCATAAACGTGGCTATAATTTTAAGAAAGAGCTACGTATTAGGAACGAGTTGTAAGTTGACTATTCAGATCTTTACTTGTATCACAACAGTGCTTGTAACTTAAAGACGTATACTATTCGAAGAATACGTAGAAGACTACATAGGTATTCAAAACGGTTTGCTTCTAAGAAACAGTTTATATGAAAGTGTAAAGTATGTTTCCTAACTTAAGTAAATAACACATAGTAACTAATTGTATGAACTCTTGTATCACAGTAACACTAAATTAAAGAAGTTCTTTTCAATTAATTTTTTTTTCATTTATTAAAACAAATTAACTCAATATCTGTGATAACATGATAGATAATGTAAAAATTATACCTGAAGCATATTTGAATATATATACTGTACATATTTTGTATAATTGACACTGGAGTTGATTGTGATTAGAACAGATTTATACGATCCACTAAAAATCAAGAGAAACACAAAATAACGTCATTAAAAATAATTCTGAATGATTACTAAGCAGAATAGACTGTTTGTTTAGCTTTCATATTTGAAGTCCTCATCCCTTGGAGAGGAAGTTTAGCCGTCAGTCCCGAGCCTATACGATGTCAGGTACTCGTTATAACATCTTTAGTCAAAATATACTTGAGCTAGGCAAAATTTAGGACTACTAATGTAGAATCAATCCAGTAAATGGTTCGCTAATTACTAATATAAGTAAAAAACGAGCCACACTTTCCGCTCCCTAGACCAGCACTAAAAGGTGCAATTCTATAAGTAGGTACTGTCATTGGGATAAAAAAAAAATATCTAACAATCAGATAAGGCTTTTTTAGGAGGTCTAAACTATTAATTCTTCTGACTTATCAGTAGTATTGAATTTCAGTTTTATTATTCTATGAATTTTTATTTTTGTAATAATTGTTTAACCGTTTCTTAATTTTACTAAATCTGACAATCAGCTTTTTATTACTGTATTTATTTTATTTAAAATACTCATATCCTAGCGAAGGTAACATATTGGGAAACACTACACTATTGTAAAGAGCTTTGCAATATACAATACATACGATAAAGATTGGGTTTTGACATATTCTGTAAAAGCGTTTTTTTTTTATCGTGCGACAATTATAGGAATAGGTACTAATCCACTTAAGATTATTCTAGCGATTTCATTTTTTTGCCAGTTGAAGGCATAACTTGATGTTTCATTTGCTTCCTACGGTTTTATCGAATAATTTTGAGGTCGGGGGATGTAACAGGAGGAGGAGTTAGAGTCAAAAGGAAAACCACTTCATTTCATCAGTATCCAGCTTTTAGTGCTCGCTATCGTTTGCCAATATATTAAATAGTTGTAGAAGTAGTATTAGATTATTTTAACTTGTGTTTTAAATATAAGTAGATTATTTTAAATAAGTACGTATTGTTGTTTAGTTTGGCTTTTATTGTTCATTCTTCGATTTATATTTTCCTTCTAAGATGTTTAGAAGGTATGTGTATGTTTAAATGTTAGTATTAGAAATAGCTGAAACAGGATTCATGTGCTCATTTATATAAAAATCAATGTTTGTCTGTATTGTCGTTTACTATAAAAAAAAATGTCATAGTGTATGTGAAAAAGTTAAAAAAATTGTAATAATTTTCTGAGGAAGACAGTGGAAATAGAAACTGCCCATAAGTGAACTATGGGCAATAGAAACCTTCTGATTAACTTCAAGTAAAAATAGTTGTTTTTATGGGGTCATTCTCCGGTGAGTACTGCAGGTATTCTTTATTCAGTTTGTATTACGTGTGTTTGGAGGGCCAGGGTAGCCTAGTGGCCTGGTATATCTGGGGTTTGATCATCACTCCGGCCCTCCTTTTATTCACGTGGGAAGAGAAAAAATCATAATCGTCCCCCGTAGAGGACGTTAAGCCGTCGGATCTGACTTTGTACGATGTCAGGTACTCGTTAAAAATCCCTACTCTAAATACACTTGAGTTAGGCGAAATTTAGAGCTGTCAATGTAGAATGTTCATTGTGTGGTATCACAAAGGACCAATCTATGATTGTGTGATTGTCTCTTTGGACGGCCACTGTAGCCTAACCTAACCCTTTACATGTGTATGGCAATATTGAGCAAGCTGTCCCCAGCAGAGGACGAGAAGCTATCATTCCAGAGCATATACAATGTCAGATATTCTCTGATTCCTTCTCCAAATGCGCTAAATATGCTTGAATAAGGCACCTTGTATGTCTCCTGATGTAGAATCAACCTTGTACTACCAAATAATCAACAGCTAAACCACAGTATGAAAATCAGAAAAATAACGAAAATATTTCAACTAAAACAAGTGGTTTTCGTCAGAGTTTCACTGATACTGGAACAGCTGATGCAAAACATCTTAAGTAGTTTTGAAAAGGGAGGCAGGCAAGAGAGGTACTTTAAAGTCCGTTAAGTGGAGGAAAGGAAAGAAAAGGCTGGGAAGGCAAGTCAGGGTACACAAAGAATTTCAGGAAGAAATAAGTAAAAAATTATCTGCTAGGTGTCAACCCAGGATATTTTTTACTTTTTTATCCCTGAACTTCTATATTAACCCTGACATGTATTACCAACCTTTTGTTCCCTTTCTTGCATTTTACGTCTTTTACCATACCTCTTTAGATATGAAATATCCCTCCCTCTCTTCTCAACACCACACAAAATGTTTTGCATCACTTGTTTCAGGATTATTGAGATTCTGACAAAGACCTCTTGTCTTGATTGATATATCATTTTTCTGATTTTCTAAGTGTAGTTGAGACGTCGATTTTTATTGTACGTGTTTACTGTGAAATCTTGATTTCAAATAATAAATGAGCCCAGCACACTCAACCTCTCGAAGAATGCTAAAAACATAGAGTCTATAAGAATGAGCGTTGGAATATATACCAACAAATTATTATAATTAAATTAGTGAATCCTATAGGCCATTAAATTATTCCGTGGACTTGAAAAAAAGAAAACAGTAAATCAAGCTTCCATTATGTTTAGAATTTATGTTAAAATCATTAATTATTTTGCTTTACATAGTGCCATCTCCGTTGGAATACAATGTATGAAAAAAAAGCTGTTCACATATGCTCAGAGGATCATATGCTAATTTAATTTGTCTTGTCCATGAAATTGTAAGCTTACATGTTTTCCAAAATTTGTTCTAGATATGCATGCTGTATTAGACATTAATTTATGTTAATGTATGTAATTTTAATATTATTGTTATTTTCAATGAACTAGAGAGAATTTAATTGATTATTTTAATATGTAACTTAGTTTTAGAAACTTGTTTCTAATATTTTACACCAACTAACATTGTACACCTCCTAGTGTAAAATATAAAGCCAATATCTGTTGTATTTATTTTATTCATTTTTTTGTTGGAGCGTCTGAACTATATGATTGTATATTGAAATGATTTCTATAAAATGAAGGAAGATGATTACCAAGAATATTTCTGATGGAAATAATCATACTAATTGAACTAATGGAATCAATCATACTAATCTGAAGTTTAGTATGTGCATAAAATTATATTTATACATAGTCACCATTAATTTAAATTAATAAAAGGACAGAACACTTATTTCCTTTATGTATGATTTCGCAATTCATGTAAATTTATTCAGTAGTCTTTCACTACAAAACCACATCAGCATATGTTATGTGTTCTTCCCTTCTACTCGCTTCCTGATGACGAACTTCGGTTCGAAATATTGATCCAGTAAGTGTTCTCGTTCTGTATGTGTTGTCTTTTTCAGTAATTTCATATATATATATGATCAAAAATGGGAAAACAAGACTAAGATCTTTCAACCGTAACAAGCGGTCTTAGTCAGAGCCAAAAACCTAACTGCTGGGTTTTGGTATTGCCAGCTGCCAGCATTTCATATTGTGGTTTGATCATTGATTTATATATATATATATGCTTTTAAAAACTGGATGTCTGTTTCCACTTGATTTAATTTTGTCTTATATTTTTCCAAAATACGAAATTTTTTCTTTAACTCAGAACTCAATTTAAAAATTAATTCACCATAATTACTTGTTTTATTATTGAACATGTTTCGGTGTACGTTCACCATCTTCAGCAAACACACGATTAATTATAATTACCTTAACAAATGAATCTAATAGTTAAATTACATTTCAAAAACAATGAGTGAACAAGTTAACTAAGGTTACACTGACAGGTTAGGGGTTGTCAGTGTTGGCAAAACTAGCCCTAGGTTTCCAAACAAGCGCAACTGGTTGGCAAAATTACCTTTTTGATCGTTCATTCTAGGAGCTTTTTCTAGTATGAACAGCGCTTCTAATATCCTGAGTCTTCTTCCGTCCTTTTCTTTTGCTATAATTCTAGTATTATTCACCATAGTTTCCCTCGAAATTTTTGTTTTGTGAATCTTTTGGAAGTGTTCTTTGGGGGCTCCTGAAACCAGATGCATCGTCAGCCTCCTAGAAAGGGTAGTAGTTGTTGATCCTATATATGAGTATTTTTGGAATTCACAGTTTCCCAGTGGACATTGAAACTCATATACTAGGTTCGTTTGTTTCAGCGGCTGTTTCTTTTCATGCTGGTTCCTTATAATCAGTTGCGTGGTGGTTTTGTTCCTATAGAAAATAATAAGCTGGATCCTGTCTTCTTGCTTTTTAACCTTGATATTGTTTTTTAATATTGTTTTAATTATTCTTTCGTCTGTTTTATAGCTGTCCGAAAATTGGTTTTCATAGTATATCTTGTAGGTAGTTTGCTTTGTTACTTCATCTTCCTCATTTTTTTCTTTCTTCTGATTAATATAGTTTTTAAGAGTTTCATCAAATTCACTGTTCTTGTAGCCATTGTTGATAAAAACCTGCTTTAAATTTTCTATCGCTCTGTTGAAGGTTTCCCAATCGGCCGAGATTTTAAATGCTCTGTCTATCAGTGTTTTAATAGTGCCATTTTTATATCTTGAGGGACATTCACTCTTGTTGTTGAGGTATATACCGCTGTGTGTTGGCTTGAAAACCATCGCTGTTGATAACTCACTATCATTTGCAGATATCTGTACATCCAGGAAATTAATTTTATTGTTTACAGCTACCTCATGGGTAAATTTCAGCACAGACTTTTCTTCGAATTTTCTTTTTATTTCCATTAGCATTTCTAGGTCCTTAACTATTAGAAAACAATCGTCTACATAGCGACAATATATATTAGGTTTGTATGGTTTATCAGCTTTCAAAATTCTATTCTCCAAATTGCACATATAAAAATTAGCAAAAGTGACACCGAGTGGAGATCCCATCGCTACGCCATCAACTTGTTGGTATAACGTTCCGTCAATATGTTTGAAAGGGTTCTTCATTGTACAAGCTTGCAATAGCTTTTCCAATATGTGTCGTTCTATATTTGGAGGGGCGATAGTGGCGTTATTATAAACCTCTTCACAGATTATATTAATAGTTTCAATCACAGGAACGTTTGTAAATAAAGATTCTGCATCTAGTGAGGCTAGAAGTCCCTTAGGTCTGCAGGTTCGTATTATTTCCAAAAAATCATTGGTCGAATGTAGTAAGAATTTAGCAGGTAAGTATTTTGATATTATACTATTTAACGTTTTTGCAAGTTTGTAGGTTGGAGTGTAAATTACGACCTATCATTTCCCAAATCAACACTCCAACCTACAAACTTGCAAAAACGTTAAATAGTATAATATCAAAATACTTACCTGCTAAATTCTTACTACATTACAGATGGTGAACGTACACCGAAACATGTTCAATAATAAAACAAGTAATTATGGTGAATTAATTTTTAAATTGAGTTCTGAGTTAAAGAAAAAATTTCGTATTTTGGAAAAATATAAGACAAAATTAAATCAAGTGGAAACAGACATCCAGTTTTTAAAAGCATGTATTGAAGAAGGACTGCTCCCAACTTTTACAAATATATATATATATATATATATATATATATATATATATGTAGACTTGGTTCTTATTGATATAAAGAACACACAGAAATGAAACTCACTACTACTAAATTTCGATGGCCTCGTCATCAGGATTATACAAACGAGTCGCTCTGCAGGCAGTCCACGACTGGCTTTAAGTCTTTAAGAAACACTCAAACAGTGTAGGCAAGTTACGGAGGATGGGAGGCAAGGATAGGTAAAGAAATAAAAGCAAAATAAATTATAATAAATGAAAACAAAAACTATAAGCACAAGTAAAAAAACCCAAACAAAAATAAATATAAGTAAGTAAACAAAAGATAAATTAAAATAAATAAAAGGAATAATCAACGATTAAGGTTAAGCCCTGGAGCATATCTGCCCCCCAGCTACCCCTCTCTGAGATCTTCTTCTGAAGCTCTCAGAGAGACTTTTAAATTGTCATCAGTTATCTGTCTCAGAACCTGTACACGGAAACTGTCATTAAAACTGAGTCCTTGAGAACTGGCATCAGTAGCAACGGGAAGGTCACTGCGTTTTACCAACGGATGCCCTGTGATTATTCATACGCAGGCTTAGCTTGGTGGAAGCCAAACCCACATAAAAAGCATCACACTGGCTGCAATCCAAACGCTAAACGCAGTTATCGGAGGTACAAGAGGTCTTGTAAGAGATAGGGTAGGTGCGTTTGCTAAGGAAGGAAGTAAAGGAAGGAATGGGATTGATGATAGGACAAGTAAACCACCCACGACATCTGCACTGAACCCTACCACCAGCAGTATTGGGAAGCTTGGGAGAAGAGATATGAAAATAGATAGATCTAAGATTAGCAGGTTTGCGGTAGGAATATATTTACGGTATATATATATACATATAAAATTTCCAAAAACACATGAAATAACAATCAATCCACAATATGAAATGGGAAAAAAGACTTCCATCTTTCAATCGTAACAAGTGGTCTTCGTCAGAGTCAAAACCCCAATTAGGTCAAAAACCCAGTTTTGACTCTGACGAAGACCGCTTGTTACGGTTGAAAGATCTTAGTCGTTTTTTTCCCATTTCATTTTATGGTTTGATCATATATATATATATATATATAGTAATTTTAGTTTTCCTTCGCATCTCGTTATCTACAGCGCATATGTAGTAAAATTGAAAAATATTTATGCCCAAAGCAGGTTAAACGAGAAAAAGGTACGTACTCTATAATAGAGTAGGTACTTATCATATGTTATATAATCCAAATATAACTTGGTTTGATTAGAAAAAGGAAAATTTTGATATTTTAAGAATTTTGATATTTTTGAATTACTTAAAGTCAAAATCAATATAAAGACATCCTATTTGGCTGTCATTATACGAATGCGTATGCATTGATTGATGTATTATATTAGGCTACATTATGTAACTATTAGTGTCATTACAAAGAAGCAGGAGTGAAGGCAAATAGTTTAGAGGTTGAGTTTGATGATAGATGGTGTCCATCTACTTCACTATATATAGAGGGACTATTGCGTCACAACAACCTTGCTTGTTATCTCTTACTCACTCGCTCGTCTGTGTCTCTCCAGTTCAGTCGGCTTCGCCATCACGCCTGTGTTTTACGCCGTTCCTTCCCGCCATGGCTTCATCAAAAAATCCACCAACAACATCTGTTGAAATTAATGAAATACTTGAATTGAAATCACTCCGTGAGTACTTACCTTTTTTTTTTTTGTTTAATCAACCAATCAAATATGAGAAATATTTAACTTCTTGTAAACATAAACAAATTCATTGTGTGTTTAATCTTGATGAATCATGCTCAAACAGAACTGTGATACACAAATGCATTGCTTCCATATCGTGGTATCAATGTTCAAATAAAACATTGCACTGTTTTCGCAATATCCTGTTTGACTTTTATAGAACACTTAGCTTACTATCTAAATGCAAACAAAACATATTCAACACAGTCGTCCTGACTGACCATTTCACTTTTGCTAAATGTTAAATTTGCATATTATGAAATTGTTTGAAGTAATAGTTTTTAATATGGCTAATATTTTTCTTAGCTCATAGGTCTTTTTGACCTTTAGTTCTCTCGGAGATTTTGTGCCCTTATCATTCAGCTTGTCTGAATGTTTACTACTGAACACATTTAAACGTGCCATTAAACACAAATTATTAGTAATACAACTATGAATTAAGTTGTTTTTGCAGTTATTAAAACCAGTTTAATTTCTGTGTATGATTGCCTTGTCAAAGTTCTCTCAACAAATACTAAAATGGAAATAATCGAAAAATTCTCTCTCCACTATGAACGTGTGATCAATGATGTTGAGAATCAACATATCATAGTTTAGTTTTATGCAGTTGAATTTCGAGTAATCCCCCCCCCCCCCCTTTTGTACTAAAGTACTCCAGCAGTTAGCTTCAACGCCTCCAAGAAGCTCAGCACTTTAGCTGGTTCCAGCGGTAAATTTATTTATGGTTTTGTTGAGTGTCCCGAAGCACCCACCTCTGTGCAGCAAAGTTGCCTTACAGTCAGTCAGGAGGTGCAACGGTGTTTCTTCCGCTTTGTTGCAGAATATGCATAAACCATCATTGATAATGTCCACTCAGGCTCCCTACGTTTTGGGAGAAAGTAACTTCCCTTTCGGGACGGTCTTCTTCGGGTTCTTAGGTGCACTTGTGGGAAGTTGGCTCCCACTAGTTAGCGCTTTTGGACCCTCCGCGCTTCCGGAGGATGGTCTCCGGACTTCCTTCTCCTTAGTATCATACAGAGGAAAATCCCTGTATCTCTATCGATAATATTTTGTCCGTTCCAACAGAGCACCGAATACCGGAATAAGGCTATTAGTATATACTCAAGGGTGTCGCTTGGTATCCTTGAGGATCCGCTCATAATACAGTAACACCTGTATCATCCATCCTTCGGCACGGATCGCATAATACCTTAGATTGGGGCTGTTGGACGGTTACGTTTATTACGTTTACTTGAAATCTCAGCATCCTCCCTCTTCTTCCACCATCAACCCTTCGACTACAACTGACGTTAAGGCAACTGACTTATTTTTGCAATATTTCTCTATTTTGAAGATCAATTGTATACTTCCTTTAGAAATATACTGGAACTGCAGAAGATATATAGTAGAGGTAGCTCTAAGGCCATGCTGTTGAGTGCCTATGAGGATTAACAGTAAACATTGTCCGACCTCATCATATATGTTACTCCTAAAATTATGGATTCTTTATTATTATCTCTATTGTTTTCATAAAAGACTCTTGTATTTTGACCTGGATTAAAATTTTTGAAGTATCTGGCAACAAGTCTAAACCTGTTTCCATCAGGGATTAACGTATTCCAAATATTTTGCCAAACGGAAATATTATAGGTATTTTACCATTTTAAATTTTAAACCAAAATCTCCATTTAATGTGTTTAAATTATAAAAATGATTTCCACAAATTGGAAATTTTTATTGTGAAGTATCTTTCATCTATGCAGTAATAACAGTATAATAATATTCCAATTACGGTGCCTTTGTGATTCATGTAATCCGTTACAAGAACTAGCATTATTTTTTCGCTATTTCACTTCGTAGTCTCTATATGTGCAATATTTTTCAAAAATGAACAGGTCAAGAAGACACAGACAAACACGGTTAAATTAGGAGAATCTGGACTCGTGCTTGAAATAAAAAAAAAACAGCAGCATACGAAGCTGTTTTACCCAAGCAGTATTTAAAATCTTTCAATCGTACGTTGAACGATTCCTGGATGGATATTAGAAATGATATTTATCTATATACTATTTTCTCTTTATGGAGGTTTGGTCCAACGTTAAACAATTCTCAAATAAAAACTTGAAACCAACGTTTCGCCAATAGACATCTTCAATAAAATGATAATGTATAAAATTTAATACAATGCAATAATTAAAATAATATACAGTATCATGTTATTGTATTTAATTTTGTATTGATGCAATCCTAAAAGTGCATAGAAATATAGACAAAACATTAGCTTAAAGGATTTTCTTTCAGAATTGTTTCACCCTGGGCCAAACTTCGATAAGTAAAATCATGTAGAATATATGAGTTCCAAGTAAGGAAACTTTGAACTAATTTACAAATGAATAAGATTGCACCTACGGTATCATACTTTATCTGATAACAATGTTCATTCAAATGAAATCGATAGGGCTAATTTGTAACTAGTAATTAGTCAAAGTTACCTGCTCAATGAAATAGAGTTTTAAATATGCTGATCATTATAACAAATTTATTTTGAGTGGGTGAATTATCCTCGGGTAGTTCGAATCACAGATAAAATTAAAATATTTAGTAAACCGTACAACACGTCATTGTAATCAATTTATTTTATATAGTTATAATTAGTAATTACTGATGACACATGGATTCAAGTTTCATTCAGTTAGTGTTTCCTTTTTTTTTTTCTATGATTTTTACAACATATTGTATTTATACAGAAAGGAGTCGTAATTTTACATAAGATTTCTGTAATATATTGTAATCACATATAAAGCAACCATAATTCTCTACATATATTATAATTTTTACCCAAGTAGCCAACTTAGGTCGTGTCAGATCCACGGGTATATTGGTATGAATACGAGTACGAGTATATTAATAATGTAGTTGTGAGCTCACCGTTAGAACATTCAAACTAGCATAACAATCTAAGGGTCTATGTTCTCATTAGTTTATCATAATGATCTATAAATATTGTATTGCTATTTTTTATGCCATATTGAAAATTGCGTTTGTTAAAGCTTATTTTATAAAAGTTGTAAACTGTCTGTGAGAATATTTGTTTGCTTTTTAAATTTTTTTAGGTTTGAATCGTCTTTTTAATATTATAAATTTTTGTTACCCTGCAAACAAATATTGCATGTTCATAATTAGATTTTGGGGGTCATAAGGGTCAAACGATGTTATTGTCACCGTTTAGGGAATCCATAAGGAAAGGTCAGGAACCTCTGGTCTGAATCAATCATGAACCCAGTTGACATTTTCACTCAATGGCAGAATGCATGTCACACCATTGTAGATAAAAATATCGACAGTCGCACTCTTGTTTTAAGCCAAAGCCCAGGACTCATCATCAGTCCTGTGTCTGTAATTCTTTTTGTTTTATGCATCTGTCATCACTGTCCTCATAGATGGGCGGAATGTCATGAAGTTTCTTCCCTACAGTGGCATAGTAATCGTAAGTAAATCGTAAGATCCCCCTGCTGGACATTGATAATCTGTTAACTTTTAAAATTCCAGAAAGTCCTTAAAATATTTATTTTCATAGAATGAAAATCAAGGATCTATGTAATTTTAGACTACTGTTATTAGCCTCAGACTTTTATCTTATTTATCTTATTACAATACTCTTATATATATATATATATAACAGCCCTCATCAAAGAAATGCAAGGATTTTTCAAAACAAAAACTTATAATCAAATCATAAAAAAAACTATATGGTATCAATAACTGCTCGGTATATAGCGGATTAACTATTTTATATATTTATATTATTTTTCCTCTTCAGAATGAAGATGGCGCTGTCTAAAGGAAAGAGAATAATTATTTGAAAGAATCCAAGCCGCCTTGGGTTTTTCCAAGACATTGACTGTTTCTTTACTCTCTTTGACCGATTTCTCAATGACATTAAAGCAAACAGGTTACCGATAAGGTGTCAAGGTTAAATTCCTCCGCAATTATGCAATGAGTCAGTCCATCCTTCACTACCCCTTATGAGTATCAAATCGATGTTTCTTCTTGAGATCGTGGCATCTTCATTCGGAGGACGAAAATAAAATCAACAAAATTGTAATATCTCATAGAACCCAGATTGATAGATACCCTGTACAATGCACTCTTGTTTTTGGCGATATCGCATAACGGGAAAGGCACTTTAATCAAAGCAAATACTAATTTTTTTCCATCTCTGATTTTTCCATAGACTTTCATTTTGGTATATGATAACGCCTTTATATGAGCAATCCATGCTAAAAATTTAAAAAAATTTAAATTGGAAGACTCAATAAACAAAAAAAGGCAACCATTGTTTCCTGACAGCTGTAATTTACAATTTGTTTTCCTTTTTACTGTTAAAATCTGAGAGGTCAAAGTAAGTAATCAATTACATAAATTTCTTTCGAAAATTAGTATAATATTTAAAAATAATTAAAATATTCTTACTTAATTTTAATTACCTAATTTACTAATATCTAAAATTAAAAAAAAGTTCAGAACCATTAACATCGATAAAATAAAATAAATCTAAAAATATAAAAAAACTATTTATAATATTTTGAGTTAAGTTATCGTGACTTTTTCCAAGATTAGTTTAGATGTATTATTTTCTATCGAAGCTTATATTTTATTCCTGTGTATTTTACTGTTAAACAATTGAATACAATATTTATTATTAATTTTATATAACCAGGCAAATTAAAAGAAGTCTACAAAATACATAATATTTATGTGTATTTATTTTATCAGTACTTTTTTAGTTATGAGTATATGAACTCTAAATGAATTTACAATGGAATTGACAGTGTCATTAAATAGAAGGGAAACCAACAGAAATGCTAGGAGACCTGCATTGGTTACTTGGGTAAACATTATATGTAGAGATACGGGTGCTTTATGTGTAAATACAATAATATTACAGAAATCTTCTACAAAATTACGGCTGCTTAGTGTATAAATACAGTATGTAATTGCCTATCCACCAATCCTAGTTTGTAAGTTACACATACACAAAAATACAGCTACAGGAGAGTCTGTTTTTATACCACGCAAATCATTGATTCCGAGAAACTATCCGTTTCAATTCAAATGGTTGCTATTTCCCGATAGCATCCTTTTGGCAATCACGGTAGTAGTAGTAAGCAGCCCTTTTGATCACAGTGACTGTCCCACAAGGGAACACACATAGGCCGAACATTGAACCCTTTCTGATACCACACAATGAAGATCGATTGTACATTGGGAGTTCTAAATTTTGCCTAACTCAAGTGTATTTAGAGTAGTGATCTTTAACGAATACCTGACATCGTACAGGCTCGGGACCGACTGTTTAACGTCTCCAAGGGACGACGTGCTCAGATTTATTCACCTTCCACTTGAATAAATCGAAGGCCATACCCAGGTGGGTATCGAAACCCGGACATACCAGTTTAGAGGCGAGTGCGTTAACCATTGAGCGAATCTGGCCCTCTTCGCCATGTCGGTAAATAACTTGGGAAGGCGAACTATATCTACCCAGGAATAGAAGTGAGTGAGACTGTATATTGCTTGCCCAACAATCAGAGGTTCCAACTCTCTGTTCTTCCATGAACCTGAAGGACACACAGCTAATGTGGTGTATACAGACTCACTTACTTAATATTGACAAATAATGATATTTCCTACTATTCTATAATTTCTACTAATATTTTGGAATATCATCTCAGAATTTTCCTGGGAACGTCTTCTAATGGAAAATGTAGTTCATGAGTTATTTCTACTGATGTTAGTAATAAGTGAAACCTCGGTGTTCGAACGACTCTGAACTCGAACAAATTGGAGTTCGAACGTAGTTGTCGAGAAAATTATGGTGCAGAATTCGAGAAGTCGTCAGAGTTTCTTTAGATTTAATAATGTATTTTTATTATTGACAGTTTTTATATTGAAAAACCTACAATATTGAAAAAAAAACTAAAATTAACATTAAAAAATTATTATCTACATTAATTAAAATGTTATAATGAACTACTAAATCAGGTATGTTTTCTTGGTTGATCGATTAGTCCAGGAATATGTTCATTCCCTAACTAACAACTTTTTATGATAACTAAAGACTACAAAGTCATAAAACTAAAGTTCAAAAAAACCTTGCCTTTTTGAGAGTAACCTTTTTCACTTTTGAACTGTTTTTGTAAATTCATTTTTTGCTAAAGAAAAACAATTCATTTTGACATTAATCGGATTTGAATAGTGCTTTAGGTATCTATTTTTTAAAATAAAAGAATTATGTTCATAAGACCCATTTAAAACTTACCAATATTTCACCAATTTACTAACATTACAAAATTTTAATCGCAGATGATAAATTATTCAACTTTTTTTTATTAAAAAATTCATTTTTTGTTTTTTTTTATTCATTAGGTTTTTTTGGGGGGAATATGAAATTTATGTATTATAAAATACATGGTAAAAAGATAATAAGAAAACGTTTTGTCAGTGAGGTAATACAATGCTAATTAAGTACAGCAATACAATTTGCAATTTAAAAGTAAAGTTCATAATTAAAAAAATTAAATCTGGGTCAACTGTAGCTTCATTATTGGTTTTTAAGTATTGATAGAAGTCGTAGGTATATTAGGGTCAATCAAAGGCAAGAAAGAGAAAAGTATTATCTTCTTATCATAATTTGCGAGATTAGGGAACCAAGGTAAATTTTGCCATACTCTAGTTTATCAGAGAAATCTTTAACAAAGATAATTTAGGACCGTCCGCTTTACTTCCTCACCGATGGACAGCCTGTACAAGATATTCCAAGTTTCATATGAAAACTGCATGGTCATAACGCTATTTCAAATTTCCGATCTCTAGTGATACAGGCAACATGTTACCTGTTTGATCAAATCTGACCCTGGAGAATTTTTAAAAATTTAAGAATAGTTTACCAAGCAATGAATGGCATGGATCTGAATTCATGGAAAGCTTAATAATACGAAATTTTGAATATAGAATGAGTCAAAAATGGCCCTTATTACTTCGTTATATCCTTCAGTTGGGATAAACTACTCCAGTGAATCTTGGTTTAATGTAATATATTATAAATTCATTATTTTAATATTCTATTAAAAGTATTAATACAGGCACACTAATGTCATGGGAGAATTATGTTTCATGAATGAACATGAGGATATTGACAGTTTGGTTTTCAAGTCAATATTACTTTTCCTAAAACATTGGGACATCTCATTACCATATAATAATTGTGTTTCCTTCAAATGGTGTTTTATGGAAGTTGGTCATGTTTCAGCTGAGCCGGAGCCCATGGGTTTCATCGAAGTCTTGGCTACTGTTGGCTCTATCATAGCTCTCATCTTGACCTTCCCCATCTCTATATTCCTCGTTTTCAAGGTAGTTACATTTTAGTATTTGATTTATCATTAATAAAACCTATATTTAATTTATAGATTATCAAAAGTAATTAACAGAAAATCCAACTCAGAAATAATGCTCAAGTATCGTTGGTTCTTAAAGTACGAATTCCATTTGGTTGTCTAATGAGATATTAAAATCAACTCTTCATAAACAAAAGAATACACCTGTCATGTCGATTATAATCAATACACGAATATTACAGTGGTTTGACGAATTCAAAAAATCTCTTTTCCAAGTAACTCAGTTTGTCAGCCGTGACATTGAGTGACTCTGGCCGGAAACAGTTACTGGGTCGAGAGATCTTGGTCCTGCAACTGAATTTCTTATATATATACATATATAACTCTCTTCTTCTCCTGAGGATGACGGCCATAACGGTCGAAATATTGAAAAGTGAGTCATATTGTTACGTTTCTTTCAATGTCTGAAATTTTGCCCAGCTGAAACGTATTTAGTGTAAATATCTTTAACGAGTACCTGTACCTGACATTGTACAGACTCGGGATCCGACGGTTTAAAGAAATCTCCAATGATGGATTATTTCACCTGTGTGTGAAGAAATTGCGGCTAGAATGTGAATTGAACCCAGGATCTATTATATCAATCCAGAGACAAACACGCAAGCCAATGGGCTACCCGCCGGGTTCTATTCTCACTCTGGACTTCACACTATTTCTATTTCTTCACACAAGGCGATAAATTCCATAGTCGAACGAGAATATAGGTTAATTCTGTCGACAAAACTAATATTTGTCAAATTTTTCGAAGTAAGCAAAGTGATGAGGTCTTCATTGAAACGTTGTTTCTTTCTGTTTGTTTTTTTCATTTTGTTTTTTTTTCAAATCACTGAAAATTCTAAATGCGAATTTTATTTTGCATATGATAAGAATGTACCCTCGATACTAATCTAAACAATTGATTAAGATAAACTTGTTTTGGCGTTTGAATTCATTATTAATCCCCCGAAGTTGGAGATGGTTACTGAGCAGTAGTTGTGCCTTATTCATTGTTCCTTTGGCTTTTTCAAACGTAATTGAAATCGGAGCACTCCTTTGTGTTCATTTATTCATGCTGTTTCTCCTTGGTTGTTGAAAGCTTTGCTCTGATTTGTGTTTAGTTAAATTATTCACTAACCCTACGACCAATACTTCACTAGCCACCTTACTCAGTCACTCAATCCCAATTGTAGATTGACATTTTAACCTTCTTTTTTGTTATGTAACAAATACATTTCAATGTGGTTAATTTTCTTTTTTCAGATTTACTTAATTTATTAATATAATTTTTATAAGAAATATTTTATTTATATAAATTATTTAATGTTTTTCTTATCTCGACCACATATATTTAACACTATTTATAATATTTTATTAATAAGTGGAAACTGTTAAGATGAAAAATCAGTTTAAAAAAAATTATGCTATATTAAAATATTATTCTCACATATTTTTAAAGAAATCAAAATAATCGGGCTTCCTTTTGTTTAGCATTTGCAATTTTGATGACTATTGGCACTTTTAATATCTCTATATTAAATACTCGTATATAGGTATTACATTTTTGCGTTGGGTCAACATTTTGATATCGATTTTTCAACGTAAATACACATTTTATGTTTTACTTTACGTTTTATTTCGGCGTTCTTGATGACAGAGGTTACGCTGATTGCGTAGACTGGCCAACAGACGGCTTTATGGCCACTGACCTTGCAGTCAAAGCAGGCTCGTCACTACTCCAGAACTCTTAAAATATTACCTTCTCCACGAGAGTGGGGAAGTCCATGCAGAATTCTTTCGGTTTTTCACATTCCCCGTCTTTCGGGTTGGGCTCGTGCTGTCTGTAGTTACTCACTCAGGAAGGTCAACTCCCTTGGGATTCGCTCTATGAGAAGAGGTTTGCCTACAGATAAACAAGATGGATCTAGACTCTCCACTCTAACTATTGTGTAAGGTCCCATCAGTTGTCAAATGGACTTGAAAAATTTCCTTCGGGAGGGATGACCGAATCCTTATAGAACCATAGTAGTCCTAAAACTGAAGGCTTAGTATGAGTCGGCAATCTAATCTCTTGAAGTTTAAAGCTAAACACTAGTTTAGGTTTCTAGGCAAGTGAATGGCTGTTTAAAATGATTTTACTAAGTAAAAACACAAGCCTCGTCCTCTCAGTGCCACTCATCAAACTGGTATGATATGTTTTATCACCCTTAGCGGGAAAAACATATTTTATCGTCCATTTGAATCTCAAAACTAATTCCTGTGAATTATGTTCCTTTTAAATGGATTCAGCTGGACATGCTTACAGACTGTCCTTATCTTTTACAAAAAATAGTTCTTATCAGAAAAAATGACGTCCGACCATCCTATTGATTGTTTTATCTACTTTATCCATAACATGTTATGAGATTTGCTCTACTTTCTCCCTGTCTTCTAATAATCCATTACTTTTAGTTTAAAGACAATCTCTATTTCTAACTGATCCTCATATCGTATTGTTTTATTAATTTTAATCGTTATATTGACAATAACCCCCTGTACATTTTATGTAGGGAGTCCTTAGTGCAGACTCTTTGTTGCCTCTAACCAAACGTTGATAGCACTGTATAAAGTAATCATGTTTTTTTTTAAAAAAAAATGACTAAAGGAAAACTGATTTACCTGTAATGCAAACCATTGGTGTTACAAAGTGAGTGGTATTTGTGGTCATTATAAGAAATAAAAAATAAAGTCCTTACCAAAATATAAAAAAATATAATTTTTAATATTAATGCAAAGCACCAGCTTTTGTGTTTTCATTGAGGTTGGGTTAGGTTGTAGTGGCAGTAACACAAGGGAATACACGTAGGACGAACATCGGTGCTTTGTTAAACCACACAAGGAAGATTGATTCTACATTGGAAATCCTAAATTGTGTCTTATTAAAGTGTATTTAGAGTAGAGTTGTTTAGCGAGTACTTAGGGTCCTCTCCGAGGGACAAAGTGCTCAGATTTAGTCACCTCCCGTGTGAACAAACGGAAGGTCGAAAGAGTATTGAATACCGGTCCAAAGGCGAGCACGTTACCACTGGGCAAACCTTGTCCCTTGTGTTTTTATATACAATAATCCTAGCATTTTATCTCTAATAGATTATTATATGAATTATCGAACTTATTTGATGAATACATTTGTATGTATATACTTTAGTTATTCTAGTAGATGAGCATTTAAACGGAGAACTTCCATTCTCCGAATGTAATATTTGATCTTCACTAATATCACCAATTAAGGGTTTTGAATTGCAATTAGATCCGATTACGAGATTACATCGTACAAATATACAATCCTATATAAATCTAATATAATACATTTGTTCCTTTCTTACGTATTACTATTGAAATGTGAATGTAGTTCCTGAAATTATTAGCATTTGAATATAAATTATTCCAAGAAAGAAAGCAGGAATAATGAAAACAGAAAAAATATATATTTGTAGCAACAAAGGCTAAGAAATTATGCGGATGACTACTATGGAGAAAAGAAGGATTAGGTGATAACAGAACTACTTCACAACAAGCAGCAGGTAAAATTTAACTATGCTGTCCCATCGGACACATGTCGTAAAACATAGAAACACACACACACACACACACACACATATATATATATATATATATATATATATATATATATATATATATATATATAAATGATCAAACCACAATAAGAAATGGGAAAACAAGACTAAGATCTTTCAACCGTAACAAGCGGTCTTCGTCAGAGTCAAAAACCCAACTGATCATTGATTGTTATTTCACGTGTTTATGTGAAAGCTTTATATATATATATATATATCGATAAAAGTATCGACCATGGAATAGAAACAACACTATAGTTTATCGGGACTCGGTCAGTTCTTCAGGTTCAAATTAAACACTCATTGCCAACGTTTCCGTCTTTATTTAAAACCTTTTTCATGGGCCTACAAGCGTAGGCCTATCTAGGCTTGTAGGCCTATGAAAAAGGTGGTTAAAGGTGGTTAGAGCTGAAGAACTGACCGAGCCCCGATAAACTATAGTTTTGTATATATATATCAATTGGCAGCAGGTCTTCATCTAAGCATGTATTGTTAAATAGCAGAGCAGATTCTGCATTCACGATTTTTTTCAGCAATTGTTCTTTTTTTCTAATCATTTTTTTATGCTACAAAGGCAATGAAAATAATAAATTTCCCTGGGACATACTGGAGGCAGTAACACAGTCCAATAACTCATAACACATATATAAGATCAAACAACAAAATGAAATGGAAAAAAAAGACTAAGATCTTTCAACCGTAACAAGTGGTCTTCGTCAGAGTCAAAATCCCAACTGAAACACTAGAAGCAGAAACATCTGGTGAGGAGTCCAGATGTTTCTCCTTCTAGTGTTTCAGTTGGGTTTTTGACTCTGGCGAAGACCGCTTGTTACGGTTGAAAGATCTTAGTCTTTTTTTCCCGTTTAATTTTGTGGTTTGATCATTGATTGTTAATTCACGTGTTTATGTGAAATCTTTATATATATACAGATAGACACAGGAATAACTCACTTCTATATTTCGATCATCGTCGTCATCAGGAGGCGAAGAGTCCCGCAGGAAGTCAGAGAGGCGACTCAAGTGAGTTATTCCTGTGTCTATCTGTGTGCTATCCTTTTTAATTGGTTTTTATTTAAAAGTCCGTTGGATTGTTTCATTTAATTATATATATATATATATATATATATATATATATATATATATATATATAAAATAAATTCAAAACGAAGGAAACACACAGAAAGACACAGACATAACTCACTTCGATATTTCAACCATCGTCGTCATCAGGAGGTGTGAAGACGATGGTCGAAATATCGAAGTGAGTTATGTCTGTGTCTTTTTGTGTGTTTCCTTCGTTTTGAATTTATTTTATTTTAAAAAAGTCCGCTGGACCGTTTCTTTTAATTGTATATATATATATATATATATATATATATATATGTTTCACGATGAATTACAAACACAGAACTAAGGAACAAACACACTTATTGTCTCTAGTTTTCGGTTCGACCATCATCAGGAGAGATGAGATAGGGACACCAAGCGCACTAGCGATGCGATGGTTGTTATCCCTATGTTTTCTCTCGTGATGACGGTTAAACCGATAATTAGAGACTTTAAGTGTGTTTTTATATTTATGTGTACCTATACATAAAACATACATAAAGGAAACGAGAACACTTACTGGATCAATATTTCGAACTGAAGTCGTCATCAGGTAGAGAGTAGAAAGGACGAAGAAGAGGTACGTGCGTTTAGGAGTGTGAGTGGAAAGCGACTCACTCGCTTCAAAATTGTTGAATAGTAAACAAGTTATATCGCTTTAGATGTTTTGTTTATTGTAATGTTAAATAATTTGATAGAAAACCAGGAATGTTTCCTAGATCCTTTTCTCCAAAGTTGGATATCTCGTTAACTATTCTTTAAAATTTTTGTTTAAGTAAAAAAAATTTTTTATTATATGAGCACAGACAATAGAAGAAAAAACTTAGTAGGCAGTACTTCAAATTGATTAAAGGATGTGCTGGATTATGGCTAACTACAAGAGTAATTGTGGTGTTTTTACGAATAGTTTTTGGTTGCATTTTTACAAATAATGCAATAATAAAATTCACTCTGAAAGAAATCATTATCAATATCGTACAAAAACTACAAAGACAGGAAGGAAAAATAATTGATTTTTGTTAATTGTGATAGGTGTTTATTATCTTTTGTTGTTTATAATTTTAGTCCTGATAATGTCTACATATACTCTAAATGTTGACTTCAATGTACTCTATTTGATTTGTTGGAGCCTATTTAAAAGTAATATATCCATTTCTGCACTCAAAATTCAGTGAGAACAAATAAATGAATTTTGATTTTGATCAACATTTAAAGATGTAAGATTAAAAAACACCAAAAAAATTGTCTTATAGCTTTTAGGTGGAGTACTTGTAACTACAACCCTGTTTGCTTTGCTTGTATAGAGTAAGCTTGGAGGCTATTTTTGAAAGAAACATGAAACGCTTCGAAAATAGATTCTGCACAAAGCTAAACAGTGGTTGAAATTTTCAAGTTGAACTCACTTATGCGATGTTTATACCTTTAAGTTGTAAATAATTGTCCTATTGTATGCATAAATTCAATATTTTATTCGATTTTTGAAGTAAATATTGTTTCTTTTTAATGACCTTCCTTTCCTTGCTTACATTTGTGTATTTTTTTTTAGCCTAAGTAAAATAAGAGGAGAACTTGGGTGTAATTAATCTTAAAGGCAGCTTATAATGTTTGACTGGTTTAACAATTAATATTACCACATATTGTGATGTGGTTTTTTTCACATGTATTTGTGATTCAGTCCATTAGTCACCTTATCACACAGCGATCAGAATTACTAATGGTCTTCTATCTCCACTATTCACAGTTATTCCACGAAATTGGTATGTTAGTTTGTCTCTTATAGTTAGTGAGAGTAAAAAACAGCAGTATGCGAAACTATTTTTAGCCTTGTGTTTGAAATTTTGATAATTTAGGAAAATTATGACACATTAGAGTCACTGTTATAAATAACAAAGAATAGTTCTTGCTTTAGTTCCTAGTATACATGTGATTTCGTAGGTTAGGTTGCAGTGGTCATCCCAAGAGAGAACACTCATAAGCTAAGCATTGGGTCTTTGTTATACCATATGATGAACATTCTACATTGGGAGTCTTAAATTTTGCGAAGTGTATTTAGAGTAGGGATCTTTAACGAGTACCTGATATTGTAAAGGTTCGGAACCGATAGGTTAGCTTTGCAGTTCAAATTCAAATCTCTCATCGCTGTTACAGAAGGTGAAAAACTGCTAGAAAGCTTCTGGACCAGGGGTCGGCAACCTTTATCACCACAAGAGCCATTTGAACCCGGTTTTCAAAAAAAAAAAAAAAAACACTGAGAGGTGCAAATACTTTTTGACATCTAAAATGTGGAAAAACGCATTTATTAGAAAGTAAAAAATAAACATACACTTATTAGTGCTTTTACTACCCTTTTAAAGATGGGCTATAAAGAGTTGCTTATGAAACCCACCAAGTGCTACAGAGAGTACAGGTGCTACTCTCGTTAGAGGTGAAAGAAATTAATCTGCCTAAGCAGCATTGAACGATCTATTTTCCTCTGATATTTTTCTTTTCTTAGATTTCTCCATATCTGGCGGCCTTGTTAGGGTTGAAAGTTGAGATGGCGTTCGGGCGGCAATACCGACTTTCGCGAGTATGACGTTTATTTTGAGCTACAAAAAACAATAAAATATACTTATTTTTAATATTTCAAGATAGCATAAAGATCTTCCAATTTAGAACTAAAACACTAAAAAAATAACTAACTCAAATGAAATACACACAAATACTTTTTTAAAGTAATTTATTTTTCCAAGCCACTCGGAGCCGCAGTGTAAGGATGAAAGAGCCGCATGTGGCTCCGGAGCCGCAGGTTGCCGGCCCCTGTTCTAGACGAAGGTAGACAATGGAAAAGCATTGTGGAACATGGTACCATACCCAATCGGTGAAACTAAAAACTAAACCTCCTAATTGGAGGAGTAGTTACACAGACTGAATGACCACTAAGCGATTTATATGGATTTGATTTGCTAATTCACTAATTCGAGTACTCTACTCCGATGTCAGTGAAACCACAGACCACCTCTTATCTTGCAAAGCCCATGATGACAAGATGGTGGGTCTTTACTGGAAACGGCGTTGTGGCAGCCGAGTTTCTGTGGCAGGAGTTTTAATCATTTCACTGATTCACTTCACTACGTTTAATGGAAGTAATGATAATTGCTTAATACTTTATGATACATAGACGGTTTAATACATTTCTACAGACCAATGTACATAAGCCACTTAATTATTCCCTGACGTTAGTTACAAATACTGTGATATATAAAATTGCTGAGATTAATCCATAAAACGATCGGACATAACTCAAATACCTCCCGTCTTTTAGAAGAAGAATTGGCCAGATAGGTGTCTAGCCAACCACCTAGTGAATCACTTCTTCTCCTGATGACAACGGGTAGGAAATATACATAAGAGTTATTTTAGTTCTTTGAGTGTATTTCTCTACAATTTGATGTACTGTTATTATGCTCCATGACATTATTGTATAATAAGTTTTTTCTTCAGTTATATTTTTCACACAGTACTTGTGATAAACATCGGGGAGTAATTGCATGAGTTATGTGCATTGGTCTATGGAAATAGACCAATTAAGCCGTCTCTTTATGATAAAGCATTAAGTAATTCTCATTACTTAAATGAGAGGTACCAGTGAAAGGTTTAAAACACCTAACTACGGACTCTCGGCTATTCAATGGCACCATCTTGATTATGTTACCATAGATATTGTCACCAAAATCTTTGCAAGATTAGAGGTAGCATCATAAAAATGCAAGTGAATTGCACCGAAATTAATAAGTATTCACCAAAATTGCCTAAAACAACATAGGTTTGTACATTAAAAAAAATATAATTAACTAAAATTTAGTCCTGAGTTTGTGTATGGTTCTAAACATTTTGTCGGTAGTTTACAAGAGCGCATGTAACTCTTCAATCAAAAAAATCACCATAAATCGATAGATATATGTAAAAGTTATTATTTATTGTGAGAAAAAAAATAATTTAAAAATATTACGACAGAAAAAAATATAACACAGAATAATGGTACTTATCACCTAAACAGCAAGTCAAATTACAGAGAAGTACACCTAAAGAACTTTTGTAACTAGTAACTGGTACTTCTGTAACTCTGTAACACCCACAAAAACTCGGATGTATTTGCACCCGCTGTCATCACAAACTGACTGTGTCATCAAACACCTATTTGGCTGGTACTTTTTTCATAATGATGGCTGTCGAAATATAGATTTGAATCATGCCCACTCTTTTTACAGGTTAATCTCCACGATTTTATACATAATCCACAACGGTGTGATTCTTATCTGTGTCATGTTGAGAGACCATTCAAACTTTGATATCAGACTATTTATCAGAATAATCTACAATACCTTCTTACTTTTGTGTTGACTAATGGCTATATATATATTGTTGCGTTTTCTTAAGGTAGATGTAGCTACAAGCAGATATATGTTATTGTCATAAGATGTATTGCCAACCCAAATTGTGGACCCCTAATATCACTATTTCAGTTTTCCATGGTTTCTTACTTTTTTTTTAATTTTTATGTTGCTCTGAAGGTCTCTCGTTAATTGGTTTTGTATTATTCTACTTTCAAACAATGTGTTCTCGTCTATAAGTTTTGTGCCTAAGATTCTTCTAATGGTAGCTTATTGATCTTTCCTTCCTATTCTTTCCTTTGAATCACCTTTGACTGCCTCCGGAATTTGCCGTCACATATGAAGAATAATATAATCACATGCTAAAGAATAAGTTAGATACTAACATTTATTTTTAATTAATCAAAAGTTCTAAGTAAATTAAAATCTACAATAATTGAAGTTAAACATTTAAGTTAAAACCATATTAATTATAAATACAACGTTTGTAAGTCAGTCGGGTGAGTTGAAAATGTTGGGGTCAGATGTTGATGACCTTAACATTAGTGTTGATCATCTACGGTTTGTATCCTGTTCATGACCCGAGAGTTTTCATGTGAAGGATAGAAAATTTAGTGTGCACCTAACTTAAAGGGGGAAGGAAAGAGAAGCATTAAAACGCTAACCACATCACGACAGGACAGGAAAACCTAATCCGCCATAACCAGCCGCAACCAGCATTTCCGAATAAAACTTAAGCCTGATAAGGAAACAAAGTCGCCACATTTCACTGGAGCAGAGAAAAAGTTTAAAAATGACAAGCGCAAGCCTGAAGAAGCAAAGAGGAGTTTGGGAATCAGCTTCCGAAGCAGTACGCGACTCAGTGGACTTTCCACCCGCGGACACCAGCCTAAGGTCTAGAACCCCCTAGGTAGCAGCTAAAGGTGCTTGTTCCGCTGCTGTGCCACCACAGTGAAAAGAAGTCTTGAAAAAGACAGGCGTTAGCCACATCTGACTAACAAGAGTGGACTGCCACCTTTATGTGTGAACGAACGGACTTTCCACCCTCGGACACCGTCCCAGGCTGCCTCTCAACCCAGTTATGTCTTCCTTCGTTCACGAAATGGGGAACAACTGCCCAGGCAAGCCCCCCCTCCTACCCGGACTTCCAATGTAGAGTCAACAGGTATTGTGGTGCGCCCACTACTAAAAAATGGTGGCAAATAATAAATGAGCCACAATTTAAGCCCCCAGAACATCACTAATAAGTGAAAGCATTAGAACTGTGGGTATTAAAAAAAAACGATCGTCGAGCTACATTACTATGGGATGCCAAGAGCACGTGTTGTCAGCTATCCAAGAGTAAACTATGGCAAATGTTGCTTATCTTAGACTATCTATCGAGAACCAGTTGGCATAAATACCTACAATTAAACTTCTTACATATTTTTTTTAGACTATATTAAAAAATAATATCAGTTGTTGTAATACATGTATCAGAGATAATGTTGCTATAAAACCTTATATCTATGTGCAATACAACACTAAAACATACAATTCTTATATGCCATAAAGTTCTAATAGTTCATTTCATTCAACGTTCATGAATAGATATTTAAAATTCTTACAATCTATTCCTCTGTAATAAAATGGAATCTCATAAAAAATGTGATTAATTATATAAATAACAAAGAATGATTTTCGAACGAATTTGACATCACACGAATTAAAAATAGAGAACATTACCTTTCATCCTAATATGAACAGAATATCCTGTGGTTTATATTAAATTTTTCATTTAACTAGAACTATTGTATTTCTTTTTTGTAAGACACTTATAAGACTTTTACCCTTTAGTACTCTTCTAAGGGCGTAAATTGCGACTCATTTATTATTTGGCACCCATTTTAACAATGGGTGAGCCACATTGCCGGGTTGATTCTACATTTCAAGTCCTACGTTTTGTCTAACTCAATTGTATTTAGAGTAGAAATCTTTTACAAGTACCTGACATCGTACAGACTAGGGACCGACGGCTTTATTACGTTTTCTCTGAGAGGCGACGGGCTCAGATTTTTTTCACACTCCGCGTAACGAAGCCGAGGGTCAGAGTGAGAAAGCAACCCGGGATCTATAGTTTAGAGGCGAACAAGCCTCTGGACTACCCTGGCCCGTAGGACTATGATAGTAGTATTTAGTTTTTTTTATAGCTGGTATAATCAGTTATTTCTAAACCTGCCAATATTGGAAATGAATTTATTTATTTCATTACTTGTACAATTTGTTATACTGTGTTATTTACTCATGATGGGTAATTTCAAAAATTACCTCTCCTTGCAAAAAGAGGTTTGTTTATGTCAAAACTGACAACGCGTTTCGAACACTTAGTGTTTTTCTTCCGGTTTACATCAGCACTGTTGAGTATGTTATAGCAACAGGGACCTAGGAAGGAGTCCTAGCACTTCAACTCAACGATGCAGATGTAAACCTGAAGAAGAACACTAAGTGTTTGAAACGCGTTGTTAGTTTCTTTCGTGTGGATACGTAAGTTTTGAAATTCCCCATCTTGAATTTATTTATGTAGGTTCTGGCAAATTTTAATCACTCTGAATACTTTTGATGAAACAATGAATGTTATGGTTTAGGTTGTCCAGGAGTACGAGAGAGCCGTGATCTTCAGATTAGGTCGGTTGAGATCTGGAGGTGCTAGAGGTCCTGGTATATTCTTCGTTCTACCCTGTATTGATGAATACCTCAAGGTCGATCTCAGAACAGTTTCTTTTGATGTCCCTCCTCAGGAGGTCAGTATTTCCCATCCTAGCATATTAAAACATTATTCTTAGTTTAATTATTTCTTAGTGAAACAGTAATTAATGAAACCTTTCATCTTATTCTCTGCAAACAAGCAAAAGTCGCAGTAATAACTTGCTAAAAGAAAGTTTTCCTTCAAAGAGTTTAAATGTTTTGAATCTTTGAAAATATAACAAAGCCAACTCACCAAGAAACTATATAATACAATAAATGACTACAACATGTATGTTATATGTGGGTTTGTTATGTTATACGATTATGAACAACAGGGGTCTTCAATTCATCGATCGCCAAGATAATATTGATAGAAAAGCAGGACACTAAACAAACTTTTAGTTTAAACTTATGAATGATCATAAGTAATTTTTTAATTGCATTAATACTGAAGACCGGATTGGAAACCAGTTGGGCCAATTCCTTCCTATGGGTCGTATGTTTGACATTCCTGATCTATTCACATAGTTATTAAAATCTCGGGTCTATTTGTCTCTGTGTCCGATCACACTACTATGTGTTTCTAATTTGAAGGGTAGGAGTTTCGTTTTCTAGTAAATTTTCTGGTCAAGTTTTATATAGGTTAGTTTAAAAGAGGTTCTTATGACCTTCCCATGACAGAACACACATAGGCCCAATATCAGTCCTTTGTGATACCACATAATGATCATTCTACATTGGGGATCCTAAATTTTAGCCTAACTTAAGTATATCTAGATTAGAGACATCGTACAGACTTGGTACTGGCAGCGTAACGTCCTCTCCGAAGGATAACGTGCTCAGATTTTTTTTTCATTTTCCAATTGAATAAATCGTGGGCCAGAGAAGAGAGTATCGAACCCAGAATCTACCAGTCCAGAGGATAGTACGTAAGCCATTGGGCTACCCTGTCTCTTAAGTTTCCGCGTAAATGAATTTTGTAAAATTAGTTCATATGACATTTTATAAAGCGTTCGTTAATATATGAAAAGTCACGTTTTTAACAGTGCTTCCTGTGTGCATACTACTAACAATCGAAATCAGTAACTTTAATTACCCTTGAAGATTTCTGTGCATATAACATTTGAGCCTGATAGCGTTTTACATATACGTCTAAATTTACGTAAAATTTATAGCAATAAAAAAACGCTAGTAATTGATAGCAAAACTCTCAGGTAAAATATTTTAAAAAAATTCGTTTGGAGAAAATCAGAAATAATGAAGTCTTTGACGAATTTTTTTTTCTACAACTTATATTCTGTATGTTTTTACAATGACATCATTTAATTATGAAATTATAAGAAAAAATGCTAAATCCTGTTTTTTCCTCTATGTGAACGAAGTTTTAAGTAATTATCTATTCCAGTATTCCTAAAGTATATTCTGGAGAATTCAGGGCTGTACTAAAAAAAATTCAGGAGTTTTGAAAACTTAAAGTAATTATGAGCCAAAAGGTTAAAAGAACACATCTTTGAAACCTACATATAATTTTACCCCTAAATGAGTGAAAATAGTATATTTTGTACGTGTGTTGTTTGCAGTCCTAAATTGTTTAATTAGTGTGTTAGTATCAGACTAAAGAATGAATCATCTGCTCTTGTCTCCTGACCGGCCAAACATGTGCTAAAAGTACATCAGCAGAAATAAATCAACGGATAATATGCAGTACTGAAACAAAGAAAGGCCGCAAATGTACATAATTGTGAGGGACTTAAAATATAATTTGTCGATGGAGCTGAAGTGTATAGTACTGGTGTTGAATTCACTGATTAACATTAAAGCTTATTCAACAAATCTGTCGCAGTTCTTGAAAAGACCAAGAATAATTCCATTTGTTAAAATGTGCTTTCTCCCCAGGTGTTGACTCGAGATTCAGTCACAGTTCACGTAGATGGTGTAGTTTTCTATCGTGTCAATAGCCCTTCAATGGCGTCAAGTAATGTTGAAAACTACAGGTGAACAATAATTCAACCCCAAGCACAACACTTTTGTTTCTATTTTTTGTCTTTTTTTAAAAAAAAAATTGTTTGTGCGAGTTAAATTGATCACTGTTTCATTCACTTTTAATGAAATTTTCACGCAATTATAATGCAAAACATCAACCCTACGCTTTAATCATTCTAATGGGGTTATGTATAAAACATATTACTGACACGCTGTTCAGTGCTTCCAAAATATGTTTCTCAACACTTTTGAAAATTATATGGTTTTTATGACACCTATCCCAAAAATAAGTATTTCATTCTAAGGTGGTGCAGATCAGTTATCAATTACGGTAAAAAAAATAATGAAATAGTCTCCTTATGCAGAAATTTAATAACATAAGCAACGCATTTCGGACACATAGTGCTCTTCTTCAGGAATAAAACCAAAGCATGAGTGTTCTTTCTACCCTAAATCAGTGGTTCTCAAACGGTGCGCCCGGGCGTATTGGTGCATCCTGGAAGGTAACCAGGTGCGTCCCAAGATGATGGAAGAATAAATTTATATAACAGATTTCTATTTTAAACATTTGAATCATTTTCATGTATTTTAGAAACACAAAAAGTTTTCAAGTCTGAGTCAAGTCTCTGCTACTCGATATTTTGAACTGGAGGGTCAATTTCTTTATTTTTTAAGCAGATATGGATAATACTTTCTCTTTTCCTTTCCTTGGGGATTTAAATCATTTGTTACTAATCTCTCTCTCTTTCTCTATCTCTTATAATTTCCTATCATTTTCAAATTTCAGTACTAAAGTGTCTATATTAAAATCACTGATGCGTCCCAAAGCTTCGATTATTTCATTGGTGCGTCCTGAAGTAAAAAAGTTTGAGAAATACTGCCCTAGACACTCATCCATTGATTCTACGTATTGGAAATGGGCTGTTTATATTATTAAAGTTCTATATGTGGAGACTATTTTATTAACTTTTTAACCATACAATAAGTATTTCTTTTTTACTTTATAGTATTTCGTCGAAATTTGAAATTAGTAAATTTTTAATTGTGAAAATACCCCACGAGCTATGAAATCCTTTATTGTGTGATATTTACTCATGAATAGAAGATGGTAAAGAAACACTAGGTCTCCACAAAAAAGATTTTATACGAGGCGTTTAGAACACTTTGTGCTCATCCTCAAGTTCATCTTTTTTTTTAACATCTTTATTTAGAAGTATACAACTATGTATATTTTGCATAAAACAATAGCTTTGATACACATGAGTAAAGAATGAAACCTATTGGGAGATTACATCTACAATATAAAATATGAACAAAAAAATGTGAAACTTAATACACAATACTCAACCAAAATTTAAACTAAAAACGATTACTACGGCAGATATTTACGAGTATATCTTCTTAGTTTATATTTTGGTTGTGTTTTCTGTCTTCAATCTCACAATTTCTTTTATATTGTTGATGTAACCTAAAGATAAACAATAAGTGTTCGAAAATTGTTGTATAAAATCTTTTCTGTGCAGAATTGGTTTTTCTTTCCCGCATTCAAATCATCAGTAAAAATTGTCTTTTTACATACATTAGCCTACTTTTCTTTTTACTTCTAATTATTCACTGTGGTTGTGCTACACTAATAGATGAGTGTTGAACTGCGTAACTGTGTACTGTTTTCACGAATAATGATTCACCTTCGTATGCAGCAAAGGGATAAAATTCACTTAACACAATTTTCCATTAAAATTAGTTTTTAATGAATACATGTTTAGTGTTTATTATTAAGGTATATTAGAATACATGCTGAAGATATCATTATAAGCAGATTGGTGGTTTTTAAAGAATAACTATTTGAAGACAATATATACTGATAAATATTTGCTCTACAATAATAATAAAAAGCACCACAATATTGGAAGAACATACAATGAATGAGCCAGAAAGTTTTAGCTAAACGAAAAGTTTATAAAGAATGGATTTGAAAAAGGAGAGTTGATATTGATTTTGGCTTTTGTTAGATCTTGTCGAGGGATTTCGTTCCTGTTCATGTGGATGCTGTTGTCTTCTACAGAGTCAGCAGCCCTATAATGGCGACCAACAATGTAGAGTACTACAGGTGAGGGAGACAGAGGTCAAAACACCTGAGAAGGCCAAAGTACTTCTTTTAGCATGAGACTTCTACCATTCCCTGCTCCCTCATCCCGAAATGCATTTCTATTCCTATACTGAATGCTATTTTCGGCTGAATGCTATATTATCAAATTATATATTATTTTTTTTCTTTCCATCAATGCCTTTTAATTGACTAGCTTAAGAAGTATTTTTGATATTTTTAAAATAGATATAATTATACTTAATTCATTGCCCTATTTTTTGCAGCTTATATAATTTTATTTAAGACAGTTAGTTTGGTTCATAAACTGAGTAATAGTATTAAATAATATTATTTACTTAAGTTTGTATAATATTTTTCAATTCTCAGGAAATGATTTTGTCGGGAAAAAGCTCTTCTACATCTGGTGTTCTCAATCTTCCTTGTCAAAGATTTTATGAAAAAGTGCTTTCTAAATAATGTGAAAATATTACTAAAAGATTTTTTTTTAATATATTCATATTAATTTAGATAATAGAGATTTTAAAATTTAATACAAATTTAGGATGGTAATGGATATGCAATAGATTAATAAAGAATTTTTTAAACTTATATAGATCACTACTTAACTGGACAAAGTGAAATCAAATTAATACATGAACAGTAGAAGAACAGGATATTCAGATGATTGCAGTTCCTCTAATAAAAAAAATGGTGAAGCTCTTTTTTATAGCTAAACTGAGACACATATCATTTTCTACCTCCAGTCTAATGCACGTGTGTTTTAATTTGCTTCAAAGATGAAAAGTTTAGCTCACAAGGATACGCCAACACAGAGCGAAGCATTGCACGAATGAAAGAAATCATGTATTCAGGAGCCAAATTCTGTGATTGATTTCTAATCGAAATTGTCCTTCTGAATCAGTTTTCAGTTCAAAAATTGAACTTGATAATGATTGGAAGTATTTTCAGCTAACAATTTAAAAGGATTTTTAACTAAATTGAACTCATCCTCCGTAATAGATAACAGCCGACAGGCTAGACATGCCAAGTCATATAATTACTCTGCTCACCTGCTAAACCCCCTGTCGTCTCTATCTATCTTCGAGAAATCTATAAATTCACCTATGTTGAGAATCCCTGGTCTATGCTAAGGTATACCATTAGCTATTTCGTAATTGCATTAAAAGGTTTAAAGTTGGCAAATATGAATTATTTGCACTTCTCTAGAAGCTGACTAGGTGTTTTTCCCTAAGAGATAGATTAATACTGAGCTTACTCTATTCACAGAATCCAGTTTAGTATAGAATTAATACTTCTACTTTTGAATTATTGTACAACTATGTTAGTGGATTTCCTTTTTGAAATTAGTGAATTTAACTTTTGATGATCTACTGTCACCGCAATTGTAGACCAGAAAGATAAACAATATGTACTTAGCTCGTAGAGCTGTTGGTAAAAAATGGGAAAGCCTGGTTATATAGCGCCACATCAAACACAACCTCTCTCGGAGCACCAGTTTTGCCACTTTCCATATGAAAACAGGTCACGACTACTTGGCATCTCACCTACACCATGTCAAAGTACACTATAGCCCTGAATGCCAACTCTGTGGATACGGAAAAATGGTTACGGCCCACACGAGGACTTGCCGGTCTTCGATCAGACAGACACAGAAGAAGACATGATATTCGAAGGAACCCGTCTATTCTGGTCAGAGCGTCATATGCCAAGGTTGAGAGGCCACTAGTATTAGTAGTACTTCTGATGGTTGTTTTATTATATACAAGATTGAAGTTTCAAGAAGTATTTATTTGGTAATCTGAAGTTTGGAGAATAACCTTTATAAATAAACAGCCTCTCTCAACATGAAAGTTATGAATGTGTACACATATTCTTGTTAAGACATGTGTGTTATCCTGCTCTTCGTAACCCATACTAACAAAGTCAGTTGGCTGCTGCTTATCCAGCAGATATATGTTTAGTTTTTATCAATCACTATATTAACAGTACATGATTGATTTTAGGATATGGTAGGTAGATTGGCATAGACATTTCCTGAAGAATTCTAAGTGTTTACGGCACTTATCACAACTGAAGAACAAACACGTTTGTTCTGTTACAATTATAAAAATTACATTTTTAATTAGACTATGTGTTATGAAAATCTCAACTTTATGAAAAACATCAAATCGTGTTTATGATTATCCTTTCAAATAATTGTTGGTTGGGTAATTTAATTTGTTTCCAATAGTTGATATTTGTTTACTAGTAGCTCACAAGCACCGGCTAAAGAGGTGTCATATTGTGTAGTTCGTGCATGATTTATGTTGCATGTTTAGGTCCTCACTAAAGATTCAGTCACCGTGAATGTGGACGCAGTTGTTTATTATAGAGTTGAAGAGCCTCTTTCCGCCATCGTCAGAATTAACAACTACAGGTCAGTTCAACCATGATTACAAAAAAATCTCTAATTTAATATAGCCACAATAAGTACATTAACAAGTATTTATATAATTAATATGTGCCGTATTGATAGCATGAAAATTATTAAAAATATTATTAGTGCTTAGTAGCTTTGTGTGTTCAAACAAAATAACCATTATTCGAAAATCTGGAGTGATCTACACCCAACTTTACAATAATGTCAAATTCATTTACAATTTCATTAGTGATAAATTTTATTATGGTTATCACCATTTGGCAATTTAGAACGAAAATATTGATAGTAATTAAATAGTAATGATCACTAATGATCAAAATTAGTGATACTCATTAAAATATAGAAATAGTCAAATTATTGAATGTAATGAAAGGAACAAGTGATATAATCTAATGTATTTTCATTTAGGTGCGGCAGCCTTTACATAATTTTATATATACTATATATATTTAGTTTAAAAAACGAAGAATAGTAGCTCACAGAGAAAGAAACGCACTTACTAACTCAAATTTCCGGATCATTCGTCTTCAGGAGAAAAGAGAGTGGGAGACTAAGCATGCCGGAAACGCAACGGCAGGAAACCGTTCTGACAACCGACTGTGCTGCCTACACAACAACTACAGGCGGGAAACCTGTTTCCTACCGTTGCGTTTCCAACACACTTGGTCTCCCCCTCTTTTCTCCTGAAGACGGATTATGTGAAAATTTGAGTTAGTAAATGTGTCCCTCTGTATGCTACTATTCTTCGTTTTTGAACTTGTACTATGTTTGGTTTGCATCCACTTTCAGATTTTAAAGTATATTAAATTATATATATATATATATATATATATATATATATATATATATATATATATATAGTTCACACAGGAAAGAGAAAACACAAATAAAAGACACACACAAAAGACTCACAACGATATTTCGACAGTCGTCGTCATCGGGTAGAAGTAGTCCCTTTGAGTAGCTGAAGCTAACTGAATATATACTTATATTCAGTTAGTAATATATTAATAAAGTAATATATTACTATAATATTATAAATAGTAATATAGTTAATATATACTTAAATATATATATATATATATATATATATATATATATATTAATTGTTATTAAATTACTATATTAAACAACATTTTTATTTTTTGTCCAGGTTTGTCTCACTTCAAACAATAAAACACCTTTAATTTCTCGGGTTTCTACTGATTTAGTGTTTTATATTTATACCACAATTAGAACTGCAGACTATTATAGCATATTGCCTTAAACAATTGGCTCTATTATACGGATATTTTCTTTTGTATGAATATTTCTTTTAAATATAGTAATTTATATTTTTTAATAGTCAACATAAAGAAACATCAATCTCTAAATAGATTGATAATTTAGTGCAGAAGCGAAGTTATGGTGCATTAAGCTGTATTTTGCTAACTTTTCAGACATGTTTATTTTTAAAATCCACAGGTGTGGCAAGTACGTCTTGTTAGTTGATTGCAATTTCATTTGAGCATATGAATATATTGCGTATTTGCCATCATTGAAAAGGTGTTTCCCACAGTTCAGGATACACTATCTATTAAGAATAAATAGTTTTTTGAACGAGCAACTCTCAGCCCTTAAATATGAACAGGCAGGAAAAATCAACAATCAAGTTCTTACGCTATCATACCGTGGAAAGAACTTACAAGTCAGTAAAGAGTGATTGTGAGAGTGAGAGTGATGAGGAAGGAGTTCACTATCCAACTGAATTTCTTTCTCATGGACTGCTTGCTCATGAGTAGTAGTAACAAATTTCATGTTACGATACTTGAGTGCCCCGGGAAATGTGCAACGAGACACGACTCTGAGTTCGTGCTCTGCACAGATATGCCATAGAGGCGGACATCATGACTGGGTGTGGTATTGGGGAGTCTGTGTGTATAGCACGCATACCATTAATTCCGAGCCACTATCCGCTTTCGTTCAATCGATTGCAAAGTACCATCAGATTCTGTTTCGCAATGACGTTAACTAAGTCGCAAGGGGAAACTTTATCTAACGCAGGAATTGAAGTGAGTGAGACCAAGTTTTTCTCAAATGGTCAACTGTAGTTTGTCAATAGTCACAGGGTCCAACTCTTTGTTCTTCCATGAACCTGAAGGATAGACATCTAATGTGGTGTATACAGAAGCATTTATTTAACACTACACTAATAATGATATTTTCTACTATTCTATAATTTCTAATGATATTTTGGAATACCAAGTCCTATCGAATTTTTGATTCCGTCAAAGACGGGTAATATAATACCATAATATAGTAATACAAGTAATAGTAATATAATATAACTATAAAAATATAATTATTATTATAGGTTTTTGTGGATTATGACCTAATCCTCAAAAGCCTCTTTTGTATTTCAATTTAAGTATTGTTAATTTTTTTCAGCGAGCATAGGTTTTTGATTTCTGTTCTCATTGAAAGGTGTTTGTTTTCCCTATTTTCATTAAAGCTGGCTCAAATTTAAATAGAAATGTAAAAATTGGTAAATACAATTTTTTTTTTTAAATTTTACTTTAATTTGGAATTTGAGCAAATTTCGATCTAATCAGAGAAAACACAAAGAATTTTTTCAGTGTTTCTGAAAAAAGTTTGTAATTAATTACACAAAAATTGACTGAAAATGACAAAAAACTGGTAAAACAGGTTGAAATAGAAAATTACTGAACACTTAAACCCTGCAGATCAGAGGATGAAGTCAAAAATAAATGCGTATCCTATAGGATATTGCTTGTTCACATTGTAATAATAAAGTGAAATCAGAATCGAACGATCCATAAAGTTATACCAATGAAGTCTACTAATTTACAAAGGAATATAAATTCAAACAATTATTGAGAAGTCAGCCTCAGCTGTTGAGAGACTTGATATTAAGTGCCAAACCAAGAAAATATACGCTAATAGTATTTTGTTGTTTTTAGTTATTAATTTCCTCGCCCTTTTTATATACTTGTTATAAGATTTTACAGTCTACACGTGGAATAAAAAACCAACGTCCAAACCTCAGTAAGAAATTCAGAAATGAGACTAAGATCTTTCAACCAAAAAAATGGATTACTTCTGTTCAAATGTGACTCTAACGAAAAACATTGGTAGTTCAAACAATTTTGTCCCATATTTGAATTTGGTACTGTGGTTTGAACGTTGATTTATATTTGTGAAAAATTGGAGAAATTGGAAAACAGTATTTACCGTATGTTTTATTCTTTTTGGTATTGCGATTTTTTCATACACGTTTTTTCTTTCTGTTACATGATTTGTTGTAATGTAATGATGATGTTATGTTGTAACATTAAGTTACCGTTTTGCCTGAAACTCTATGTGATTTTTCTTTCTTGTTATTTTTATAAATTATGCATGCACAATATTATCTTACGTATATGTAATTCAAATGCAATCAGATCAAAAAAGATAGTAAACTTTAAAAACAGAATGAAATCTAACCACTGGGACACACATTCATATTTAAATAATATTATTCTTCCTCAATTTTCCTAGTAGTTTTTTCGTTTTTGTTGTGGCCAATATGCATTTATTCTGAAAAGTTTTCAGTGTGCTTTCGTTTTCCCTTCGTGCAAATTTTTTCTCAAAACGATCGTTTAAAGGATGGATATATTGAAATTGAGTCCTAGTGTTTAGTTTTTATTCGTACTTTTTTATGATTTTAAAGTTTTTATATATATATATTCGAAATAACTGTTCGTAATGCTTTTTAACATGTTTAATATCCATATTTCAAATATGCTTTGATATTATAAATATTAATATTGTATAGTTACTGTTAACTAACTTTTACATTATAGAATAGTTAATTAAAATAACTTTTTTCCCATAAATTTAGCACTTGTCGTTTCTTATTATATTAAAAGTAGTTAGGTGTTGTTTAAATACTTGAGCGATTAAAAAATACGAGCAAGTATCAACAATGTTGAAAAACAAATATTGATACGAAGAAAATAGAGAAAAGAAATCTAGTCTCAGTAAACTAAAATTTTGAAATTTTTGAATAAAATACAGTTTCTCTATTTTATACGAACCTCTAAATAAAAATAAATATCTAGACCACAGTAAAAAATGCAGAAATGGAACTAAAATCTTTCAACCAGGATAACTGACCCTATTCAAAGTCACACCTCACTGGATGTTAAGATATAAAGGTATATATATATATATATATATATATATATATATAAGTCAACACTTGCTTACTTTCATGCCATGAAAATCTCTTCCTGATGACAACCGTTGCCGAAATTTTAAAGTGTAACTTTCTTGTGTCTCTTTTTGGACAATTTCATCATTTTCAAAGTGCTTTCAAATGTTATCCGGTTTTAAAATAATTGAGTTCTTTGAAAACGGGTATCCGTTTTCTCCCTTTCCCATTTACTTCTTTCAGTGGTGATTTTCTTTATATGTATATAATAAGAAATGCATTATTGGCATCATAAATATATTTTTATTCTTGATTAAAACTATAAAGTCTATCACCAATATTACTAGTCGACATGTTTCGAATGTACCACATTCATCATCAGGACAATAATGAGAGTAATAGTAGGAAAGCTAGTTATATATATAGAGATGGATTATTAATGGAATGTTAACAGGGCATCACCCTGTATCACGGTGCATTATGGGGGATTAAGGTAGGGTGGTTGGGCTCACCTACTACCTGGCTAATCTGGGTGTTTCTGTTTGCAAATAGTTTTAAAATTCGACAAGAATTATTAACTTGGATATTTAAAACTATTTTTAAAACTATTTGCAAACAGAAACACCCAGATTAGCCAGGTAGTAGGTGAGCCCAACCACCCTACCTTAATCCCCCATAATGCGCCGTGATACAGGGTGATGCCCTGTTAACATTCCATTAATAATTCATCTCTATATATATAACTAGCTTTCCTACTATTACTCTCATTATTGTCCTGATGATGAATGTGGTACATTCGAAACATGTCGACTAGTTTTATTCTTAATGTAAACATTTTTTTAAATTATCTGCAATACTGTTACAGATAATGTTAACTTTAATCATAATTGAAGCTTTCATAATTATAAAACTTTGATATTCCATAACAATCCTTCTTAACAGTAACGATTGTGTAAAATATATTTCTAATTCTATACCTTATATTTTCTTTTACTTTTTCTTAGTCATTCAACAAGACTACTAGCTGCTACAACCCTGAGAAATGTCCTTGGAACGAGAAACCTTTCAGAAATTCTTTCTGAAAGAGAAAACATCTCACACACAATGCAAAGTAACCTGGATATAGCCACTGAGCCTTGGGGAGTCAAGGTAGAGAGGGTTGAAATGTAAGTTACATTAACTATGTAATTCTGTAATATTTACAGTTTTGGAAATTCAAACTAAACATGTTGAGAGTAAGTTGTTTCTTTTTTTTTTTTAGCGAAACAAATCCATGAAAATATTCAGAAAAATGACAATTTAATTTTAGTAAATAAGTATTTGTTTTAATATGATACCTAATGATTTTTGATAATTTTTTACCTAATTACCGAAACATATATAAAATTAAGACTGTTGGTATTCCCATGACTATTTATTATAAATGTCTGTTTGAAAAACAATGAATAATTTATTTTTCATTTAAATCATTAGTTTCTGTTTTTTTGAAATAACTTACATGCATTTTACTTATATACATATATATTAAAGGGTGCCTATCGATCTGAGATTTTTGCTAGGGCTTAGGACCGACTGACTCTTGTGCGACAGCTGTTCACAAGAAACGCTTCTCCACATCAGTCCTCCAGGCCCTCGCTGGATCATTTATCCCCGATGTGGAGAAGAGTTTACTGTGAACTGTTCCACAACAGTCAATCGGTCCAAGACCTAGGAGAAATACGAGGACAATAGGCGCCGCATATATCTAAGGATATAGGAAGAGTGTATGGAGAAGATGCCTGTGAGAAAGGTTTTGAATAAAACCGAAACGTTGGCACCGAGAGTTTGATTTTTTTATCCTAGAAAATTGACCGAATCCCGATTGGAGAGCACACCTATTCTATCAAACGGTCGATATATTACTGAATCTGCTATATATATATTTGGGTTTAAATAAGATGAAATATGGGTTTTTATGAGGATATAAGAAGAGTGTATGGAGAAGATGCCTATGAAAAAGGTTTTGAATAAAACTGAAACGTTGGCACCGAGAGTTTGTTTTTTTATCCTAGAAAACTGACCGAATCCCGATAGAGAGCACACCTATATATATATAACTTGAAATTACACAATGTACGACACACAAAAAAGAATAAAAAGAACACTTACAGAATTCAATGTTTCGAACTGTTGTTCGTCATCACGAAGACTAGAGGAGAGGACGAAGTGAGAGATTCGCGCTCCGTCCTTTGACGTGGGGAGATCTCTCTCACTTCGTCCTCTCTTCTAGTCTACTCCTCATGACGAACAACAGTTCGAAATATTGAATTCTGTAAGTGTTCTTTTTATTCCTTTTTCTGTGTCGTGTTTTGTGTAATTTAAAATTTATAGTCCTTGTGGACCGTTTCTTCTATTTAGTATATATATATATATATATATATATATATATATTATATATATATATATATATATATTAGTGTATATTGGCAGCAGATTTTCTTGTAAACATATTTTATAAAGTAGACGGCAGCTTCCGCATTTACGACTTTTTTGCTCGTTTAAAAAAAGAGAAAACGTTTTTTTAACTAAAGAAAACGAGCAAAAAAGTCGTAAATGCGGAAGCTGCCGTCTACTTTAATAAAATATATATATATATATATTCACAGGTAAACTGAAAGACAATCCAAACTGGACACAATAACAGTTCGAAATTGAAGATAGGTAGCACACAAAGTGAAGAAACCACTTACAAACTCAAATTTTCGGGCAATCCTTCTTCAGGAGAAAAGAGAAAGGGAGACCAAGCACGTTGTAGACGCTACGCTAGTAACGGACACGACAACCGCCAATGCTTCCAGTGGGTGCGTTTCTTTACTTTGTGTGCTACCTATCTTCAATTTTGAACTGTTTATATAATATATATATATATATATATATATATATATATATATATATAAGAGCAAGAAAGAGAGAAATTAAGAAAGAAAAGACAAGGAAATCTTTTTTCGATTTCACAATAAACACGTGAAATAATAATCAACGTCCAAACTTGTTACATATGCCAATGTATTATTGGCATCATAAATATATTTTTATTCCTAATGTAAACATTTTTTTTTAAAATTATCTGTAATGCAATTAGAGATAATGTTAACTTTAGACATAATTGAAGCTTTCATAATTATAAAACTTTATTATCTATGTATCAACATCCAAACTTGTTTAAACGTTTAAACAAGGAAAGAGATAACGAGTGTGACGAACTATTTTATTGTCCGTTTATGTGAAGTTATCAACGTCCAAACCACAGTAAGAAATCAGAAAAATGTGGTTTGTACATTGATTTTTGTTTCACGTGTTTATTGTGAATTCATATTAATGTGAAGTTATTATGTAACGAGATTTGGGTAAATAAAGAATATTTGTTTACGATTATAGAAAGGATGTGAGACTACCGGTTCAAATGCAGAGAGCAATGGCAGCAGAAGCTGAGGCGACGAGGGAGGCGAGAGCCAAGGTAATAGCGGCTGAAGGTGAAATGAAGGCGTCCAGATCTCTAAAGGAAGCCTCTGACGTCATGGCTGAGAGCCCTGCAGCTCTTCAGGTACTCATATTGTTCAACTTGCAAACTATTTAATAAAAATCATAATAACTTAAAGAAGAAAAGTGGCTTCCATGTTAGGCATAACGGCTCTCCCAAACGATAGGGTTCATCTGCACTATGAGGCCTACATCTGTGTATAATATCAATTTGATCTATCAAAGATTATGTACCGTAGCATGTACTCAATCTTTTGGATATGCACTCTCTCTCTCTCTCTCTCTCTCTCTCTCTCTCACACACAGGTCTCATCGAAAAAACTTTATAAAACGACTTTGGGGACTTCAGAACATGTAATACCATCAAAATCTCGAGATTAAATGTTTTTACTATCACTATACTTTACTTATAGGAAAGTAAAAAGTCTCAAATAATAATGTCTTATGGTAAAAGACGTTTTTTTGTCGTCTCCGAGTATGAAGAAAACTACGTAAGTTTAAAACGACGTACCCTTTATGCGACTGTTGCTAAAAAAAATATCAACATTATACAAATAGAACTTTGTGGTACCACAGACAAATTGCATTATTATAATAGTAAAATCACTAACGTGTGTACAGGTATCCTTTCATCTGCGGCTACAAAACATAGCAGCATAGAGTACTACAATTGAGATACATACATACATCCATATTTATATATGAAGCTAAACAGATAGATATATATACATTCATATATTTATATCGGAGATATTATGTTATGTTATATGTGTCCACACGCGTGATTTAACCCCTTGTTGACAGTAGTTTCAACTCACACCAAGTGTTGTGTATATAAGATTATTGCAAAATATAAACAATATTTACATAAATTTGACACTGTGATACCACTGCCCAATCATATTATAATAGTAAACTCACCAACCTCTGTACAGGTATCCTATCGTCTGTACCTGCAACAATAAACACATATAACGTAATTATAATTTAAAAGCTATGTAACTCTTTCTTATTTATTCTTATGATAGCTATCAATAAATTATTCTAACACTTGTTTTATTACAATATATGTATTCTAATGTCAACCTAAAGTTCGAAATATGTTAGTTTTGTCAAATGAATAAGCTAACGTACACTAGAATGCCAAAGGAATAAAGCAAATGGAATCTTACTCTCCTACCCAGGTTACTCATGAAATTAAGACCTGAAGTTAATTAATAGATTTATTAAAATAAAAATTATTTTTTTCTAAATCCATACGAATGGCCATGAATTCATAGATAACGTTGTAGCTATTACTATTAATATATTCACTTTTATTTGTTTGGTCAATGCTGACATTGAAATTTAGTACTGGTATTCTACAATACAGAAATAACAACAGGTATAATAGTATCTTAATCGAAAAAGTCTATCAAATCAATTTGATATTTTTACTACCATCATAGTAAGCGTAAACACTTCAGATTTTCTTAAATATGATACAGGTAAATAAATCAAATAATTCTGCATAAGTATGTTAAATGATGAATCTTTTTAATTCTTCATAATTTCAGTGATTCTTATTTTTCAAAAGTGAAATTCTTTATAACAGCCCTTTTTTTAAAAGTCAATTACATATTTCTTTGGATAAAAATATGATACACCATGTAAGTATAAAGTACGTGCCCAAGGATGTCATACTTCATAATAATTATAGAAATTGAAAGTATTATACATTTACAATTACAATTGAATGACTGGGTGCAAACTTATCACTAAAATCAGTTAATTTTTAATATTATATATTCAAAAGGTATAATTAGATAAACATTGGTTATTTCAGTATGTTTTAAGAAGAATGTTTCAATGATTATGAGAGCTTCTCAATCTGATCATAATGCTAGTTTATATTGTTTAAGAACAAATATATATTTTGGGTGCATTTAAAAATATATTATGATTTTTAAATACTTTTAATTGAATAAACTTGAAATTTATATATTTAAATCTTTTTATGGGAACAGGTGAATTAGAGATCACTAAAATATGGAAAACAAAACTAAAAAACAATTATAACTTACACATTGTTGTGTTTATAAAGGTCAAAGGTGAAAAATAAGAGGATATTGAGATACAGTGTAGAGAGTGAACAGGATAAGAAAGAGAAAGATTGATTTCATATATGCAGTGGGAGCAAATTGAAATAAAAGATGGAAGTTACCTTCCAGAGGTTATACATGAAATATTAAACTAGAAAATTAAAAATATAATTTTTTTTTTAAAAAAATGTTATTGTTTGTAATTATGTAGTATTTATTTAGTTGACTAGATAACTATCTTACATTATTTACATCCATTTTAAGAATTTATTGAAGTTATCTTAATTCAAAGATGTATACTCTAAATAAAGTCTAGTAAAACTTTATTTGGTCTTACTCATTAAAAGTAGGACTCCTGATATAAAATTGGAAGTGCGTTTCACAAAATATTACAAATTATATTGTTAGAAGTGAATCTATAATTCGTGAGTAGTTAAAAAGTAGCATAAAATATGCATGGGAGATAAACTGAGTGCAATTACTTAGTAAAATTATAAAATAATGAGACTAATAAATCTAATTATGTATTCTTAATTTCATAATGTAATCAATTTTAAGTATTGTGAAGAATATACATTTTAGATTACCTTTGTAAGTTCTAACTTAAAAATCTATATAAACTAACATTTCGTTTGTTTGCAAATGGCGGAACATCTGACATTTATTTGTTTGAAATAATTTTCATTTAACCTTTAATATCGGAATTGTATATTAAATATTTTATAGAATACAATTTAAAGTATAAAGAATAGTGATGAAATATAATGTCGAATGACATTATCTATGAATAAATAAACAGATGTTACCTTAAATTTGATGAGTAGTAATTTCTGACCTACTGCTCTGGGGAAGTTCCGCCATAGACTGGCACAAACATGCACTAATTGTTACTAGAGAGTCCAAAGTCCGCTTCCACTCTTCTCGGTTTTCCTATTATAACTTAACAATACGTCTTTGTTTATTATGAGAGCAAATAAAATGTCTCATAGTATTTCAAGCAGCAATTCTATAAAACAATATTCTACTATTTTATTCAAAAGCAAATTATATTTATTAGTTATCCCTTTTGCATCGTTAAAAAGTGACTTCTTAGATTATATAAATTCATAGCGTTGTTAACTTAAAATAAATTTTACATTTTTATAACAATAAAAGATTACAAATAATAGTTATACTTTAAGTTTAAAATATAACAACTTTTTTTAGCACTTCGAGAACTGATTTATTTCACTAATGTAATGATATATTACAATCGGTTTACAATACAATATGTTAATTTTACTACTATATTTAAAATCGAGTAGTCATGATAAAATTTATTTAAAGATTTGGACGTATTTACACATTTTGTGATTCCCTGAACAATTAGTTTCTTTCAAGTAGATCTGTTTTCAAGTAATATCACCTAAAATCAAATGCTATAATTCTTTGATTCTCAAAATTAATATCGTATTATGAGAGCCTCCTGATAGCCAGAGAAATGTTTTATACTATTTTTTGATTATATAAAACTAATTTTCATAATTCCAAAGCAGCATGAACCTTATTCTTCACTAACAAATTTTATCTACGTTATGAAGAGATTTACACTATATTCCCCAATGTGCCTCAACCTTTTTAATATTGTATTAATACTTAAGTTCAAGCAAATTTTGAAATATTCAAAAGACTACATTTATCCATTAGTGGCATTTCATTATCATTCAATTAAATTTTAAATAATAATGAATTAAATAAAAATAACCCAAACATAGAAAGCCTAAGAGTTATGTTATTCTCTCACGAGAAAGCTCTGCTGTGGGCTTATCTTTATACGAGGTGTGTAAATAAAGTAGTGAGACTGGCAACGTCGCTTTCGATCTGGCAACGCTGGAGACTCGTGGCCTTGAGTAGCGTCAGGTGCACGTGTGATGCGCCTCCAGTAGGAATCTGAACTCGCCACAGTCATTTGTTTGTCCGTAGCGTTGGTTTTCGTGAAATGGTTTTTTCTTGAGCGTTTTAAAAATGAGTGACCTCAAAGTTGAGCAGCGGTGTGCAATCAAATTTTGCTTCAGACTTGGACATAATGCAACCGAAACTTTTGAAAAACTTCAGGAGGCCTATGGAGAACGTGTTTTATCAAGGGCACAGGTTTTTCGGTGGTTTAAGGAATTTTCAGAAGGAAGAGAGTCGATTGAAGATGAACCACGAAGCGGAAGGCCTTCAAGTGCAAACACCGATGAAAATGTCAACAGAGTACGGAACCTTGTACCGTAAGAACCGTACGGAACCTTTTTCGAAAAAGAGTCCTTCGTGTGCGGCCAAACATCAAAGACAAGTGGGTGTTGCATCACGACAACGCGCCCTGTCACACTGCCATCTCAATAAACGAGTTTTTGGCCAGTAAAAACATTCCTGTTGCTCCTCAGCCTCCTTATTCACCAGACTTGAGTCCTTGTGACTTTTTCCTCTTCCCGAGATTGAAAAATCACCTCAAGGGAACTCATTTCGGGACACTACAAAACATACAAACTGCTGTAACCGACCAGCTGAAGGCCATTCCAGAATCCGAGTTCCAGCAATGCTACAATGATTGGAAGGACCGTCTCCAGCGCTGTGTGGCTTCCGAAGGGAACTATTTTGAAGGTGACAATATCACATTGTAATTATATTTGAATATAAAAATTAAAAAAAAATCAGTCTCACTACTTTATTTACACACCTCGTATGTAAGCAAACTGTTTTATAATAATATAAAAGATAGATGACGTCATTTAATTGATTGATTATGAGTTTGGTTATACTTTGAATATATACTTTGATAATCTGATTGCATGATGGCCCTTAAAATTGAAAGAAAAAATAATATTACATTAAAATATATCAATTTATTAAATTGATTGTCATTGGTTCTAAAATTATTTATGCTTGTAGTAAAGTTGAGTATAAGACCATTCCAGATTTTGTAGTTGTTAACTATAACGTTTTTTTTTTTGTTTCAGTTGCGATATCTTCAGACATTAAATACCATTTCATCTGAGAAGAATTCAACTATCGTATTTCCAATACCTCTTGATATGATATCTCCATTTATGCAAATGGCAACAAAGGCTGCAAATAATTTATAGGCATAGAAAGTAGGAAAATAATTTGTGAAAAAAAATATAAACTGAGTTTCTTGTCTGTCAGCGCTATGACGCAACGAAAGCTTTGCTTTCTCCTTTATGTCATAATGTTATAGTTAATTCGAAACTAACACTTTAACATTATTCTTTCAATAGTTCAACATATCGTCAAAAGCACTACTTTTCTTCCTTTTCTCGTAGAATCTGTTAAAATAATCTTCAACAACAGTAAATTATATACTTCTCTAATTAGCCAACTTCATAAATCAACTAAACTCTCCATATACTCGTCTTATTTCAACTTAGTGCCTGAATAGATGGTACACTTTATTTTAGGAGACTATAATCTTGTAGCAAATTTGATTACAGTAATCTTATTGCAGTGACTAAGCGTAAGGTTATTGATTTAAATTGCATTTTCATAATATTTATTATTAAGATTTTATATCTTCAGTGTAATAGAAAATAGTTTCAATTTATATTTATGTAAAAACTGACTACAGTCTTTGTAACATGAAAAATTAATATCTAATGTAGTTTATATAAATTAGATATCATTTCTAATAAATCATTTTATTCCAGTTTATATCATAAAATGATGCCTTTCTTATTCAATTAATAATCAGAGTGGCAGAGTCAAATAGTATATGATTCACCTCCGATTCCTGAAATTCTTGGAATGCCTAGTCTAACTTCTAGGATTCCTACCTCTCCACTGACTTCTAGGAATCCTATCCCCCCACCTGTTTTGTTCTAATTATATTAAGTACTCTTGAACTTAATTTGAATTTCAGTTTTTAAAAAAAAATATTGATTTTTTTGTTAAAGTATTGCATAATGAGATACTCTTAATTCCTTACTAGTTTTACTATATTGTATCTTTAACAACTGAAACAAATTAATCTAAATATCACTTCTACAGAATATTTTGCAGCTATTGATATACCTTGAAATATGTCTGTATAATTTTAATTTGAGAAATCCCCGTTCTTTCAAATGAACTCAAAGTCCTTAGTCTATCCCCCTCTCAATTTATTGCTCTGTATAAAAGAACCTTTCTGAACAGTAATACTCCATGATCAGTGTCTAAAGTATAATTTGTGATGTGAATTTATTTATTCGTAAGATACTATGGCCTATATTATTGGAAGAAATTAGCTTTAGTAATTTCATCAATTCATTTTTTTTTTATTATAAAACATTTTAGTATTTTAATTATTAAATGGATTTTTGGTCTTTTAAATTATGTACCAGAATTGAACACATAATTTCGACTCTTAACTCTTAATTGTTTTTCAAAATCATATATCCACTCTGACTTCGCTGTCAAATGATAAATCATTCACTTTTTCTGTTACCCAAAGATGTGTTTATGGAATAGTTGGATGTATTTCAACAGGACATGAACTCTTTCATAAGATTTCAGAACAAGAAAAGAACTTCTGTATAAGATTTCCAGAATGAGTGGCTCCTGTACTCCGATTATTTCTATAAAACCCCATTTCTTGTCATTAACTAACCCCAAAACAAGTTAATTAGCTTTTAATCTAAATGTTGTTTTAATTAACACACAGTATCATCACCTTTCCTTTAAATGGTTTCTTCCCAAATTTTGTATATTGATTTTTTACTTTTCTTTATTAACATATACGTTATTTAAAAATTTAGCTTTACAATTTAAATAAAAATTCAGATTAATATAGCTATTTTTAAAGCATTTATCAACTATTTTTTTTTAAGATAAGATAGTTATGTAATAGTTAACGTAATTCTCTATTTATGGATTAAATTGAGTAATGTAAGTGATAATTTTGTTTGTGGGTAGTCGTTTCTTTCTTTGTATATATATTTCGAGATTATTTTCCCATATATCCATGAAATTATATCAAAAGTATTTTTGTTTTAATATTTGTAGAAAATTAGTTGACACATACTTTATGTTTAGTTATTATTATTGTCTTTATTATTTAATAGGGTATTATATTACATATTGGAAATATTAATGTAAAATTTTATATGAAATATATATCTTAAGTTTGAAACATTACAACAGTTTGAATTAAATTTGAGTAGATTTTTAAAATTAAAATATGATTTCATTTGATCAAATAAATTATTGTTATTTGTTAATCCTCATGTATAACATTAGCACTATGAAATTATAAATATTATGAAAATTTATATTATCGTGTATTGTCTTATACTATGATACCTTAAATTGAAACGAAGTTATTTAAAATTGTATGTTTGATTGAAAATGAAATACGAGTATAACGATAATCTGTATGAAATTATGTATTGCCTTCAGAAATCAATAAAATTTTGAATCGGTGATAATCCATTATCTTTAACAAATTTACAAAAAAATATTAATATATATAAACAGAAAATTATTGATAATTTAAATGCTAATATATAATTTCAGTCACTAGTCTATGTGATTTTCAAAGTTCATATGAATCCTTAGTGTTTAATTTTTTTAAACTATTCTTTTGGATATTTACCCATTATGAAAATTATTGAAATATTTACCAACTATATGGGTGAATTATGTAATTTATTTTTAAAATTTATTAACTCTGGTTTGATTTCATGATTTTTTATTATTTTTTTGTGTTGTGCCTTGGAAATGTCTTGTTGCTACTACTATTACTATTATGTAATCTTTGATATCATATAAGTAGTAAAAAAACCTGCACTGTTGTAATCTTTCCAGTACTTTGGAACTGTTTTATAACTAAGAAATTATTACATGGTGATTTAATTCTTTGTTTTAAATTTTCATTTCCTGAACTTATTTCCTCGAAGCTAAATAAATCATTACAAGAACATGTTAGCTAAGTGAAATACTGACGACTCCCATCTGGCAGATGATAGATAAAAGAATATTGTGAAATAGATGGTTACACTGTCAAAGTCCTAAATTTTGCTACCCTCAAGTGTATTTACGTACCTGACATCGTAAAGGCTCGTGACAAACGATTTAACATCCTCTCCAAGGAACATGCTTGTTTTTTTCACTTCTCACGTGAATAAGTGGAGAACCATAGTAGGTATCGAACCCCGGATCTACCAGTCTATGTAACACTACGCTAACCTGGCCCCCACCAATTTATCTATAATCCCCATAAAGTTGTTAAGGAACAAAAATAGCGGATTTGCAGAATCTGATTCTTCTGTTAACATTTTAACATTGATTGAATAAAATACAACCTATCTCAAATCCAAGTATTTGGATTTTAACACACTGAAGCCTCGATTTAATGGACCTCTCTTTAACGGATTTCGGAAGCAATGGGCAAAATATATAGCTCCCGGATAGACCGGACGCGGTCCGATGTTTCCGTAGGTGACTGCCATATTACCTGTGATCGCTTTTTTTGCAGCTCTGCCGAAACACGTGCAGCTGTTTGGTCCGTGTTTTTCGATCTTTGGGCCTGATTTGTGTATTTTTTGTAAAATATTCAACTTTTTTTTAAATACAGCACCCGAAAACCCTGTAGAAAAACAGAAAAGAATTAACAAACTTAACAGTATTACAAAAGTTTGAGTTGACTAAAAAGTTGGAAAGTGGTATAGTGGAAACATCAGGCAATCGGGAATATTGACTAGTGTTCTTCCATTTTAGCCAGTTAAACCGAGGCATGAGTGTATTTCATACTCTTCCCTCAAAGGTAATGGATGTCACTAGTATTACGAAATTACTTGACACTGGAACGAACAAAGCTTTTGAAACATTTCTTAATAGTCCTCCATCAACTACTACTGGTACAGTTGGATTTGATTTTGAGTAAACTCTATCAAAGGCACAAAGAGAATGAAGTGCAGTATATACAATGCCAAGTCGTGACATCAGAAAAATATTATAAAATAAACTAATATTTTTTTTTAAATAAAATGTTGGTCATCACTTTACCTTTTCTTACCCTTATACCCAATTATGGCTGTAATGAAATAAGTAGGATTAAGGGGCATTTTAATACTAAGTCTGTAAATTAATTAAAAAGTTTTAATAATAGTTCTTTTAAATGAATACTTCAAACAAATCTGCATATTAGACATATCATAGCATAAAGAATTATGAGTCCTAAAATGACCTACATCAAAAGTTCCCCTCGCCTCCCTAGTTTCTTACATGAGGAAGCTCCCTTGAGAGTTATCATACCATTAGATTTTAGAGATATATTATCTCTATTATCATTAGAGAGTTAGATTAGATTTTATTTATAGATAAATAAACAATTAATGAAACAATTCGATCAAATTGATAATATGAATTATTTTATGTATTTATAACAAGTAATTTTATTATTTCTTTAATCTTTCAAGCTTATTAATATGAGAAAACATTTTTCAATTTAAAAAAAATTTCCTGATCAACATTTTACAACTTGTAAATATACTGACAAGAAATCAAATCAAAATATAAATAACTTAGAATATTAGCATTAGATTATTGGGTGATCATAACAAATCAATGAAAACATTTTAACTGATATTTTTAACGCTACTGTTTTAATATTACTTTCAAATTTTAAATTAAAATCTTTTTTAATACTAAAGTATATTTTAATATTGTTTTAATAAACTGTCTAGTGAGCTAGACGTAGACACCCGTTAAGCTTTTGGACTCCTGAGCGTTATCTAGACCACGTTGAGAACCCTTGCTCTAGATCATGAATGTAACCTGAAGATGGTTGTACAGATTTTGTGCCTATAATCAGGTTAATTCTAGAGACTTTTGGAACTTTCATTTTGTCCTGCTTACAATCAGTCCTAACCCAGTTTAAGTAACTATTTACTTTGTATCTGCAAAAGACAAAAATACTCTGCGCGGAGCTGCGTAGGTAATAATGTTTTAATATTTTTAATATATTTCTCCTCCTATACAAAATTCTGCCTTGAATATATGTTAGATTAGGTTACAGTGGCTGACCCAAGAGAGATTACACATAGGCTAAAGATTGACTCTTTGTGACACCATATAATGAACACTCCAAATTGGGGGGTCCTGAATTTTGCTTAACTCAAGTGTATTTAGAATAGGAATTTTTAACAAGAACAGGCTTGGGACCAACGGCAGAATGACCTCTCAGAGGGACGACATGCCCAGATTTGTTAACCTCCCACATGAATACATCGAAGACCAGAGTAAATATTGAACCCAAGATCTACCAATACATTTGTTCTTTGAACTTATTAATATTCTTTGAGACATCAGACATTTGTACAATTTTATGATTTCCCAACACTAGTAAACAAATATATTTCTTCACTTGAAAATTTGCTACTTAATGACAAGGTAGTTCTTTGACGGTGAACTCACCTTTCGCTGGTCGAAGATACGCGACTTACACAAACAAGGTAACGTGTTTTTCAATTTATATTTTATTATAATAATTAAAATAATTTAAAATAAAGAATTTTTTTCACATTTTGCAAAACACCTTGCCACACAAAATCACAGCTTTGACCCAAACTTGAACCTTACCATCCCACATGCGAATAGAAAGTTTAAAGAAATTTGTAATTTGGAAGCTTTCGAAATAAACAAAGACTTCATTAATAATCCTTCTGCCTCTCCATGTCTTAATGATCAAATTCCAGGGTGTCCAAAATTTCTTAAACTGTTCCTAGAATCACAAAGAATAAATTTAAAAAAAAAAAGTTTCTTTCCTCTAAATTAGTGTTTCTGGCCTTCTGCATTTCAGTTAACGGTTTTCAAGCATACCCGACACCTTTGTCACCTTATCTCCTAAATGCCTATCCCCACTCTTTCGCAGCAGATCTATTTCCTATTGTTGTTTTCACTGGACCAACTCTTCAGCACCACATCCTTGGGTATGTCTTGAACTCTCTTAATTGAATTTTATTATTTCACTCTAATTTTGTAACTGATTAGATACAATTTGTATTATAGTGTTTTCTTGATGATGAACGCGTTGTTGCTGTTGAATAAAACTTCATTTGTGTGGAGACTTATGTTTGTTTATCCATTTTACCTCAGAAGAAAATAATTTAGTAATTCTTCTTCATTGTATACTTTTATTTAATTAACTTTACATATTACAATAAACATGATAAATGATAAAAGCAATGAATTTACAAAAGAGTAATAATTATTAGTTAAAAATGAATATCTATAAGCTTTATGTACAAGGTGAGAATGTTTTCGATTTTAACAATGGCTGTAGGAGAGGGAAGGTTCTCTAGACGTGTCACCGTTGAAGTCACCACAAAGACCACAAGTATCCCCTCTGAAAAAGCCTGGTACGAGGACAACGACAGTCGAGTTGTAGTGTCGTACCACTACTCCGTCTCTTATTTCCACTTCCACAATGCCGGACTCTGTACGACTCACCCTGTCAACATGTTATAGAATCTCGAAATAAAATCTGTTCCATCTAAAGAATGACTTCAAGACATCTGTGGTTTAGACGTTAGTTTTCATTTTACATTTCCGTTTGAAAACTTGTTACTACATAATTTATATAATGCTAATATAATTTATAATATATATTTACATTATTAGTGAAGTATAATTTCATTCCTTCAAGTGTACAAATTCCTCCAATATTTTTGTAGGAATGTTTCTCTCGGAGTTCTGTACACAAACTGTACAAAACAAGTTCTGTACAAACTTTGTGGTCTACAAACATTAAATAATTTAAAACTTTTAACAGAATAAATTCATATGTGCCCTAACATTAATTAATGCAATTTTAATTAATTATTAATGCCTTTTAAAAAAATTATTCAAAAATTAAATAGGCAGTCAGATTTTAATAGAATGATCATTTATTATAACTGACTATTCCTTCATGAAAAAAGAAAGAAAAAATATATTTCAATGAATAAAAGTTTATGTTAAATCAAAAGCACTTTGTAAACTCAAAATTATTGATTTTTTATCCATATAACTCCATATAAATTTCAACTTATATTTAACTTATACGAGTTGGAACTTTTGTTTTAAATTGAATACTGACAACACGCTGGAGGTTGTGAGTGGTTTCATGTGGGAGTCTGAGGATGAAAGATTCTTCATTTCAACACCATTAAGCAGTACACCAGAAATGCCAACATCTGATGCTTCCAAGATAATTTCATTTTGTCTACTGTATATTTTGGCGCCCTAAAATTACGAAAAAAATAAAATAATTATATTAATTTTAATTTGTCGATTTAAAAAATTGAATCAATATAAAAAACCTTTTAATTAAAAAATCCTACTCAACATGAATAACAAATTTATAAATAACCAGAAGCGTTACATAAAACTCTGGCTTATTTCTCTTGATGGTAATTAACAAGACTATTCTTCCTACACCTTGTTAAAAATATTATATTACTTCAATATTTTCAACTTCAGTCATACGGTCAAAGGTTTGATAGATAAATACTAGTACGTAATGTTACAAGTTAAACTGGGTTTTATTGGGGTATATTGAAACATATAATAGACTAAAGAAACTATACTAAGGAATTACATAAATAACTAAGGATCAATGTTCAAACCACAATAAGAAAAAAATACTAAAATATTTCTCTAACGAAGACAGCTTGTTACGGTTGAAAGATCTTAATCTTTTTTCTCATTTCCTATTGTGGTTTGAACATTGATTGTTATTTCACGTCTTTATTGTGAAATCTTGTTATAGCTAATGATATATAATGGACATTTGACAGCTAACTATGAAAATTGAGATAATAAAACAAATATGTCTAAATATAAAAACAATAAGTCAAAGAGTAAATAGAGGTTAGAAATAGGTATCATTAAAAATGTCATAAATTGCTTAGATTCTAAGGTTTTTTTTCTTATTCAAGACTAAATGTAAATTTTTTAGACTCCAATGCTGTTTCTATCTAAGATTAAATATAAATTATTTGGATACCAAGGCCTTTTTCTGTTTATTATTCAATTTATATTAACAAATTATTCTTTATATTAACAAAGCATTCAGGAACCTAGAGTAACCCATTGGTTACTCTTAGATCTGAGGTTCAATAACTACTTTGACTCTCGATTTATTCACTCAGGAGTTGAAAAACATCCGAAAAGACGTTAAGCCCTCGGCCCCAAGTCTGTACGATGTCAGGTACTGACATCCCTATAACTTGTCAGTAAAGATCCTACACCAAATAAACCTGAGTTGGGCAAAATTTAAGATTACCAAAGTAGAATGTTCATTGTGTAGTACACAATGCCAGTCTTCAGCCTATGTGTGTTCTCTCGTAGGACTGCCCCTGCAACTTCTGCATTTACTATTTTCTTTAAAATCTGTCCATTTGTTATTAATATAATCTAATTTAACTTATTAAAAAAATAACTACAATATTCACAAAAGAAACAATATTTTGACCTGGTAAGTCAAAATCAGTTTAAAAAAGCACCTGTTTACTAAAGATGAAGTACAAATTGCTTAGATTCGTAGACATTTTTTTCTATTTAAGATTAAATATAAATTGCTCAGATTTGGTTAAGAATAAATATAAACCGCTTACATTCCAGTTATATAAACTGAACTGGAGTTCAGTTTAATGAAACTTTGAACAGTGAATACTTTATGATAACTTACGAGGGTGTTGCCGTTTCTGTTGACCAAGACAGCAAACTTGCTGTTACTGGAGCAGTCAGCCACAGCCAAGGAATAGCATTGGGAAAGGGTTGTAGGCACAGTGGCATTGTCCAAAGTCAATACTGAACCTCCGTTCACGGCACACAGACCTGTTGAAAGTTTTGGATACAGCATGGTGAGAGTATAAAACAACCATCTGATATAGTGATTGACAATAAACTCCAAGAACAAATATTTATAATCTAATTTGCGGGTTGCAAAATAGATATTAATTTCTTCAATTCCATAAAGAAAAAACATTTCAGAGAGTTTTTTCATTGGGGCGGGCCTAAACTCAAAAAATTAATTTTTAGAAAGAATAATTACATTTCTAGGCGTATAGAAATAAACAAACGGTTAATATAAACCATTTCTACTATTACAAAATTATAGGGGCCAGTTAGCTTTGCATGCTTCAAATAACAGGCTCAGTAGGACATTCGTCTAGAGTACCATCCGAGTGCTATTAAAATACTATCGGTATACCACGTGGACTTCAGCTTTTTGCGTGGAAGTTACGCCTCCGCGAGGTCCACCTTGGGTGTTTCACGGGGAATGACTCGTTTTACTCATTCGTGAGGGTACGGTTGGTTTCTTGTGACGTGGCGAAAGGACTTCACGTCTAAAAACATCAAGCTATTTTGATTTATCATGGCATGAACGAAAGACCCAGGTGCATGATTAAAACAGATACCACGGGGGCTGGTTTCCAAGCCCATGGGTGTTTTTTTCTCTTTCCAAATTCTAATACCTCGTCCTTTTCTCCCTCTTCTCTTATTGGTAGGTTGTTACTCATGCCTCGTCATATTGACGGACTTTTGGCGGCTGTGGTACCTTATTCAGGTTGAATAGAGAACCCTGAACTTGGTTCCAGGTCTCCCTGTATGAGAAGAAGTCATCCTCTCGGGTGATTGCCTAGATTGAACAAGAGGGAGCTAGACCACTCTAGCTACCAGTGGGAAAGGAACATGTGTTGGAAAGTGTTCTTTACAATTGGTACCCACCTTCAAGGTGGGTCCCAGCCCTGGTAATACAACACTTCCTCTTTCCAGTTGACGACCCGGGTCTCTTGACCAGTAAGATAGTCCTTAAACTAACGACTCAGTAGGTGTTCGCTACTTACTAATAAAATTATAAAAAAAATATATCACAAAACATTCTAAAATATAAGTTCCTTTAATATAAAGTAAAATTATTATACTTTTAAATTGATATACACATGAATATCATAAAATACAATATTCAGAAAATGTACATAAAAAACAACATTAATGTCACATTTGAAGCTAATGTGACAATGCCCAATGAAAAATAAAATTAAATTTTTGCAAATCCAGTTTTCATATTGTTGGTTTATTCAACATATTTTTAAGATTTGCTGTAATATTTATTACAGAAATACTTGAAACGTGATAAAATTTTTATAATAAAATGAATATTATCTCACTCAAATGTTGTATGTTTCTGAGTAATATGTTGTTAACATTAATAATCGTATACTGGCTCTTATCACTAAAATTCATATCCCAAGTAGAGTTGCTAAACCCACAATTCTGTATCCACTTTTAATATTCTTGTAACAGTTTATTATTCAACTTGAGGAGTTCTCACGAGGGCTCAGAGACCCTGGGAGGGTTCTCCTTCAGTGACGAGGCAGACCTCCTGATTTCCATGTGCCTATCCAAAGGAGTCCTCGAAGCGAGAGCGGTATCAGGATACGCTTATTGCGTACACTGGCTAAAAGGCTTTTTTATGGTCACTGATCTCACCTGTAACCAAGACAGGCTCATTTGGATCTAAGCCCAGAGAGCTCTTAAAATACTGTCGGTATCATGGGAGCGGGGATGGTCCATGCAGGACTTCTTTTGTTGTTTCGCATGCCCCGTTGTAGGTTTTTGACTAGTGGTGACTGTGGTTTTTCATCCAGGAAGGGTAGACTCTGTAGGGAGTTGCTGTGTAAGAAGAAAGAGAGGTTTGCCACAAAGCAACAAGAGGAAGCGAGGTAGACCCTTGACCTTTACCACTGGGTAAGGTCCATCGATGGGCAGATGGACTTGAAAACTGGTACTCAAGTGAGGCCTGGTCCAATATTAATGGGCACTTCCCTTTGGGGGGACGAACAAATTCTTATTGATACAAGGGTTATCCTTAAACTTCAAGGACAGAGTAGATCTTTACCTCTTGCTCAACTTGAGGAATACCATATTCTGGATAAAAAAAATGACCATCATTCTTTAAAATCTTTAAGCAATCTTCAACCAACTATGTTAGGATACTCAAACAAAAAACTACAAAAAGCAAATATTTAAGATAGTAAAGTCACTTTTATACCTTTTACCCTCACCTAGAATATATATTTCTTCTCATATATCATTGCAACACTAAAAATGTCTGATTCAGTGTCATCAGGAGTTATGTACACTAGCATTTTCAGTATTTATAATAGCTCTTCTCGTTCATAGACTACTCGTTCATATACATACATTGTCGTAAACTAATATCTACGACAGTATATGTATATAATGATTATTAATACTATAAATTATATTTTTAAACTGAATTCAAATAGTAAAAAAAATCTAAACAATTGACTTATTAATGATTAGTAATATCAAACCTTTAGTATTCCAGGGAAGAAGTGCAACAGGATAAGCAAAAGAGATTTGGGTTTTTGTGCTCTCTGTCTGCACATGTTCTGGGAAGAGGGCATGAGCAGTAGTCTTGATCCACGAAGGCAGCTAACACACAAGGTAAGCGTTATAACACTATTAAGTAATTTAAGGCAATTTTAGTTGCATATTTACATCAATTTTTATAGCTTAATACAACAAAATACAATTACTGATTTACAGCACCTATATATGCCTTCAACAAAAAATATTTTAACTGGTAATTTTAAATTCCTTGCTATTTTGATAAGATGATTCTACGAATAGCATGGGGCTAGTGTGGCCCAGAGGCTTGCATACTACTGATCTGGTAGATCCCTGCTTATATTCCCACTCAATCCTTTATTCCTTCACGTGGGAAATTATCCTTTATTTATACTCGTATCTCCGATACAAATCGAAGTACGTCAACCCTCTGAGAGGACATTAAGACGTTTGTTTCGAGAACAATTTCGGGTACTCCTTCAAGATTCCGAATATAAATAGTCTTAATCTGGGCAAAATTTAGGACTTCTAAGGAAAAATTAAACAGGTAATATTGCTCGCCCATTACTAAAATTGGAGTCAAATAATAAATGAGCCACACTTTGCACCCTTTGAACAGCACTGAATGATAAAAGAGTGGGTATTGGATACAAAAAAACTCTACCATTAGCTTTTTTCCTTCTTCTTTGTTTGAGTATAAGGACACCACTGAGGCCATTACTTGTATACGAGGCTGACATATTAGCCCTGAATAAGTAGTGTGAAATTACATTACATCTATCAATTTTGTATCCAAGCCATTCCCAAGTCTAATGTTATGCATTCCCAGTTTACTAAAAGGCAACTTATACAGAGGTGAGACGAAACAAAATAGTAGTGTTTACACAGAAATTTCCTGAAAAGTAAGACGTGTCCAATGCTCAGTTTGATAACTAAGAGGTCCGGAGGCTGCCTCTTGCAAGTTTTATTCTAGTGGTGTTTATATGAAAATACTGAAGTGAACCCAAACACTGCACATATTCTAGCCACACCTACCGTTAAGGAATACATCTTCAGCCCTTTATTGTCAGTTATTTATAATGTTAATGTATGTAAAATTAGTACATTGTACATTTAATGTATGTAAATTGTACATTTAACATAGCATAAATAGTACTAAAATGTAAAATACTTATTTAATATGATTTAATGAAATTCTCTGTATAACATACTTTGCAGGGAGTGACAGCAGTACCTATAAAACAGTACCATAAATGAATTATACTGATTTTCAACTCGTTCTGTATTATTTTTTGTAATCAATAGATTCTGGTTCATTAATGTCATTTCAGTTTAGTACTACTAAGGAACCTGTCTACTTTCTGAAAAAGGTGTGCAATTCCAACAGTATGAACAGGTGATTAATTCTTATAATTCTCAGGACATTTTTACATAACAATTGTATTCTTAAAAAAAATTTTTAGTCAAATTATTCTTCGAGTATTTCCAAAACTACCATTTTATTAAAAACTGGGTATTATAATTGATTTGGCAATTTTTAATAAGTACCTATTTAGTAACCACTTTCAGACTTTATTTCTCCTGTAATTTGAAATATGTTTAAAAGTGAAAGGAATCTAATGGTAGTTACATTGTTGTAGGTGATGGTGGCAGTCTGAGAGGCTGCCAGATCAGAGGCCGCCTGGAGACAAGCAGGGACAGGTGCAGAGCAGGCGGGGGCAGGATGGCCGGGGTCGATCTTGACGTCGATGACTGAGGCACGAGCAGAGTGGGCAGGTCCTGCGCCCCACGACAGGAAGGCATAACCAGACAGAGCCAGCGCCGGCGGCAATGCGTCTCGGGAGGGTGCCTCGAAAGCACCCTCCAGCTGCAGCACTCGCCAAGCAGCTTCGGAGGCAACGCGCGGAGTGCGGTACAGCTTGAATGAAAACTCCTTGTTTGTATTGCGCAGTCGGCGGGTGCCCACCACAACTTCCCACACCAAACCGTCCTCTCTGGACATGGACACTTTGACGCCGTCGTCTACAACTTCTAGCACCGGCTCAACCTGGCACAACATCCGTAAATTATCTTAATTCATAAACTTATCACAAAATTTTCAAAAAAATGTTGATGATGATATAATTTCATATATAATACTAACGGAATTACTACATATGGGTTGGGTTGGGTTTAGTATTCACATCATGACTACATGAAAATATGATTCATTATGAAAGTTTAAGAATATCAATATTATTGCAATGGAACATAGCAAAGAGATTTTAACATTGACAGTTCTCCTAGAATAGGTTTTAGTGGCCGTCCCTCGAGAGAACACACGTAATCCACAGAGTGAAGCTTTGTAATATCACACAATTAATATTCTATATCGAGAGTCCTAAATTTATCTCACGTGTATTTAGAACAGGGATCTTTAAAGAGTACCTGATATATTACAGGTTCGGGGCCAATGACTCAAATTTTATTCACCTCCTGCATGAATAATTTATGGGCTAGTGATTATGAACACCGGATCCACCAGTCCAGAGACGATCACGTATTTATTACTTAGATAAAAATTTACAGAAGTAAATGGGAGGCAAAGTATGCAATAAAGTTAAATATACTAAAAATATTAGTTTAGATTTAGTTCTGTATCCAGAATAGCATTCATATCATTACTTCTGGTTTTATAGATTTCATGGATATTAGTTATTTCATTTCACTGAGATCTTCTTAGAGCTGAAAGGAAAACAATCTACTTTCTAGGAAAGTTGTGCAGTTAAAACAAGATAAGCAGGTAATTATTGTTAAAAACTATTTCTATTTATCATTACTTTAAAAAAAAACTTGGCTAACTAAAAATTTGAAATTTCAGTAAATCAAGTTACACTAACTTTAAGGGGTCAAGTTAGAGTAAAGGGGTCAAATGCTCGTCTCTGGTCGGGTAGATCCGGGGTTCAATACCCACTCTGAACCTCGATTTATTCACGCGGGAATATTTTTTTTTAGAAAGTTTTTCATTATAATTCTTTTATGAGGTTCATACAGGTGAATAAACAAATAAATATTATAATTATACAAAATTATTTTTAATATTTAATATTTAATCTTAGAAATGAAAAAGAATACAAAGCATACTTCATTAAACATTTTACTCTTATATGAAGCACTTAGTGCGCTAAAGGTGAAGAGAAATGTGAGTTGTATTTTTTTTTTTAGTGCTTCGAGGTACAACTATAAGTTATTTTATATTCTGGTACAGTATATTATTTTTGGCAAATATATTATGCAATATAGAAAACAGTTTTCTATTTCATTTTATAGCAAACTTTGCCATCAAATGGAGATCATACACACACATCTCTATCAATATTTCACTATTTTAACAGTACTGTGAAAAAATGTTAGTATAATCTTATGAATCCTATTTCTTCATCATCATTATCATCAGCATCATCATCATCGTCGTCGTCGTCATGAGCATCATCGTCGTCAACATAATCATCATGCCGTTGATGATGACGTATATATACGTAATGAAGTTGAAAGTTTACATCTCATTAATTAATTAGACGTTTTAGTATCTTACTTAATAGGATATATAACACTATAAAAGCATAAGAGACCCCGTTCCTAGTTTTTCAACCATACTACGATTACCACAACGAAACCAAAAATATGTACAGCCTCACAAGAACATGTAAATTTTTAATACAAAAAATACAAAATAAAATAGACTTCTTTATTTTTTTTTTCATTAAACAAATTATTCTTTAAGAAGTTATGTATTTCAAGAAGTTCTTTAATCCAAATTAGATTTAAGTATTGAGAAGCTTAGAACTCCTGTACATTTATTGCTTCCTTGTACCAGTACCTCTGTACCAAGTCATATAACTACTTTTTTCAGTCAATGTTAAGAATCTTCAATATCGTACATGATTCTTCAGTGGAGAGAAGTACAGAATGAGCCCACAACTTGGCCCGTAAGGTTGGATGTGAAGTTGATCCTGTAGTGATAAGAAAGCTAAGAGAATAACTCCACCTGGTACCATTCTGTAACAACAAATCGTAATAAAATAAGTGTAATTGAATCGTATATCACATAAAAAAAAACATAAATAAAAAAAAAAAAGTTAGTATAATACTAACTGGGCTATACTTGCGTCCAAGAAGGAAATTATTTGCTGAAGCAAAATTAAAGACGTTTAAAGGACTTCACAGAGATTATGATTTAATAGTCTTTTCGACTAAAATGTAATAAAACCGATTTGATTTTTTAGTTGCTCTAGGAATCTCCTGATGAAGATGCTATTAAAAAATTTAAATTTAATGTGATTTTATAAATTAAGTAAATTAAACAATCACATTAAATATTTCGACTCTTTAATGGCCGTCATTTAAATGTGTTTTTGACCTGTTAAACCCTTTAAAATATATTTTAAATATATATATATATATTGACTTGCTCTCCGAAGATGTATTAACGAAAGGCCTTAGAGCATTGTTTTTAAAAAATTGTTTTCATTGTGGTAAATTAATCCATATATATATATTAAAATACATTCGTGGAGTTCTTTCTTGCTTGTTCTTCGGAGCGGCTCACATCTTTCTATCTGACGGTGATGCAGTTAAAATATAGTAGTGAGTTTGTCTGATCATTCGTATGAGTTTTCTGTGGAATTAGTTTATTTAATTCTTCCAACCAATTTACATAAATTTCTACATATTTACCTTTATTTTCTAAAGAGAAAAAAAGAAACATTTAATTAAAAGATTCTTCATCAGATCAAAGTTTTAGTGAAATATTTTATGCTCATTTATATATACCGCATTTAATGATCGAATAATACCCTGAAAATATATTTCTCCTAAAATATGAATTTTGTTCTATTTGTAGGTGAAAATGAAATATTCTTTGCATCAATAAATAAACAATTTTTCTCACTTTGATAAATAATTAATTTTTTTTATCACAAAAGGTTTTCAAATATCACCAAAGTGATCATTATTATATATTACATAAATGTGTATTATCTGTGTTACCTTGTAAATAGCTGACGAAGTCGTTCAAGAAAGAGTACTGGAGGATGCACTACGTGCAAAAATCGTCGGACGATAACAGCATCTATTCATGAGGTAAGACTGATTTATGTAATGATATGCTGCAAACTAACCTCTGTGATGCTAGGAATATGCATGTGTTTCTTAATATTATTTCTTAAAAGATCCAAAAATTTGTATTTGTCTAACTTAAGGTAAAACAAAAATATCCAATAGAATAACTTGAGGGATCTAAGATATAATACTTGTAGTTCTTGTGGTTAGTCATGAACGCTGTCTTAAGAAGGTGTAAAGCGTCGGGGAGAGTCTCGGGGTCTTTGCAGTCAAACACGTCAGCTCCCAGTTTCGAACCCATATCTTCTGACTCCATCGACCATATCTGAAGTGTTTATTGTTAATTCAAAATTTTTACACCATATTTTAATATCAACTAACAAAAAGATTCATAAAAAAAACACAATTCACTAGCCTTAAACTAAATGTAAGTAAGTTCACAGTACAGTGTCAAATTCTGTTGTGTAAACAACTTTATTTTCTATTAATATTTATTACTCCTGTAATGTAAAATCAATAACCTTTCATTTCCAAATAATCTTTCCTTTGTCTATGAAAAAAATGTCAAATACAATTAAAATATCAGCATTGACAGTGTAATTTCAACTAGGAAAACTAGCCACATGATTAATACAAATACAAATACAAACACTTTATATATATATATATATATATATATATATATATATATATATATAACAGATTCAATAATATATCGACCGTTTAATAGAATAGGTGTGTTCTCTAATCGGGGTTCGGTCAATTTTCCAGGATAAAAAATCAAACTCTCGTTGCCAACGTTTCGGTTTTATTTAAAACCTTTTTCATAGGCCTACAAACAAAGGATAATAAGAAATCACATATCAACATCAAACATATACACAATATGAAAATGGATTGTTACAACTCATGAATATTACAAGCAGAAATATTTCAGAGATACATAAAACAATATTACTTACAGAAGTAAGAATTTTTTTTATTAACTAAGAAAATGAAATTTACATTATTTAAAGGAACAACAATGTTAGCCGGACAAAACCTTCGACTAGACTAATAAGATAACATTACAAATAACCTCAACACTGTTCACTCAAGGGAACTAAATAAATCAAATTTCACTAAACCTCAGCACAACACTCCAGAATAAATATTACTTAAATTAGTAATATCACTTCTATGATTAATCGAACTTAGATCCTTTTTAATATATAACATCTCAAGTGTCTTCCTTCTTTGCTCATCTTTTTCTTTTTCTATTATAGTTGTATCTTCAAAATCGAACGTGTGACCCTCGTTTATTGCATGCCCAGCTAAGGCTGTTGCGTTACTTTTATTTGTTCTTATGGAATAATTATGTTGGTACAACCTTTCTTTGAGAAAACGACTAGTTTCACCATAGTAACACTTGTCACAGTCTTTACATTTGATGGCATAAATGAGGTTACTTTGTAACTCCTTCGGTATTTTTTCTTTCAAATTTGAAAATAAAGATTTATTTTTTCTTTTATTATAAAATGCCAGTGTAACTTCAGGTACGGTTTCGTTAGTAAACAAACGAAACGTACCTGAAGTTACACTGGCATTTTATAATAAAAGAAAAAATAAATCTTTATTTTCAAATTTGAAAGAAAAAATACCGAAGGAGTTACAAAGTAACCTCATTTATGCCATCAAATGTAAAGACTGTGACAAGTGTTACTATGGTGAAACTAGTCGTTTTCTCAAAGAAAGGTTGTACCAACATAATTATTCCATAAGAACAAATAAAAGTAACGCAACAGCCTTAGCTGGGCATGCAATAAACGAGGGTCACACGTTCGATTTTGAAGATACAACTATAATAGAAAAAGAAAAAGATGAGCAAAGAAGGAAGACACTTGAGATGTTATATATTAAAAAGGATCTAAGTTCGATTAATCATAGAAGTGATATTACTAATTTAAGTAATATTTATTCTGGAGTGTTGTGCTGAGGTTTAGTGAAATTTGATTTATTTAGTTCCCTTGAGTGAACAGTGTTGAGGTTATTTGTAATGTTATCTTATTAGTCTAGTCGAAGGTTTTGTCCGGCTAACATTGTTGTTCCTTTAAATAATGTAAATTTCATTTTCTTAGTTAAAAAAAATTCTTACTTCTGTAAGTAATATTGTTTTATGTATCTCTGAAATATTTCTGCTTGTAATATTCATGAGTTGTAACAATCCATTTTCATATTGTGTATATGTTTGATGTTGATATGTGATTTCTTATTATCCTTTGTTTGTAGGCCTATGAAAAAGGTTTTAAATAAAACCGAAACGTTGGCAACGAGAGTTTGATTTTTTATCCTGGAAAATTGACCGAACCCCGATTAGAGAACACACCTAATATATATATATATATATATATATATATATATATATATATATATATCTGCAAATAAACAAAAAAAAGTGTTGAAATGACACTTCGTGTTACACTTTTACACCTAACATCATGTTAACGATGGTTAAATCATGAAGTTTAACTGACATTTGAAATGTTATGGTGCTGAACATTAGAAGGCAGAGTTGAGATAAGTCTGGTAGATGAGTGCCACACAAGACCTAATCTTGATCCTGGCTTGAAATCTAGAACAGAACATTCTATTGAGTTCCTTTTATTTTAATTTTGATTCTGGAACAATAGAACATACTGGTGCAATCTTTAGATAACAGTCGAAAAGAGGTTCATTTTGTCATTAAAACAAGAGTTAATGTTTAATATTTTGTGAATATACTACCATACACAGTTCCGCAGTCAAAAACAAAAAAAAAACGATAAATAATTTTAGGGCTTTTTGTTTAAAATACTGGCACTGTTAAGTAAGTTGAATGTTTTTAGAATAAATATTTCAAATAAATACTAATATAATCCATATTTACAAATGAATGGTTTGTAAAGCTGGTCTTATTCCATCAATGGCAGACAAATATTTAATCATTTGCCATGTTTTTCACAGCAAAAGTTTTAGCAAAAACCCTTTATGAAACTGTCTTAGTTAGCGGATTATAAAAGTAACATCCTGATAAAACCAACGGCCCTAGTTTAAAGGTAGCATTTACTTATACTGTATTACGTTTGCAGAGAGGTTTTGTCTCAGTTACAAATTTACTGAAAACGAAATTTTCTGAACTGAGCTATACCTCAGCAATTTGCCTCCAAATTTTAAACAAACACCAAAAACTAAATTGTTTTTAGTTTTGAACGTAGGTTTTTTTTATTATTTTGCTAAATTGCACTTGATAATGAATATAAAATGATCATTTTAAATTAGCCTTTTCTATTTTATTCTATAAAAGTTGAATTCTACATTCTTCATATAAAAATATTTTTTTTAATGTATTTACTTCATCACATCTCATTTTAAAATCATGTTTAAAATTACTACTTAATGTTTTCATAGAAAAAAAATCAGTTCACTAACCTTAAATTTACTGTAAGTGCATAGTACACTGTAAGATTGCGTTGTGTAAACACCGTTATTAGGAGGAAAGAGTAACCCAGTGGCAATGTACTGGCCTCAGGGCTGGTAGATCCGAGGTTCAGTATCTACTCTGGCACTCGATATATTCACGCGGGAGGTAAGAAATCTGATCAGATCGTCCCTCGGAGAGAACGTTAAGCGGTCAACCCAGAGGCTGTACGGTGCCAGGTACTTGTTTAAAAAACCGCTACTCTAAATTCAGGCTACTTGAGTTAGGCAAAATTTAGGATTCCCAATGCAGAATGTTCATTGTGTGGTATCCCAAAGGGGCAATGTTTGGCCTATGTGTGTTCTCCGTGGGTCTGCCAGTGCTACCTAACCTAACCTAAACACAATTATTTCATATTCATATTTATTACTCCTAATGTAAAACCAATAGTTTTTTTTTATTTTCCAATACTTTTCTTCTGCCTATGAAAAAGGTTTTAAATATAATTGAAGGGTCTGCATTGAAAATTTCGTTTCAACCTGGAAACCTGATTCTTTTTAGTTCTATATCAAATAAAGTTTACATTTGATTAAAGCAACCAAATAAGTTTGTTTTCTTCTTTTTTTTTTTTTTTTTTGCAAAGACCTATTAAAGTGAACAGCGCCCCATCAAGGTTAGGAAGACATTCAATGATATAAAGTTCAGAAAAAATAAAGATTAAGTAAGAGCGATCAGATTACTCTGATTTAATTAAGATTAATTAAGATTTAATTATGGATCAACATTTAAAAATAATAATTTGGTAAGAGTTTCAGAAGACAAAGTTTGAGAGTCTCCTTTTTAAATAATTAACTTCACTTTTAACTGAGGTCCATATTATTCGGATAAATAGTTAAAATAACCTTTGTGTCTGACGGCAGTCACATTAAAGATGGCCGTGCGAAGAGGGCCGTTTCGTACGGTCTGCGGAACGTGCAGGTTGAGCCTCGTGGCGAAGGGTAGAACCATATGTAGGTTACGACACCTATCAGCACCATGCCAGCGTCCTCGAAGAGGGTTGAAACTCCTCAGCGATGTTAAACCATTCCAGGAGCACCTTTAAAATAATTATATTGACTATTATGTTCACCCACTGTATGAATGAGAGAAAATTATATAACGCAAGAGTGAAAATAAGTAGCCAGTAATAAATCTATCGCAAATGATCGCGAAGATATACGTAATTAAGCAAAATAAAATGTAACAAGAAAATTGTATAAAAAAAAACAGGAACATATTTCTCTGAAAAATAGTTAAAGCACTTAACTGAAGTATGAAAAGCATACCCTAAAATAAAGGAAAATAACAAAACTAAGATTTGTTTGAACTTTTAATGGAATTTATCCCATCATCCTATTTATACATCTGCTATTGAGAAGATTTTAATGATTTCTAACAAGTAGAGGGATATCAAGCCCTAATGCAGTTTTAATTAAAGAACACTTCTTTAATAACCATTATTTGTACTAGTGTTCGGTAAATAATGCTTTAATTTTACACTGTTTACTGTAATTGACGCCATATGGGATGAACTTTTTTTTCCAAAATGTTGACTCTAATAATTACCTTGCGTCTTATACAATGGAGGTGAAGTTTGAGACCTGCCGTAGAACTAGGGTAACCTTCCTAGTTAGGAAAGAGTTCAGAGAAAATAGAACTGCTGCAGCCTTTAGAAATCTTCTAAAAGGTTAAAAGGCCTAGTTGGCTGTCATCCTTGGTGGACTGACAAGCCAATTTTTGAATGTGTGAAAAAGCTGTTTTTTGCAAAACATGGATGCACAAGTGGATGATGGAGTCACATGACTTCACATCCACAGGTTAAAATGAAGCAGCCCACCATTGGTCAAGTGTGTGCATGGATTAAGAATCTTATAATGAAATAATTTGAAGACTTTGAAAATGTCTCTTAATGACACAGAAGATGATGCCTATTCATAGACAGTGATTCCAATAGTAAAGACGAAGATAAAGAATTACTGGTAGCAGATTTTGAAGATAGTATAAAAGATTCTGCTTTTCTGGTTTTGAAATGATCAAGGATTATTAAAGCGATTAAGGATCATTTAATGTATTAAAGTGTAGCAGACGAAGTATAACTAGACTGTTTTTAACAATATATGCTTAAATACACTAAAAACTGTTTTTTTACCTAAATCTGACCTACTGAAATGGAGGTCTTAATATGTCCAAGTGTTTTATATACCGTCAAATACGGTGCTTGGATTAAAAAGGCATTAACAAAATATTAATTTAATGAAGTTATCTACAGAATCAAGAAGTCTCATGATATAAAATTGAAGACAATACCTGATATCGAGTTGTGCATTACCCGCTAGCCCCTTAGAGTACTGACTGATGCTTCCTCTAGCTGAAATAAGCGAGGAAGATCTAACCAGGAAGGTGATGGGAGTACCCATATCCGACGGTCTTGTCCACGACAGCCCAGGACCCCACACAATCATACTCTGATAGTTGACACTGAATTCCAAGTACAGTTGAATCAAACGACGAATTTCTTAAACAATATAATTTATCAAATACTTCTTTGATGTTTACTATGCCTTTGATAATTTAATTGAACTATTATCTTCATGCTAGAGCTCATTCAAAAGTTGAAGATTTATTCAAATGCTTCTCTTGACTCATAAATGAAATGAAACATCATTAACTATGAACAGAAGTATCCTTTGAAATAAAACATATTGCCATTTCAACTAATAATTTAGAGCACAACAGACTTTTCCTAGCGTTACTGAGTGAAATTAATTAAATTGAACAACTATGCACCGAATAAAAGTTAGTTCAATACATCAGATATCCCCTAATTATGAGAAAAAATGGTGTTTTAATATTTTTTTAATTTTTTTTTACATCGTAATGGGTCTTTATAACAGAAAAGAATACAAATTTTGGTAAATAATAATCATCATTACTCTATTTCAGAGAACAACTCAAAAGAGGAATCTTAGAATGAAAGTCTTTTGTTAAATTGGATCCCAGGAAGTTACTATACTACTAAATTCAATCACAGGTAACGTAGATAAATACATAATCAAAATACAGCGCTATACTCACTGAACTTATAGTTTAACACTATTTTATTGAATTTAAAAATAAAACGTACTTTGATTATAATACTCGTAATCTCAGTCACTATTGTTTATAGAGTATTCATAGTTTGATTACCATTTTCAATAAACTCAAACTGTGTATTTAGTAATCTAAACTACTTTGTAACGCCTTGATAGTACAAAATCTGTTGTCTTACTTAAAACAAGGTTTAGATCTATGCATTGAAATATTTGAAAATGGATTTTTTAAACAAAAATTAAATATTCACGAGCTACGTAAGCTCAGACTTGAGTGTCTCTTAATTCCCCTTACTGAGGTAAATATACCTGATGATGAACACTAGGTGTTCGAAACAAGTTGTATAATTAAATTCTTGTTGTGAAGATTTAATGTATTTTTCTTCTATATTAGTAACATATTTTCACTAAAATTAGATACCTTTTAGTAATTCGTTGAAGGTAGTCTTATTCATATAATTTGCGTAAACAGTTCTTGAGTTAATCTTAAAAATTATTTCCAGATGCAAATCTTCAGGAGTCTGCTGAGGTACTTTTAAATTTTGAAGAAGTTCTAAAATTTTATTGAACTCTAAACTTTTGTTTTCAGATATTTTGTAAAGTTCTTCATTAATTGCAGTGTCAAGACCTTCTAGTTTCAAATAGAGCTATAAAGAAAAAAGGATACTGTTAGCTTGAAGTAAGGAAGGACTAAAAATAATAGCAATAAAGTACAGACTGCATATTGCTTTGAGAGGGCCAAGGAATGCTGATCACTCATGAAGATGAATACATTTGGTAGACCGGTGTTTTCACTGGCCACAAGCAGAGCTTGGATCAAACCTCCGAATCCTCGATCGGTGTCCTCGAAGTCAAGGATGTAGTTACCTGTTGCCCATTGCCTTGATTTAGGTGCTACGAACCTTGCAAGTTTTCTCGCTCCTTCTGCCCTAGAGCCAAAGAAAGAAATCAGTTGTTAGGTTGCTGTGGTAGTCCCACAAAAGAACACACATAAGCTAAAAAATGACTCTTTGTGATATTGCAATGAACAATCTATTGGGATCTTAAATAGTGCCTAATTCCCGGTATTTAGAGTAGTGATCTTAAAAGAGTACCTGACATGGCACAGACTCGGAATCGACGGCTTAACTTCCTCTCCGATAGACGACGTGCTCAACTTTTTTCACCTCCCATGCGAATAATGTGAAGGGTAGAGTGATTAAATAACCCCGGATCTACCAGTCTACCAGAGGCAAGCACGTTGCCACTGGGCTAACCTGACCCCTCAATGGAAGGAATATTTGATTCATATTCATTCTATTTAATACAAAATAACAGTCAAACATTTAATCCTTACAGAGGTCAACACTCTTTGACATTACCACTATGGCTCTAATTGACCACGCAAAAAGTAAAGCTTACCTTGCCGTTTTAGAATCATTGACAAACCAATTTAGCCATGTGAAGCAAATTCGCAAAACTGGCATAATATTTTGTATAAATGCACAATACACAAAAAAGAGAAGTCCACATTCAAAAAAGAAGTGATTATGATGAGTAGAAAGTGGCCAATGACTGAGTGCGAAATGATTGCTATTGAAACTCCTAAATTTATAAAATTCATAAATTCAATAGACATAGACAAATTGTAACATAACCCTTAAGTGTACTTATGTATTATTATAAGGCCTAAAATAGTAATTATAAGAATATCAATAATTTAATTATTATCATTTATAATATTAATATAAAGTTTCAAATGATTACCATTTGACTGTATTTTTCTAAATTTAATTATTTGACGGTTAATGTCTACATTGTATTAGAATTGTTTATATTATTATAATTTGCAAGTGAATACCTATAATTGAAGTGATAATGAGTATACTGTACTATTGAAGATTGTGATACATATAATGCCTTCTGGAGGGGTATGTAGTTCTATAATATTGGAAAAAGAAACTGTAATCTTTGTAAGGGAATAGGTGATATAATAAACTCCCTAATTTAGGGGTTACCCAAATCAGGAAAACTAAAAAAAAAAAAATCTATGACCTTTAAAAGGAGAAAAAATAAAATATTGTTCATTAATGATTCGGCAGCCATTTAAATAATGCGTGAACTTCATTACCAAGTCCACCAACCACCCATGTTCACCTATCTAAATGTTTATCAGGCCCAATGTAGCAAAACTTCACTAATTTAACTGTAATCGGTTTACACAACATGGCTTGTCACTTTCAAATATATTATAGTAAAACAAAATAATTTCTCAGATTAAGTTTGAACATTGATATATTGTGCAATGTTCTCGAAAGGACTCTTCGGGTTATTAAGAGGTAGCTAAGATACCAATCTGTACCTCTACTGATAGAGTACTTGTTTTTCTACAGCCCTTCATCCAGAGTAACAGACACTACAACACGACCAAGTGCTATACTCAACGTTAGTCTTAAGACCTCAAACTATGCAGGTTAGACACCAACCCTTAGGTAAGTGTCTTTCTTTACACCGTGTGTAACTCTTACGGATGTTAAAGACTGGATATTTATTAACTATATTATACCCTTGTTTTGTTTATCATTCATATCAACGTCATCAGAGACCTTTATCCCTATTTTTTTTAGGGATAAAATAGGATTTTATCCCTATTTTTCGACAGCTTTTTTTAAACTTTTGGCCCTTTAGGACGACTATACGTGGATGTGCACCCTATATACACATTAAATGCCAACTAAAAGTCAAAACCACAGTAATTTTAAACAACATTCATATGAACAGATTTCTGTCAACTCATAAAAAAATCTGTTTTTTTTTCAGTTAAAATACGCCCTAAAATGTAAAATATGACTGTCTTAATTGATGTACCGTCCAAGGGTTAAGACTAACTTAAAAATAAAATTTAGTATTTGTAACTCATTTGGTTTTGGAGGTATTTTGCAAACACACACAATCACAGTCTGAAACCTATTTTATTGAACTCAGAAGAGTTCTTCTTAATTCATATAAATAAATAATCTTATTTATATAAAAAACTGGGTATCAAAATGTTGACCTTGGCAAAATATTTCTATACTTCTGAATTCATATAGTGAGACAATAAAAGTTACAAATTCATTATAAATTGAGTGGCAAAATGTTACTGAATAAGAGTTTACGAATAAAACAAAATAATCTACATTGCTTTGAAAAACATTACTTTATTAGCTGTCTTTATGTTTAAAAAAAATATATACGAGGTGTGATCAAAAAGTGAAGACATTTTGGATTTCACACACTCTGTACACCCTAATTTCTATTTTTTGTTGTTGTGTTGGAACACTCGTCACATTTATATGTTCACAATTTTGGATATATAGCCTGTGTTGTTTTTATGTGACAGGCTAGACGAGGTTAAGGAGGAAAACACCTGCTCCGTGATTTTTTGCTGTCGAAAATAACGAAGCAAAGAGTTTGTATTAATTCTTGTGTAAAAAATGGAATTAAGTATTCAAAAACTGTTGAAATGTTGGCAGAGGGATACAGTGAGTCAATCTGAGCAAAAAAAAAAATATTTTTAAGTGGTATAAGTTACTCCACAGGTAATTATTTTATCAACAGCGAGCAAGCAAACAGGAGTATAACCTTTAATCCTCTCACATAAAAACAACACATTTTATATAGCTAAAACTGTGAACACACCATCGTGACGAGTGTACCAACACATCAAAAAATTTTGAGATTAGGAATTACTGAGTGCGTGAAATTTAATAAGTGTTCTTACTTTTTGATCATACCTCATATTTTAGAATCTACACCATAGTTAATAAGTGAGTTCTTAAATTAATCAAATAGGAGGAAAGAAGCACTGACAGGACGCTGTAACAGGGGTAGTTGGAGTTGCTAAGTGAATGGATGGTAGTGTAGTAGTAGTTGTAAATTTGCTGGCTGGGCTCTGACTTCATGTGCCAAAAAATGGAAAGAAACCTAGAGGCAGTAGGCTTGGACATGATGAGCAGAGTCAAAGCAACAACCCTCATCTCCAGTGACTCTTCCCTGTTGATAAATATTGGCCAGAAAACCTCAAATATCTGTATCAGATATAACTAAATTATATAAAGAAAAAAAAAGAAAAAAAAAAGAGAAAAGTGTTTGCTTGCCTTATTGGAGTCAACATATACTGTATGAAGTGTGGCCCAAGAGGCTAGAAACCTAAGGTGCCTGTTAGTGGTTTCTTGTCCTTTGATGACGGGCACAAGGAAATCCAGAGCCTGACTTAATTCTAGATTAGCTAACCCCTGTAGATAAATCATTTGAGACCAATAGTCAGTACTTTCTGAAACACAATTCAATCTACTAACCTCATGAAGAAGAACAATCATATTAGTTTTAAACAAGATTAAAACAGAGCATTTACGTTGGCTTATTCCCATCTGAAGTTTTATAAATACTCAAATTTTTACTCAATTAAATATATTTAAACATTATGGTAATTATTATTCACTGTAGGGATAATACATACTATATGACTAAATTTATGTTTTTAAATGTTCAAATTAGCATAGAAAGACACAGAACAATAAATGCACTACAATGAACATTTCACCAAATTTGTGTACTTAGAGTTTCATTATACATATTTGTTTATTTGGGTAACAACCTTTCATAGATAAACTGTTAGATATTTAACATAATACCTTCTTCTTATTTTTACCTAAATTACAACAAACTTGAATTAAAAAAATATATTGCAAGTCAGATAAAAATTAGAACAATTTAAATGATAAAAAGTTTTCCGACGTTATATAATAATAACAATGTTTTCCAAAACATATATCAGTGTCTACTTATCTCGACCACGTATATTAACACTATATTTCTCTCGTTATCGGCGTTTGGTCAACCATCAAAACAGCAAAATACCTTTATTAAGCCAACATTTTGTTAATATTTGTAGAAATCTTCAGGCTACATCAATACGGAAATTAATAACGTAACAATTTTTTTTCATGTTATTGTAATTAATTTCTGTATAGATGTAGCCCTGAAGATGTTTATAAATATAGATGAAACGATAGTATTTAAGAATTGTTTGTCACTTCACCAAACCTCGATAAAGAAAAATAGTGCAGAATATATGTGGTGGAGATAAAAAAAGCTTGGAATAATAATGTATATAAATTTATGTATAATTTATGGTAATATAAAAGAAAAATAATGAACAAATGTATCTGTAAATCATAACAAAAGAAGTAAATTCTTACAGTGTTTTTTTATACCTGTAAACTTATCCAAGTACATTTTGGCATATTTGTCAATAGTTTCAGTTTTGCAGCCTGTGGCGCAAGTTTTACTCACAAGAGAAGCAAAACTGAGAATACTTGCACTTTTAATGTCCCCTCTTTCAGTGTCTTCTTCAACACGTAATAGTTCCTAAACAATTAAAAGAATTAAATTAAATTATGTTAAATTTATTAAGTACTAAACAATTAAATTAAATAAACTGAATGAATTAAATAAAATAAAATCACTAAGCATACTAGTTATTATTAAATTATTTGTTTTCTTTCACTAGAAGCATTTTAATCAACCTATAAATACATAAATGTCATAATAAACGTTACTTACCATAAAATTATAAAATAATTTCTCTTTTTTTTTGCAATGTTTTCTGCTACATATAAGCTACATAAAAAATTTCACCTAAACACGTGAAATAACAATCAATGATCAAACCACAATATGAAATGGAAAAACAAGACTAAGATCTTAACATGCGGTCTTCGTCAGTCAAAAACATAACCGTAAACGAACTAAATTTACAGACGAAATCCACTCTTTCTACCCAATGACGACACATTTGAAGTATAGTAGTGAGTTTTTATCTTTTGCATGTTTTTTTCAGAATATTTAGTTTATATTTAATATATATTTCTTTTGTTATTTCTTTGTTAATTCACGTAATTATCAGTTAAATTTATTTCAAGTTGGTAATTATTTTTTATTCCATTAATTTATAAATTATCTGTTAAATTAAATTTATATGGAAAAAGAATAATACATAAATAAAATAATGTTATTTTTTGCCAGTATTTCACATTTTTATTTTTCCTAGCTATTTTTTTCGCCGTGGCCAATCAGCACATACTCTTGAAACTGTTCAATTGGATTTCATTTACTCTCTACTCCACTCCCTACCTGAGGAAACGACCATTAAAAGGGTCAACATATTGTAAGTGAGTTCTAGTATCTACGAGGGCAGATTGATGTCAGTGACTTTTTGAATTTCCCGCGCAGTTACTCCAAATACAACAGTGCTGCTGTCATCTGTAATCTATTAGTGGACAACTATCTAATTATGAGCCAGCTACCACGTGCAGTCGGTGTTTGATAGACATTCAAAGCAGACAAGCTCCTCGTGTATTTTTACAAAATTGAAAAAAGTAAATTTCGTGTCCTGATTAAACATTACTTTTTACGTAAAAAATCCAGCACTGAAACAAAGGAAAACTTGATAAATACTACGGAGACTCGGCACCATCACTTTCAATGGTTAAAAAGTGGTTTACAGAGTTCCGTTGTGGTCGTACCAGCACTGAAATGGGTGCCGCGATTGCTCACACGACCATTAGTGCAATCGTGTGACCACTTCAAAAGAGTGTTTAGCGATGTTCAGCCGTAATCCGGACAAATTTTTGAGCTGTTTTGTTACTGTGGACGAAACATGAATCCATCACAACACGCCGGAGGCCAAGGAACAATCGAAACAGTGGGTTGCTGTGGGCAAACGTGGACCAAAGAAAGCCAAACAAAGTCTGTCAGCCAACAATATACTGGCCACAGTTTTTTTGGGATGCACGTGGTGTCATTCACATCGATTACCTCGAGAAAGGTAAAACGATTACCGGCGAATATTATACAAAGCTTTTGAACAGATTCGACGTTGATTTGAAGCAAAAACGGCCGCATTTGGCGAAGAAGAAAGTGCTGTTCCATCAAGACAATGCACGTGTGCACACTTTTCTAGTCACGATGGCCAAAATTCACGAATTGGGATACGAACTGCTACCCCATCCAGCATATTCTCCTGATTTAGCCCGCTGCGACTATTTTCTGTCTCCAAACCTAAAGAAATGACTGGGCGGTAAGAGATTTGAGTCGAATGAACAAGTCATTACCGAAACAAACGTGTATATTGAGAGCTTTGAGAAAACGTATTATTTGGAGGGAATAAAAAAATTAGAAAACTCTGGACTAAATGTATCGAGCTAAAAGGTAACTATGTAGAAAAATAAAATGTTTCTTTGCCGAAAAAATTTTTTATTCGTAAAGTCATGGACTTATCAAACCACCCTCGTATTTTACATTCGTAGTTCTTTCTGTTTTCAAAGTATATAATATATTACATATATAAACTAGAATCACAAAAAGAACACACATACAAGAAATCACAAAAACTCTCTACTACATTTCGATTACCTCGCCATCAGGTAGATGGATGTGAGTCGCTCCGAAGTCACGTGACGACTGAAGTGGTCTCCTTGAAGAGGCCCTCAATCTGTGCAACGAACTTACGGAAGGAGAGGAGACAAGGAGCATAATGTAAATAATTACAAAAATAAATGAATCAAGGAAAACATTTAAATAAGATACATTAACGATTTGTAAAAAACAATATATATATATCAGTTCACAAACGAAGAAAAGCAACACACAGAGAAAGAGACACACTTACAAACTCAAATTTTCGGATGATCCGTCTTCAGGAGAAAAGAGAGAATGGGCGACCAAGCACGCCGGAAACACAACGGCAGGAAACCGTCCCGGCAACCGAACGTGCTGCCACGCGCGCCCGGTTCAGGAAGTAATGAAGTAGAGACGATCAGAAGAAAATTAATATTAAAATTAAGAAAAGCAGTTCTGGTTGATTGAAGGTAAAATAAACAGCAGGAAGATAAATGAAGTATAAAAAGGAATACCGTGAAAAATACCTAAAAGCATGAAAAAGGAAGATAACAGAGTTGGTAAGGCGATGAGAAACAAATGAAAATACAAGGATATATATATATATATGATCAAACCATAAAATGAAAAGGTAAAAAAAATAAGTCAAAAACCCAACTGAAACACTAGATGCAGAAACATCTGGTGAGGGATTGAGAAGAGTGGGAAGGAAGAGAAGTATTTTAAAAGGGTGTAAAGTGCAGGGAAGGACAAATGTCCAGAAAGGGATGTTCGGGAAACAAAGGAGTATAGTAAGAAAAAGTAAAAAACTATCCACTAGCTGTCAACCCACTTAAAAGAGGCTATTGCCCTCGTCACGAAAGTATCAAGCTTGAAGAGCCCGTTACTAATGTTTATAATATTTGATCATTAAATTTAATTAGAGAGAATTGGATACTATTTCTTAACACAATCGATTCTTCATAGGTAATAAATTTAGCTCCTGTCCAATCAATATGATGAATTTCATTATTTATATGCAAGAATAAGGCACTACTTAAATACTTTTTTCGGCAATACTTGTTTGATCATTGGTTGTTCTTTCACGTGCTTATGTGAAATCTTGTTTTATATATATATATATATGTTTAATGATCAAACCACAATAAGAAATGGGAAAACAAGACTAAGATCTTTCAACCGTAACAAGCGGTCTTCGTCAGAGTCAAAAACCCAACTGAACACTAGATGCAGAAAACATCTGGTGAGGAATTGAGAAGAGTGGGAGGGAAGAGTGGTATTTTAAAAGGGTGAAAGCACAGGAAAGGACTAATGTCCAGAAAGGGATGTTTGGGGAAACAAGGAGTACAGTAAGAAAAAGTAAAAAACTATCCGCTAGCTGTCAACCCTCTTTGAAGAGGCTATTGCCCTCGTGACGAAAGTATCAAGTTTGAAGAGACCGTTACTAATGTTTATAATATTAGATCTATTAAATTTAATTAGAGACGATTCAATAATATTTCTTAACAACATTGATTTTTCATAGGTAATAAATTTAGCTCCTGTCCAATCAATATGATGATTTTCATTTTTTATATGCAAGAATAAGGCACTACTGTTTTCCTGTCTACTTACGTTATATTGGTGTTGTTTTACACGTGTTTTTAATGATTTACCAGTTTGACCAATATAAATTTTATGGCAATTTTTGCACGGAATTTTATAAATACCAGCGGACTCCAATTCGCTTGGAGAGTTTTTTATTAACATATTACCCACGTTATTACGATTAGAAAACACTATATTAAAATCAAGTTGTTTGGCTAATCTTGGAAGGGGGTCCAATGATTCGTGGTATGGCAAAACTATAGAATTTGATAATAAAAGGGGCTCTTTTTATTTAATATTACAGTTACTTTAGATTTATCGGCTTTAGTGATTTTTATAGTATTATCTAGGCTTAATTATAATTCTATAAATTATATATTCTAGGCTTAAAAAAGATAATACTATAAAAATCACTAAAGCCGATAAATCTAAAGTAACTGTAATATTAAATAAAAAAGATTACGTCGATAAAATAGAGAATACGCTAAATGATGAAAATGTGTATAAAAAGTTAGGGTCTAATCCTTTGGATAGGGTCAATAGTTCATTTAATAAAAAAATTAAAACTATCTTAAAAAATCAACCCGATCTTATTACTAAATTTATATCAAAATCCCCTTCTTTGCCATATATGTACGGGTTGATCAAGACACATAAAGATAATTACCCAATACGTTTAATTGTGAGTTCGGTTGGTTCGGCATCATATGGCTTGTCGAAATGGTTAGTAAGTATTTTAAGCCCCTTAATTGGAAAAATTTCAGGCAGCCATATAAAAAACAATGTGGATTTAATTAAAAAATTAAAAAGCGTCAACATGAACAAAAATTATAGATTAATCAGTTTCGATGTGAAGTCTCTTTTTACGAATGTACCTGTAACTGATCTGTTGAGCTTACTCCAGGAGGAATTAATTAATTATTCCCTTCCCCTTCCATCTACCACTATAATAGAGTTAATTAAGTTATGTGTGGTAGATTGTCATTTTCAATTTGAAAATAATTATTATATACAAAAATTTGGTCTTGCTATGGGTAACTGTTTATCCCCCCTCCTAAGTAATTTATATATGGAGTTTTTTGAGAGTAAAATGTTAAGCTCAATTTTGCCCAAAAATGTTAAATGGTATAGATATGTTGACGATATTCTTTGCATTTGTCCCAAATCTTTAAATAAAGTTGATTTCCTAACAAAATTGAATTCATTAGTGCCGACAATCAAATTCACAATGGAAGAAGAAATAAGTGGTAATTTGCCCTTCTTAGATGTCCTGATCCATAGGTTACCTAATGAGTTACGCTTTAGTGTATATAGAAAACCTACGAATGTACTTGCATACGTTCATTTTTATTCGTCGCATCCAAAAAATGTTAAAATTTCTGTTTTTAGAAATATGTTTTTGAGAGCTTTAAGAGTTTCCTCTCCAAAATTTCTTAATCAAGAGATTAATAACATTAGGTCAATTGCCCTTTCATTAAAATACCCCTCTTCTTATATCGATTTAGCTTTGAAGGGTGCTAAAAAAACTTTCTCTAATACTTCAAAAGAGCCCCTTTTATTATCAAATTCTATAGTTTTGCCATACCACGAATCATTGGACCCCCTTCCAAGATTAGCCAAACAACTTGATTTTAATATAGTGTTTTCTAATCGTAATAACGTGGGTAATATGTTAATAAAAAACTCTCCAAGCGAATTGGAGTCCGCTGGTATTTATAAAATTCCGTGCAAAAATTGCCATAAAATTTATATTGGTCAAACTGGTAAATCATTAAAAACACGTGTAAAACAACACCAATATAACGTAAGTAGACAGGAAAACAGTAGTGCCTTATTCTTGCATATAAAAAATGAAAATCATCATATTGATTGGACAGGAGCTAAATTTATTACCTATGAAAAATCAATGTTGTTAAGAAATATTATTGAATCGTCTCTAATTAAATTTAATAGATCTAATATTATAAACATTAGTAACGGTCTCTTCAAACTTGATACTTTCGTCACGAGGGCAATAGCCTCTTCAAAGAGGGTTGACAGCTAGCGGATAGTTTTTTTACTTTTTCTTACTGTACTCCTTTGTTTCCCCAAACATCCCTTTCTGGACATTAGTCCTTTCCTGTGCTTTCACCCTTTTAAAATACCACTCTTCCCTCCCACTCTTCTCAACTCCTCACCAGATGTTTTCTGCATCTAGTGTTCAGTTGGGTTTTTGACTCTGACGAAGACCGCTTGTTACGGTTGAAAGATCTTAGTCTTGTTTTCCCATTTCTTATTGTGGTTTGATCATTGATTGTTGTTTCACGTGTTTATGTGAAATCTTTTTATATATATGTTTGTGTGTGTGCGTTTGTGTGTATGTGAGCGTGTTGTATACCCATGTCGTGTTTGAATATGTTAAATGTCGCACCCAATGAAATGAAATTTAAAATAAGAAGAATGTTTATTTTAATTAAAATACCGTTTACAGTCAAGTTGTCAGTAGATCATTCCTTTTTTTTCTTTTTTTGAGATCATGAGAATATTTTTATCCACAACAAATTACTGCTGCAGCCAAATTAATTAAGTTCGTAATAATTATGGTTAATGTAAATGGGTCCAAAATGTATGTTTAAGTATTGAAAATAATTTAATAACATATCCTAATTACAAGCTATAATAAAATATAAGAAATTAATGCTGTTAATGAACATTACATAGGTTTTATTCCAACGAATAAATTATAGGTTTTAATTAAAAAATTTATTTAAATGAAACTAAAATACTTTTTTTATCAATAATGTAAATTGATTTAGTATAAAATGTAGTATATTTAAAAATTGCACTTTGAAGAAAATGATTATTTAGAGTTATCACCTGGCATTTGGCCAAAAGTTGTTCGGAAGGATGACGAAGATAGAATGGAAAGTTGGCGAGAACTTTGGTCGCGAGAGAACCTTTGATGGTGCCGCTCACAATCAGATCTTTGATGAACAAAACGGATTCCTCTGAACCAACTTGAGGCACCAATTCCCAAAACAAGTGTCTGTCGCAGAATACATATATTACAATCTAATTTATTATTAAGCGATTATGAGTTTATTTATAAATTAAGCAATTAATTTACAGTTGAAATATTGAAACCTTGTTGAGTTTTTTAATATTGATATAAAATGAAAATTATTTTCCCCTATCCATTAATCCCAATGCTAGAGATGATTCAATAGCTCCTATACGCGTTTTGATGAATCAGGAATCTTTAAAAAAAAAAACAAAAAAAACCAAAAAAAAAGCTGTGGACTATATTGCCAAACTATCAGAAGAGCTATTGTTTGCAATCTATTCACAGATTTATAGACCTATTAAAACGTTTATCAAGTAGCACCATACAGGGTGAGCCAAAAGAAAAACAGTAAATAATAACATTTATTTAGATATTACCTGCATATAAAACTATATGTATTAACACAATTATGACTTTCACAAAAAAATTTTAATCTAAAGAATAATACAAAAGCTTTTCAATTTTATTAACGAAGATGTTCAAACTGGTTTCCTTCATGATATATACAGCTTTATAGTCTGCCTCTCATGCTTCGACAATCTTTTTTGTACAAGTCTGTTTGCATATTCATTTCCTGAAATGCATCTTTTATTTTAAATTTTCAACATTTCTTGATTTTCGGCTATAAATTTTATCCTTGAGTTTTTCTCAAAAGAAAAATTCCATTACAGTCATTTCGGTGAACGTATTAATAAAATTTAAAGGCTTTTGTATTATCGCTAACATTCAAATCAATTTGTGAATGTGATAATTTTGTCACTCATATAGTTGGATGTTAAAGTAATGATTGAATAAATTTATAATTTTCTGTCCATTTACTTTTGGATCACACTGTATATATGTGTTGTTAACATAAGAGCTTTATACTATATACAACTATATTAATACAACCATACATGCCTCTACTATATATATATATATATAGACAACAACTATATATGCTACTGCTGTAAAAGGGTTATATTTACGGTTATATTTCAAACTGCCATAAGAGTTGTAGAATGTAGTATCACAGCCATTGACCGTGAAGTAGAAACACGATAAAAGTTTATCAGGACTCGTTCATCAGTTCTTCAGGTTCAAATTAAACTCTCATTGTCAACATTTTGGTTTTTATTTAAAACCTTTTCCATAGTTTGTGAATTTCAGAGACAAATGTCTAGTTTGAATAAACACGTGAAAATCCAGAAACTCTTTTCTTTGTAAAATAATCTCTAATGTAATACTTAGTTTTTCTCTTTAAAAAATGTTTCTTCTGCCTGTGGAAAAGGTTTTAAATAAAAACCAAAATGCTGACGTTGACAATGAGAGTTTAATTTGAACCTGAAGAACTGAACGAGTCCTGATAAACTTTTACCGTGTTTCTACTTCACGATCAATACTTTTATCAACATATATATATATATATATATATATATATATATATATAATTACTAAATTGAATAAACGGTCCACACGGACTATAAAACTTTGAATTACACAAAGCACGACACAGAAAAAGAATAAAAAGCACACGACTGAACTGTAGACAATGTGGAGCATTCTTCATAGGTATGACTTCCACCAATCTCATAAAAATTTATTAAATTATTTTTTATCAATTTAACTATATTATTTTTTAAAATATATCTTTTAGTCAACAGTATCATTTTGTTTAGTTTTCACAACCTGAATAGATTTCAATATTTGCCTGGACAATTTTCTTTTATAAAAAAACTTAACAGTGTCCTTTGTAACTTTGTCCTTTGTAATAATGGTTTACTAAATTATTAATTGTTTTTTAATAAATTAATTAAATAAACACTATTATGTTTTACTATATTAATAATTTCTGATATTTTTGAATTCTTATAGTTTTCATGTTTCTTATTTTGAGATAAATGTTATTATACCATTTTACTTGTAAATGGTAAAACTTGTAAATGAAATATTAAAACATGTAAGTTTTATATCTATATTATCGGTAGCTGAGCAAACAATATTTTTGTATTGACGTGAACTAGCATAAACATTTTAACTGAATATACTGCATTTAAGGGAAGTTATTATGACAAACATTTTAATATCAAAAATGACATATTGTGTTTGATTAATGTAAATTTAATAAAGTTTAGTCACCAATGTCTTAAGGTAAAATTGTGCTCTGATTGAAAGACACTCCTTATGTACCACAAATAATAAAATAATGTAGACATTTCAATCTTTTGTTTAATATTATTTGTTTAGTATAGATAACTAATTTAGTATTATTTATTATTATTTTAGAATGTACACATTTGTCACTGTGGTGCAGGTTACGCTTACTGAATAGTTTCCTGTCTGTAGCTTGTGCCGAGAGTCACTGTTTCGTAAAGTTGTTTCCAGTCGCTGGACTTTAGCCACCACATGAGATCAAGCAGATGGAAGGCCGTCTGATTGTCGAGACCCTCTACTCCGATCTGCCAGGCTGACAGGCTGTCACTCACCTCTCCCATCATATCAAGAATCTAAACCACTCTTCATTTCAATTACATTAACCTCACTCTGATTACCAGAGCAAAAATTTGAAGTCAAGCTTTTTATAAATAATTTGCTATAGATATATTACATAAATTGAGAAAGATACTTTATGGTTTTTTTTGGCACTAATATAAAAACATTTTTTTCCAATTCATATACTCATCATAAACGCTTAATATTTTATCTTTGATAATCACACATATAAATAGTATGATACTATCAAATTTTATAAAGTTCTATTTATGAAGAGTAAGCATCCAACCTAAAATTGGTACTATGGACTAAAAAAGTGTTCACGTTTATAAAGTATCAAAGGAGAAATTAAAAGGGGATTATAATTGTATTATTAACTTGGGGAGATGTAAAGCAGACGGTAGTATGAATACTGGGATGTACGATGGACAATATTTGTTTACAATACGCTAAAAAACTAGAGTAAGATAAACTTGAGGGGCCAGGGTAGCCCAGTGGCTTATAAACTGTCCTTAAGACTGGTAGATCCGTGTTTCGATACCCACTCAGGCATTTAACTGATTGACAAATGAGGTGAAAAAATCAGGGGGGGGGGGAGACGTGACAAAAGGCAGTATTTTGAGGGGGGGTTAAAATAGGAAAAAAAGAAAATAATAAAAAACTAAAAAAAATTGAAATTTTATATCAAAATGAGTTTTAAGGTCAAAATATGTTTTAATGTTTTTTAATATTATACTGTTTTTAAAGGGATTTTTCAAATGCAATAATTTATAAACTGCAATTTATTTTGAATTTTAAAAAGGTAGTTTTTTAAAGGAGTTGAAAGTTTATTATATTTCTTTGAGTAGCCAGACAATGTAATTTAACCATTTTTTTATGAATTGGATATACTTCTTTTTTTTAAAAAATCTGGTTTTCTTTGAAGACGACTATAAATATATACAATTATTGTAATAAGTTGAAAGCCTGGAACTAATAACATCAGTCTAAAATTAAATCCTTGATTATGATTCCATGAAAAGATAAATTTTAAGGGTTTTCTAGAATTTTTAAGATTAACGGATTATCAATAGCCATCGGTTGGGGGATCTTACGACCTCCACGGGTGTCTAAAATAGTTTCTAAACCACTGGGTGTTTCAAAAATTGTCTAAAGTAATTTATTTTTAAACTAATTTAATCTGAATGTTTATTATTAATAACTATAATTATATAACAACAATAATTGTACATTATTTTTCTTTAACATGGTTTGACCCAGCGTAAAACAATGCTCAAAAAAACACCTTAAGCCAACGTTCCGTCAGTATTTCTAAACATCTTTAAGATTACCTCAATACAGAATTAAGTAAAACAAATAAATAAAATAACTAACATTATATAAAATTGTACTATGTTGTCATTAGTAAAATAAGCATATAATACAAATGAAAGATACATTTCCTAGTAGCCTGTTTCATGTAGTTTCAGAGTATCTTGATAAGTGGGGTCATTCTTTCAAATACTAGGAGGAGTTTGATAAAAAAAGACAATGAAACAGACATACTCTACACCTTAAAAATCGAACGTAATGACATTCTTACCAATTGAATAGCTGTAGTCAAAATAATTACTAACAGTCAACTGGCTTAAAAAGTGTAGTTCATTTACTTTTAAGTACTAAGGGATGATATGTCATTTATGGTCCCACTAGTAATAAGATATACACTATTGTTTTTAAACGAGATTGGCAAAGCGTCAAGTAATTTTTCAAAAAAATACCTTTAAGCCAATATTTCATCTATATTTCTAGAGACTTTCAGTACTATATCGATATAAAATTAATTACAATAACATGAAAAATTGCATTACATCTTTTATATGGATATACATTATTACCTTTGTGTTTTTCTTTTTCTCAACGACTACATTGTTAAATCATATAGGTGTACATTATTACCTTAGTAACTTGTATATCCTGATAGAGTTTATATAGTTAGTTCTACTTCACAACAATATTGGTACAAAAGTGTATTTTGTAAACTGTTTGACACCAAATCAAACATCGATAAAGAAAAATAGTGTAGAATATATCCGATCGAAATAATTAAACTTTGAATAAATATATATAATTAGCAACTTCAAACAGATTTTAGTAACAACAATTCAACCAAAAATAGTCTAGCCTACAAACCATACTTGAAGTTTGCATGGACCTTCTGTAAGGGTTCACGGTTAATTAATTAAAAACAAGTTTCCACGTTATTTATAATCATTATAAACCAGCTTACTTCTGATATTGTATTCCTCCATCCACAGGCTATGACATGGGAAAATATGGTATAGAATTAATAACAGAGTCAATTGATTAACTCTTAGTTAATTTTTTAAGAGAGTTAATTCTCTCGGTGGTAAAAATAACTAGATATTTTTTTTTGTTAATTACAGAATGAACAATATCAGTATATTACCTTCTCTATAACTAATGATTTATTTGCAGGTTCGGTTCCGAAAGATGGGTCCAGATTGAGATTTTCATATATCAGATCAACGGGTTCAAGTTTTTCACTGACCTCAATAGGCACCTGAATTGTTGACATCTGAATGAAAGTTATGTTTTGACTAAAAAAAATAAAAAAATAAATAAATAACGTATTTCACATCAAATAAACACTTTTTAATGTTAATTATTACGTCATCATGATTATTACATGAAGATGTTTCTTTTTTTAAATTACAGCTCATTTTGTTATGTCTTGAGTAAGGTACACGTTACTAAATAAGACAAGAAATGATTGTTTCACACCAAAGTTCATCATATTCACTTTTTTAAACTTATTACATAGTCTATGCAAATTAAATAAAGTGCAGCCAGTTGTACAGAAGGATGTTAGAAGATAATGTTTCTTAATGTTATTAATGAATATTAATGCATTTTACTTAATATAAATTTAATATTTGTGGATTCCTAGACCATGGATGAGTCATTAAACTCTGAATTCTCTCATCACTCTATCTCTCTCTAACTCACTCACCCCCTCCCACTCACCTATTCTCTCTCTCTCTCTCACACACTCTCAATAACTCTACATATACATCAGATATATATAAAACTAAAAAAGGATAGATCGGGATGCGGTCAGTTTCTTCCACTTTCAATTCAAACTCTCATTGCCGACGTTTCGATTTTATTTAAATCTCTGAGAGTAATAAGAATTATATTAATCTATCAAATTACCAGTTGACGTTAAAGCAAGAAGAATTATTGTCTCTTGGCTTGAAATGCTACTATAAACCGAAATTTGATTCTATAATGAAAAAAGTTGAATTAGAAGTGCTGTACGACTCTATTCTTAGACTGGAACAACAAGACATCATTACTGTGAACCCGGCACTGCAGGATCAACTTAGAGCCGAAGCAACAAAGTAAAGAGGATCTAAACCCAGTCAAATCATGACAAAAGAACTGAGAGAAGCTGCCAAAGAACTAAGAGAGCATCCTGACATAATTATAAGGCGAACGGATAAATCTAATACCCTAGTAGTTTTGGACAGATCTGAATACAAGAAGAAATTAAATGAAATATTAGCTGACAATAAGAAATTCAAGAAGATCACCCGTAATCCAATTAACAAATTAAAAACCCAAGTTAACAAAGTCATAGCAGCGGTTAATAAAGGAAATCAGGAAAAAATCCTCCAACCGATAACAGGGGAATTCAGTCCGGCATATATATATGGAACTGTGAAAACTCACAAACCTGGAAACCCTCTTCGCCCAATCATTTCTCAGGTAACCAGTCCCACCTACCAGTTAGCCAAAGAACTCAACAAGATAATATCACCTTATATACCAGCAAAATATATGCTCCATTCTACAGATGAATTCCTCGATATAATTAAAGAAATCAAACTTTAGATGTAGAGTCATTGTTCACCAATGTTCCGGTTAAGGAGACTATTGAAATAATATGCAACTGTGTCTATTCTAACCGTGGTATACCACCACCAGCAATTAAAAAAGAACAGTTAAATAAATTACTGCAAGCATGCACTATGGAAAACCCATTTACCCACATAGATGGATCAATGTATGTACAAATTGATGGGGTCGCTATGGGCTCACCTCTTGGCGTGGCCTTTGCCAACTATTATATGTGTCACCTGGAAAATAATGTATTGAGCAAGAGAGCTGCTATCAAACCTATCATATACTGCCGATATGTTGACGACTGCTTTGTCATAGCAAGGAATGCAACCCAAATAGACGCGCTGAAAAATGCATTTGAGGAAGAATCATGCCTGAAATTCACTATAGAAAAAGCAATAAACAATAAAATTAACTTTCTTGACGTCAGTATTAACGTGTTAAATGACAAAATTCAAACCTCAGTATTCAAGAAAGAATCTAATACAACCTCCTACCTAAATGTCCGTAGCGAATGCCCTCAGCGCTACAAAGATGGAGCAATTAAAGCCTTAATACACAGAACGTACAAGATCGCATCAAATTGGGAAATATTCAACAGGGACATTAACAGAACGAAGCAAGCGTTTATGGGTAATAATGGGTATTCGAATAATGGTATTCGAATGATAATTTTGACCAAATACTGAAACAATACCTTCATGTAAGAAGAGTGGAGCAAACCAATGAAGATAGAACAACTATAGTACATAAGGTTTATTATAAAAACCAGTATTCAGAGCAACACAAGCTTGATGAGAGAATATTGAAATATTATAAGGAATAATATTAGTTGTAAAAACGAGAATGAAAAAGTGACACTGGTCACTTATTATAAAAGCCCACCTGTGAGTAGCCTGTTTATTAAAAATAATAATCAAAACAAAAGTTCGCATTTAAAGGAAAGAAATCTGGTGTACTAGTATACATGTACTAATGGGGACTGTGAAACCCAAAAACACTCGTACATTGGTATGACTACCACTTCCCTATCAAGAAGGCTCACCATGCACCTAATGGCCGGAGCGCCCAAAAAACTAACGCAAGACAAGCATAATGTTAAATTAACCCGAGAGATGCTGGTTGCAAATACAAAAATTATAAAAAAAGAAGGTAACCATCATAAACTGAAAAAAAATTTTAGAGCCTATATTAATTCAAAAACTGAAGCCACGCCTAAATATTCAGGTCGAAAACAGTAGCCGTATTATGAAGCTGTTTAGTTCACATCCAGAAACCCTTGCAGGTAGCGACTCAGGCCGAGAGGCCACTCACCCCACAGGATTAACGCCCACCATTTCTTAAACTTTATGGAAAACAACCCCTTCTACCTTCTCCATGTATATATAAACCAGAATATTCACCTTAGATCTTATTCACGTCCTGATGATGAATGTTGATCATTCGAAACATGTCAACCATAGAAGATGTACTTTATTGTGTAGACGAAATAACGAGAGTGTTATTTAGAAAAATTGAGAAACTTGTTAAGAAACAGGTATCAGCTAAATTTGGTGCCATTTTCAATAATGTGTGTGTCAAAGAAGGACTGCTACCAAAATTTACGTATATATATATATATATATATATATATATATATATATATATATATATATATATATATATATATGATCAAACCACAATAAGAAATGGGAAAACAAGACTAAGATCTTTCAACCGTAACAAGCGGTCTTCGTCAGAGTCAAAAACCCAACTGAAGTTTTTGACTCTGGCGAAGACCGCTTGTTACGGTTGAAAGATCTTAGTCTTGTTTTTCCATTTCTTATTGTAGTTTGATCATTGATTGTTATTTCACGTGTTTATGTGAAATCTTTTTATATATATATATATCATAGTAAAAAACTGATGGTCTAAAAGAAGAAATAAATCAAAATACAAATTTAAAAACGAATAAGAAAAAAAAATCAATATAATTTTGGCAATCTGCTATCTTCTGCAGAACAGAAATGATAAAGGTGAGGGTGTGAAGTACTTATAGTGTGATACAAGCTGATAATAGATAAATATATATACAAAAGTGCATCAAATTAATGTTAATAACACCGTAAATTAACAAGAATTATATAGAAACTCTTTTCAATATGTCGACACCCGTAAACATCAAGAGGAGAAGTAACCACTTCTATAGCTATATATCGACACATATAGTTAAACAAATATCGAGTAAATAACTAGGTCTAGGTACCTATACCAACCGATTCTTATCCCGATGACGACAGCTGTCGAACTTTTAATTGAGTTATGACATACTTTCTCAGTGTGTTTCGATTCAAGTGTGTTTCTATATGATTAGTGAATAAAAATGTTAACGTTTCTTTCATATTAATGGCCTACCGAACATTATTTATACAATTTTGTTTAAAAAAATAATTTTTCTTTTAAATTATAAACAATATTATTTATTCTTTTGATAAATCATACAATATAACTTTAAAAAAATTTTTATTGTTAATCTCAGACTATATATATATAGTGGGTAAAATATATTTTTAAAGGACTGTGATTTTGGAGGAGCAATTCACTTTTTTATAATAAATATCATAAAAAATGATATACTTATCATAATTATAATATTATTATATATTATTATCAATAAATAATGATATGATTTATTTATTCCTTTACATAAATCACATACGGGATTATAGGCTATCTTATATGTGAAAAGTCTGCAATGTCATTTCAACGAAAGTCAAAAAAAGAACAAGTATGAAGAAAAATCGTCATACAAAAAAAAATAATGTAATAATGACAATGTATGATAAACTAGAAGGAAAGAAATACTACTCGTATTCTGTTAAAAAATAATTTAGTGAAACAACAATAATAATAATAATTCTAAACGATTATTATTTATTATACTAAGCATTAATAATAACAATAAAATAATAATTCTCAATAAAAAATATACAAAATCTTCAACATAATTTTATTTTTTAATAATTCATAAAGTTGAATAAATGATATTCCTCGTTTAATTTTTTGCAACTTAAACACATAGAAATTCATTAATGAATTGAATAAGTAATTATCATAAATTAATTAATTATTAATGAAAAAGTGATCAACTTATTATATATTGTTTAAGGGACTGTTATGAATAAGGAAGTCTAGTAACTGACAATAATTTTGAGTAGTGGGCTTCAGCCTGGGCTTGATAAGGCTGCTCTAACACAACTCCTGAAGCAGTCACCATTTTTATTAAAACATCATCTAAAGGTGTCACATGATAGACTCTTTCACTGTTCAACGATTCAAATTTCTGAAAGAAATACACATTTGCTAAAGCGCTTCATGGAATAAATAGTTTTATTTTATACTAAGCAAAGAATACTGAGCATGAAAAAAATAAATAAAAATTCTGACAAATTTACATGTCTTGATATTACACTCTGTGTTGGTAATTCTTGATTCCACAATTCTAACAAGCCACCGATAAAGCCGTTGGACAGATTTTAATAAAATTTGGAAGACTACAGATCTCATAAAATAACTTTTGTTTTGGGTAATATCGGATCATGTAAAGAGTACCTTATTCCATGTAAAAACGGGTTCTATTTTTTTATAACTTTATAAAAATTCTTATTATGTTATAACTTTATAACAAATTATATAGATCATTCAATTTAGTATAATTAGCACATATTTGTATATAGTATAATAAATTATACAATATCCAATTTATATTAATAAAATTTATAAGTATATCATGATAACATTTTATGAATTTCAAATTCATAATGCAATATAAACCTAAAAAGACAACTAAAATTATCTTTTAGTATCCGACAAGTTCCTTATCAGATTTTATTACTTTACTTTTATTAAAATATCTAACACCAAACTAAGTAATAGATAAAATAATTTTCTTTTTTATAATTCTAGATATACTAAAAATCAATTATCATTTGAAATAAATCATATTTAAAAATAGTTATTTACAAACTGACGCATATATATCACTTAAAATTTAACCTAACAAATACAAAATCAAATGGAATTACATAGTGTGTATGTATGTATGTGGATGCGTGTGTCGCTGTGTGTCTGTGTGAGGATGATTCATCAAACAGGTGTTGTTGTTATGTTGATGTGTGATTTACATAAATTATATAAATTGTTATGCACTGTGGGTGCTAGTCCTATCCACCTAATCTATTACAGTCTTCTGTCTTGTAGTAACAGTAAGTAATAAAAGAAAACAAAACATGCTTCTTTTAAAACATTAATCCACATTTAATTATTACTTCATCACTAACTCTTAAACCATATATTCTACAACATAAATTATAATAAAGAAAGGTATGAATAGTAATTGAAAGTTATTGTTTGGTTGGTGATGACTGACTTGCCCAGGAGTGGGACAGATGAATGCTGCAGTGTTTGCCGTTCGCTCTACAGGCGTATTCCAACACTTGTTTAAGTCCAGCATCTTCTTTATGATCAGTTCATTTGTAAAGGCCTGTTCCACAGAATACTCAGCTTTGCATTTTCCATGTAAATTCAACTATAATACAAAATTCATAAACATTTTAGTCACAAATAAAAATGCTGTGAAACATCATGGAACAGGTTTTTTTTTTTAAAAAAAAACATTATCCTATAAAAAATTTACTGACATATAATCATAAGAATAATCAAAGCATGATTTTTTCTAAGTCTCAAAGCAATATTTTCTTAATTAACTTGTATTTATTTTAATTATGCACACCTAGCATAAATTATTATTATAAATACGTTGTTATAAACTATTTAATGAAAATGGTGATTAAAGACGTCTGTTCCTTTTATTTCTTTTATGCTCCATATATTTGTATATAAACTTAATTCACTGAAAGGAAACACAAACAAGAGATCACAAAATTTTACTACAATATTTCCACCTGACAATGACGTCAGTCAAAATATAGTTGTGAGTTTTGTAATCCCTTGTTTTCTTTTCTTAGTTTTTTGCTTCGATCTGTTTTATATAATTGCTTATATATATATATAAAAAAATCAAATGTACTCTAAAAGTAGCAAAAGAAAAGAAAATTTTCTAGCAGTTATCTCATTTTAAAAGAACTGACCTAAAGATTGAACATTGGTTAGATAGAATTGAGCATTGACTCTGGGAGTATTGAGCATTGTGACCGGTATGATTGAGCATTAAGTACAATAGGATTGGACATTGAGTACGGTAGGATTGTGCATTAAGTACGGTAGGATTGAGCAGTGAGTCTGGTAGCATTGATCATTGAACCCGGTAGTATTTAGCATTGAATTGACTGAATTAAGCATTGAGACTTGTATGATACGTAGACAATTGAGTAAGTTAGGGATGGGCATTGAGTACGATACAATGGAGCAGTGATGCTGGTAGAATTTAGAAATTTAAAAGATGTTTCTCGTAACTCATACCCAATATCAACAGAATTCAGAGATATTTGTTCAAAAATAATTATTAAGTTCATTAGAGAACTTGAAATCTAACCTACTGCAATAACAACAAAGAGTATGTACTACAATAAATCATTTCGACCGCAATGCGCACGAGTTCGTAAAAACTTTTATGACCTCATAGCAATAATAATAACATGTATTATGCATTTATCAATAATGGTCGCGTTTCATTTTATAATTAGATCATAGTGATACCTCGAGATACAAAACCCTCCACGTACACAAAAAAATCAAGATACCGAAAAGACCACAAGGATATTTCCACCCCATTTTAAATAAAAAAGTAAGATACAAAAGCGTGTTATCTTATCATATTTAAGATAAGAGTATTGATCCAAAAAAATTCATACAAAAAATTGAAATAAAAATTAGAATAAATTCAGTGCTAAATTTATTGACCAGTTAAGATTATTTAGTGTAATTCATTTAAATTTAATTTTGTAAAGTTAGTTATGACTTCTGCGATTTGTGAAAACTCGCTTTCATCTTTCTTCACCATTACAATCGCCTAACTCCAAAGGTAGTTCCACGAATTCGTAACACCATTCCACTAGTTTTATCTTTGGTTTTATTGTTTTTCTATTATTTTAATAACATATTTAATTGATAATGCATTTAATAAGCTTTCTCTACTTTTTTTAAAGTTTTTAAAATTTATACATTGATGTTTTCGTAATGTGTCACATTATACGGAAAAATCAATACGGATGTCCTTTCGGAACGAATTGATTTCATATCTACAGGTCTCAGTATCGTTAGTTTCTGCAGACTGCTGGAATAGACGAGTATTACATAATAATCGTGTATTAGCATCATAAGCTTCCAGCAAATGTTCTTTACAAATAATTATTAATTACTTACTATAAATCAAATAAAGAGAAATATATAATGACAATTTCCCACAGCCTATCTGACTATCTCACAAGACTCACTAGTGTGGCTCGGCACAGTGATTAAAAAATACTTTTATAGAACAAGGAATTCAAATCTTTTACAAAGAAACTCCTTTCTACTGTTTTATTACTTGTGATATATATCAATATTCTGCATTTAATTATTTCCCTGAGCTAAAAGATAAATATTTTTTTTATAAATATAATAAAATACAATTGACTCACCTCTTCAGTGACAAACGCTGTACTTCTTAATCTGTCTAATTTGAGTTGAAAGAGCGAAACAACAGCTCTTTTGATATTAATGGACCAAAGATCATCTTCAGGATCAACTAACAGTTGTGCAAGTTCTCCAGAATTATAAGAAGCTTTAAAAGGAAGAAACAATGGTGTTTCCGAGTTCTCAGTCTCATTGTATATCTGAAATAAAAGAAAAGATGAGCTATGTTTTCTACTGAAGACAAGATTCTGAAGTCTTTAAATGCCTGATAACAATATTACTCTTGAGGATGCTTTTGAAATAAAAATTAAAAACCGTTAGAACTATTCAAGACAATTTAGTCATGTTTTCACTTAATTACCATTTTTATTCCATCACGATTTTTGGTACACTTTTACACACTCAACAATAGAAAACTGAATATCTTTTTAAGCCATAAAAATTTCTGAAATATATTGTTTCTTATTTCCTTTATACATTATTTTATAAGAATATATAACAATATTAATAACATTCTGTTGAACATACGTGGAATTTTTTTTTCAGAAATATTAATCTGTCGGATGGCAACCATCTCAACATATATGAAAAAAAAGTAATTTTAGGAAAAAAATACATATATTATCCAACAGAGCATAATAAAACTAAATAATATAATAACTAAATGTTTACAGACAAGAAAAATTGATAAAATAAACAATAAATATACTCAGTTACAACATATTTAGCAAGGTTTTAGTGATCCATTCATTATTCTTCAATTCCTCCAGAAACTTATTTTAAATCCCCTTTTTTATTTATAAATAAATATATACAATTATTGCAATAAATTATAACCATACATGATTATTATTATTAATTTATCATAATTACTAATTAATAATAAAAATAAATTATAATTTGAAATAATAAATAAAATTTAATACTTAATAATAAATAAATCAAATATGTTCTAATTGTTGAAAGCTTTTTGTAATAAAGATAATGAAGTCGATAATGGAATGGTTTAAAGAATTGAATAAATTGAAATATACAAAATAAGAAAAAAACTTATCTAAAACTCCTTTTATACACAAAAACATTATTTACTACTGAATATATCCATTTATATGAAAGAAAAATTTAATCTTTGAAATACTTGTTTTATTTTTCGATCTACAATAAATTTATTTTAAGTACATCAAGGACTAAAGGTGTATGCTTGCCTGTAAGTGAAGATGTCGCAAATGAATAAACTATTAGTACATCTTGTTATTATTTCTATTGAAATAAACATAACAGAAGTTTGTATTCATGCCATCAATTTCATTTTAACTTTTAGAAATATTGGAAATTCGGACGTTTAACTTTGTGTGTCCAATAACAACTAACCTCAGTAATCAAATTATTACGAGTGAACACAAAATTATGAATATTCATTCGATTCGAATAATCGTAAAATACAACAATTTCATTAACCTCAATAACAAATAAATAAAACAATAAATACATTGCCTATATATATAAAAGGCAACAGAGTCATAACAGGAGGGAGGTTGAAGAGGTATCTATCTCTCAACGAGTAAATGTGTCTTCGATTCAAAACAGAGGATTTTTTTCTTTACTTGACCACTCTACAAGTGAATGCTTATAGTGTATGAATGCACTTATTTCACATGAAGAATAAGGTGTCTTATTGAGCATCATACTTTCTCTATTTCTGGCACCTGCGTTCATATGAAGTGAAAACAAAGCCAATCATTAAGTCAGGACAGTTCAGATAACTTTCATAACTTCATTTTTCTAGTTAAGATGTTGATCTCGAGCGTGTACAACGTTAGGCACTCGTTAATGATTCCTACTCTAGATACATTTGAGTTAGGCAAAATTTAGGACTCCCGAAGTAGACTCAACAGGTAATGTGACTTGATTATTACTGAAATGGATACCAAATAATATCTACCATCATTTCTGCCCTCCAGAACATACAAAATGTAAAAAACTGTATAATTAGGGCGTTGTGAACAAAAATAAACGTCTACAGTAATTAATAAGAATGTTTTTAATACTGAAAGACAGTACAATACATACCACTAGAAAATTGACCTAAATAAACCGACTGAGCTGAAGAAAGTTGAAAAGTAAAGCTGATTGCATGGCATATTTGACATAGCATGTACTAAGAAGTCCCTTGTGGAACACTTCAGAACATAGTAATAATAGATAGGAAAGCCAAACACCTGACACCAATAGCAAGTTAACAACTCAGAGGCGACACAAACAACCTAAAGTTAAGACGTGAATCGACCCACGTCTTTGTGGTCGAGGCAAGTTACCTCTCACTGACTAAGCCTCCCAGACAACCACACAACCTTCAAGACATCAGAAGTTAAAACTGCTTTATGTAGCATCTCTTCTAGCATAGAATTCAAGCAGATGTTATTTCGTTATTTCCCGATGTTCCCCTGCAAATGATGTCCAGGCATGGCCTACATCCTTTTTTCTTTCTACCTTAAATTATAACCTATTCTTGAAACTGAAGAAGAGAGTGGGGTAGAAATGTAGATCCGGGTACCCGGTGTAAATATGGCGACTTGAAATAAATCCGACATATTGAGGGTTTATGTATCGATATATTGTTCTAATTGACAAGTATATGACGTCATAAACGTAAATAGATTGAAATTAATTAAAATGAATTTTTTTAATGCGAAATATTAAAAAATGAAGAATAAGATAATATAAAGGTTATAAAATAGAAAGGGAAGTATGAAATAGTAAAAGACAATGTGTATACGAGATACTATTATAAAATTTGTTGAATGGAAATAAAAAAAAAAATCCAGAAAGGGATATTATGACTAACCTTATTGTGCGTTTCTAAGGTTGTTCCTCCTCTTGCACATCCCTTGTTCTGGGAGGGTACACACGTGCTGCTGCTTCCAAAAAAGCTCTCATCAAATCGTCAGTATCTGAATGAACTCGTCTCCACATGTACTCCGCGAGGTACGAGTCAAACTGATCTCTGACGGTCCGATTAGACAGACTCCTTTTTATGGCAGACCATGTTCCCTCAATTGCATTAGTATGCACTTCATTTTCAGGGTTTTTAAAATGAAGGGAATGATTGACTGTGAGATGCCTGAAGCCCTCATCTGCTAAACAATCGTAGGACTTCCAACAGTCCGAATAGATGGTGGTTCCTGGCAGTATAGAAGTCCTAATAACATTTAACAGACTCTCCTTATCCCTTCTTTCAACAACCTTGAAGAAACACTTTTTCGAGTCCCTTTCCACCCCACCAAAAACCCATTTACCTTCTACTGGCCTCCCACGGTTAGATTTACGTTTTCCAAATTTACTCTCATCCATTTCAACTGTCACGCCAACTCCACCTATAGGTTCATTCATTCTGAAACATTCTTCCACACATACTTCCCTAATAAAACTATGGCAATCACACACCGTATGGGAGGCAACACCCAATTCTCGCATAATAAACTTGTGCTCGATGCGGTGAACTAACAAATAAGTCATTAGCAAGATGTCACTAATGGACATCCTGCTACGCTCAAAGTAGGACCCCGATCGAACACTACTTTTCACATAATGGGCAGGGGCAACCTTTGTCCTACACACCCATAGAAATTTATCGCATTTGTCCAAACATGGTTTGAGAGACATATTATTTCCACATTCAGGACACACATACTCTCTCGCAATCAATCCCAGATCCATGCATACATTAATCACACGTTCCGCACTAGCATCCATCAATCGTGTAAAAAACAACAAATTTAAAGATTCCATACCCAAAAAAAGAAATAAGCTGGCTAATTTGGAAGCAACGGGAAAAAAAAGAGCACAAACTAAACCACATGGAGCGTGTAAGAAGATTATGAAGAGGTATTTAGTTCCTGTTTTTGCCGGTAGTTTGAACAATTGACCAATTAAAATGAAGAATTGCTCTGGAATATTGACATGCGCAAATAACATCGACTGACTCCAATATCAATAGTAGATATCGATATCGATTCCCAACCGACTGTCTCCCAGCTATTAGCCAGCCGCCATATCGCGGGTACCCGGATCTACATTTCAGCCGGATCTATATTGCAGATAACTCAAAAGCACAAACACAGAAACAGATGGTAAACAGAAACCGATCAGCTCTTCGTAAATATTTTAGGTTCATAATTCTCTACTGACTCACTGGTTGGTAACACTTACACAAATTCCCGCTCACACAGATTTGGGTCCCTACATTACCTTAACTCATAGTTAACACCTCTGTTACTCTGTCTTAAATAGCATTAATATATGTAGGTACCAATTACAGCATTTGACCATAACTATATGAGGTTTAACCTGCCATTATGCCTAGCCTAATTATAAAAGTATACGTAATTCTTGCCAATCAGTAATAATTATTGATAAAATATTTAAGCAAAAATAGACTAAAATGTTTTGGATTATAATTAATGATACTGATAGGTTTATAGCATTATGTTTATAATAGGGTATAGCATTATGGGTTTAGAGTACCAACAGCTGTGTACAATATGGAGGAGTCCTGGCCCTTGCTTAATACTCGGCAGAACAATTTAAGTAGCTAAAAAATTGAAATCACATCAGAGCCACCAATATGAGATGATAGGGAAATTAAAGTCATTGCATTTTTCTTCTTAATGGTGCTTCAATGTAAACTGAGACAATATGAGTCGTGAAAAACAAATTAATGTGTACAAGGATAGATGATATTTAGCTAGGTTACGTTAGGTTGCAATGACAGTCCGACAAGGAACACACATAGACCCTTTGTGATACCACACAATGAACATTCTACTACATTGGGAGACATAAATTTTTCCTAACTGAAGTGTGTTTTGAGTAGGGATTTTTTAACGTGTACCTGATATCGTACAGGCTCGGGACCGACAACTTACGAGCGACAATGTGTTCAGATTTATTCACCTCCCGCGTGAATAAATCGAGGGCCAGAGTGGGTATTGAACCCCATATATACCAGAACAGAGGCTACCACTGCTGGGTGAACTGTCAGGACACAAACACCCTTGATCTATATAAAGGTTAATTGGCTCCCTGATATTTAGCCAATGAATTTAAGTTCACTTATTCAAATATACCGACTGACAAGACTTATGTATACTTTCATAATTGGTTAAACTCATGATGACAGGTTAATCCTAATTTGATATTGATAAATTTACTTGTGCTGCTTATGACTGTGCTATTTAAGTTTGAACAGAAGTGTAAACTAAGAGGTAGGGGCATTAAGGTTTTTGAGCCTGTGTGAGCCCGAACCTTTATTAGTGTTGCAACCATTAAATATTTACAATAATTTGTCGGTTGGGTATATTCTGAGATTAACAAGTCTGATTTAAATGCCTTACTTTTCTCATTATTTTTATAAAAGCAAATCACTACATTCCGCAGGAAAAATTACTGACGAATTAACCAGGTTTAATTCTACTACTTTATGGTGGAGATCAAGAAGACATTTGGGATCTGCATGTCCTATTCATCAAGATAAATATTCTTCTACAATATTCCTGAGAAACGTCCAACCCCTTAAACTGTGTAATGTGTACCAAACTTTAGAAAAATTCTCTACATGTGGAATGCGACAATATTCACATGTGAAAGCAAACTGAAACAGTATGAATTCTTCAGCATCTCAAAACCACTTTGTAGTGTTCAACCATTTTAGGTTGAATGGTACTACGTCTGCCGGTATCACCAATGAAATCCGGTATTCACTTTTAAACCTACGACCGATAGAACCGTATGCCAGTATGATTTTATTCAATAAAGTAAATAGTTCTAAGTCATGAAGTACATCATTTTATAATGAATGAATTTGTAATTGATGACTTAGTTATTGGAACATACATTGAATTTCAAAACACAAAATTAAATGATAACATTAAAGATGATTGACCTGAATATTATAATTAAAGATTTACCTTAAATAGAGTGATATTAGGTTGGATTTGTTGTACTTTAATTAGTAGTTCGGAGGTCCATGTGTCCATCAGGTTCGATGGAAGGACCATACCAGTCATGATATTGGTCTTCCATTCGTAAATGAGTTCCTTGTCCAAGGGAAACAACTGACTGTTGCCAGCCACTGACGAACAGACGGTGACCAAGACCCCTACAAAACATTATTACTTACGATTACATACTGCACACATAATGAGTGTTACCTGTGGATTGATTGTATTTGAGAGAAACCAGCTTTAAGTGTCAAACTTTATTGTCAGAACATTTAATGTATTAGCCTTAAGCTAAATCTAATAATCTTCCAAAGTTTAACCTTAAAAGTTAATTACCGATTTTTTTATTTCCAATTCGTTTCAATTCCACTCAATAATTAAATAAAATATGTTTTTCTAAACAAAATAAAATGTTGCATTCTGTAAAGAAGATCTTATTGTCATTTAAAAAAATGCACACTAGTCTATTTAAGAAGTATGTAAATGTTTTATTCAAGATATTAAAAAGTTTTGATGTTATGTAGCTGAGCTGCTTATTTCACTGTTTATCCTCACCACTTTGGTTTTCTTTCCATTTTGTTGGTATTTAATTTAAAAACGACATATACAAAAAATTAGTTATTTAATTTTTAAACAAAGTTAATTAGATTAGTTATTTGAACAATTATTACTTTGAAATGCACTCTATAGAGGACTTTGATATAATATTCTCAGAGCCATGAACTTGAATAATCAGTTTTGCCATCGCTCTGTCTATACCTCAGTTTAAACAGCAATAAATTCATATTTATGTGACCTTTTTCGCCAATTGAAAAACTTCCAACAATTTGCAACGAAGAAATTAAACACAAATATAGCATTAAATTTAGTCTATACAATCAACAACGTTACCATTTATTGAGCAAGGTATTTTGAAATAAAATCGTAATCAAAAATAGAAGTATCTATATTAAGGAATCATATCTCCGAATGTAACAAATTATGATGCAAGAAAGTTATTCTAGGAAAATGAATTCGTTGTTATCATACGTTCCAAGGAAATAGGCAGCAAAGAGGAAATGCGTGATTACTTTTTTAACGCATTTGAGGGGTTTCTGTGGTTTATCTTTATACATCACCTTTTCCTCCATAATTGCTTGAAATAAATTAAAACTGAGAGTTTGCTTTGATGTTAACTTATTTGATATTATATGCTACATCGAATAGTACTCTATTCTAAGTTAATCAAGAACTATTCACTTTAGCAATTAATTATATTTATCTTACAAATCAGTGAATATACTTATTAATTAAATACTTTTGTTTGCAATAATTGTCTTATATTAAGAAAAAAAAAGAATATGACATATCATACCAAAGAATATGACATACAACCAGTAAGTCGTATATAATTTCTGTAAAAATATTTAACCAACTTAAATTATTTCAACATCATAGCTTCTTCAACTTCTTTTTGTAGGATTAAAGGACAGTATTCCATTCAACATTTAATTAACAGAACTCAAAGGGCTCATAATATAATTTTACTAAGTTGAACTATTTAATTTGCCTTTTTTCAAAAAAAAATTATAAATATGTTATAGTTAATTTAAGGAAACATTATCTAATACATCAAAATTGAACAAGAACATAATAACAATCATTTACACAAGATACAAAGAAATCACTGTATTCTAGAATTTTAACAACTCCCCCAACTTGATGAAATATGGATGAGAAATCATACTATACTTAACAATAAATTGTAAATTTAACATTCCCTTTGGAGTGATTTCTATTATTATAATGAAATCATACTGTCTATATTAAGATTTAAATATAGCTGCAATTTACTTACCGAAAACAAAGATTATTTTCATTTCTGGTACTTGTTGAATTGTGATGCGTTCATTATTCACCTGTCTACTACTTCCTTCTCATCTTCGCGTTTGGTTTGTAGAAGTGAAATTTTAGAACTATAACGAAATATAACTTTATTTTGCAAAAGGACAAGTTTCACACCTTACAAATAACTGACGAAGGGCATATTCTAGAGATGAAATTGGCTACTGTTTAATAGTGTTAATGCACAGCACACGTACACATGTAGGATGTTGTTTTTGATATGATAGTTTATTGGAAGTAGAGGGGATTAGAAGAACAGAGATGAATCAGTGCTACAAATATCTTGGTGTACCCTTGACCCTAGGTTATCTACATTCAATATTTATCAAAGCCGAAACGTCCTAACTGCCTCAAATTGATTTAAACCCTCCCCACTTGTCAAGTCTACAGCCCTAATCATTAATTTTACTATCAAATCTATTTATTATATTTCGCCATTAAATAGATAAGGGCTATATTTTAAAAATGTGATAACTTTGAACTAGGATAATTTTGGACATAAAATAAAAGAATAAACTTATCTTTAAAAAAAAAAGAAAGAATTTCTTAGACAAGAGCAATGTACTTACTCTGAACTATTCACAGGATACTCACAAGTCTCAAAAGTTATTTTTCCTCAATAATAAACAAATACATTTTTTTTAAAAATGACAATCCCCTAAGATGTTTAGTGATGTCTTAAAAGTTTGTTTATTATAAACACTTTCGAAAGGCGGAGGTGATTAATTATAAAATATAATGAATTACAATCATCAATCAAAACTACTTACAATTTTTTTTATTAATTGGAATTAAAGTAATTTCTACTTAAATTCTCAATGAACCAAAACTCTTCAGTTATACTTTAAACATTGGAAATGCTTAAGTTGTTAGTTATTTATATATTTTCGTATCCTCTTCCATAAAATAAAGAACTGTCGCCAAGTTTGAATACATTTCCCGAAGAAATGAGATACAATTTGCAGCAATTAAATATAGTTTGTTAGTGAATACAACTGTATGATACAATCAACAACATTACCATTCATTGAGTAAGTATTTTGTAATAAAGTTATTATAAAATATATGTATTTATAATAATGAATTTATCATATATATGTTTGTAACAGATTATGATGTAAGAAAGTGAGAATTAAACGTTGAAGGAACTATCTGATAAGTGAAAAATAGATTGTACTTTTTCCAATAAAATTATGGAAAGATGTCACCACACTTTTAATATTGTTCTGACAGTTATAAATTTTCACAATACATGTTGAACATTAATGAACTTAAATTTATATAACATAAAATAAAAAGATCATGAATAAACAAAAATATTTTCATTATCATTTATTAATTATAAAGATAATATAAAATTATTATTTATCAGTAACATTTAATACTTTCTTACAACTTTTTATACAACTTTCTAGCAAAATGTCAATTAGCAGGATGCAAGGACAAAAAACATATATTACTACTTCACAAATAACTTAAAAGTAACAAAATGACAACTGTAATTCATTAGAAGACTTTTCTTCGCAGACTTTATCCAATCTTAGAATCGCAAAACCTAATTCCCCCTCACCAGTTCGGGTTTAGATCTCGACATTCAACGATTCAACAATGTCATCGCATTGTTGACGTCATTTCCTCGGCTCTTGAGCAGAAAATGTATTGCTCTGCAGTCTTTCTAGATGAAGCAGAGGCTTTTAACAGAATATGGCACGCTGGGTTGCTTTGGAAACTCAAGAAAATCCTTCCACATACGTATTATGTTATTATGCAATCATACCTCAACCACCGCTTCAGTCAAGTCATTGAACGTTCCTCTCTTTCACCTATTTTTCCGATTAAAGCAGGTGTGCCTCAAGGAAGTATACTTGGGCCAGTCCTTTATTCCATCTACACATCTGACATTCCATTATCTCCTCACACTGTCCTAGCCACCTTCGCTGATGACAAAGCAATCCTTTCCTCAAATAAGTGTCCTAACACAGCCTCCTACTACATTCAATAACACTTAAACGTTTTAGAATCCTGGTTAAAGAGTTGGAGAATACGTATCAATGAACAGAAAAGTGTTCATGTAACATTCACATTGAGGCAGGGTACATGTGCTCCTGTCTTTCTTAACAAAATTCCTATCCCTCAAGCTACTGCCACCAAATACTTAGGACTGCACCTTGACAGACGTCTTACTTGGGCTCCCCATACCAAAATGAAAAGAACAGAACTAAACAGACGATATAGACTTTTAATTCACTTACTTGATAATCGTTCAAAATTAACAACTGTCAATAAACTATTACTATATAAATCTATGATTATGCCTATTTGGACTTACGGTATTGAAATATGGGGAGCAACAAAATCTAGCAATGCCCAGAGAATACAAGCTCTTCAGTCAAAAATTCTTAGAAAAATTCTTCATTGTCCCTTTTACATACCAAATCAAACAATCTATTCAGACCTCAGGATTTCAACAGTTCATCAAGTAGCAATATCAACGCTACAAAGCCTTTCATAAAAATCTTTGTAGCAATAACAATCCCTTAGTCCAAAACATCTCCTCAACAAATATCCCAGGAAATCCCCGAAGGCGCCTGAAGAGAAAGTGGCCAAGAGACTTATTAGTGTGAATTACTCTAATGACTTGTAAATTTAATCTAAGTTTTATAACTTATTTTTCACGCCAGGAAGTATAATTACTGGATTATTTCTTCCCTCCTGCCTCCATGTGTAATGTATATATTTCCTTCATCATTGTCACTGGTAATGTTACATTTACATTTTTGTGACTATGTAAAATAAAAAAAAAAAAAAAAAAAAGAGAAGTTTTTTGTAGTATATTAATATTTAGATTGTTAAAAAGGAATGTTATTTTATTAATAACCATAATACATTTCTTTTGATCGAGACACATTTCATTCATTATTGTGAATAACTTAAAAAAACTATCATTAATTTTTTTTGTAAGTGGTAACAATAATAATTACAACTTACAGTTACTAAAATAATTTTAATTTCCAAAATAACTAGTTTATACAATAGGGATTAAAAATATATTCGTTTTGTAAATAAATAAAAAATTGAATTAAACAATGCAAGAATAAACTGAATATGTTTTCAGATTAATAAGATTACCAAAACTATAATTTATGCACATTAAATGTGGCAAAAATGTTCAATATTGTTTATTTCAGTTCAAACAAATTATAATAAATATTATATTAAAAAGAATAGAATCTTTTAGCATACTTTTTTAAAAGATTGTTGTAAACAAAGAATAATCATTTTTAAAAACATCTGGAATGGTCGAGTCTAACTTTATGTTACAGTAGTTAATCCAGTCAGAAATAATAAACAATCAATTTAATTATAACTTGTTTACTTTAATACAACTACGTACTATGTTTTATCATTATTGTTATAGTTGTTATGATTACAATCGATAAATGCTTGGAACGTATGATGTTTATGAATGACTGAATTACAACAAGGAATAACTAATATTACAACTTAAATCTTATGATTTAATCAATAAAATTCATACAATCAGGAGGCAAAAATTATAAGGATTTAATTATTTAGATTTCTAGTCCTCACTGAAATATTTTAATCTCCTGAAAGTGATGAATGAATGAGTCATTGGACGACTCATGAACAGCTAAAGTAGTGTTTATGTAGTTAATGATGCTGAAAAATGTGTTATTGTTATCAATTGGGAGGAAATTTAAAAATAAATTAAGTAAAGATATTATTACCAATTATTTCTTAGTTAAACTTTGATTCGTACATTTTATTTTATATAATGTGAATGCTTATGTTATTGTTGTAGTTCATATATATATTATGTTACGAATAAGAAATTATTAATTTATAGTTATATTTTTTTAATAAATAAATAGCTTGTAATTATTTAATTATTAGATTTTAATAAGGTTCATGTGACCAATCCAAATAAAAATATTTACACATGTAAAAATCAAAACATTAAACAATCTGTTTGGGACAACCTCAAAACTGATTACAGGTGGGAACCTTAATTGTGGTCCTTTTTAGAAAACTGTCTATTACTGTATTTTTTATTACCTTTTATAACAGAGGTCTCAAACAATTTCCTTTATAGGAAACATTATCAATTCTTAACGCTATAAATACTGTTCCAGTATTGTGAGTTTTACACTACTTTTAGTATTTCATAATTCACGATAAATTCACATTTCTCATCATGTTTTAATATGGCCAAAACAAATACGGATAACATATTTGTCAATATTTTATTCAGAACTGACAAACGGTGATTATTATAGAGTGATTACACAATTTTGGATGCATACAGATCCAGACATCATACTAAAAATATAATAACTGATTCAATGGGACTTCAAAACTTCAAAATCGATTTATAAAAGATAACTGTTTAATAAGCGAAAAACGTTCACTATGTTTTGAATGTTTTCGAATATATTTATGCAAAAACGATATTTGTCTCCACACTTTTACAATGGATCAAACAATTATAAATATTAATTCACAATACATGTTGAACATTTATGAACTTAAATTTATAGAACATTATAAAACAAAAGGAAGATCATAAATAAACAAGAATAAATTTCAATAACATTTATTAATTATAAAAAAAACCTGTACATTTATATACACTTTGTATAAATACATACGTACTATATTACTAAACAAAATTGATTTTAATATATTACAATATATTTACAACTCATAGGAATACGAACAAACAAATTAAGTGCTAAAAAAAAATGCCACTAGAAATTCTCTGGTCAGAAAAGTAGGGAATACATGAGCAATAATCCAAAAGGATCTCTTTCCGGTAACGTTAAACATTACAGTTAAGTATTCTAGACCTGCACTGAAGTCTTAAGAACACTATTCATTCTCTCCAAAGCATCCCTGGAAATTAATAAATAATTATTAGTAGTAAAATGATAGTAAAGAAATTATTACTTATATATATATTGAACTGAACATATATACATGCGGCACAAAAATAAAAAAACTAACGATATAAATTTTCTTTTATAGGAAACATTATCAATTCTAAACGCTATAAATAAAGTAAAAAAATCTGGAGTGATTGATTCATCCTCAACTGTACCATAAGTAAACGTACTATTAAAGTCAATGGCCAAATTTAGCTGAATGATTTCTGCGAGATACAGATATCTCCATTTCGACAATTATAACGAAAATGAAATAACTGTTACATAACTAGATAAAAAATCCAACAAGCAACGATGACTAATAATTAAGAATAAAAACAATCCAACCATTAGTAATAAGTAACGTAATTCAGTCCATAATCAATGATTATGGCAGAATTTACGCATTTAACAATATTTACAATTTAATTCATTAACTATGCAATCTGTTATAGTGTGGTATTTACTCATGTTAGGAAAAGTATTAAGTCTACACACAAAAAAGGTTGTTATAAGAAACTAAACAACGCGTTTCGAACACATGATGTTCTTCTTCAGGTTACATCTAGAAAACAATATATATATGCATTTAAGAGCTTTGGGAACACAGGGGCGAATTAATTAAAATGAATACATCTGATACTATTGAGTGACAATATTATTCCCGTTATCACTCAATAGTGTCAGATGTATTCATTTTAATTAATTCGCCTCTATATTCCCAAAGCTCTTAAATCCATATATATTTTTTTCTACATGTAACCTGAAGAAGAACATCAGTGCTCGAAACGCGTTGTTTAGTTTCTTGTAATAAACTTTTTTGTTTGGAGACTTAATACTTTTCCTAATATTTGCAATTTATTTTCGTTATCATTTCAAAGAGTTTATAAAAACATGTTAAGTAAATAGCAAAGTTAAAATAAATACGATATATTCTACAATTTATTTATAATACATAGTGCTATGATTTTATTTAAATAAAGAATAATTTAATTTCCAATTTAGCATATTTTATTTTAATTTATGTTATCTTGTGCCATTATTTTCAAATTTAATTTGAATTGAATTCTAAAAAAATACTGTGTTTTGAAAGAATATAGGTTTTAATAAAATTACGGAAAAGAAATATATTAGGGATTTCAGGTGGAAGATAAAATTAATAGTTTCACTGTTGCATTGTCTTATCAGATATGAAAATATATGAAATCTTTTCTTTAAATACTTATATTAAGACTATAATAAGTAAAATATTTCAAGTTTCCAGAGTAAAAAGAAGGGTGTCAAAAATTAATAGTTATTTAACGTTAAATGTAATCAAAAATTTTTCCCATGATGCTAAAAATAAACGGCCAAAAAATAGCATTCTTTTCTATACAAAGAACAAATTATATATATCTGTAAAATTTTATTAAGATCCGTTAAGTCACTTGAACAAAAAAACGATGAATTCTTTGTAAATTATGAGACTAATTGGCGCAAATCAAATTTGAAATTTCCAGTTTCAAAAAATAACATCAATACACATAGTCACATTATGTTAATAATTATCAAAATCATAAAAACTCCAGAAGTAAATTTATTCAAATATTAGTATCTAAAGGGAATAACATTACGTGATTGATTACCATTCAGACTTTCCTTTATTAAATTCATTTTTTTTTTTTTTTTGAAAAATTATACAATAAAGTATTATGAACATTTATTTATAATTTCATTATGAACAATATATCATTAAAAATACCTTTCTAAAGGCTTGTCTGCATTTAACTGGAGAGCAATTACTTTGGCTTGATTGACGAATTGAGATAACTTAGGTAAACCTGAATTAAGCCAAACTCGGGGTAGAACACCTCCAATCTAAAATAAATTACTTTTAACAGTAAACATTACACCTGAAGACAGTCCATTGGGACAACTTATCAAAAGATTAAAAGAAAAGAACACAGAGAAACTACAACTGAACTCACATCAATATTTTGACTTCTTCGCCATCAGAAGACGACAATGGGGTCGAAGTATAGAACTTTTCTTTTAATTTATATACATATATATATCAATGCTCAAACCACAATATTAAATGGGATATATATATATATATATATATATATATAATACACAGTGGTAGCTCGATTTACGAACGTATCGACATAAAAATGTATCGATATACGAAGAAAATTTCGAACAAAATTCGTCTCAATATACGAAGATTTGTTCATCTTGAGCTCTGTTATGAGCTTGCTATGAATGTATATTGGGAAAAAATATATTAGTAATTAGTCAGTTTACATACTCAACTCAAAGTCGAAGCCAGCTATTCAATATAATTTAAATCATTTATAATTGGGAGCTTCTAATTTTTGAAAATAATAACTATGAACTATTAGACTAGAATAGTCTATCTCAGTGGTTTTGCTCAAAAAAATTCTAAGTCAATGTAAACGTAAAAAAATATCAAAAATTCGACAAGTATAACAGGTGATCCCTTAGTCTAGGATAAACAAACAGTTTTTATAGCTTTATTGCTCTTTGCCGTGATTGAAATTTCATGAATTTTTTTTGTAAATTGCTAATTTTTTGTTACATTTTTAGTTAAATTTTTATGATTTTTTAATGAGCCGTTTAGCGTAAAAAAAATTTTCTGAAAACAGAAATCGTACTTTAACGCCTCTTTGGTGAATGTAATTTTGAAACAAAATATCTCATCTGAATTTCCATATGATGGTCTATTTTAAGGTATAGTTTCATTTTGATCCGTCAAACGGTATGGCTTGAATCGCTCTCACAAGCTTTGAGATTGAATTATAAGACAAAATTTTTACGTTTTATTGAAAAACAGTATTTCCCGTTGTTTTAAAATTCTGAATATATTTTTCGTTTATTTTGTTTGTAACCTCAAAGATAATACCAAAATTTCAAAACTCTAGGGTTAAGTTTAGGAGAAAAAAATGTTTTTAAAAAACGGTTTTTGGCAAAAAAAGTGACTTTCCCGTCATACATAATTCTTCCCAAACAATAGGGATCTTCTACCCTATGAGGCCCATTTTTGTGTAAAATATCAACTTGATCCATCAAAGATTCTGGACCGTAGCGTGGTAACAAGTAATGCTAACACACTCACCCACCCACACACAGACATCATCGAAAAACTTCATAAAACGACTTTTGGGACCTCAAAACATATAATTCCGTCAAAATCTCGAGATCGAATTTTTTCACAATCACTAGACTTTACTTATAGTAAAGTAAAAATAATTAAATTACCCATTAAAAGGTTTATTTACATACCATGTGTACAACGTTAGCGGCTGGAATGGGAGGTAATGTTCTGATGGCCAGCATCAAATAACGATTGAGCAGAGCATCCAAGGCGAGTCGGGAAAGGATTTCGTCACTAAGCAGTCCCTGCCACCTACAGACATTGCTCAGTAGCTTGATTCCTACTGCTACTTGACGATTAAAGAAGTTAAGTACTTTACCTCCTTCGCTCAACCTTCTGCAAAACATCATTCAATTAAATTCAAATACACATTGATTAAACGACATAATTATTATATATTTAACTGTCTATTGATATTGATTTTTATGTATTTAACGGTCATTGATTTTTACTTCACATTTATGTTGTTTCACATAAAACCTTGTTATGTAAACACATATTACATACGGCAATTTTTCTAAACAATAATATTACTATACATAACAATTTTTGTATATGTATCTTCCAAAATATTTAAAAGAATGATAAAACAGCATAACATTTTAATCATTTATTCTAGATGTGAAGGGTTCAACTCGAAAATGTTGGAACATATTTTTAACATATATTAACTTTATAAACCTTTTGTAATATCTCCAAAAATATTTTGTACTTACTGTTTTTGATAAAGAGGGATGTAAACGTCATTATCGAGAGCATCCTTAACTTTGTCAACAATAGTCTGCAAGAGGGTTTTGATTGATTTTGAACAATGTGTAAGAGTAGGATATTCTTGAACCAGTTTTGTGACTAGAGATACCAAAATAAGGCTTTGACTCCGTGACATAGGATCCCAACCGGAGCTTACAGTTTCTGAAAAGTAATAAAAATAATTAATAAAAACATTTAAAATAAATTTATAGAATTTGAGCTTTTCTTGTTTAACCATCTCGATACCCTAGTTTAATCTGTTAGGTTGCAGTGGCACTTCCACAGGGAAACACGTATAGGCTGAACTTTGTGATACCACACAATGAACATTCAACATTGCATAGGCTAGGGGACCGATGGCTTAACGTCCTATCTGAGGGACGATGTGAACTTAACCATGTAGTTCAAACCAGTATAAAACTTTCCTCATCCTTTATCGACCACCATTATCAGATAGATAGTAATGGTAAAGGTGAGTATGGATACTTAATGAGAAAGAAAAAATACAAAGTAAAATGTGTTAAGCAATTGACAAGAAACATAATGATATATTTAATTTTAACCAAATTAAAAAAGGGGGGCCAGGTTAGCTCACTGGCAACATGTTCGCCACTGGACTGGTAGGTCCGGAGTTTATTACCCACTCTAGCCCTAGATTTATTCACGCGGGAGGTAAATAAATCTGAGCACAGCGTCTTTCAGAGAGGACGTTAAGCCATCGTTCCCTAGCCTATAGAATGTTAGGCCCTGTTAAAGATCCCTAGTCTAAATACACTTGAGTTAGGCAAAATTTAGGACTCCTAATGAAGTAGAATGCTCATTATGTGGTATCACAAAGTTCGGCCTATGTGAGTTTCCTTCTGGGGCTGCCACTTCAACCTAACGTAACCACATTAAAGATAACAAAAATAAGAATAACACAAATATTACTGATAATAATATAAGTGAAGAAATAAATAATTTACATTTCTAATAAAATAGTCGGAAGAAAAGAAATAAATGAATAAAGTATTAAGACAAAAATAAATAAAAGTGGTAGTGCTGGTGTATCTGACCGGTGGGTCTCGACTCCCAAGTGGGTCGTAGAAAGAAACTGGGGTCGCGAGATGTTTCAGATTGTTTATTTTTAAATATAAAATAAAGGACTAAATCAAACAATGTCTTAAAAATAAACCTTGAAACGTGCTGAGAATAATTTTATTACATAGACATGTAATTCAATACTGTGGTACCTCGATTTACGAAATTAGTTCGTTCTGGAAGTCTTTTCGTAACCAGAGACGCTTTTCCCCTGTGAACTCCCTAAACGATTCCAAGCCTCTAACTCTCAGTTTGTTTATAATTTTTTTTTTTTAAATTTACTTGTTATCCTACAAATAGCTGACGTGAGATGTTTTGATGTATAGATAACTTCATCAGTGATAATGAGGACTTATAATTGACTACCTGGTAAATACATAATTATAGCCTCATACATAATTTTGAAAAATATTTTAATCCTGAATTACAAGAAAACCAATTTCACTGGATCCAAAATCCATTTGGAGTTGAAAAACAAAATGTAAGCCACCTTTCATTGAAAGCACAAGAAGAGTTTGCCGGCCGAACTTTCATGTAATTCTACTGTAAAAATTGAATTCTCAAAAAACAACTTGAACTCTTTCTGGATTAGTGTCAAAACAGAATACCAATATTGTCTAAACTAAGCATGATTGTTCTCCTTCCCTTTGCCTCCAGTTATTTGTGTGAAAAAGCTTTTTCGACTTTAAATTTTGTTAAATCACAAAAAGAAAGATATCGAAATTATGTTGAGACTTGCCATCACTAAATTAGAACCTAGATCAGATCTTTTATATAAAAATATGCAGCCACAGCAATCTCATTGAAGTTACTGTCCATCAAATTTTTGTAATATCCCCTGTATTATTAGAGTTTAATTTTATTTTTGTTTTCACTAAGAGGTCGCAAACCACTTTAGGAGTCAAAAATGGATCACGATTTAAAAAAGGTTGAAGACCTCTGTAGTAAAGAATGCCTGTATCACTGAAAATGTAGCCAAATGGCAATATTCAGTTCTACACTTTTACTATTTAAGGGTTATAAACGACTTACGATAATGTTAAATGGTTATTTAGTTAAAACAAACTTCCTGTCTTCCCTCAGACACAACCATTTCCTAACTATACTTGAGTAGATATCCCGTGTTTAATGTTTAAAGAAAGAGATGCAAAAGGATTATTGCATATTATTTAGAATGTACTTTTTGAAAAAGACGATCTTAGAAAGGAAACCGGGGGGGGGGGGGGGACATGATGACAAAGGATGAAAGAGCTGCATGGGTCAAAGAAGGCTTAGAAATGACACATGTTTGATGAATCATTTTGATATATACACCAAAAAATAAACCACTTAGTGCAGATAAGCTTTAGAGTTTTTTAAGCAATTTGCTGTTTTGCCCTAACTCTAGGAAATTGAAGTTTCACTATTATTATTGATCTAATATTAATTTTAACTGAAGAAAATACAAGTTTTCGATTAAAAAAAGGTGTTTTTTGCGAAAGTACCAAATGAATCAAAAAGATTGTGGACATGATACAGTTAACCCTGCTTGAGAGATCAATATGAAAAAAAACATATAGGTTCTTATAAGGGAATGACACATTTCTTTGGCAGAATTATTTCAACAGGAAAGGTTATTATTATTGTACATTCTAAGAATTCAGACAATTTCCTATTTCACGCAGCTTTTTTATTCAAAAGTTCAGGTAACGTTAATTCACTTTTGATTTTGCTTAATAATCCATAACTATCATTTGAAAAATGAAATATACAAAAATTAATTTTCTAATTTTCTCAGAAAACTTATCAAATAGTTAGAAAACCCTAAATCGGGAATTCGTAAAATAAGACCATATAGTTTTGCATATTTTAAACTTTTAATAAATGATATTTAAGTACGTTAAATACTGACTTGTTAATTTAGGTAAAACAACTTTGTCAATTATTCGTGGGAGAAGGTTGGAATCCGGATCAGCTTTCAGATCATCTTCTGTTTCGCATTTCTTCACTCCATACAATAACACTGATTTACACCACGCTGATTTTTCTATTTCATAGCTTCCCTAAAGAAAAACAGCAACTATTAATTTTTAAAATAAATATTCTTTAAGAAATACATTCGGTTTCCTCTTGACAATGGACTAGTTCCAGAATCGGTTGAGATAAGAGAAAAATGTACGAAATAAAGTGGATTATTTTTAAGATATTAATTAATAAATACATTAACCAAACTATCAATTAATACTAAATAAATAAACTTATGGTGAACTAAGAGAGTAGCCAACAGTATCATAGTTATATCATGTAATTAATAACTATGAATAATATATTAAAGTTATCATGTTAAATAAAAATTTCTTAACTTGGTTTATTTGGTTTTGATTATTTGTGTGACTTTTTTGTGTACATTGGAAGGTTATACGTTAATTTTCACATTTTAATCTCCTGATATGTAACAAAATCAATTTTTTTGTTTCTAATTTAGTATTTTAACGCATATGTTGTCAATAAAGTTTGAAATCAAACAGAAAAACCAGTTAGGAAAATATGATTTTAATTTAGAATAAGATAACTAACCAATAACATCATCAGAATACATGCAAATATCTCTCATCTTGTGATTATAATGATGAAATATAGTTAACAAATATCGATTGTATAAAGATTATATCCTCTTTCATGTAATTTTTAGTTATGTATATATAATTATTCTAAAGGATTGTGAAAAAATTGTCACGAAGCAAACATCAATCAGTTTCTCACCGACATTCCGTCAATATTTACTGACATTTTGGAGGCCATAATACATCAGCAATAAATCTCAAAATAGCACAGAATATAAACAGTATTTAAATAAATACCTTGATTTTGGGATGGTTACTTCATAATGACATCAAATTCAACTAATGGTCAAAAATAATGGTTAATAATATTAACATATCCTAACGACTCATTTAAAGAATAGTTAGTTAATATTGTAAACCATTGTTGTCAATCATTAGTTGAATTCCAAGTTATTTTGAAGTACATAACCAACCCCAAATCAAGGTATTTATAATTATTTCAAAAACTTTTGTATTCTGTATTATTTGACGTTTATTGTTTATGTATTATAGCCTTGAAAATGTCAATAAATATTGACGTAATGTCGGTGAGAAAGTGAGTGGTGTTTGCTTAGTGATCAGCTCTTCACAATCCCATAGAATAATTACTAAACTCAGCGGTCGACAACGGCACGATTTATTATATATGGTTATTTTTCAAGGTGCAAGACAAACTTTCAATATATTTATATGATCAAACCACAATATGAAATGGGAAAAAAAGACTAACATCTTTCAACCGTAACAAGCAGACTTCGTCAGAGTCAAAAACCGAACTGAAACACTAGATTCAGAAACATCTTGTGAGGGCAATCACCAATAAAGCTGGGAGCTTAAATACAAATAAAATTGAAATCAACTAACAATACCTACATGCTACACCTGTATATTTTCAAAATAACCACGTCTGAGAAGTTACCCAAAGACAGCTTAAAAGTCTATAACTTCGCTTCTACATTGAATTTTCAATCCATTCAAAGCTTAGATTTTAAGTTAGAGATACACGAATCTACTTACAATGTTTCAGCTCGCTATGCCTTATGGTGGCTGAGTTTACTTGTGACAAAATTTTGTTGACAAAACGACAGACACAAATTTTTTTAAGGCTAGATTCGGTTCTCTAATGTATGAAACGTAAAGATACTCGTAACTTGAAATGAGTGAGTTCTAAGCAATGAACAGACAAAACCTTTCTTTTATTTATACAAATAGCATAAGGTCATTTTTTTTAATCACCATGTATTTTAAAAAAAATCGAAACATTGGCACTGAGAGTTTGATTTGAACCTGGAAGACTGACTACATTGTTAACATTAAGATTTATAGTTTGTACATTCTAAAGCTACTGAGATTCACATATACAAAACTGAAAAAACAAGGAACAAAACTCAGGTAAAACACTTACTTTCGTTAGATACGTCGATCGTAGAAAATTATTTGTTCTATTATCATAATGTTTAGTTTTATAAACTCGGTCCATACATCATTTGCATATTTTGAAATATATATATATCAGTTCAAGAATGGAGAAAAGCAACACACAGAGAAAGAGACACACTTACAAACTCAAATTTTCGGATGATCCGTCTTCAGGAGAAAAGAGAATGGGCAACAAAGCACACCGGAAGGAAACATTTGCGTTCAGTTTGGATTATTTTTTCGAATTTTGAGTGGATATATATATATATATATATTATATATTAATGATCAAACCACAATAAGAAAATGGGAAAACAAGACTAACATCTTTCAACCGTAACAAGCGGTCTTCGTCAGAGTCAAAAACCCAACTGAGGTTGGGTTTTCTAGGTTCAAAAATAAAATTCTCATTGCCTATGGCTTCTTTTTGTTAATAAGTATGGCTTCTGTTATTTTAAGTCTATGCTGATCTCTTTCTTTTTTTATTATTTTTGTCCCTTCAACAAGAGCTTCCCTTGTTAACTTAGAATGATGGGCTTGCTCTGTGTGCTTTCTAGGGGCTCCAGATATCGAGTGCATAGTGAGTGTCCTAGAAAGTGTAGTTGTAGTTACTCCAATGTATGAGTGCTTTTGGGTTTCACAGTCCCCATAATTACATTTGTATTCGTACATCAGATTCGTTTCTTTCAATGGAGAATCCTTGCAGTGGTTTCTATTAGTCATAAAAAGGCTGCTTATTGTAGGGGTTTTGTAATATGTAACCAGGGAAACTCTATCGTTGGCGTTTTTTACAACATAAGATGTATATATATAGATTTATACATAATATATATATATATCTATATATGTTACTTTGCATCTTTGATAAGTTTATCATTTTTGATTGTTCATCATTACTTTTCTCACCTTTTATATCACGATTTCGCAGTTCAGGAAAAATATATGAAAATTAACACAGCTTTGAAATCTTCAAATTAAGTTTGGTTGCGTACAAAAGTATTTCCATGTCAAAATTGAGTTAACAATGATAATATGACCATTTCAGGAAGACATATTTAAAAGCATATACAGTTTTACATATGGATTTATACTGACGGGTGAAAGAGGATCCCAAAAGAGAATATTGAGCCGGATGAGAGGTGACAACAGCTTAGGCAGACACAGGGACACGTAGGCCTCAGAATAGGACGCCATGTCTGTCTCCCGCCACGAAGTGAACTTCATTAAAATTTTGTCAATATTGGCAAACTCTTCCACTACATCTTCTAACACTAAACCAGCATCTTTCCCCAACACTTCTATAAACAGATTAGAGTACAGTTAATGACTTATTAGCCTATCCTTTATTTTAATACTTTGTCACCATAAGTGGGATCAAAACATTTATTTTTTCATAAAGGGAATAAACAAAATATGCAACAAGTCTTCACAACATTTCAGTTTATAAATACACTTTGAGTTTCAAATATTTCGTGTCTATCCTCAGACTATATTTACCTTAATGGGAATATAAAGATGTAGATGTTAACAAAACAAGGTATCTTTTATTTGGTTTAGTATCAAAAATCAAGTAATAAATAGTAAAAAAAAGTTATTTATATATATATACCTACGATTAAAAACCTTTTTCAAGTCAATCGCTAAAATTACATGTTTCTCCTTATGTGCCATGCCAATGTTTTAAACAATACTGAAATGTTATCTTTAAAGATTATAGAATAAAAATGTTGGTCAAATATTGTCTTAAAACTAACGGAATAGAGAGCATTTATGATTTAAGAAAAATAAATGAAAATAGTTTATATATATATATATATATATATATAATTAATAAATTCACAGTAAAAATACACATAAGAGATTACAGAAACTCACTAAAATACTTCAACCACGTCATCATCAGATTAAAACATAAAGAAGCGAGACGCTCAAAAGACAGGTGATGATTCACTTCTTTATCTCTCTACCTGATGACGACGCAGTCGAAATATAGTAGTGAGTTTCTGTAATAACTTTTGTGGGTTATTTCCGTGAATTTAGTTCATTAGGGTCAAAAAAGCTTTTAAATTTAATATTATCTATATATATATATACTATATAGATAATAAAAAGGAAACCAACATGATAAAGAAACGTCTACCAGCGGACTTTTTTCTAATAATAAAAAAGCAGACGAAAATAAGGGACGTTTGTTTCGTAAGTACGCTTGGTGTCCTACTCTTTCCTGATGAAAATTAAAGCATTTCGTTTTTTATTTCTATGCACCTATAGTTCTTTGAAATGTAAATATATCAATGTACATAAAGAAACATAGAGAAATTAAAACACACATGCAGTCTTAATTTTCGGTTGAACCGTCTTCAGGGAGATAAGAAGGGAAACCAAGCGCACTGGACAGAGGTCTCTGTACCAGTACGCTTGTTTCCTTTCTTAATCTTCCTAAGAGTTCAACCGATAAATTAAGATGTTGAATGATATTTTTAATAATATCTATAGTATTTTATATTTAAACAAAATTGAATGTTTTATCCATTCGGATCGTATTTTATCATAAAAATATATATATATATATATATATAATTTAATAAATAAACATAAAAATCACACATAAGAGATACAGACAACTCACTAAGATACTTTCGAACAACGTCTCATCAGAGTCAAACAAAAGAAGCGAGAGTGCTCGAGAAGACAGGTGTGTTACGTGTCTTATCTCGTCTCACCTGATGACGACGATTGTCGAAATATAGTATGAGTTATCTGTAATAACTTTTGTGGTTATTCTAATTTGTATTAGTAAAAAATTTTATTTATTAGTATATATATATATATATATATATATATATTAATAAAAGTATCGACCGAATAAAAACCATTACCAATTTTGGTTTTATATACATTATAATATAATATATACTATATATATATATATATATATAATCAATGATCAAACACAATAAGAAATGGAAAACAAGACTAAGATCTTTCACCGTAACAAGGGTCTTCGTCAGTCAAAACCCAACTGAGTTGGGTTTTTGACTCTGACGAAGACCGCTTGTTACGGTTGAAAGATCTTAGTCTTGTTTTCCCATTTCTTATTGTGGTTTGATCATTGATTGTTGTTTCACGTGTTTATGTGAAATCTTTTTATATATATATATACATACTTTTTTGATGAAAATACGATCCGAAATGGACAAATACAGTTCAATGTACATAAAGAAACGTAGAGAAATTAAAAACATACACTTACAGTCTCTAATTTTCGGTTGAACCGTCTTCAGGAGAGATAAGAAAGGAAAACCAAGCGTACTGGTACAGAGACGTCTCTGTACCAGTGCGCTTGGTTTCCCTTTCTTATCTCTCCTGAAGACGGTTCAACCGAAAATTAGAGACTGCAAGTGTGTGTTTTTAATTTCTCTACGTTTCTTTATGTACATTGGACTATATATATACATTTCAAAGCAAACTATAGGTGCATAGGAAATAGAAAAACAGACCTAGTCTTTAATTTTCATCAGGGAAGAAGAGATAGGGACACCAAGCGTACTTACGAAACGAAACGTCCCTGTATCTTCTCTCCTGATGACGGTTAAAACGAAAATTAGAGACTGTAAGTCTGTAGTTCAGTTTGAAACGTTCGCTGTCCTTCGAGGATCGTTTTCTGATGTATATATATGTATATATATATATATATATATATATATATATATATATATATCTTGATAAAAGTATCTACCGCTAAATAGAAACAGTATCAAATCTTCAGGACTCGGTCAGATCCAAATCAAACTTTCTTCAAAGAATTGACCGACTCCTGATAAATTTGATACCGTATTAAAATTTTATTATGCACATTATTTTCCCAATAGAAATGCCAAAATGACATCCAATTTGAATGTGATGCTAGAAGAAAATAAATAACCTTCACTGTTCAAGAATATTGCTGTCAATATTGTTGTGACGTTGCAACAATTAATAAATTAAGAAGAAGTAAGCACATTTTTAAATAATGAACAGATGGAAATATACTAGACTTCACGATGAGGATCGTCAGAGTAAACAGTTAACTATAGCATAAAAGTGTGAAAGATGAAAATCAAAGAATAAGCTGTGCTAATAACAAAAGACGGAATGATCAGGATAGTATATGCCTCTAAGGTTAAATAATATAGTAAAAAAAAAATCATAATATAAGTTTATTAGGAAAATTTTATTTATCCATACAGAAGACTCCTTCTACTAAAAGTATTTTTAAAAAAAGTTCAAAAAAAGTCACCAAACGCCATGCTGAATACACTGGATCCCTTTCACAGTAGTTAAGCAACTTAGGGAGTTGTAAACAATGGAATACGTGACACCAAGCTCCGTCAGCACCCACGTTAAGGCGATTTGTCGCGTTAAATTCGAAATGAGCTGTACTTCCACCCCTTACATAACCAGAAACACATTAAATCTCAATAAGAATAGGGTTTTGTGAAGAAAAAAAAAACTTTAAAAATGCCTGTAGTACTTTTGAGACATCTTCTAAACAGTCCTTAACAGCAATTAACAAATCATTTGAAAATTAAAATGATAATTCATACCTTTGGTAGATCTCAATGTAATAAGTTCTGCCTCTGTGGTTTCATCATCAGAAGACATACCTTCAGTATGGGTCATAATACCCTTTAGTTCCCTGGCCCTTTGGCGTCGTATTCGTCGGCCCTCTCTCTCAGCGATTCTCCTCATTAGATTTTCATCCCGCGGTACGATTCCTGAATAAATTAAAAAAAAATACATCAATACTTATTTTAGTAATTTTTACCTTTTGAATACTATTTTATTACAATTAATACATTGAACTTAAAAAAAAATAGTTGAAATTAGTAAAATCATATAGAACTTCAAGCCATTGTTTCTATACATTGTAGTAGAAAACCCCCTCTGATCATTATCGTCTTAAATGCCTTTTTGTTGTTGAGAGTACGAGTATTATCTTTGAGTAATGGGATTGACCCAAACGGATTAAGATGAATAGAAAGTTAGATGAATATATTGTAGCTCTATATGCAGACGAAGTTTTATGTATTGATGTTTGATTATGTTGAGTAGAGTGAGAGGTTCTTTAAGGACTTTGGATTCTAAGGAGGAATTGTAACAAATATATACTAGATAGATCAATAAAATCAGAATATAGAAGTACCATGAACCATTTTCCATATAAATATCACAGACAAAAAAATCAGTTAAAATTAATTATGGTTATTCAGTAAAGCAATAAGTTAAAAAAGAATGTTGAAATCTTTTCCAAAAAAAAAGCAAAGAGCTTGTTTTAACTAATCACTAACAATTATTTTTACACATTGCATATACAATATATATTCACAGAAATTTTTTTTAACAATAAACAGACATCACAGGACATTTGGTACTACGACCAATACAAAAAGCCATTCGACTATTCATATATTCATTTAAAAGAAAGAATATTTACAAAAAAATCATACTTAAAAACACGTAGTAACGAAAGAGTCTACATAAATTTAAAATCACATAATTCTCTCTCTCTCTCTCTCTCTCTCTCTCTCTCTCTTATATATATATATATATATATATATATATATATATATATAGTTTCTATAAGTTGTCCGCAGGAAGATATATCATTAGTCGCTTTAGTGACCCATAGGAATAGCCCTTTTGCAGGTCAAGTTAAACCCTGTCAATCTACACCCATTACATCTGGAGTCATTAATTTTACTTGACTTGAGTCCAGAGAATTTATTTTTAATTCTTCTTTCTTGTTAATGTCATTATTTGTAACGTAATATATTTCCCACTGTTTTCTTTAATATTTATTTTAATAATTCCATATAAACTGAAATTAACAGGCATTTCAATATATACAGGCATTGCAAATATGTACAAACATTTAAACAAGAACTTGAGTTTTATAAGTATATAGATTTGAAGTGTGTTTGAAAGTGAGCTAAAGGTGAGATAGTGGAAATGTTAATAATGACATATCAGGGTCAGATTCAGGTGATGTGTTGATGTAAAAACACATAGTAACGAAAGAGTCTACATAAATTTAGAATCACATAATTCTTTCTATCTCTCTCCAGTCAATCTACACCCATTACATACATTTACAGTCAAATATTCAGTCTGAAAAGTAGCCATGAGAGAAAGCAATCACACTGTTGCAGAGACAGTTGGAGGCTTTAACGTCTCTGCACCAGTGTGCTTGTTTTCATTCTCTTTTCCCTCCTAATTACGGATCAAACAAAAATTATTGACTGTAGGTGTATTTTTAAAATTAACGTCTGTATATTTTTTTATATTGAACTTTACATATATATACTTCAAAAACGTTCAAAGAGGTTTAACTGAACTTTACAATATACTAAAGTATATACAACCATACATTTCCTGGGACCAATATTTTGAACGGCAGTTCAAAATATTGGTCTCAAGTGTTATGTTCTATTTTAAATTCTACTTATTTTAGTTATATATATATATATATATATATATATATACATTATTATGTATAGTTTTTTATGGATTACACTGCATTAGTAACTGGTAAAGTAGACTAATACCAGTCAAAAATATATACGTTCCCTTTCTCAGAGGTTATTTGAAAATAAATAACTGACTATTTGATTGCAGAGGGTTTTCCAGAGTCTGGTCTTGGATATCAGTTCTCCGTCGAGAAATAATTTCTTGTGTTCGGCGACAAGCCAATGACATAGCTCGCTCCTCCAGCATTTCAATCAACACAATCTGGAAAAATAAAAAAAAACACATATTAACATCGCTTTTACATTGCCATGAACATCAATTCATTATTAATACCACTTAGTCATGAAAAGGTAAGCCCTTTTAATAATTTAAAAAGAATAAAATATATGGAGGGAATAAAAAAAAATGTCCTGGAAAGGATTTTACAGGAACATTCATTTCAGATAGCATGCTTTGATGAGAAATTTATTGAAGTGGAATTAATTAGTAAAATATGGAGACTCAAAACAGTATTGATTGAAATATTTACAATTCAGGTCTCTTCAGATTTCACATTGGACGATGTAGAAAATAAAATTAACGTTTAAGAATCATACGAAATCAAAAATCCCGAACCTATTTTGTTATACATTAAGTACATTATATATATATATTAAAGTATTTCTTATATACCTTATTTAACCTTCTCCTTTTGTTTAATTAACTTATTTAACCTCTTTTATAGCATTACTTTCCTCTTCTACTGTATTATTAATTTGATTATCTTATATCTTGTATTTAACCTATCATTATCATATTTTATTTGTTTCTTTTCAGTCGCACTGAAGTTAGTCCCTTTTTAGGTTTCGTTATCACTTGAATATATCTACTTTTATTTCTTTCCATGAACTCTGTACACTGAATAATCTATATATATATATATATATATATATTGTTTTCTATGAGTTGTCCGGGGAAAGGAATATGATTCGTTACGATGGTGACCAATAGGAGAGTAGAGTATATAGGTCCATGAGTGCGGTTCTTTCTTAGACAGGGGCTTTCTTAGAACCGCACTCATGGACCTACAAACTCTACTCTCCTATTGGTCACCATCGTAAGGAATATATATTAGCAAAAGTTGGGAGCAGTCCTTCTTGAATACATGCATTTAAAAACTTTAAATGTATAGTTTTAATTTCTTGTTTTACTGAAGATGGTGGATGTAACACCGAATTATGTCCAATAAGAATTCAAACAAATGTAGTGATTTAATGTTTAAGTTGAACCCAGAAATGAAGAAAAGATTTCGAAATTTGGAAAAAATATTCGACGAAGTTAAATCAAGTGGAATCAGACATAAAATTTTTAAATATATATATATATATATATATATTGAAACTTTGAGAAACAGGAATGAAAACAGATCACATTCAATATTTCGACTCTTTCAACGGTCGTCCTCAGGAAGGAAGTTGAGGGCTTGTAGACGAAAGCCAACTCGTCTATATATATATATATATATATCGTTGAATATTTGACCATATTTCGCTGAAGTCATTTTTTTGACTAGTTATTGTAAAAAAAAGACCTCAGAGAAATATGGTCAATTATTCAACGAAATATGTTTAAGTGAAGGACTGCTTCCAAACTTTACATATATATATGGTATAATAAAGTTTCCTCATGAAATATATAACTTAGCCAACTTCTATTTCAATTACACATTGATAGAAGGAAATTGGTTCGTAAATTCGAATCTTTGAGTCAGAAGATCGTGAATTTGGAGACTGCGGTTCACTTCATTAACAATTGCTTAAGGAAGATCTGGCACATATCCCAACATTTTACAATGAATGCGTTAAAAAAAAATCTATCTCTATACAACAGTAAGAAAATCAGAAAAATGACAAAATTCTTTCAATCAAAACAAGTGGTCTTCGACAGGATCAAAAACCCAACTGAAACACTAGATACAGACACATCTGGTGAGGGGTTGAGAAAAGTGGAAGGGAAGAGTGGTATTTTTAAAAGGATGAAAGTGAAGGAAAGGACAAATGTCCAGAGAGGGATGTTTGGGGAAACAAAGGAGTACAGGAAGAAAGAGTAAAAAAATATCCGTTAGCTATCAATCCTCTTAGAAGAGGCTATTGCCCTCGTTAACACTGAGTCAAGCCGGAAAAGGTTCCACCATATTGATTGGACAGGAGCTAAATTTATTACCTATGAAAAATCGATTTTGTTAAGAAATATTACCGAATCATCTCCAATTAAATTTAATAGATCAAATATTATAAACATTAGTAACGGGCTCTTCAAGCTTAATACATTCGTGACCAGGGCAATAGCCTCTTCTAAGAGGGTTGACAACCAGCGGATAGTTTTTTACTCTTTCTTACTGTATTCCTTTGTTTCCCCAAACATCCCTCTCTGGACATTTGTCCTTCCCTGCGTTTTCACCCTTTTAAAATACCGCTCTTCCCTTCTACTCTTCTCAACTCCTCACCAGTGTTTCTGCATCAAGTGTTTCAGTTGGGTTTTTGACTCTGACGAAGACCGTTTGTTACGGTTGAAAGATCTTAGTCTTGTTTTCCCTTTTCATATTGTGATTTGATCATTGATTGTTATTTCACATGTTTATATATAGAAATATATATCAGAAAGAGAGTGAAAGAAAGAAAGAGAAAAAAAAAGAGAGAGAGAGTGAGAGAGAGAACATCCAACAGAAACCTACGTCAATAAAAAGACCAAGAACCAAGATAAACTTTAGATTTTCCACAGTATCATTTTGCATCCTACTGAAACTTATAATTGAAAATAAAATTAAAATGCGAGGAAAATATAAATGATATTAATGCCTTAAAAATATTGCAGACTATTCGAATTTGTAGCCACAACTAAACATATGATCCTTTTTTAAGGATATATTTATATATATTCAGTGAAATACAATACATTTAATGATCCGATAAAAAAAACTGACTATTCAATAGGGTAAAAGATAAACTTTTCCCACATTCTTGACTCTCTTTTAGTAGAAAGATCAAGAGGTACGAGAAGTAAAGGGACTGTAATGAAAAAAAAAATAATTTTTACCTTCATTCCTTCTTCTAGATGTAACAGAGAAAAGTAGTCCTTTTATCCTAATTCATGGTTTTCTCAATGAGGGTACTATTCACCCCCAGTGGAGAATTTTGGGTTTTCAGGGGGTGAATTGTGACCGCAATAAGTTTTTAGAATGAGGAAAGTCATTAAAGGTTTTCAATCTTAACTATAAATAAACTACTATTTCGATTGAATTGATATTTCATATTTCCATTAACATTTTTACTTAATATTTAATTTGAAAAATTCTCTCATAAACATATTCCATGTAAAGTTGTGTGTATATACTAAAAAATAAAAAAAACAAAAGGATTTATAGTAATATAATTAGAATGCACTTTTTGGGGGTGCATTCTAATGACTATCTCGGGGGTGAGAGGATGGTATTGTAACAAATGGCGAGATGCGGAATAAGCCAAGCAAGGCTGAGAACTTCAAATAAATTTAAACCAAAAAAAATTGTGTTTGTAGTAATAGTACAAATAATAATTGAGAATCAAACATTTTAAGATGAATATTATAGCTTGTTTAATAAAATTTAACAATATTAATATCAAAAATTAATTGTAGGTTAATTCTACAATTGATAGATAACTTGCCCCATCTTCAATATGAATTCAAATCTGCAATTTGAAGATGGCGTTACTTACGAAAAGTATTATATTCATATTAATGATCATCCGCTGAAAGACACTTTTTAAAGTGTCAGTTATGTGTAGTAATTAAAAGTTGTTTTTTAGACAATATTATAGTCAAGAAAATTCAAATGAAGATTTGCAAAGGCACGCAGAAACAGTTTAAGATAAATAAAACGGAGTTTTAGGTCGGTTAATTTAAGATTAAACTTGGAAATGAAACTGCACTCCTCAAATCAAACTAATAAAAACAGTATCTACTACAAGTCTACTGTAAGGAGTCAGCGGCTCCGATAAATTCAACTAGGAAATCGATGTACCCTGATTTTTACCATAGACATCTTGAAACCGTTGTAGTAAACAACCATCTTGAAAAAGGAAAAGCATACTGCAGATTGTTCCTTGACAAACTCAAGAAAATAGCATTGCGCCTTGTGATGAAAGAGAGAGTTTATTCCATCAAAAAAAAAAACAACAATAGTTTAGTATCAAATGGTGAAATTCACTAATTGGTGTTCAAAATATTGTATTTCCACTATAATCACCAAAATTGGGCTCCAGCAACTTTGAAGTTTCATAAAGTTTAATTTAGATAATAGGTATTTCTAAGGATAGGAAGGTCATCACATTCGTAAAACATTAGTGTTCTTCACAGACAGGTGTGGTCTAAAGTAGCGTGCTGGCCTTTAATCTCAAGATACGGATAAATCTTGACTATAATAACTAGATTTCTTATGTAGAAAATAGATGTTTATTTTCCCATCACTCAGATATTTTTTACTGTCGGTCCCGAGACTGTATGATGTGAAGTACTTGTACAAGAACCATGATCTAATAAACTCGAGTGAGGTAAAATTAGGACTCCTATGTAGAATTAATTCGATATTATGCTTCAAGCATCCTTTAAATGAATGGCAAGTAACAAGCGAGTCACATTTTCCACCCCTAAAACAAGTGGAAGACTATACTGTGGGAATGAGAGAAACATATATTTGCAAAACAAAATACCAACTTAATTTGGATGGATTAAATAGATGAAACCAATCAAAATTATTAAACTTACAAGAAAACTACAAAGAAATATTAAATTAAATATGACACAATGAAATAGTTGTTTCTATAAGCTACCTCCATTCTTCTATTTCAACTGAAACATCCTACATTAATTTAAACTAACTAGTAAAAGTTCCTTAAGTTTACCCAGAACGTTAATATCCCATACAAATTGATATCATGTTTGGACTTTAAATTCATAATGTAATAAAAGCTACAAAAGAATCTGTAACATTATAAAATTAATGCTCAAAATATTAACTAACGAGAAGACATTTCTAAATATCCTACTCTTAGCACTCATTTTCTCCATTATGAGTGAAAAAAAAAAAAAGAAGAATATTAGGAGTGCCCTTAATAAAACCAGGAACGTCCAGAACCAACCCCTCTAAGAGAGATGTGTGAAACAAGTTATTATTAATTCCTGAAATAAAAATAAATTATGGCATTAATTTTTTCAAATCAATAATCTTTATGAAAATATAGTAATTAACCATTTCAATAAAAAAAAAATATATTTTTCATTTCAATGAAATGTATAGTTAGTTTATAGCAGCGGTTTCCAACCTTTTCTAATTCACATGCCATTTGATGGTCAATTATAGTCAATTGTTTTGTAGTTCATGAAATATAACAATAAGAATGTAATTACATACTATAATATTTTATTTCCATAAGCAATAACAAGATAAGATGAAATAGACCTGTTTTATTCAGAATATTTTTTAAAACTAATTTAGGTTAAAACAAAATATTTGTGGTTTCCCATAATGTGTTTAAATTTGAATATTTTTTTCATACCTTTTTACAAATAAATTTAAATACAAATAACTTCAGAAGACATAATTTTAAGAGAATGAAAGACAGCGTTATCAATCATAGACACGATATACTAAAGTATCTTGGAGGATTATAAATCTAAGACGGTCAATTTAGAAGCACACACTCCAAGTCCAAAAAAAAATTGACTCAGATTATAAATGTTTATGAACATAAATTTATTTCATAATTATTAGTTCATTTGTACATCCAACCAGTAAGAGACAACCACAGCTTGGGAACCGCTGCTTCGTGGAGTACTAAATTTTTATATGTTAATCCAAATACAGCATTACTTTACCATTATTGACACAGCCATAAGATAAGGATTAAGCTTTCGAAACGGACTAAAATCATTTATATAAAGAAATACTTTAAATAAAGGAAGAATATTTTAGTTTAATATATTACATCGGATAGTTGTGGTTCATACTTTCTCTAAAAATAGCTGTAATATATTACTGTTAATTATTTTACAGAATCAACTGAAATAAATAACACTTTTATAATAATACAGTAATATAAAGTTAATAAAATTACACAACAACAATGAGGAATATCAAATAATGGTAAATAACGTTTTGACATTCGTAAAATTTTAAAAATATTTTGAATAATATGTTGTTTAGTTTTCGATTAAGTCAATAAACACTGGAATAGGATTGAAAGGGTTTAAAATATACTACAATACACCAGAAGTATTATATAATTGCTATGACAACTATAAAAGCATTTGATAACTGCTATGCAAAACTGAAAATGAACTAGGTATATCAAAATAATGTCTACGGCCAGCCTTGAAAAAACTGTAATACAACTAATTAAACTGTAATAACTAAAACTTGTTTTCTTTTATGAAATCCCCCTTATGGCTCATTTCAATCTAGACATAATTAATTCTTTCAATAATTTAGGAACACAGTTTACTATATCATACACACTGTATTATAAGAATCTGTATTATAAGCCATCTTCAAAACTTGAAAAGGGAAATTACGAGGTAGGATACATTTTTTAGATAACTTTTGCAGACATAAAAATCAGGGTCGAAACATGGCATTCGATGTTACACTTTGGTTTACTACAAGCGTGATATAAATGCACTTGATCTGTTAATTTAAAATAAAATATAAATCCAAAGGTATTTCTCATCTAGATGGCAGCTACTTAGCAATGAATGATGACTCAGTGTGTCACAACGACACAATGGTGGGTGATCACACGAGAACCAAAAAGAATATCATATATGTTGACGTTTAATTGTGCTGGTGTAAAAAGAACCCACCTTCTCATCTAGACAGTCTACCAAGTCAGTGACATACCCTCGCAACTCTTGGTAGAAGCGGAACTTGGCCTCCAAAGCGGGAGCTTGCCCACTTGCCACAGCTGATTCCTCTCCCAACACTCCGACCTCAGCTCGCCTTGTCTGTGCCTCTCGACGGTGACGGCCCTCCACTTCTTTTACCTCCTCTAGCCTATAATTGTATTTTTTTTATAAAATTTAATTTATTCAAATTGAAATAACATTTTAGAACAAAAAAATACCTCTTCTTGATGTTGCCAATAAGAGATAGAACCGAGGGTGGTTCTACATTTGGCGTGGGAGGAAATATTGCAGACGCTGGTGAATTAAGGGCCGGTTCAGAAATGATTGGAGGAGGAGGTGGCACAGGTGTTGTCATCATCATAGCGCCCAGCTGCTGGTAGAACATCGTCTCTTGTTGAACAGCCGCAATCTAACAATAATAAATTTCAAATAGTAAAAATAAAAAAAAAATAAACAATATACTAGGACAGGGGTTCTCAATGGGGGCGAAATTCACCCCCAGGGGTGAATTTTGGCTTTTCAGGGGGTGAATTGTGACCACGGTAAGTTTACAGAATAAGGAAAGCTATTATACATTTTTAATTATAAATTAATACATACTATTTTGGTTGAATTAATATGTTATATATTAATTAGAATTTAATTTGTTAAATTCTATTATAAAGATAATCAATGTAAAGTGTATATACTACCTTGGAGAGAAGAAGGGATGGGGGAATGGTATTGTGGGAAATTGCGGGAGGGGTGAATAGGCCAAGGATGGCTGAGAATCCCTGTACTAGGAGAAAAAAAAATTACTGCGTTATGAGTACCACAAAATCAGATACAAGCTTTTGGATTGTGATTTCAAAATAAGAAATAATACTAGGATAAGATATAACATTTAAATACATCACCATTTGGCAACAAATATGTCTTTCCAATGAGAAGAAAGAAATTATTTATATTTCTTGATATATACAACACACAGCAAAAGTACACAGTAAAATAAAAAAAGCATGCAATACACAGTAACACAAATCTATGACACTGAGTTAAAAAAAGAAAATTTACCTGCGCTCCAGTCACACCTTTTCTAATTTGCTGCACTTCCCAGTCGTCTTCTTCACCTTTGTCACTACCCTCTCCACTCCCTAAACCATTCAAATAAAACCGACATTATTTTAGTTCAATAAGTAGGAAGTACTTATTTTTCAACTGATTATTTTATTTTTTTAAACAAAAACTAAGTAAAACAACACTGAAAACTGCTCTTAACAATAAAATTGCAGGCCACAAAAAACGTTAAATAAATACAAGTAGAAAGAAAGACTGTTTTATTTACCTCCTGTTCTAACAAACCGTAAAAGATAAAAATATTTATTTTGTAATATTTAAAGAGTTACAGGAAAAATCAATGCATTTTAGTAAAGGGATATATCAACAATGTTAACCAATAATGTTTTAAAGTAATTTTTTCCCCATTTAGATTATTTTAAAACTGGCATTTTTAAAACATACTTAAATATATCATTCAGTGCATCATCAGCAGAAGTGATACGTTGAAGAAACAACAGTTAAGAAACCATTCCTGTCATTAATTGACCAACAAAGATTGATAAGGGAGTTTATCTATTTATTCAGAAAAATAGTTGATAGCCCAAGATTTTCGTTAGTTCACCACCATTTTAGAAATAATATTATTTCAAAATTAAAGTAACAGATTTAAATAAATATATAAATTTGATACACCAGGGGAGGACAAAATTATGGACACACATTGAAATTCTAAACAACCTTATTTCCCTAAGGAGTAGAGCGTACGACTGACGGGTCGACTAATAAACTGTTAGTTGACCCTTAGGCTTTCAGAAGGTTTACCAAGGAAAAAAAAGTAATCTTACTAATGTAGAAAAATATATCCCAATTCTTTAAAATTCAAAATGAACTTATATAACTTATAATTCTCTATTTTTTTATTTTTCTATTTATAAAAAACTAAGCCTTTTTATACGTCTTTCCCTCTATATAAATATTTTTTTTTTTTTTTTGACTGATAGTGAATACATTTTTCCTCAGAACAAATATCCTCTATATCATTAGTCCTCCACCGACTTTAATGTCATCCACCCTCAGTAGTTATTAAGTATAAGTTACCCACCAACCAAACAAGCAAAAAAAAAAAAGTGACACTACCTCATATTAACTGAAATGTAAAATTTGAAACCAAACTAATCAAAACAGGAACGACACCAATACTAAGAGAAAAAAACTGATCAGAATGATACGGAAATAATAATTGTGTAAATTAAAATTTTGCAATATAATAACAAAACCAATTAGTTCCCTCAAGACTGTAACACAAGTTATAATAATAATAAGCATTACTAAAACAAGTCACAAGAGGACACCTGGAAATTGATAAGTACACTCCAGATTGGACACTATTCCTAATCAAATGAACAGAAAGGCAGAAACGAAATATTGTTATAACAATATAATAATATACTATAGTTCCTTATAATATTGTTACATAAGAAACTAGAATAAATATGTTGGCTAGTGTTAATGAAATGAACAGGAATTGGACGTGTCATTATAACTGATCATTGGTTTAATACATAGTGACCAAACACGAACTGATTTTATTATACATACTTTATTATAAATTCATTACTTTTCTTTAAATGAACGTTATTGTAAATATAACACTGGATTATCAAAATCATTAACACGTACTGGTAGTTAGAACAATACGATTTTTTCTTGACTTTTAATACATATTTAGGGTTGACAATAAAAGATAGCTGAACTAAAACCTACCACTTTGTTGAGCAGCATTGAACTCTGCATGAATACGAAGTCTATCCTCAGAAGCAGTGTCCACCGACATTTTAATCCTTTCATTTTCTCCATCACTAGCATCATCTTCTCGTAACAGTCTAGAGTTATTTTCTTTTTCCACCCTAAATAGCAAATTAAGACAAAATCTCAAGTTTCTGTATAACTAGTAGTCAAAATACATGATGCTACTGCCGAATAAAAATGATTTTATGTGACAATGTGATAATCAGGCACTTAGGCCTGATTGTCGGATATCAATGAATCATTCGGTTTCCCAGCCCTGGCGATTCCAGGTTGAACCAGGGTTAGGAAATCGAATTAAAATAGAGAAGGTACATTTTTAAGAACAATCAGAAAAAAATGAACCATATATATTTTGCTGGTTGTAACATAATATGTCATAACCTCTACTAATACATCATACGTATGTACACACTAATACATCATATGTACATTTTCCTGCTAAAATTACAAAAGTGACCATAAATATTAGCCATATATTCATAATACCGATGTTGTAAATATTTTAAATCAATGCTTACGACATAAAGTAATATCAATCAAAAAAGAATGCACCATCTTACCTTGTAAATTACCTTCCCCAAGACCTATTTCGGATCTTGCCCTCTCATCATTTCTTCGAAGATTATACTTTGTAAGGTGACCAACAGTTGAGAAAGTGAAGATAATTAGGAGATAACATGGTACATTTTTCGTTGTTACTAACAACCTCTGTAGTCTAATAATAATAATTACAATTGTAAAGGGCAGAGAAGTGGATATTTATAATTTGGTCTTAAATAACAATGTGCTACGAGTATCAACAGCACATGGTGACAGACTCCAACTGGTAACAAACACTACTGAACTATTTCGGTGATCTATTAGAAAGCGGGTGAATTCAGGCCTTTAGTTTATACGAATACAATATTATTTAATACTATACAAAGCTAGATTCACAAAATTACTGAACAGTAAGTTTCCAAAAACAAAATTTTCAAAAAACTTCTACGCCTAAATGAAATTAATTACTGAAATCAATCTGTACGTTTTACTAGAAATATAGTTAGTTTTTATTGTACTAAAGTATGGTAACACATTTGTATTTAATTGAACGGTCCGACAATGAATTTCATTGGTCTAAATTTAAAGGGTTGATTTCATTGAACCAGGGCTGGGAAGTCGAATATAAATGGAGAAGAGATATTTTTACGACAAAAAAAAAAGTACATTTTTGAAATCTCGAATCGAAAAGAATTAAATAATCATTTAAATATAAGTTTGATTAAAAAAAGTATAGTCTCATCAATAAAATTGTTCATAAATTCCAATTTAGAAGCATGGATCTACTTGTGAAAGGTGGGTAAATAAAAATTAATCTTTGGTGTTAAAAAACAACCAAGTTTTAGTTCTAGTCCTAGATCATATGAACAATATAAGATTTTAAATGGTTACTACTTTTAAAGACAATTGTTCACAAATCAGAAAAATATCATTTCATCCTTATTACTGTAATGAATATAAGATTTAGTTATACAATTATTATATTTGAAACATGTACTTTTTTTTACTTAAATTTCACTAACTTGTTAAACCTATTTGAATTAAATATTACATTTATAGAGGTTCCTATAGTTTTAAAAAGTAGTTATTGTCTTTAGGACTACTGAGACAACCCTAAACTTAAGGAATACTATATGTATAAAAAGTGAGATGAAGATAAAACCTTCATACGTAACTTTGTAATAAATTAGGCTTTAAGGGTGACATACTGGAATAGAACTCCGACATAATAGGTTTAAATATCTAAAATACAAGTTGAACCCAAATTTAGTATACATTAATATGACACAATTATAGATAATCAATTCAGTTTTAGTTCTATATTAAGGCGTTTATCGTGTAGACGTAATGTCAGCCTCTCTGGTCAAGTATTATCAAAGTCACAGATAATTTAATGATTCGATTCGTTTTATTGTGTCTACATTCATTTTATCAGTTATGAAAAACTTGACCTCATTGATGTAGGACAATCTAACATATTATTACTATTAAAATGAGGACATGAGTCTCATGAATTCGAACACACCGCATCCATATTGTGATTCCCTTTGTCATTTTTAAAATTGACAATACATTTTAAGCTCTTTTATGAACTTCATTATTGAAAGCTCAGATTTGTGCAAAAAGGTTAATAATTGGCAAGAACCATTAATGGTTTGATTGGCTCTAACCTTTTCATATCAGTCCATTGCTTTATATCTAAGTGCCCACGCAAGAGTCAACTTATTTTTACTGGTTTTATTATTAATATTTGATCCATCATATATCAGGAAAATAAAAAATAACAGGAAACGTGCAATGGAGATGTACATTAAAATTTAGACCTTTTAAAATATTCATGAGGGGCTATCTATCTGGCCACAAAAGACCAAACTATTAATATTTGTTGTAGTAAATTTTTGAAATATTACCCCCATGTCGGCATTTCCATCACGTGTCAATTTCAACAGATGAATAAATAAATTTATCTTTCTGGATAAAAATAACTAGGTTAGGTTATGTTGCAGTGGCAGTCCACAAGGGAATACACATAGGCCCTTTATGATACTACATGATTATACATTGGGAATCCTAAATTTTGCCTAACTCAAATGTATTTACAGTAGGGATCTTTAACGAATACCTGACATCGTACAAGCTCAGAAACAACGGCTTAATGTTCTCTCCGAGGGATGACGTGCTCAGAATTATTCACCTCCGATGTGAATAAATCGAGGGCCAGAGTTGATATTGAATTCGGAACTACGAATAGTCCAGAGACGAGCACGTTGCCCAGGCCCTCATAACAGTATCTAACTGGGGGATGATTAATAATTTTCTATACTGGATATAGGACAGATCGTCCTGACTCCTATTTTACCTAGATACGAGTGTTTTTGTAGTCAGTTAAGTCCTACTTGTATGGTAAAATTTCGTATTTTGTATTTGTCTTACTACGAAAATTGCAAAGAGCTTACAATATTGGGAGATTAATATTACATTAAAAATTACAAAATTTCTCCCCATAGTCACATGAGAATTTTAGTCAAATACAATTAGAATACCATACAACCAATGTATAGTATATGACACCACTGGTTTTATCAAAGCAGAAATTGTAGTTTTGTTGACCTAAATCGAAGTTCATACCAAAGAATTTCGTACAGTAGAACAGTTCATTAGTGTCCTTACTTACTATATCTGTTTCATGCCACTTCCAGTTAAGTCTTTCAAGTACAGAAGCTACAAGAATATTTCTACATCTTTGATAGTTCCAGCTCATATTTTCGAATGAAAACATTACTGACATTGACTTTCTTTCTTATTCAAAATTATCTAAGTATCGTTGTAACTGGATTTATATCCAGATCTTTCTCCTGTACTCATCTTTCAAAAATTTGGGGAGAATGTTGGATAATCTCAAAGACAATTATCAAGAATCCCTCTTATAATAACAACAAGGTCATCTGCATAACCTTGCGTGTCGTGACCATGATTATTTAGAGTATACAGTACGACACCCACAACTAATCATCACATGGGGTTACAGTAGAATTCCTTGAGAACACAATTTCAGTTATGGTAGATCTAGTAATTACAATAATTATTCTTGTATTTGATAACTGTAATCCAATTCTATAGTTCTAGGATTAATTCATCTGTATATTAATACTGATAAAATGGATTCGAACTTCTGTCTTCATTGGTAACCAGATCATTCCCTACCAAACCCACGTAAAATATCTGGGTCTTATTTTAGACTCTAGATTAACATTCAAGAAACACCTCCATAAGAAATCCAAGCTTGGAATTTACTTGATGTGTAATCTATATTCTCTTTTGAAATCAAGGAATTCTCCCGATAAGTGTCAAGGACCTTGTCTATAAGGAAGTTCTTCGTTCAGCGATGACTTATGGATGCTCCGTCTGGTTTAGAGCTGCACCAACGAACTACACGTGTATCCAGATTGTTCAAAATAAGTGTGCCCGCCTTATAGCCCGGGCTCCTCGATACGCCCGTAATGTTGATATTCACCATGATTTGAAAATGGAATCCATAGATAGCTACATCAACTGACTTACTACCAATGAAGACAACAACCTATCTACTCATCCAAACCTCCTTGTACAAACTCTAAAACCTGTCGCCAACCTTCTTCAACCTCACTGAATAATTACTTCATCCAGTTACTATCTGACAACCTTTCCAGCTCATGACTAAAAACATTGAAAACTATGACTAACAAGACCACATGACCGCAAAAGCGACATCATTACTGTACAGACTAACTTAATATCCGACATGAATTACTGACATTCCAAGTTATAGTAGCACAGTAATCAAGCAGTAGAAGGCCTCTGGTCTGGAACTGCTAGTTACGACGTGCACTATAGTGCGCGGTTATATTCGTTGGTCGTTGGTGGATTCGAAGGCACATTATTAACTCCTTCTATATCTAAGAAGCAATCCATAGTAATTCTTGTAGGTCTTTATGAATTTTTTTATGAACATTTTTGGAACTGATTCTATTGATTTGCTTTTGTGATCGGTCCATGAAAAATTTTATTTGGCTAAAATTTTCATGTGACCATAAGGAGAACTTTTGTCATTTTTAATGTAATATTAATCCCTCAATATTGTAAGCTCTTGCAATATTCTTGGAAAGACAAATACCTAATATTAAATTTCTTCATTCTCCGGAGATGTAGCATAAAACCAGTAGCTATAAAGTCATATAGATCAAAAAAGTACCTTCAACATAATCTAATATTACGAAAAAACAATGAAGTTCTTAAACATACCAAGAAATAAGTACCCGAAAATTAGATGTGCCTATAGCATCACTTTCACTAGATATCATTCTTCACTCTCGAGAGCATCATAACATATATTATCATAACAGCTCTATAAAATATCTTCAAACATATAATATTAAAAATGAAAACAAGTCTTAGTAGATTTGAATTAATTTCGATAAAAATTTTTTAAGTCAGTTCGAACAATTCACACCAGTAAAGCAGGTAATTCATAATACCATGTTCAGTGTTCAGTTTATATAGTCATTTTACTATTACGGTAATCAGAATTTCTCAACATTGTGTTTACAGCTTAATTTTAAGATGCTTGGAGGGATGGGGCAAATTTAATTGATATTGTTACTAGTTTAGTATAAAAAAAACTTCTCTCATAGAATGCATGATAATATCCCTTTTCGCCCACGTAATTTCAACAGAAAAGTATTCATCTCATCTTCTCATAATGCACTATTTTTGGCTATAATTTCATTATGGTCCGTCAAACGGCCGAACCTGTATCGTGTATATAAGCTTTTAGAATAAAAAATAAGTACTATGCTTTTTGCATTTATTGCAAAGCTGACCTTTCCAATTGTTGGAAAAATATGATAATTCTTCAGATAATGCTGCTATCAGTTACAAAATAATCTCAAAGTTTCAACTTTATCTGTAGACCTAGTAGTTTAGAAGGAAAACATGTAAAAAAAAACATTTTGGTCAAAAAAGTAACTTTTCCAAGTTACGAAGTTGCCCAAAAACAATAGGGAACATTTACACTATAGAACCCAATTATGAGTAAAATATGAATTAATTACATCAAACGGTGTGGCCTATATCCTGTTCCAAAACTTTTAGACCCACCCACTCACTTCCAGATATCATCGGGAAAATATCAAAAATGGATTCCAGGGACCTCAAAACATGTAAATCCTCCAAAATTTGAAAATCGAAATTTTTCATGATTACTTATAGTAGAATAAAAAGGAGTTTGGAGACTTCAAACCATGTAAATAATTTAAAAGTAAAATATAAAATTTGAAAAGTCAAAAATTCGAATTGAAATACAAAATGATATTTTTTTGTGATATTTTTCTTATTAAAAATAAAATCGTCCATGAGACAAAAAATCGTATCTCTTAACAATAAGAAAAAAATATCTCACTTCTTCAGAGGGACAATGAAATTTAGATATATTTAAATCTAACAGATAGTCCAAAATGAATGGGATTACCGTGATATATCTTCAGTAAGTGGAATGAAATCTCCCATTTCTCTAACATGTTGCCTCTGTTTCCGGGCAGCATGAATAGTGGCAGCATCTGGTATTTTACCCCCTAAAAATGACACATGTTCTGAAAAATGTATGAAAGTATTATATTATACAAACTGTATATATTAATATGTAAATATTTATATGACTATTGTGTAAGTAGCATTTACTTATTTGATATAGGAGTATATATATTTAATTTCTTTTTTGATGATTTTATCTCTACAAATCAGAAGATCATTCCATCAAGTGAAATTCCTTCATATTAATTTAATTTATCAGCTTTGATAACTAATTTTGTAAGATCATAGGAGATATGTCTAAACTCTTAACAAAACTTGATTATAACTTAATTATAGAGGGGAGAGCTATAATTAAATATAATTTGATAATTAACAACTGTCAATCCTGTTTTATAAAATAGCTAACTTCTTACTTATAGCAGATTCTAAGTTTCACGACTAACAATTTTTAGTTTAGACCGTTTTAATTCTTGAATGCATTCATCCAAGTACTGATTACTTTTTTCTGTAATACGGTGGGGATACACAGATAAGTAGTATAAAGTCAGTTGGGTTTTTGACTCTGACGAAGACAAATTGTTACGGTTGAAAGAACTTAGTCTTGTTTTCCCATTTCTTATTGTGGTTTGATCATTGATTGTTATTTCACGTGTTTATGTGAAACCATTTTATATACATACACACACACACACACACACACACACATATATATATATATATGATCAAACCACAATAACAAATGGGAAAACAAGACTAAGATCTTTCATCCGTAACAAGCGGTCTTCGTCAGAGTCAAAAACCCAACTGAAACACTAGATGCAGAAAACATCTGGTGAGGGGTTAAGAAGAGTGGGAGGGAAGAGTGGTATTTTAAAAGGGTGAAAGCTCAGGAAAGGACTAATGTCCAGAAAGGGATGTTTGGGGAAACAAAGGAGTACAGTAAGAAAGTGTAAAAAACTATCGGCTAGTTGTAAACCCTCTTAGAAGAGACTATTGCCCTCGTATCGAAAGTATCAAGTGTGAAGAGACCGTTACTAATGTTTATAATATTTGACAAGGCACTACTTTTTTCCTGTCTACTTACGTTGTATTGGTGTTGTTTTACCTTATTTTTGCATATAAAAAATGAAAATCATCATATTGATTGGACAGGAGCTAAATTTATTACCTATGAAAAATCAATGTTGTTAAGAAATATTATTGAAACGTCTCTAATTAAATTTAATAGATCAAATATTATAAACATTAGTAACGGTCTCTTCAAACTTGATACTTTCGATACGAGGGCAATAGTCTCTTCTAAGAGGGTTGACAACTAGCGGATAGTTTTTTACACTTTCTTACTGTACTCCTTTGTTTCCCCAAACATCCCTTTCTGGACATTAGTCGTTTCCTGCGCTTTCACCCTTTTAAAATACCACTCTTCCCTCCCACTCTTCTCAACCCCTCACCAGATGTTTTCTGCATCTAGTGTTTCAGTTGGGTTTTTGACTCTGACGAAGACCGCTTGTTACGGTTAAAAGATCTTAGTCTTGTTTTCCCATTTTCTTATTGTGGTTTGATCATTGATTGTTATTTCACGTGTTTATGTGAAATCTTTTTATTTATATATATACACACTTTTCGATGAAAATACGATCCGAAATGGACAAATACAGTTCTATGTACATAAAGAAACATAGAGAAATTAAAGACTGTAAGTGTGCGTTTTTCATTTCTCTATGTTTCTTTATGTACATTGAACTGTATATATATATATATATAGTTCAATATAAACAAAGAAACATAGAGAAATCAGAAGAACACACTTACAGTCTCTAATTTTCGGTTTGAACCGTCTTCAGGAGAGATAAGAGAGGGAAACCAAGCGCACTGGATCAGAGACGGTTGGAGACCAACAGTGTTGCCGCATGCGCGCCCGTTCACAGAAAATAAGGTAGACAGGAATCAATTTATAATTAATTTATAATTTATAAAATAAAATAATGGAATATATTTATATATTTATAAATTAATATATATTAATATATATTTATAAATTATAAATTAATTATAAATTGATTCCTGTCTACCTTATTTTCTGTGAACGGGCGCGCATGCGGCAACACTGTTGGTCTCCAACCGTCTCTGATCCAGTGCGCTTGGTTTCCCTCTCTTATCTCTCCTGAAGACGGTTCAAACCGAAAATTAGAGACTGTAAGTGTGTTCTTCTGATTTCTCTATGTTTCTTTGTTTATATTGAACTATATTTGTCCGTTTTGGATCGTATTTCCAACGAAAAAAAGATATATATATATATATATATGCCCCTCAAAATTCGAAAAAAACGATCCAAACTGGACGCAAATCAGTTAAGAAACGATGGAAAGCAACACACAGAGAAAGAGACACACTTACAAACTCAAATTTTCGGATGATAAATTGTGTTTCCGGTGTGCTTGGTCACCCATTCTCTTTTCTCCTGGAGGTTTCCTGCCATTATTTCAATTTCCGGCGTGCTTCGTCGTCCATTCTCTTTTCTCCGAAAATTTGAGTTTGTAAGTGTGTCTCTTTCTCTGTATGTTGCTTTCCTTCGTTTTTGAACTGATATCACTCACCGCCCTGCCTTCCTGCGGGACTCTTCACACCTCCTGATGACGACGATGGTCGAAATATCGATGTGATTTATGTCTGTGTCTTTCTGTGTGTTTCATTCGTTCTGAATTTATTTTATTTAAAAAAGTACGCTGGACCATTTCTTTTAATTGTATATATATATATATATATATATATATAATACTTGGAAAATTTATCTGGACTAAATTGGAAGGTTTAGTCCAGTGTCAAATACTTCTCAATAAAACACCTTTAAGCCAATGTTTCGCCTTTATTTATAGACATTTTCAGAGTTACATCAATATAGAATTATGTTATCGTAATTAATTCTGTATTGATGTAGCTCTGAAGATGTCTATAAATAAAGACGAAACGTTGGCTTAAAGGTGTTTTATTGAGAAGTGTTGGACTCTAGACCAAACCCCCTATAAAGAAAAATAGAGTATAATATATACTGTTCCTCATCATAAAAGATTCGTCACTTTAAGAGCTTTTTTAGAAGCCCATATATGGCTCTAAGGTACCCGTTTCCATTTAGGCATCGACCTGAAATTTTAAATAGTATTCCAAAATTATTAACTTATTTATCATTTCAATTATTTATTAGTTTATTAATTTCTATTGAAATAAATTTAATGTTTACAAATTTTTTTTTTATTATTATATCTTTCTCAATTACGAATAAAAGTTTGCCCAGAGGTAAGTGGAGTGATACCTGTCCTACGTCCACAGTATGGAAAAGTTATTAAACCTAGACCCAATCTTTTCTCCCAAAAAACCAGGATGTCTCTCTAATGAAAATGACTCATAGAGGGATGAAATGTTGAAAACATTAATAGTTAAATGTTGTCAAATTGAATCTTAATCAAAGAAAATTGTATTGGAGGCTTCGAAGTGATTATTTATGATTATATGAATTTGAATACTCCTGATTTCGGAAAAGAGGCTCTTGTTTGGCATAATACTGTTTGAAAAATGAATTCCGGTTCTCATACTAATAAAATAATTCTAAAGTAACTGCAATCAGTTATTATGTGGTATTTACTCATTGTACGGTAAAAAGCTAATGAAATAGTCTTATATTTTTTTGTATTACAATATTTTTTGTATTGTACAAAGTACAATTGTATTTTTTAGTTAATGCCTGAGGAAGAACACAACGTGTTCGAAACGCGTTGTTTAAACGATTAAATTTTTATATGTGGAGACCATTTCATTAGCTTTTTACCCTACAACTAATAAAATAACTGAGATTTGATAACTTTTAGCATTTCATTACAGCTTTTGTTCTGTTTAGTTGACTGTTATTTTATATCAAGAAGTAACATTGATTAACTCACTCTGCAATATAGTTTTCACATCACCAGATGCTTTAGAAAATTTATGTTGTCCTGGGGCTGACTCAACGTCTTCCTCTTCCTCGGAACTGATACCTCCGATTTCTGCTGCTTCAGCCTCTCTACCATTGAGTACTGGCTATAACATTATGATAAATAATTGAAAGTACATAAACAAAGAAAACATATTTGTAAATACAGACACAGTTATTTCTTATTTATTGGTCACGTGTGTAAACTGTTATTGATTTAATCTACCAGGAAGTAATGTTAACATAATAAGTTTGAAAGTCTATGCAAGACACAGTTGAATAAACAGATAACTATTCCTTTAACAGAAACTTCTAAAGGGTTTTGCATGTACCTTTAAGCCCATAAATTTTAGTAAAATTTGTTCACATTATAAATGAATATCACAGAGTACATATCTAAACTGTTAACTACAGATTAAATTTTAAATTCATGAACCGTCCTATACTAATAAATGTAACAATGTTACTACGAAGCTCATGATATATGCAAATCATAATTAATTTGTAAAAGAGATGAAATTAACATATCTTAACTTAAGCCTAATACATGCAGGGTATATTTTTATATCTTTATAAATGAATTTTATTAAATTATATATGAATCTATTTTCTTAAACAACAGAAAAAAATAAACACACTTATTTTCTACTATAAATTAAAAATCTAGAAAATTTCTAGAATAAGAATCTTCGTAAAAAGTAAATGATGAAACTAATTCACCATGAAACAATTCTCAATGCTTTCACAGATTTTGAATACAAATAGTAACAGTTGTCCTGAGATACATTAATGCATAGATAATGTTCTCCAAAATCATTACGGAAAAATTAATTGGTAAAATAGTTAAATGTACATTTTTGTTAAACATACCAAAGTATTTTTCACTGTTATGATGACTGATTCTTCTGAAATTGTATTATTCTTCTCTGTAGAGTTATCAACACTCTTATCATTTTTAATTGGTTCTTTTTTCTTTTTCCTTTCTTTATCTAACAGTTTTCTCATCTTTTTACTTTGAGAAGATTTTTTAACTTGAAATACTTCACCATCATCACCTAAAAAGTTAAAATTAATTTTACTTTCCTCATATACTCCGTACCAATTAACTAGTAACAATAGTAAGTATATATTATCTATATTTAAAAACCGTATATGTAATACCGTAATATCTATAAATAAGTAGGTAATAGCCATAGTTTGAATGAAACAAGATAAAATAATCAGAATAATGATATCAAGAAATAAAAAAAGGTGACAGCTAAATGTAACTCTTAATCAATTAATCTTTCTGGTACTCTTTTTATCAACTTTTTCTTTTCTTTTCAGCAACTATTCATCTACAATAAACATCACTAGAGTACCACTCAATGTACATAAAAATTAAGGTATGATAACAATTGTAACACTAATTTCTAGATAAATAATTAAAATAAATTTATTTCACCTCTTAGATAAATAGATTTTTAAGAATCAAATGTTTTATGAAAATGAATGACACATTTATTTTTAGTAAAAGAACTTCCTTAATAGAAAGAGTCTATTCATAAAACATTATGAAGAACAACAACTATTACTGATATTGTTGCATGGGATTACAATACTTACCATCATTCCAATCTTCATCAAAACTTAACAGTTGCTGTGATGAAGATCCCTTAGGAGGAGCCTTCTCTTTTTTAACATTTCTAACAACATTAGCCGAAGCCGATGTTTTCTCTTCTTCAGAATCATCATCACCAATTTCACGTAGACGAAAATTTCGTTTTGGCTTTTTGAAAAGAGACATTTTTAAGAATTGAAATCTCTTTTCAAAAAAATAATTATTAGAAAGTTAACTTTCAAATTAAGAAAATATACAACTTGCTCATTCATAATCTGTACCACTGGAACCACACAGTTGCATACTTGTGTATTGATATATATACTTTTGTCTAATAAGAAATACCCCAAATCATAATTAAAACGAAAATTTAAATAAAAATGAATACTATGGCTACAAATAATTTTACGTATTTGATACTAGCTTTTCGAAGAACATGATAAAATATATATAACAAATTATAAATATTCAACACTGGCATGTTTTGATAAATACCCTAATGTAATCTAGGATAAACTAGTGATAAGACACATTTTCCATTGTTTTTCTTTCTTTTTTTTGGAACTGCTTAGGTTCAAATTGTAATTTAATGTTATTTTAAACGAGTTTTAGACCAAATAACCATTTATTTTAGAGTATTGTTTAATTTATGAAATAGCAACGGTATTAATATTAATTACTTCAATTAACTGTAATTTTATGTCAAAAGTTATTGTTGTGTTTATTGTATGTAATTATTTTCTATGGGATCTATGAAGGTCCAGGTATTATATGACTTTGTGGCTGAGCCAGGTTCACTTGAATTAAGTATACGTGAGGGTGAAATTTTGACAGTTATTCGACAAGATATAGGGGAAGGATGGTGGGAAGGGAAAAACAGTAAGGGTGATATTGGAATATTTCCCGCAGCATATGTAGTGAACTACAATACCCAAGATTTCTGGGGTGATGAAGAATGGGACGACGAAGAGAGTACATCAAGTAATATTGATAATCAGTTTACATCACGACCGCAAAATTCAGTTCAAAATGTTACAACGCAATCTATTGTTCCTTCTAATAGAATCGGAGTTAAGCCTGCACCTTCAGTAAAGAGATCTTATACTAATTTTGCAAAGTCTGGAGTTGAAAATTTTTTACTTTCAACTAACAAGATAGCTATTCCAGATGACGAAAAAGTTACTATTGTTGATACAGATGGGTATTTAGCGTGGAGTCCAGCATTTGAAGCATACACTTGTACTGTTACTTCTCCTAAAAAAGAATCTAAACTTAAAGGATTTAAAAGCTTTATTGTTTATCAGTTAACCCCATCATTTAATAACATCCAAGTTTCTCGTAGGTATAAACATTTTGATTGGTTACACGAAAGGTTAGTTGTGAAATACAGTCTAATTCCAATTCCACCATTGCCTGAGAAACAAATATATGGTAGATATGAGGAAATGTTAATTGAGCATCGTAAGTATCAGTTGCAAGCATTTGTTGATTGTGTTTGTAGACATCCGGTCCTATCCAGGTCGTCGGTATGGCTCCATTTTATTACATGTACAGATGAAAAACTCTGGAAGATTGGTAAACGAAAAGCAGAGAAAGATGAACTAGTTGGGGCTAATTTTTTTCATGCCGTTGAAACTCCAGATGTTAGTGTCAATTACATTTACTTAGAGAAAGAAACTTCTAATTGTCAGAAGTTTGTCAACATTGTTGATTCTGCAGTGAAGAATTTAATGGATGTTTCAATGGATCAAACAAAAAAATATCATGGTCCTTGGAAAAGAGAATTTCAAAAAATTGGTCAAGCATTTTTTGCCCTGGGGCAAAGCATGAGTTGTGACATTCCAGAATTAGTGAATACTTCAAATTTGACTGATGCTTTAAAAAAAACTGGCGATTCATATAATGAAATAGGAAAAATGTTTGAAGATCAGCCTAGACTTGATTGGAAACCTGTTACGGATATGTTACATGTTTACAAGGGTATTCTTTCATTTTTGCCTGAAATTCTAAGTAACCATAGGAAAGCTCTTCAGACAAAAAAAGATTGTGAGAGGTCAGCTTTTGATCAGAAAATGACTTCAGAAAATCTAGATGAAGTTAATAAAAAGACTGATGTTATCTCTTATTCAGTTTTAGCTGAAATTAATCATTTCCATAGGGACAGGGCTGAGGATGTTACCAAAACAATTAAATCTTTTCTTAAGGAGCAGATTATTTTTTATCAAAGAATAACTGAAAAGTTACAGGAAGCTTATAATGCATTTGAAAACTGAAGGTATTTTAACTAGTCGGTAACTTATATGCTTTGCAATTGTGATTTAGAAACCAAGATATAGGGAGATAATAAATAAATGTATCTTAGGATTCAACTTTTCTATTTTAATATCCATAATGTTATGTTATTATCAATTAAATACATGTTTTGTATATGGCTACTGTTGCACATTACATTTCTTTTGGTTCGCGTGGTTTAATGTCTCAAGATTTTCATTTTAAAATTCAATGTTTATATTTTTCTATGCCTTTGTTTAGGATTATATGTATTTTTATGAATTATTACGTGTTAAATTATTATCTGATGTTAAATAAACAGAGTTTGTTGTAGGTTATTAAAATATCACAAATATTAGTGTGTTCATTTTTACGATAAGAATCAATACCAGTCAAAATACATCAAAAATGGATTACTATATTGCCCCCCAAAGTAAGTGACAGTTATTTACTATATATATTTTTTTAATGATCGCATACATTTTTATATAATCGATATAGAAGTATGTATGTTGATATATTTTTTAGATATGCTATATTTATATCTATTTCTTAAAGAAATTTATAAAAAGTCCCGTATGATGATGTCCTTTTATTTTATTTCTTTTCGTTTGTGATTTTAAATTTATATTTTAGAGTTTAAAGAAGAGTGTACCACCTTACCGTGTACCATTTACAAGATAAGGTAGTAAATTCTTTAATTGTTATTGATAGCTTCTGAGGTACTAACAATATAATATTAACTTGTTATAGTTTGTTAGGTTTGAAAAATTTTGTTTTTAAACGAATCCAATGGTTGTAATAAGTAATTTGTTAATATTGCCTTTCATTTTTAAATTATAAATTAGAGTAATATGTTTTCCTTTTTTTTTTTCAGAAAGTATTTTAGTTTTTAAAAATACATCACTATTACATTTTTATTTTTAATTTAATATAAATTACAACTTGTGCTAGAGGTAGTTTTAAAATTGGTGATACTATTTTTTTTCTAACAGTATTTGCACTTTCTTAAATATTCTATTGTAAATTCTTCCATTTTGAGAATATAATATTTAAAATATATGTTCAGAAATTCACTAATCATGTAAACTATTCAACTTTAATAACTTCTGTTAAAGCGAAAACTAAGAGGAATAATTTTCAATCTCGCTAATAAAATATGACAATCTGTTTGAATTTTTGTTATAGTTTGAATTGATTATGTTTATATTATATTTTGAATTTATTGTTCAATGTTTAATTATCTTATAATGCATGTTCAAATCAGAACATGTTTTGTTGCCTAGTTACATATCAAAGTATATTGTCATTTAATTATACAAATTAATAATATTGGTGTGAAATTTATTGTTTCTTTTTTTAAATCTTAGCTGTGAATCATTTCTAATCATGAAATTTATGTATATACTTCATACATAAATGTCTTGCAATTTTACACTTTTATTTTTTCTGAGGACTGTTAATATTAAGAATGAATTAAAACTGAAGCTTTCATTCTTTGTTTATATATGGTTTTTTCACTTAAATATTATTATTATTTAAAAAATGTTTTTTTTCTCTGTATTTTTTCGATTATTTAAGTTTAAACTTACCAGAAATAACAGCTGTTATAAAAGGTGATTTGCACTTAGAATATGAATTAATTGAGAAAAACTGACGTTTGTGGGACCTGTTCATGAATGAGATTTATACCCAATTATAAAAATGACTGAATAGTGGAAAAATTATTTTTGTATTGGTAATTGAGGTTCCCAATGTAGGATGCGGGTTTTCTACTCGATATTCCATTGGGTTTTAAATATGGCTGGGCACCATGGTATGGTATGACTATTTACAGTAAAACTTTTGTGCATGAAATTATATTATACTGAATTGTACAACTTTGCTTATATTTATTTATACTCTTTGTTATAAATATTTAATAAATGAAATCTCGCTTACCACAAATGTTATTTACTTCCTCTAAACTTCTGATGTATAACTGAATTCTACTTTTAATTCTAATTTAACTGTAATTTCTTTCTCTTAATATGAAATTTTGGAGCACGTGTCTATCAAAAACAATTACTATTTTAAAATATAGGATTACAAATACTACAGATGAAGTTAGCTATCGAGAAGGTCGATTTTTTTTAAATCCTTAATATTTTCAAACATTTTATTAAATTATATTCTGAATAGGGACTACTGATAATTTGATTGTTGTTTTAAAGAAGATATACAACTCAATACTATTTCTCTCTTCTATGGTATTTCAATTTTTCTAAAGAGAATGTTAATTTCAAGTATTGTCATATCATATAACCATATTGATAAAATTAAGAAAAAAAAAGGCATACATTTGAAGTTATATACATTTACAAAAATATGAAGTTATATACTTCAAATGTATGTATTTTAAAATGATGGCAATAAATTGAGTATCAACGAAGAACTGAAACTACTGACGCCAGAAAATGAAGTTTTTACCAAGGATTCCTTTCAAGACTTGGTCTAGAAATAAGAGAAGCTTCCTTGAAAATTCAGCCCTATGTAACTTGATAGAACTTCATAAGTCTATAAAATTGGTAACACGGTATTATTCAGATCAATGTATTGTAAAAATCGGTTGACTCCAGAGAGAAAGATATGAAATCAAAAAAATAAATCAGAAATTGATTCTCTAACGCTTTTATTGAAAATGTTTTTCTTTTGTGCATTACCATAGCTCTCAAACAATGTGTTGAAACTTAGGATATGTATTGGTTCAAGAATATAATTTGTTGGAAAAATCTGATAATGTTTCAAGTAATGCTGCTGCCAGCTTCATAATAATCCAAAAATGTCAACACCGTGGGAATAGTAGTTTACGTGGAAAAGAATGTTATTTAAAAACACATTTTACCAAAAAAAAAGTGAGTTTTCCATGATGCAATATTGATGAAACAATAGGGTACATCTACACCATAAGGCCCATTTTTGTGTTAAACATGAATTTGATACATAAGACGGTATGATTTGTTAGGTACCCACAAACTTTTGAATACCCATACACTCAAAACCATCATCGAAAAAACGTCAAAAATTAATTATAAGGACATCAAAACATGTAAATCTGTTAAAATCTCGAAATGGAATTTTTTCGTGATAATTATACTTTATTTAAAGTAGAGTAAAAATTGAAAGTTAAAACTTACCATTAGTTTACATTTTTGGCATTTACATGTGAATGTTGGAACGAAGGCAGAGCCTGTCGTTGACTAAGGTTACAAGTTGAAGTAGTAATGGAGTCATCAAGCGCCTCTATTAGCCCCTGACACTCAACCCCGACTTTCGGCCTTCAGGAGGCTACCCTGTTAACCTGGTATAAGCAGGGACAAACGAAAGAGTAGGAGAAAGTGATTAGAGGCTGATCCTTAGGAGCCAACCTCCCACAAGTGCACCTAAGGACCCGAAGAAGGAGAAAGGAAGGAAGCCTGAATGGTCATTATCAATAATGGTTTATGCAGATTCTACAAAAAAAGAGGAAGAACCACTGTCGCACCTGCTGACTGACTGTAAGTCAACTTTTCTGCACAGAGGTAGGTGCTTTCAGACACCCAACAAAACCATAGAAAAACTTTTACCGCTGCAACCAGCAAAAGTGCTGAGCTTCTTGAACGCGTTAAAGCTAACTGCTGGGGTACTTTAGTATAGAAGGTGGAAGTACAATCGTCTTTTTTTTTTTTTTAAAGACGCAGTGCTATAGTCACCCTCAAATAATAATAATAATAATAATAAAAGTTACAAGTTAATACAATCACAAACATTATTGAGATCATCATTACGCAAGCCAGGCCGTGTGGCATATATGATGTGCACACATTGTTCGAATTATTTACTTAAACATTGAATTTTAAAATGAAAATCTTGAGACATTAAACCACGCGAACCAAAAGAAATGTAATGTGCAACAGTAGCCATATACAAAACATGTATTTAATTGATAATAACATAACATTATGGATATTAAAATAGAAAAGTTGAATCCTAAGATACATTTATTTATTATCTCCCTATATCTTGGTTTCTAAATCACAATTGCAAAGCATATAAGTTACCGACTAACTAACTTAAGTTAAAATACCTTCAGTTTTCAAATGCATTATAAGCTTCCTGTAACTTTTCAGTTATTCTTTGATAAAAAATAATCTGCTCCTTAAGAAAAGATTTAATTGTTTTGGTAACATCCTCAGCCCTGTCCCTATGGAAATGATTAATTTCAGCTAAAACTGAATAAGAGATAACATCAGTCTTTTTATTAACTTCATCTAGATTTTCTGAAGTCATTTTCTGATCAAAAGCTGACCTCTCACAATCTTTTTTTGTCTGAAGAGCTTTCCTATGGCTACTTAGAATTTCAGGCAAAAATGATAGAATACCCTTGTAAACATGTAACATATCCGTAACAGGTTTCCAATCAAGTCTAGGCTGATCTTCAAACATTTTTCCTATTTCATTATATGAATCGCCAGTTTTTTTTAAAGCATCAGTCAAATTTGAAGTATTCACTAATTCTGGAATGTCACAACTCATGCTTTGCCCCAGGGCAAAAAATGCTTGACCAATTTTTTGAAATTCTCTTTTCCAAGGACCATGATATTTTTTTGTTTGATCCATTGAAACATCCATTAAATTCTTCACTGCAGAATCAACAATGTTGACATACTTCTGACAATTAGAAGTTTCTTTCTCTAAGTAAATGTAATTGACACTAACATCTGGAGTTTCAACGGCATGAAAAAAATTAGCCCCAACTAGTTCATCTTTCTCTGCTTTTCGTTTACCAATCTTCCAGAGTAATTTAGTTACGATTCCATAATTTACTCGTCCTCTTATTTTACTGTCTATTTTTGTGTTAAACCATAAATATTTTGTTTTTACATATGGATTACCTTGACAGTCATTTTTAAGAATTGTTTGGGGTGACCTATAAGAGTTGATCTGGAAAAATCTTATAACTGAGATGTTATAGGACAAGTGGTTAAAGTGTTTGTTGCTGGTTTCGGATATCCCAAGTATTTATCTTGTAAAAGAAGCTTTTCTATTTGAGAGATGGAAGACATTTGCCCAGAGATTACGTTTCCTTGTAAAGCCACAGCAGGATGTAAAGTCATAGATCTCAAGTCTTTACGTTATTAGGTTTTCGTTAGAGATCCCTATCCTAAAAAAACAGGAATATTGCAACGTTCAAGTCTCCCAATGTAGGTAGGCGTTTCTCAGTACTTAATACGTTTCTTATTATTCAATGGTTCATCGAACAACACTTCATATTGTCCCCTAGGAATGAGATATATTTTCAGAAAGATTGAAAATCCTTTGAATGGTTAATCAAACTTATGACTTATGGTAGTCATTATCTTATTGTTCACATATAGTAATTGGGCTTTTGAAAATGTTATATGACATAGTATAACGGCTTTCAACTTCAAGTCATAGCATTTTTTTATTGTTTATTGAGCTAAGACAAATTTTTGATATTCCGGGATATTATACTTCATTATCAAATTTAAATTCCATTTGTAAATTGTGTAAAACAAATGAATACATAAATTAATGATTAACAATAACAATGTAATACCAAAACAGAATTACATTGATTTTCTTGTAATATGGGATTTTTTGTCGGAAATTAGTACACTGGAATAGGGTTGTTACGTTATCACTTGCTTGTATGGTAGGACTTATTGCTCAGATTTCGTTGCCTCAGGGAATTTATTTGGCCTTTGATGAGAATATCTCTGTAGCAGAATTTATTTAAATAACTTACTGCTTGAGTTTAATATATTAAATATAGAAGTCATGAGACATAGATTCAGTTGGTTCTGAAGGTGTAATTTAATTAACCTTTCACTGATATAGCAATGTCAGAATCAAAACAATCTGACAACTTTACTTATTATCAACGCTATAATCCTATGTATTGTGTTTCTTATATTAAAGACCCGTGAAGGGTTGTGATTACTTTCATTTTAATTGTAGATAAGTACATCGAATCTGTTTTTTAATGATTTGTTATATGGTCTGAATTTAATCGACTGATTATTTTTGGCAGGTATATTTTAAAGATTTTAAAATTTAAGTTACAAAAGGGAAACTGATAACTTATATTAGATTCCTTTGCCTTATGATTTGAAGGGATTGTTATGGATTGGTTGGCATGGGAAGCGCATTAAGTCACTTTTTCCAGTCTGGAAGTGCTCTCTTGTCAACTGGTAATCACAGGGGATGCTCTGAAACTACGAGGGCTAAGATAAGAATTGTATTTGATGCCTTAAGAGCTAATCCACGTGTGACTTCCCATAGACTTGATGGACTTCTTTCTCAAATACCTAAGGTTTGGATTGTTTTTCTATTGAAAAAGTAGAATATTGTTCAGCAACATTGTAAATGAATTGTGGAACATGCAAATGAAGTGTGATGTCATCAGTATTAGTTGTATAAATGCATAGACGTTTTGTTCATTTTTATTAGACTTTTATATCTAATCTATCTCAAGATGGGAACTAGAACATGGACTATGTAAAAGGGTTATTTTAAATTTGAATATAGTTGAAGTGTATATATGTTCGTTGGTGTTTTGTTTGTGTCAATTCTTATTGCTTTAAAGTTGTAAGTAAGTTCATCCATATATTACTTATCTTTCTGGGACATTCCAGGACCATATCACCTTGAACAACCTTGACTCGTTTACTTTTTTAATGGTGATGTAATTGGAATTGGAGTGGAATGATATTGAGAATTTTACCAAGGTAGTTCTTCAGAACATTCATAAGTTAGTGGAGATTGCACTCATATTTCAGATAGTTTTCACATTGTAATATACACCTGTCATAGGTCATGAATTAAATTATTTTCATTTTATGTTACCAAAAACTATCGGGCGATCTTAAGTGTAGAATTCTGTTCTTTATTTGTCTATTGTTCATATTGAAACAAGGTATTGAAATACATTGAGATATTTTTTTTTAATTTTTTGAATAATTGTAAAATTTCTGGTATGAGATAATATATAAAAATGAAGAAAAAGAAAAAAAAATATTAATTTTGTGTGAGGGGGGGGGGGGGGTGTTTCTTTTTATCGAGGTTTGGTCTAGCTTCAAAAGTACAACACCTTTAAGCTGACGTTTCGTCTATATTTGTAGACATCTTCAGGGCTTGGTATTTTTCTATTGTTAGGAAACAACTACATAACTGTCTTGTGTCCAAATCAGTTAGTCAAATTAACTAACTAAAAATTAATAGTATAAGGGTATCCAGTAAAAGCTTCTGAAATTGTTCAGAGCTATTGGACTTTAAGGTAAGAACTACAAAGAAACATTCTAGCAGATTTCAATAAATTCTTGAAAACTAAAAGAAACTTAAAACTCATCTTCAAAAGATTAAGTATGTAGGGAGTGATTGATTTATCATTGTAACTTCTAAGACTGATCTAACCGAAGTTAGGTATATCAACCAGTCTTCTATCTAACGAATTCATGTTTAAATGTTAGCTCATATGAACATTTTATCCTTTGGGTGCTAAACAGCAGAATTAATTTGAATTGGAAAAGTCATTGTTTGGGCCATGTTTTGATTCAAAAATATCCGAAAAAGAGGTTTAAAACTTTGATCTTCGAATTTGTTGAAGGTTCAGCAATTTGTTAACATCTGTGAATTGTCACTCATCTGCCAATGACAGCTGGTAGTCTATTATTTACAAAAGTATTTAAAATAACGTTTTAAAAGTCTATTCCTTTTTAAAAATATATGTTAAATACGACTTTAAACAAATAGTTGTGTTTGAATTCTTTAAAACATTTTTGGAATTCAAATTGTAATTTAATGTTCTATAGGTTGGTAGTCCTATTAACGTTTTTTTTAACAATTTAATTTGTGTTTATATTGGATGTGTGTATAACAATTTCATTTGTAATTCATTAAATTAGAGTAATTAGAAACTGTATTTAATCAATTCTAAAAAAAAAATCTTTTTAATGTACAATATATAATTGGAGATGTTGGTACTTTTTTTACAACCAGCAGTACTCCTGCTTAATGGGAGTTTATTAAAGAAAGATTCAAAACATGTTACACAGGGTATATACGGTTGTATATTTATACAGGGTATATTTATAAGTTATACAAACAACTTTGTAAAGCTAGTAGTATAAATATTTTACGAAATAAAAATGTTTTCTTAAAACTAGTTTACAGAAAGATAGTAAACATATATTTTATTAATGTTTTGTAGTCCTACGAGAATGAATGCATATTACAAAATATTTAAGTCAATTTTTTTGAAGTAATATTTTATAAGGTAAGAGAAAAGAAGTAACGATGTGGTTACTGTCACTGGTGACGATATGTCAGATTAGAGGCAGGCCCTCTGTGATGCTCTAGAAAGATGCAGCAGCAGATAGGTGTTGCCAGGTCTGTACTGTATTATAGTCACTGATAGATTCATCCTCTGCTAAGATATTGAGCCTGGTTAAATATGAAGCAGTTCTTCTATGGTCAGACAGTCCTTATGTTGGTTTTTAGTTGACTGGGAGATGACATGAATTTTTTCTTACGAATTCTGTTTGGATGCATTTTTGGTGTTTCTATTCCTGTATCTGAACATCTCCATTTTTGTTGCCATTTGTCTTTGCTAATACTTGTTAACTACCTCTTTAAATGTGTTATTGGTGCCTTTTCGTGGCTCAGAACTATCGCTACATCACCTGCTGTCTGCCATCTTTGCGAATATCAACCAACTATTAGTTGCCAACGGTTCCTACATCCTGTTTTACCCATTATATTCCAACCTTATAATCTTCAAGGAAACAATTTCTTTTCTTACCTATTCTACAATTGGACTATGTATGTTTCTATTCACAATGGTATCTATAGATAACTGTCTGTTTATTTCAATAATAGTACTCATGTTCTTTTCTTGAGGCACGAAGGTCTGTCTACCTGGTTGTTATTGCAGGTTGGACCTAATTTATATTTTTGATTCGCCATTAGTTCTGTTCATAAACACCAAAAGTACAGTTCATTCCTTCTAAGGTCTTAATTCCATCTGTGAAAATATTACAGTTAATCTTCACATTGCCTAAGCTTTAAGTTTTGAGATTAACGTCGATTCCTGCATGCAACCAATTCCTGCCTTTATTTTTGGCCTCATATTCTACTCCCTCGTCCTTACAGATGCTGTTGATTTCATTTTTTAAAATTTTTCCTTTAATTTTTAATTAAAATAGTTTTAAATTTTAAGATCTGCTATAACCAGTGCAGCTTCATTACTGATGATTCTAAACCCTTTTGTTATCTCAAGGCAACTGGGCGTTGGATACTTTTTAATTTATTTTAATTTCAACATCTAAGGATAGTCCTTCTGTAGACAGGCGATGCATAAACCACTATGGGATCAATGACTCCAGTATATATTGTTCTTAGGGCTTCACTGCCAAGGTCATAATTAACTTCTGCACATAGTGATAGAATAGATAATTTATTATATCCCATGACAAACTATATCAATATATTTGTGACAATTTTGTCTATGTTACTCGTAGTATGTTTATAGTAAGGGGAAAAATATACAATATTTTGTACTATTCATACTAGTATTTTATATTATAACTTCCACATATTTTAAGGTATCTTAGTGTATATCCTGAGCACCGTAAGTTTCTCTTTGTTCCTGCTTTTTATTGGATTATTACAAATATTTTACTGAAGTTGCTTACTTACTCGATGATCAGACTCAAATTTATATTTGGGCCTTACTTATTACTTTTATAATGTTATTGGAAATTAGCTTCTATTGGTTCATAGTAAAAAACGGAGTCACGACAATTAGACAGACAACTATATTAATTGTAGTTGTATTTATTTCTGAAATTACTAAATTATTACTGTAAGTTGGATTTCTGTATCGGTTGTCAATGATTGTTCAGGAATGAGTAGATTTATAAATTGCTCCATTGAGGTAAAGCAAACATATTGTAACCTAAAATCTTCTTTAAGATATATGTTCTATTAATATTTGTAAATTTATTGAATTGAATTAGCATTCAATTGTTATACCATTATTGAAATAATTGAAACGTTATAGCTATACCATTTGTTTTTTTAAATTTCTAATATAATTACACTTTTCTTACAAATGGAGATGTGTTTACCTCGCATGTTACTGATAGTTGTATTTTTAGTATCCAGTTTCGAATGCTATCCATTAGCAAGAGTAGCTAATATAAATCAGGCATTGTATGTTTATACAATACCTACAGTACCCTCACATTCTATAATTTACACTGTAAGTTTTCTACTTTACTATAAGTAAAGTAATAGTGATCGTGAAAAAATTTGATCTCGAGATTTTGACGGAATTACATGTTTTGAGCTCCCAAAAGTCGTTTTATGAAGTCTTTTCGATGATGTCTGGGTATATGTGGGTGGTTGGTGAGTATATTAGCATTGCTTGTTATTATGGTCCAAAATCTTTGATGGATCAAGTTGATATTTTACACAAAAATGAACCCCCCATAGTGTAGATGATCCATATTGTTTGGGAAGAATTATGCATGAGGGGAAAGTCACTATTTTGTCAAAAACCGGTTTTTAGAAAACATTTTTTTTCCTAAACGGCTAATTCTAGAGTTTTAAAATTTTTGCATTATCTTTGGGGTTACAAATACAATAAACGAAAAATATATTCAGAATTTTAAAACAACGGGAAAAATTTTTTTTTTCAATAAAACGTAAAAATTTTGACTTATAATTCAATCTGAAAGCTTATGAGAGCTATACAAGGTATACCGTTTGACGGATCAAAATGAAACTATGCCTAAAAATAGAACTTCGTGTGGAGGATAATGTGAGATATATTTTTTTTTTCAAAATTACATTCACCGAAGATGCGTTACAGTACGATTTCTGTTTTCAGAAAATTTTTTTTTATGCTAAACAGCTCATTAAAAAATCATGAAAATTTGACCAAAAATGGAACAAAAAATCAGCAATTTATAAAAAAAACTCATGAAATTTCAATCACGTCAAAGAGCAATAAAGCTATAAAAACTGTTTGTTTATTCTAGACTAAGGGATCACCTGCTATACTTGTCGAATTTTTGATATTTTCTTACATTGTTTACTTTACTTAAAATTTTTTTGAGTGAATGCACTGAAAGAAAATTGATGTTATAATGAAAAATTTAAATAACGCATTAACTTATATGATATACAAGAGGAATAATATTTTTGCATGTATAAATTCACTCCCAATAAACATAAATGTTGTTTTCATTGGTATGTTGGATTTGTCTCACAAAATGCTATAATCAATCTATATATTGTACTCTTGAACAAAACTGAATATCAGTTGTAAATTAATTTGGTTTGTGAATAATAGTATCATTGGGTAAAGTTGAAGTGTGAAGAATGTCTCTATCCTAAAGAAAGAGAATAAAATCACTTCCAGATATAAAGGTTTTAATTATCCTGAATAGCAGTAATTAATAATAAAAATAGTATTATTTCCCAATATGCATTCACAGCAACCATATAATGGAGTACAATAGGGAGGAAAAAATAACACTCACTCAGAGTGAATTGGTGCATATGATTTTTGACAAATGGAAAGAAAAGTGGTTTTTATTAAAGACTAGGAACTCATGAAATTCGCAGTATAGTAATACTATAGAAGACCAAAAATATGTAGTATATTACCTAATTTATACTTACACTAAAATTTAACATTGCAAAAATTATCAATGATAATTTGATAAAATATTATTTCAGAGCGAGAATATTTTATCTGTCCACGATGAAGAGGGATACAATCTTCTTCAGAAGTGTGTTGGTGTTAATAACATTGATATGGTTAGATGGATCCTGACCAGGAACATTGACCTGAATCGAGGTCCCTGTTCCTTTCCTCTCCATATTGCCTGCCTTAAAGGGTAATTGTAAAGATTATTGGCTTATTTATTATCACAATTTTATTTGTCACCAGCCGTGATTGTGGCATAAGTGTACTGTACATATATTTTATTGTTTAATTTTCTATTTACCGTACTTACTTTCTTTATTTTTTTTTAATTTCATTATTTTCTTAAATCTGTAGTTTTACTGCATATTTTTGTTAATTTTTAATAATTTTTGTTCTGTTTTTCCTCGTCTTATTTTAAATTTTTCATACTTCTTGGTTCACATCATTGTTACCCAGGTACAGGTTCAGTACTGTAACTATTTCGTTATGTTATATAATTCTGTAGCACTTACTGGTCATGATGTATTCTAGATTATTTTCTTTACAGTTTACTGCTTGTCTAGTTTTAGATGCATAATTATTCTTTCAACGTGTTTTTATATATAATTCTGTACGTATATACTGTACAGTATAATGCAGGGTAAGTGCATATGTATAAATTAATAATCAACAATAACTCTTGATATAATATATGAATTAAATACCACAATAAACAATATATATTAATTAAAATGCTCTAAGGCCTTTCGTCACAACATCATCAGAGAGCTAAATGAAAAAAACAAAAAAAAACCATAATAACAAGTTAACCTGGCTGATGGAAGTCTTCAAGATTGCTGGCATCCCAGTCTGAATTTAATGTTCCTAAATTGAAAGGAGTCTTAATCTGCTTACTTATTTCTTTTATTAATATTTGATCTGGTTTGTAAAGTCCCGGACTATTGTTCATTAAATTTCCATAGAAGTTCTTTATGAGTGCACTTTCAATAATATTTCTCCTCCTTTCTGAAGGCACCAAAATTAATTCCTTTGCTTCACTCCAATTTATCATATGGTTTTGTTCCTTACATGTAAGAACAAGGCACTCTTTTCATCTTCCCGTCTGATCGAATATTGGTGTGGTTTTACTCTTGTAAAGAGACCTTTACTCGTCTGTCCAATATAAGACATTTGTCAATCAGTACAAGGTATCTTATATACACAACTATCTTTTTCCTCCCCCTTATTATTAACAAGCCTATTCAGCAAATTACTGTCATTACTAAACACAACGGAAAGGTAGAAATGAAAAAAGGCAGATCATTCAAACAGGGGTTATATGGAATGACTACATATTTCTTTTCTATGAGCTGTTCTTCATTGTTTGATGTCAGGGATTGTTTCACTCTTTTCTTGATATTATCAATTAATAATTTTGGATACCTTAAAGAACTTGACATGCTATAAATAGTTTTGATTTCTTCCTCTACAAATTCTGCACTACAAATTTTAATTGCTCTCAAAAGCATCCTACTAAAAACAGATTTTTTAACTTTAAGAGGATGAGCAGAAAAGAAGTGAACATAGGATGATACATTTGTTGATTTTCTATAAAGACTATACTTTAGTTTAATGAACTATGAATATATATAAAACCTGTATATATATATATATATATGATCAAACCACAATAATAAATGGGAAAACAAGACTAAGATCTTTCAACCGTAACAAGCGGTCTTCGTCAGAGTCAAAAACCCAACTGACGAAGACCGCTTGTTACGGTTGAAAGATCTTAGTCTTGTTTTCCCATTTCTTATTGTGGTTTGATCATTGATTGTTGTTTCACGTGTTTATGTGAAATCTTTATATATATATATCTTTAACTTTAAATTACACAAAGCACGACACAAAAAAAGGAATAAAAGCATACTTGCAGAATTCTCAATATTTCGAACTGTTGTTCGTCATCAGGAGTAGACTAGAAGAGAGGACGAAGTGAGTGATCTTCCCATGTCGATGGACGGAGCGCGAATATAGAGTATATATATGTAACAGTTCAAAATTGAAGATAGGTAGCACACAAAGTAAAGAAACACACTTACAAACTCAAATTTTCGGGCAATCCGTCTTCAGGAGAAAAGAGAAAGGGAGACCAAGCACATTGTAGACGCAACGGCTAATCATATTTATATATACTATATATATATGTATAAAAAGATTTCACATAAAGACGTGAAAGAACAATCAATGATCAAACCACAATATGAAATGGGAAAACAAGACTAAGCTCTTTCAACCGTAACAAGCGGTCTTCGTCAGAGTTTGACTCTGACGAAGACCACTTGTTACGCTTGAAAGAGCTTAGTCTTGTTTTCCCATTTCATATTGTGGTTTGATCATTAATATATATATGGTGTGTTTCGGGGACCTCTTAAAGTTCAGAATTTCCATAGTCCGGCAAGTCTAAGGTCTGGTATGCCGGATTAAGGAGGTTCAACCTGTAGTTGATTTACGGTTGTCGTTATTTAAATAAGACAAGAAAATTAAAAAAAATATGAAAGTATAATAAGACAATATGATTGTTTTTATTTTGTAGGTATGAGGAATGCGTGGAGTTACTGCTAAAGAATGGTGCTAGGGTGGATGTGGAGGCTAGGATGTGCTGGCCTGGATCGCACAGTGCCTCTTGTGAGGAGAGGGGCAAATATCGTAAGCTCATTAATGCTTCAATATTTAACATATACTCAGAATATACTTAACTTATACTTTTTTTGTTACACTACTTATTTTAAATATTACCATAAAAATGATAAAATAATCTCATAAAAAAAAGTTACGGTAATTATCGGTTAACACAGTGGCTTTAACAAGTAAAATAGCAAAATAGAAATACATATAAATTTATATAATATATTGATATAACTTCTCGATCACTGATTCTTCAAACACTAATTCAGTTGTTGAGGATTAGGCCCAAAATTAATAACTTCTGATTACAAGCCTTTCAAAGACTAATACTCAATAACCAAATCAGTGTATACAATATAAATAAAAATAAAATATTAATAACAAAAAAGTAATATTGTTATTTATTGGTTCTTGTATTATTTTGTGTAAAGACGTGCTTTTCTTTTTGTTTTGATTTAATAACCGTTTCTAAATTAGTGGGTTCCCGTTAACCGGTAAGTACCAAAGTTAGTGCCTTAACTGCAACCATATCTTAAACACAGAGATATTTAAACTACTGGCAGTCACATGGGTTAGTTTACTAATTGGTAAAGTTTTCTAAACCAATTTTAAAATTAACTAATTCAAGTAACGAAAATTTAAAACATAACAATTGTTTTGTTTCTATTATATTAGTTTGTCCAATGAACCTTTGTATCGATGGGCTTCTGTAACAAACAATATTTGTTAATTTTTCACTGTAACTATATACTTAGGAGTATGTATTGTATTATCATTTTGAAGGTGTTTTTTTCTTGAGATGTATAGTATGAACTTTGTTTTCATAAAACAAATAATATTGGTGTTCTGACCGTCTTTCTTTGCTAGGTGACATTGAAGATGCTCCTTTAGATCGTTCAAGTGATAAGTTACAGAGTGCCATATGTTACGCCATAGATGGAGACCAAGTAAGTATTTGTGCATATATTTCTTTTAATTTTATTTCTAATAAAATCTATCGTTTTAAAGATTTTTAAAAAAATATAATTTTGCTTATACAATAAAACATTTTGTTGATTGTATTGTATCATTTAATCTCTTCAGCATTGTTTTTTATACTCCAAATTTTATTTTTACTTTAAGTCAGTCGTTCTCAATCCTTTTTTCGTCCCGCACTCCTAAAGAAATTTCACTTGAAGTTCACATTCCCTGTAATGTATGTAATGTTAAGGATAAATAAAGGATATTATATATATGAAATTAAACCACAAGGGAAAAAAGAAAACAATAGAAAAAATGCTCTGAGGCCTTTCAATTTATGTCATCAGAGAGCAAACAAACTAAGAAGATAACATAAAATGTACAAGGAAGGTAACAAAACAGCTGGGAAAACAAATGTCAAAAAAGCATAAGATAAAAACAAAAAAATCCCAATAAAATTAAACAATGTAATGTGAACAATAAGAAATTTAATTAAAATAAAATATAAATAGAATAAAAAGAAGTGTTTTATATAATTCCTAAATATAAAAAAATATATAATAAATATAAACGAATAGATACAAATTAAATTAATGCAATATAAAATAATAAACAAGAATAAGTGAATAACGAAACAAGAATACAATGAGAAAGTAAATTAATTAAATAAAAAATTATGCTATATTATTAGAATCCACAATCTGGTCAGAGTTCATCTTCAATGTTACAAGTACATTTCGAAGGTCACCCACAGAACCAATTTGCCCGACTATACCTTTAATAAAAATTTCATCTAATCTAAAAAGCCCATGTCTCATATTTATTAGTTTATCAAAATTGTACTTAATTAGGGCACTTTCTACTAAGTTTCTTTCAACATCAGACGAGAGAAATATCAATTCCTTGGAATCTCCCCATTTTATTGAATGATTCTTTAAATTAATATGTTGGAACAAGGCACTTGATATTCTTCTTATCTCCTAATAGTATATTTATGTTGCTTCACTTTAGTAAGTAAACTTTTTCCAGTTTATCCAACATATGGAAAGTCACAATCTCTACAAGGAATCCTATAAACACAATCTTCCTCTTCTTTTCTTTCACAATTATTTATAATCAGTGGTATTAACAATATGCATGTAATTATTTACAAGTTTGTTTAATAATTTGCCACCACTACTAAAAACAACTGAGATATCCATTTTCTTCAAAAATACTGGGATGTCTTTTAGAGGTTGACTAAAGGAAACAACCAAAAGATTTCTATTTGTGAAGGGTTCTTTCTCAATTCTGGTTCTCAAGGATTCTTTGGTTTCTTTCAATACTTTATTTATTAGTGATCTTGGATATCTTAATGATAAAGCAATTTGATAAATGTTTTCGATTTTTCCATTAAGATATTCATCACTACATCACACAATTTGAAAGCTCTTAAGAACATATTTCTGAACACCGCTTTTTTGACATTTGAAGGATGAGCGGAGAAAAAATGCACATAAGAAGAAACATGGGTAGGTTTTCTAAGAATACTATATTTGAGATTGTGCCCATAATGATGTAAATATAAATCGAGAAAAGGTAACTTATTATTACTTTCAACTTCTAAAGTGAAATCAATGGACGGAAACCACTTATTAAGGGTGTTCAAAAAATCTGTAACACATTCATTGCCTGGCCAGACAGACAAACACATTGTGTGTTTGTATATATATAATGTCCTAAGTGTTGAACTAGATAGAAGGGATAATGCTTTTTGTAAGGAATTTACAAGGTTTTGTAATCCGTAAAATCATAACTAATTTCATGAGAGTATAATTTCATACAATAGTTGATCTCATTCACTCATCTTTGATTTACGTCAAATTTTGTCATTATGTAATTCATGAGAAGTGAAAAGATTAAACTTATTTCAGTAATAATGTATTATTTACTTGAACGAATAATGCTATATTACTAAGTAAAAAATAAAAGTAAGGAGTTATTGGTGTTGAATTATCAGTTATTATATATTTTGCCTTTATATATAATTTTTTTTAAGTTGTGAATATTTAAATTTTATTATGGTTTATTTTTTCTTGCCATTCTATTATAGCATTATTACTTGTAATCTTATCCTGTTATTCAATATTGCTTTATAATTACAAAGTGAAAAAACAAACCTATAGTATTTGTTTAAAGACAAATTGACAGTTAATTATTATAAAGTTAACCTTCGATGGAATCTTCAATAGAATAGTTTTATATTTTAGGAAGTTTTGTTTTTTTTTTTAGTGTTTTCACAATGATGAATCTAGGATGATTAATTAATTAATGCAGTCAAACAGACTTGAAGAACTTTATTTTGCGTTATTTATTTATTTGGCCTATATGATGTCTTTAAAATCCAAATATATTTTATTGCGGTCTTGCAATGGAAAATATTAGAATTTTTGAATTTCGCCAGGTTGACATTCTTGAACTCTTGATGCAGCAAGGAGAAGACCACTGGTTGCCTTGGCAACAGAAGAGACCATTGTTGCATATAGCATGTGAAAGAGGTGCATGGAACTGTGTTAAATACCTTGTTTCGGAAAGATCCGATGAGATCAATCAATGTTATGATGAATATTATCCAATTCACCAAGCAGCGCTGAGGCCTATTAAGTTTCTTCAGCTTCTTATTGGGTAAATTATTATAAGATAAAACTAGTTTAATTTGTAAAATCTGTGCATGATAAATATAGAGTGTCCAGAAAGTCTCTTTACAATTTGAAAAATTTATTACAAAAACAGTTTACGAGATATCTTAACCGGATTTGTTTTATTTTAATAAGTGTTTATTAAAGTTTTTTTCATATAAAAGGTTTGTGTTTCAGATACTTTGCCGATGGAAGAAAACTGATTCATTGAATGCCTTTAAAATGGCTATTCCTCAAGAAGAAGTGCAATTTATATCGTGGTTTATTGAAACAAAGTCGGATTTTCAGATTCAACGAAACTACAGAACTAGGTATGAAAGAGATCCACCCTCCTATGCTTCCATTCGTGAATGGGGCAAGGAATTTATGGAGACAGAGAGATAGTATTGGATAAAGGGAGGACCATTCGCAGTGTTGCCAGAGAGTTGCAAATACCACGTTCAACAGTGCACTAGGTCCTCCACAAAAACTTACGGTTGTACGCTTACAAAGTGCAACTGTTACCGGCTCTTAAGCTAAATGACAAGCCAAAACGAAAAGTGTTTGTTCAAGAAATGCGTGTCCCAGCATTTTCATACTTAGTTCTGTAGTTTCCTTGAGTCTGTACATCCGACTTTGGTTGAGTGTATCACGAAACAATTTGCGCATTTTCTTAAGGAGTAGCCATTTTAAACGGATTCAGTGAGTCAGTTTTCTTTCATCGGCAGAGTATCTAAGAAACAAAAGTTCTATGTGAAAAAAAACTTTAATAAACACTTATTAAAATAAAACAACTCTGGTTAAGATATCTCACAAACTGCTTTTTGTAATGCATCTTTCAAATTGTAAAGGGAATTTGTGGACACCCTGTATATCTAATATAACTATATTTATGTATGAATTTTGTTAGGACCACAGAGGTTAGTAAAATTCATGCTATCAGATAATTCCGTCTCTTAACAAGCGCTCTTAAACAGCGGTTGTATTCGTCTGACCTGTTTCTCACTTACTACATATATTGAAGGCAGTAGCGTCAAGCCTCGGACTGGGCACCTGAGCCGGGCAAAAATAGAAAATAGAAAAGAATTAAAATAATTAAGAGCTAACAAAAAATCTGAAATTTTGTACCAAAATGAGTTCTTAAGATCGAAATTGTTTTTATGTTTTATCTGTAATACTGTTTTTAAATGGATTTTTGAGCTCTAATATTTGAAAATTAAGAATAAATTTGTTCTAAATTTTTCAAAGCTAGTTTTTTAAAGGGGTTGAACGTTTATTATATTTGTTTGCTTAGCCAGTTAATTGATTTAACATTTTTTCTGATTTAAATTATATGTTATTGTTTTGAAGAATCTTTGGTTTTCCATCTTTCGATCCTTCGATTGAATCTTCGATCTTCCAACAATCAAAGTTGATGACGACAATCAATAGGGCTAAAACATTAAAAATGAGTCATAGTTATTGTTTTCCATTCGCCTTTCTTACAGATTTACGGATACAATAAAGTATTACGCAAAAAGTGAAAACGATAGGCTTTGAGGTGGAGGGGGGCACTAATTTCTACTTCGTGGCTCCCCCCTCCCCTCTTAAATAACATGAGTAACCCCCCTCCCCCCCCCCCCCGTAAGGGTTTCGTTTATGCTGCTTCATTTATTATCTTGAGTTTTTAATATGTCTGGTTAGAACAACTGGTTTTGACTTTTGAAATATTATATATACAGTGGTTTTCGACGATAATTCTTTCCAGAATGTTGGTTGAAAAACAAAACTAATTTTTTTTATAAGAAATACACAATGGGAAATGGGATGATCCATCCTGTCAGATCATATACAGGTGTTATTTTTTACAAATATTTTAAATTTATATATATATAAAACATATACATAAAATACTAAAAGTTTGGATAGCTGTTCGAGTTCCAAAATTATAAATTCTAGGAGACATATTTTCTCGACATCTCTTTTTGAACTCCTATTTGTTCGAGTTCAAAGGTGTTCGAACACCGAGGAACCAGTGTATATGGATTACTCTATCAATGGTATATTTACTTCATCATTATTTTTCGTTTGTATTCATATTTTAAATATTTATATATTGTAAGTTCCGGTAATTTTTATCTACTAATTAATAATGAAAATATTGTAATCCAATTAATGTAGTATTGGTTTTGTTTGTTAGGTGTGGTGCATCGACAACTGTCTGCACTGCTACGGAACAGATGACCGTTTTACATCTCGTCTTTTTAGTGGGAAGGAAGACGGCGGAAGAAACTTTGCAGACTTGCAAGCTTCTTTTGGACCATGGACTTCGTGACAAGATCAACCAACCTGATTCCCTGGGAAATACTCCTCTTCATGGACTCATAGTCAGGTATGTTTTGCTGTTTTATATTTTTTAATTTGCGTATTTCTTCTTAATCAAGAAGGTAAAAAAAAACAATATTTTGAGGTTTATTACTTTACTATAAGTAAAGTATAGTGATCGTGAAAAAATTCGATCTCGAGATTTTGACGGAATTACATGTTTTGAGGTCCCAGAAGTCGTTTTATGACGTTTTTACGATGATGTCTGTGTGTGTGTGGGTGGGTGGGTGGGTGCGTGTGTTAGCATTGCTTCTTACCACGCTACGGTCCAGAATCTTTGATGGATCAAGTTGATATTTTACACGAAAATGGGCCTCATAAAGACGAAGATCCCTATTGTTTGGGAAGAATTATGCATCATGGGAAAGTCACTTTTTTTTGCCAAAAACCGTTTTTTTGAAAACATTTATTTCTCCTAAACTGGTAATTCTACAGTTTTGAAATCTTGACATTATCTTTGAGGTTACAAACGCAACAAACGAAAAATATATTCAGAATTTTAAAACGACGGGAAATATTTTTTTTTCACCAAAATGTAAAAATTTTGACTTTTAATTTAATCTCAAACCTTGTGAGAGCGATACAAACCATACTGTTAGACGGATCACAATGAAACTATGCCTAAAAATAGAACATTATGTGGAGAATGAGTTGAAATATTTTTTTTCAAAATTACATTCGCTAAAGGGGCGTTACAGTACGATTTCTGTTTTCAGAAAATGATTTTTTGACGCGAAACGGCTCATTAAAAAATAATGAAAATTTGACCAAAAATGGAACAAAAAATTAGCAGTTCATAAAAAAAAATTCATGAAGTTTCAATAACAGAAAAGAGCAATAACGCTATAATAACTGTTTGTTTATCCTAGACTAAGAGATCACCTGCTATACTTGTCGAATTTTTTATATTTTTTTACATTGTTTACATTGACTTAGAAATTTTTTGAGCAAATCCACTGAGATAAAATTGATATTTATAAAGGACTAATTTAAATTGTTTATTGACTTATATGAGATGTAAGAGGAATAATATTGTGCAGGAAAAGAATAACACTCACTCAGAAAAAATTCGTATATATTTTATTTGACAAAGGGGAAGGAAAATGATCTTATTAAATACTAAGAAGCTTATTATTATTATTATTTTAAAGATTAAAATTCTCAGTATAATAATTCTATAAAAGACCAAAAATGTAAATGATAATTCATAATTGGAATCTTTCGTTTAGAGATTAATAAATGTAATTATCGTACATCTTTAATTAACAAAGCACCTTAAAATAACATTTCTTCGCTGTTTAAGATGTTTTTCAGAGAAAAAAAGGGTATTTTCCTGTTTTAAATTTTAATATTTTACTTTAATATTCAATGTAGAAGGATGTCAAGTAAACGATGTAAGAAATCCACTGGCTGTTTGAGCGAAAGCCATTCTCTTGTAGGAGTATAAATCGTTTCAAGAAATGTTCACTTTGGTTTTTCAAAAATGTTATTACTGCTGTAGTTATACTAATGAAATTATTTGCAAATAATAAATTATTTGTGATGTACATAAATAAGCTTATAAATTGATATGTCCTTCAATCACTATCTGTACTAACTCAGGAATGAAAGGCTAATAATTATATCCCATTTAGATGTTTACGTTATGTTTAAATGAGACGTTATGTTTAAATGAGACGTTATGTTTTATATACTCAAGAAATTTGACATTAAGTTACTTATAGTAAAGTAGAGTGTAGGCCACTCCAGATTTTTTGCGTATAGTTATGATTACTTTATTGAACTATATATTAAGTTAATATTTATTGAATTTGTGCAACTCTTCATTCAATTAAAGTTAGGTTTTTGATGTAAATAGTTTTTCTTATTAGTTTTTAAAAGACATTTTTAAGAAAACAGTTTTTAATTAATACCTCAAAAAATATAATCCTTGTTGTTTATTCAACTTATGAAGGAGAAATAATTGTCTTTTTTAGATATCTCGCATCACTCTGTTACCAAGGAAAGTATTTTATAAACTCAGTTAACATCCTGGCATATTTATAGATTGATAAATCTCAAGAATTATAAAATTATTGGATGTTAGTTGTCAGTTTTAATGCTTTACCCCATTCTTCTTTAGAATCAGAATTCTCGAATAGAGGATTGAAAAAACAAATTACCTCTTTTCTCCTTGCCCCTAAAATATTATAACTGATATTTTATGAAGAGTAACAAGTCTGTACTGATATCACAGCTTACTGATAAACATTTACAAGCATCGCTGTGATTGGTTTCTGCTAGTATTGATGAACTTGTTGTTTCAAAACGCTGCCAGTTGAGTGGTCAAAACAAAATATTTTTTATTACTGTGAACAAAAAATAATAAATTACTGTGAAATCTGAATGATAAATGGATTATCCAAAATACTAAATTTTATTTATTTCCTATTAGTTTGTTGCTGCCTTCGTTCAATTGATAACATTTGTAAAAAAAACTAGGTTATTAGATATTTTTTATATTATTTAATATAGGCCCTGAATTAATAAATAGATTAATTAAAATTCTAAATTTATTTTTTTCTATTATGTTTGTTATTGTTTTGTTCGGTTGAATAAATTGATTGAAATACTCTCATTATATTTTTTATTTAGGTCTACTTTTTATAATTGTGATAATGCGGCCCTCAGATTACTGTAAAAGTCCTCATTCGGCTCTAGGGGACAATTTTACTTTGAGGCCACTGCTATAAATTAAAGGAGGTATCTTTAAAATTAAACAACTTGGTAAGAAGAAATTTTTGTTTCAATGGAAATTTTCAATTTTTGTTTATGGAAATTAATCTTTCCATAAACCGGTGCTGAATCTAAAGTGATCACCCAAATAATAAAGTTAAATAAAAATATCAGTTATTATATATTTAAAAAAATGTTAATTACTAGTAGTTAGATTAACAGGTAATATGCGGATTATACAATATATCTTGTATATCTTGATGACCATTGAAAAAAAAGTGGTCAAACGATTTCTCTCATTTTGATAATGTTTTTTATCACCAAGAATCGGATTTATTTCAGCTCACTACAGCTTTAATCTACTCAATCTCATTTTTGTACGTAATAGACAAATTATTACATAGAATAGTAATAATTTGGGCAAATTATTAATATTAGTATCAATGTAATCTATTAACATTTTTGAGTAAGCAATAGTGTGTTGAACTGGTTGAGAATCAATTTTAAAAATTATGAACTTTAAATTTGTTTCAGATATGCTTTGGAAGAGGCTAGGTACGGATATGACAGTGATGACCAACCGTGGAAAAAGTGGGATGTGTTACATTTGGTAACTACTTGAACATTTCAATTTTATATTATTATTCTTAATTATTTTTTATGAAATGACTAAACTTAATCTAATTCATTTCATCTGTTACAAATAATTTATAATTTTTTTTTCGTTTCTCATAAAGGTAATAATTTAATGTTATTTGCATAAGTCAACAAATAGTCTGCTCATAATAGCAGACTATGCATGCTTTTGTATGCATGACTTTAGTGAATGTTAGAACCGAAGAAGGAGTTATCTATGTTTTTCTTTAAAGTTTTTTCTTGTTTACTAATACACACACTTATAGGGATTTCACTATTTATTGTTGTTCTTAGAGCGAAATGTATGCTCATTTGTTATTTACCACCCTTTTTAGTAATAGGTGTACCACATACCTGTTGATTCTACATTGGGAGTCCTAAGTTTTGCTTATGTCAAGTATATTTAGAGTAGGTATCTTTAACGAGTAGCTAAAATCGTGCAGGCTTGGTACCGATGGCTGAACGTCCTCTTCAGTAGATGACATACTCAGATTTTTTCACCTCCATTGTGAAGAAATGGAGATCAGAGTGAGAATCTAATCTGGGATCTACCAGACCAGAGACCAGCGCACTGAGCTACCCTAGCTACTAGCTCCTTCATCGAAAAGTAGCTCTATTATTTTGAATACCTAACTCGCAAATGAACCTACAAACGAGAGAGCCATATCTTCCAGTTGAGCAAAACAGTATTGCTTTTATATCAAACAACAGTCTCAGTGACAGTGAAAACAGTGAACAGTTTTTTCTCTATTTCAGTGATCGTGAAGGTTACTTTACGATAAAGTAAGTAAAATGGGAAGTGTAATTATGAAGGTGATGATATTACTGTTATTAATTAACAATTTTTGTAGTATTTGATGTTTTATATAATAAGAATAGCAAGCACTGTAAAAAATTAATGATAGAATAACGAGTACATAAGTTCAGATGACCGTTCTAGAATAGGATACTTTTTTTTTATGACTTAGATATTAATTGGTTATTTTTGTATGCAATAGACAAATTATTACATAATATAAAGTAATAATTTGTTCGACAATATTAAAAAATTGTCAGTAAAGTAGAAATAAGAAATTTTAAACTAATAAACTAAATAAACTAATAAATCGAAAGGTCCTGCTTTTTGGTTGTATAATAACCTGTCAAAGTGACGTAAAGTGTACCTTTCTTCCAGTGATCCAGGTCAGCAATAACGAAGGCTTGGTTCTGAAACAACTTGGAAAAACGTTCTTTCAAATTTCTGATTATTTAATAATTCAAGTGAACTTTGTAATCTATAGTGGAATATGATTATTATTATTTATAGTGATTATTCAAATTAATATAACTGCTCAAAATTACGTCCAATATTTTTTCATTCTTTCAAGGAATTTAATTTTATTTCTAGAAAGTATATCGAATGTAATTTTTAAAGTTGTCGGTCTCTATGTTTGTTTTACATTTTAAAAAGTATAGAGGTCTCTGAAGCACCTCTTTATGTTCAATATTAAACTTCCTGCGGAAGCGTGTTGGAACAGTCTTATAAGATTTAGTCTCTATATAAGTCGTGAAGCAAAAAAAAAAAAATTTCTAATTTCCAAGCCATGGAGTTTTAAAATAAGAATTGTTATATCACTTATATGTGTTACCAAATCTGAAAAAATATAACCTTTTGGATTAAAATCAACATATTTATTATAAATTTTGTGGGTTTCATTTATTTTGGGATACTCTTTATATGTGTCATTTATGTATATATGTGTACGTTGAATAATAAAGTCATTATCGGGAATCGCTTTTATTACACTATTTTCAGATTGATATTACAATTATTGTAATTTACTATGGGTTGGTTATTAAATTTAACAAATTTTTGGTTATTAGCAATAGTTAATTTACCATTAACTTTCTTTATCCAATTAGTTTAACTTGCTTTAAGTATTAGATATTGAATATGATATTATTTTTCGTGATAGTATTACGAATAATAATGATAGTGTTTGAACTATAATTCAAATCTTTTAGCCAAAGTGTAGGCTTTAACTTTTTCCAACATATTCCAACTTTTTCTTGTATTGTTCGACGAAAAATATTTTTTTTATTATTTGTTTAATCTAATCTATCAACTACCAATTATACAAAAATTATATAAAATAAACTATCCCAGTTACTAAGAGATAAGTTTTTCAAAACGAATCCCATTAAAATGTAACAATTATTTAAGAGTTCTGTTATAAAAGACAACAATTCAATTGATTTAAAATTTAACTAAGTTTACAATTTCCTTTTTATTCCATATATTAATTTTATTAGTTTCATTCATATATGTATAACTCAGTGTCTGTTTGTATGTGTATGTTCTCTTACATAATTAAGAACTTACAAAAAACTTTATAATTGGATCTCAAGTAATTTTTCCCGAGATATCTAATAATATTTTGATTTGATTTGGTTTCATTTTGAATGCCGAAGAGCTCCATATTTACAGACCCCTTAAAATAGCATTGAGTATAATGAAACGGTTTTTTCACTTCAATTCGACACAGTTATTGCATTCACCAGAAGATCATTATAAGGTATGTTAGTTTTGAAAATGTTTTTAATAAATGGGAGCCCTAGGGCAAAGCTCCTCCTAACTGGAAGAAGTTAAGGGATATTTTATAACTGAAACTTCTTTAAGTTTCCGTGAGAAAATTAATGATGTAATTTTGATGTTGATGATATTCTATTTTCCTATACCTTCGTTTCAATTTTGTCGAAAAAATGTGTGCAATTTATAATCAGTTTTATATTATATCCTTTCTTTTTCTTAATCTATAATATAAATTCCGTATTAATTTCATTCTTCTGAAAAAACTTAAGTGTAAGGAAACTATTGAAAATTTAAATTGTTTTCGTTTTATATAATTTATTATTAGAGTTGGAATTAAATTGTTTCCCGGACAACGCCGGGTAGATCAACTAGTTAGTAGTAAATATTAAACATTATTCTTTTCTAAGTTCATTTGTATAACCATGCATTCATAGATACACCTTTCTGTGTTAGTTACATACATTTTTATTTGATGTTTAATTATAATAAAATCTGATTCTCTTGAAATTATTGGAAATATTCAAGAATTTGAAAATGTCAAAACGAGTGTACCAATATTTTAGACAAAAAAAAAACCTGTGTCCAATTATTGTTATTACTATTAATTTTTGTGATGTTTTTGAAGCCGAGGGGGTTTATTCATTTTGAATGAGATGTATGAAAGTCGTGTGACGACGTGCATGGTTTGTTTATGTTGGGGTAGTATATTTTATGAAATTCTATAATTATTTCAATAGATATTTAGGCTAACCGTGAGTATAAAATTTCATAAGATTTGTACTCACTTGGTATTTCTGACATTTCTTGTATATCAGAATTATGCAAACATGGGTTCGTTCACTGCATACTTGGTTTGACAGATATCCAAATGTTTTTTTTGAATTATTGATGTTATATTTAATATTAAATAGAATAATTTTCAGAAATAAACCAAGTTATGATATATTTACATTAAGGTATGCATTAATTTTGAATTAATTCTGTGTGAAATTCGTTTATGTTTGATAAACAAGTAGTTTGCACTTGAATATATGTGTATTTTAGGTGAGGTATTTACTACAGAACGGAGCAAGGCCTTCTATAAACCAGCCTGGTAACTCTGCTTTAGCTTGTGTTCTGAGGCATGTGAAGGACTGGGAGTTTCGCTACGAATTGCTGCACATGCTGCTGCAGGAAGGAGGAGATCCAAATGTAGTTGGTCGTGATGGTTCCGTGCCTCTAATCGTCTGCCTGGTGCCACTCATCAACAAGGATACTCTTCATCACTACACACATACCATGAAGGTTCTAAACGTTCTTTATTGTGTTAATCCATTAAACTAGCATTCAATTTTGTTTATTTTTACTTTACTATTATTGTATAGTAGTGTGCACTTTCTTGATCTATGCACTATCCCTTTCTATAAGTTCTTAAAGTCTTTTGGACAGTACCCTAATATTGTGTCCCATAAGGAAATATTAGTCCATCAATAGAAATATACCTCTTTACAAATTAGCAAATTTATATGAAGTTAATCACATTTTTATTTTAATTAACAATATTTAATACATCATTAAAAAAATACAACTGATTATTTATTATTATGATTATGGGAATTCCGTGTACACACATTAAAGCTGTAGAACACTCCAGATTTTTTCGTATTTTCAACAAGTATTGCTGCAAGTTATTTAGTTATAATTTATATAATTTTTTTTACATGCCATGGTCTTATTCTCCATGTTTTGCTAGAAGCACGCAAAATGTGTAGATTGTAATAAAATATATATAGAACAGACGGGAACCGGCGTTTCTCTATACATGTAGACATCTTCAGGACTATATCAATACAAAATTTAATTATAGTAACTTGAAAATTGTTTTTATAAGTTTAGATTTGCTTGACGATTCCTTCAATAACAATTTCATCCAATTTGAAAAGGCCTGGGCTGGTGTTGACTAAACTCTTATAATAACTTTTTATGACGGAGCTTTGAACAATTTTTCTTTTTCTTTTATTTGACATAAGTACTAACTCCTTGCTTCTTCCCTGTTGATTTTTGTTTCTAATGTGTATGAATATGTATATGTATATGAACTAATGTATATATATAACGGGTTACTAGCCGTTGCGTCTACAACGTGCTTGGTCTCCCTTTCTCTTTTCTCCTGAAGACGGATTACCCGAAAATTTGAGTCTGTAAGTGTGTTTCTTTTACTTTCTGTGCTACCCATCTTCAATTTTGAACTGTTATATATATATATATATATATCAACATCCAAACCACAATAAAAATGAAAAAAAAAAATAAAAAAAACTCTGATGAAGACCGCTTGTTACGTTTGAAAAATCTTAGTCTTTTTTCTCATTTCTTGCTGTGGTTTGGACGTTGATTATTATTTCACGTGTTTATTGTATAATATATGCTTATATCAAGGTATCTATTGATTGCTGTTACAGGTCTGTTACCTGAATTGTGTTAGAATCCTTCTAAAACACGGTGCCAATCCCAACTGTTCCTCTAGGTCTTACTTGAGCCCTCTTCACGTACTCATGTTTTCAGCAAGAGAATCTCTTACTCTTGGTCGAAATTTACAACAAAATATGGAATTCATCAAGTCCCTTCTGGTTCTCCTTTTGCAACATGGTCTTGATGCTGTTTCAACTAAGTAATTTATTTTAAACTTGTAATATCTAATTTTATTTTAACTCTGTAGATCTGTGAAAGTATAAAAGCAACATTTTATTTTCTAAACGTGAATATATGTCATTTAATTTAGTAAGGACTATTTTTCTGTCTTTTTATTTAATCTTTCCGTATATGGTCCACATAAAATTTTTCGCATTTATTTTAGATTAGGTTTTCCTTCTGCTAAATTTCAAGTCTATATTGTCAACTCTCTATTATTGCCTTTATCGTTATTAATAATTCGATATTTTTTTAATACATTTGAATAATTAGATTTACGTAATGTTTCTTTGTTTCTAGGTTTTCAGTCCGTACTCCTCATATACTACAAGCACTTCTTGATTTGGTTATCGCTGCCAGGTACCCGGTTGACCTTTCTGAAGTTTATCAGATGACTCGGACCTTTTTACAAGTGTGTTCTTTTAACATTTACGTATTACTATTGCTTGAACTACAATATTAAGGAAGCAATAATATCAATCTTGAAAAAGATTACTTTGTGGAAATTCAAAATTGTGTATACAGATGTATGTTTCTATAAGTTGTCCGTATGTATGATTATGGTCTCATTGATTAGCTCCTTTTCCAATTAGATCCTGTTATCAAGAAGTTATCAACAATTTTCACAATAAACACGTGAAATAATAATCAACGTCGAAAATGCAATAAGAACTGAGGAAAAAAGACTAAGATCATTCAACCATAACAAGCGGTCTTTGTCATAGTCAAATACCAACTGATTGGGATAATCAAATCCCAAATAAGTTGGGGTTTGATACTGGTGAAGACAGCTTGTTACGGTTGAAAGATCTTAGTCTTTTTCTCATTTTGTATTTTGGTTTTGATGTTCAAACCATGCAACCTTAAAGCTGGCGTTTCTCTTTACAATTAGACAGGGCTATATCAATACAGAATTTAATTGCAGTAACATGAACATTTTTTTATAAGTTCATTATTTAATGAATACACATAATTACCTTGGTATTTTTTTGAAATATAATTGGTATAATTTTTATATTATTAATTAATCAAAACTTCTTATTGTATATTAATTAAATGTAACTCATAAAATTTTTTTTGATGTTACTGTAATTTCATTTCTGTATTGATGTCGTCCTGAAGATGTCTACAAATATAGACGAAAAGTCGGCTTAAAGGTGTTGTATTGTTTGAAGCTAGATAAAACCTCGATAAAAAAGAAAAATAATATTACATATATGTGGTCGAATAAGAAAACATATAAATATATATATAAAAAAATTTGACATAAACACGTGAAATAACAATCAATGATCGAACAACAATATGAAATGGGAAAGTAAGAGTAAGATCTTTCAACCCTAACAAGCGGTCTTCGTCAGAATCAAAAACCTAACTGAAACACTAGATGCAGAGAACATCTGGTGTGGGGTTGAGAAGAGTGGGAGGAAATAGTGGTATTTTAAAAGGGTGAAAGGGCAGGAAAGGACTAATGTTCAAAAAGGGATGTTTGGGGAAACAAAGGAGTACAGTAAGAAAGAGTAAAAAACTATCCGCTAGCAGTCAACCCTCTTAGAAGAGGCTATTGCCCTCGTAACGAAAGTATCAAGTTTGAAGAAATCGTTACTAATGTTTATATTATTCAATCTATTAAATTTAATTAGAGATGATTCAATAATAATTCTTAACAACATTGATTTTTCATAGGTAATAAATTTAGCTCCTGTCCAATCAATATGATGATTTTCATTGTTTATATGCAAGAATAAGGCACTACTTTTTTCCTGTCTGCTTACATTGTATTGGTGTTGTTTTACACATGTCTTTAATGATTTACCAGTTTGAAGGTAAAAATTTACCATTTTTTCTTCCTACATGAAGGAAAAAATTAATGTAATATTTTTTTTTACGTATTTCAGTATGGAGTGAATCCAGATGTGTGTGTTTCGTGGTCGTTGAATGAGGCTGGTTCTGGGAGTGTGCTAACAAGAGCACAAGGCTACTTCCCCATTCTCTACCACTACGTGATGGTAGTAAGCAGAAAAGATGGCGTTGAGTCAGATGAGGTGGCGTCAATAGTGTGGCTGTACGTACTGACTATGACTCACAGTCACCTCAGGAGCACACTAGCTGCTCTGGGGAGGGCAGCCCAGACTGGAGCTATCCCTCTCCGAGCAACTCATCTTGTCTCCCTTATCTCACATATAGCCCATTCACCACTCTCTCTCAAACAAATCTCCCGTAATGTTATTCATATAGCTCTTTCAAGAAAACCAGGACTTTATGTAAGTAAATTACCTCTTCCTAATATACTTAAAGAATATGTCCTTAATCTTGAGCCGTAACATGCAACATTCCTTTCCTCATAAACAAACATTCCTTGCGTGAAGAGCCTAATTTAAAGTAGTTTTATAAGGTTTCTTACATAGAAAAATACCTTAGTACCGTAAATTAGCCGTTTTCAAAATATTTATCGGTAATCTAATCTATAACTTTAATGAGTTGATGAATAATCTTTTATTTCTTACATCTTAATGTAAATTATGAAATATTTCCGTGTTATCTTTAAAGGACAAAGTTTTTATATTAATAAAAAGTTTTTTTTGTTTTAACCTAAAGGTTTTTATGTTGTTTTGAACTTACAAATTGTGTTTTATTCCATTTTTTGTATTTTCTCGTCTTAAATATCTTTCTATTAATTATTAGGAATTTTGTTGGTCTTACTAGTGGAAACGATCATGTGAAAAATAATTTATTTGCTTTTTATAACATTTATATGAATAATTTAAATAGAATCATCCATTTAATTCTACTCCATTGATTAATTTTTTACCAAGTGAAATATATATTGTAAAATATGAAATAATTCATATCTATTTTAATAATTAATTCGTTTGGTTTTAATGCTAAATTTATTCTTTAAGAGCTTATTTAAAATACCTATATGGTAGGTGAATGACTGAAATTTGTCTATAAGATAAACTAGGTTATTGCTTTTGAAAGTGGAACTGTTCTTGACTTATATTTATCATAGTAGTATATGCCATTCGGATAAAAATAACTTTTTCTTTGAAGATATTTTTCTTAAGACAACGAGTGATATATTTTTTTTTATTTTATTATAATAGATTTTAAGTGCTCAAAAGTATTTCAGTTAGGAAATGTTGCATATAACATGCAATATTTTTTATCACAAGCCTAAAAATAGAAAAAATGTATCTTTAATTCTTAGAAAGTCAAAAATCTCTTTATTATACCTTACAACTGTTGTGAGGAAATCTATCACCAGATGGGCAGGACTTCATAACCCAGTGGTAAGAGAGCAATTTTTTATATGATCAAATATAAACTAACCTCCTTAGGAGTAATATATCTATTTTATCCTTAAAGAGAACATCAATGTTTTATTAAATTTCTCAGTATTTTATATTAATTCATATTTTTTTATTTCTTTCTTAAGTTATCTAAACTTTGCGATTAAGCTATAAAATTTTAAAACTATTCACCGATGAATTCGAACAGATAATACCATTTTTAGTCAAAAATTTCACTTTAAACCAAGATTTTTTGAAAACTTTATCAACCCTTTTCGATTTGAATTGAAGTATATTAGACTATTACTATTTCTTATTATATTAACTTTACTGGATATTTAGCAGTACTGTTCATTGTTATCTACACTATTGGGAATATCTGTGCTATACTTTTGCATATTTTATATATGCAACCTATTTTTCGATCGTAAATCCTTTATCTTTATCAATAGTTTTAACTGTAATTAATATTATATTAAGGTATGTATTAGGTTCTAGGCTATGGGCATTTAGAGTACATAACATTTGGAAATGTTATCGAATAATGTCTAAAATAGTGATAGTGATGATAGATTGGATAATGATAGTCATCATTAATAATGATGAATTGGATGAAAAAAGAATCTAAATATGAAAGGTAGTAATTAAGATAAGGATTCACGAGTGTATACTCGTATTTGCTCTTTGGATTTAGCAGATTGTGGCCTTCTACAAGAAGATATTAAACACTGCCTTGCCTAAGAATTTCGTCATGTATAGTTATTAATTAAATAAACAGGATTATATAACCCTCATATGTAATAAATTTGACATGAAATGATTAACTAAATTATTTTCTGTATGTTACAATTTTTTTCATTTTGATAAAATAATCCCTGTAATAAACAAAAATTCTTAGTAATTTTTTTTAAAAAAAAGTACAATATTTCCTTTAAATAATAAAGACTTTGTTACGCCTTAAATTAACTGTTACGACCATTTCAAGATTTGAGTGCGTTTGAAGTTTTAATATATTTTATAAGGAATATGAAGTTTCAGTAAGACCACCGTTTTTGCTGTGATTGTGTCCCCCGAATTTGTTTCTTAATTTAAACTTTATACATAAATTAATATAAATTATTGTTCAAATTTTACTCCTTTGTATGGGATCTGTAATACTGTAGCAGTAATTATTGCTAAATATTGAATTATAATTCATCAGCGGTTCTAGTTTTAAAAAATAGTCGTAAATTATTCCTATTTTTTATTTGTTATGTCGTATGGATAAGTTTGTGGACAATAGGTGGATATGGTTAGCGCTAGAATTATATTATAGTAATGGTGTTCATTATAACTATAAATGTTATCTTAACTTTAGATCATTTAAAATTAATTATAAATTAAATTTTATTCCATGTATTGTCCACTTACTTATGAACTATGCTATATTTTAGAAGTAAGAATTTTGAAAATACCGCAAGTATTAAATAATATGTTTAAAATGATTTTTGAATGTCATTTTGAAACAAAAATTTAATTAAATCGATTCAGATTTGTTTTTATTTTTTTTCTTGTGTGCAAAACACGTGCAGGGTATCTGACTGTTGTTTTTAATGCTTGCGGATTCAAAATGAATATAAAGTATTATTAATAATATCTTTTAACTTGTTTATTCTATGTAAGAATTCATCTTTCTCCGTATTCATTGTTTTTGTTTTTATTTCAATTGTATGTTATTGTTTTATTATAAATGTTTGTTGTGTAGCTGGTACATTTTGTTTACTATTTGCATACTTGTAACTCTTAGTATTAACTTTATAAAAGTTTGAAAAAAAAACCTATGTTGCTCTGTAATTTTATTAAAATATTGAACTAGAAATTATAATGGTTCTTCGGAAGGCAGATTACCGTTTTTTACTTTATTTTTTTTTTTTATACCAGTGAGTTCTACATTGCATTTCAGATTACTGTCTTTCTTATCAGATGCATTTCTCTCATTATTGAATCTTTGTATATGTCTTTTAATTACATCTTTATGTTTATGTATTCTAAAGGTTTTAGAATTCTTTTAGAAGATATATAAAGTTAATTTAATCTAAATCATCATATCTTTGATATTTTTTTGTTATTAAAAAAAATTGCAAAATGAAAAAAAAACAACTAACTTATTTTTTACTTTCTAGTCATTCACATATTTCTTATATCAGTGTGAAGAAAAAATTTATGCATCACTATTGTATTGAAATATACTGCGTACACAAACATGTATATCTCTTAAGTAGAATTACGAAGTATGTACAATATACACTTTTTTTGATGTAATATTTTTGGTGAACTGTTTGTATGGCAAAATGTTTGACAGAGTTATTCGGCAGAATATAATTAAATTTCTGCTTTTGAACCAAAGAATTGTATATGAATGATAAATAACGTGCCAAATTAATTGTATATACATATATAATAATATTTTCATTATTGTTAAGTTGTTGATTATGGAATTTTAAAAAATGTTGATTGGTTCAATATAATTATGACGAAAAAGTTATAATTTGAGCTTTGAGAAAAAAAAACTATATTATTGTACGCTTTTAAAGTGCTGTAAAAGATGTGTTTTATCTGATTTTTTATAAGATAGGAAATATTGTATTTGTAGTTAATCCGTGTGAATCGATTTCTAAAAGCTAATTATTGGCTAGGCTGCTTTTGTGAAATGTTGATGTTTCAGGGCTTCTTACTTGAGAAGACCTTGTTGTATGTTTTAATTTATTTAAATTTAAACTGTTTAAACTGTTTTACTGTGCTAAGTAAAATTGTTTATATGTATGTATATAAATACATATGTATACAAGTCATTTTATTTACTCTCTGACAAAATCTGAAATGTTTAAATGATTATATATACCTTAAAAAATCATTAAGGATTAAAAGAATTACCCTGAACTTTTGGGATATAACAAAATCCTTTCATAGCACATCTTTGTTATCGATCGAATCAACAGGAACACATAATTGTATTAATCCAACATATCAGAATATGTTAGATTAATACAATACTAACCTAATTGTTAGATTAATACAATGCTAACCTAAAATGTAATTAGTGTAAGCAGATTAATGTAAGGGGTATCGAAGTGACTTTATGATCATCTGGATTAGCAAGCTGATTTCAGAAATGGAGCCTTAGTCTGATACACTGACGCGTCAAAAATTAAAAATGATACAAGTAAAAACAAGTGTGTTTCTGGTGAAATAAAATATATTGAGTAGTACTGTGGGTACTTCAATAAAAAAAAACCCTAGGCTCTGATTTTCTGTTTCTCTCTCACATGTCTGAATTTATATATATAAATGGTTATAATAAAAATTTTAACGAAAGCAACACAAATGTAGACACTGACATAACTCACTTTTATATTTCAACAGTCCATTGATTCCGAGCCACTATCCATTTCCATTCAAACGATTTCACTGTTCCGTCAGCGTCTGTTTTGCAATGACGGTAACTAAGTCGCAAGGGGAAACTTTATCTACCGCAGGAATTGAAGTGAGTGAGACTACGTGTTTCTCACATGGTCAACTGTAGTTTGCTTGCCCAAGAGTCAGAGGTTCCAACTCTGTTCTTCCATGAACTTGAAGGGCAGAGAGGTAATATGGTGTGTACAGAGGCATTTGCTTAACACTCTACTAATAATGGATATTTTCTACTATTCTGTAATTTCTAATGATATTTCGGACTACCATGTATAATCGAATTTTTGATTCCGTCAAAGACGGGTACATTTGCTAGTAGGAAATAAAAATATTTTATTAAGTTATAAGCAGGAACTGGGGGGCCAGATTAGCCCAGTGGAAACAAGTTCTCTGGACTGGTAGGTCTGGGGTTCAATACCCAGTCGGGCTCTCGATTTATTCACTAGAGAACTGAATAAATCTGAGTACGTTATCCCTTGGAGAGGATGTTAAGCCATCTGTCATGAGCCTGTACGATGTCAGGTACTCGTTAAAGATTCCTATTTCTAAATACACTTCGGTTAGGCCAAATTTATGTGTCTCATTGTAGAATCAATCTTCATTTAGTGATATCACAAAGGGCTCATGTTCGGGTTCTTGGACTACCACAGCAACCTAACATTTTAAAAATTCATAAAATAGGAATATTTCATTATTAGTATTATTATATTCTATTTGTTAGTAATATTTATAACATGCTAGACGACCCGTGACCCCTTCTGTCACACAGTGTTAAGAATTATAGCAACACTTAATAATATGCATTCACTGAATGTGATTGACAGGAATAATTGTTATTGCTACTTCTTGCTATTAAACCATGAAAACAAAATTCTTATATGGTCCAAGCGTTTGATATAGATTCTTAAGATGAATCAAGATATGGATATATATAAAAAATATTTCACATAAATACGTGAAATAACAATCAATGATCAAACCACAATAAGAAATGGGAAAACAAGACTAAGATCTTTTAACCGTAACAAGCGGTCTTCGTCAGAGTCAAAAACCCAACTGAGACACTAGATGCAGAAAACATCTGGTGTGGGGTTGAGAAGAGTGGGAGGGAAGAGTGGTATAAACCAGGGCTTCTTAAACTGTGGGTCGCGACCCCCCTGGGGGTCGCGAGACTACTGAAAGGGGGTCGCAAAGATCTGATACTTTTCAATCATTATAAATAAAATTTTAAAATTAGTATACACACTACGTACAAATATAAATACAAATAAAAATCATACAAAATACTATTGTAGTTTCCAATTATATATATGTGAAATGAATGGGTACGTATTCTTTAATCCTTATTTTATTTACATTGAAAAATAGTGCGATATTACATCTACATCTACGGTTAATATATATTTCATTATATGGAGGAGGGGGTCGTTTAAAATTTCCTAAGCTTGAAGGGGGTCGCTATATAAAAAAGTTTAAGAAGCCCTGGTATAAACCACCAAACCGATATTCTATGTAAACCATTAATAAAAATAAAAAGACGATTGGGCAGACATTATGACGAAGTTAATAAATATAAAAGAATCAGACTAGATAATATAAACTAAATTCAAAATAACGCAATAATATCAAACAACATGCCCAGATAGCATTGGTTGGATATATAAACCCCATGATAACAACTCCTTAGGTTTGTTGCGATTGAAGATGGACAACGTCCGAAAGCGCTCCAACGACTCCAAGAACATCTTACGAGGTATGACGGTATTCCCTATTTCTAATATAAACTTCCATCAATGGTAAGCGATTGCTAAATAATAGCAAATGTAAACTCTAGATTTAGACTTTTACAGATTTATAATATTTTGCAAAAATTTAAACGAAGTTGTAGAGGAGAGTATAATTTAAAATGTACGAGATGTTAACAAAAATTCTCTAATGTAATGTACATTTATTTATTTATTTTTACTGTGAATCTTTTGGTATCAATATTTTATATCTGTATTGGCTTATAAAGTTTGCAGATTTTGAAGTAGGCAATCTTTGAAGTCATGAATTTAGAACACTTCATAACGTAATTAGCGATGCTAATTTGATTTAGAATCTTGGTGCCAGAAGAAAAGAATCTAATTAAACACTGAGAAATCCATTCAGCTTATCTTCAGACTAAGAAGAGAATCTTGTTCTCTTGTCTTGATTAAACGCTCTCCCTTCCAATTGCTAACGCAGATATTCTAGATTTCAGTATCTGGAGACGTAAATAAAAAAAAAAATGACAATGGATTTCATATTCTAGACCTTATACGAGAGGACCTATCGAAACAATTAAGACGCTATCCAGACTTCTCGACAAAAGTTCAAATATAACTTTTGAAAACAAAAGACTGATATGCGAGTATGATATAGACTAATATACTTAAACCTATTTGGACTTTAAATCTGAGGATTAACCAAGAACACAAATATTCAAAGAATCCAAAGAGCCCAAACCATAATCATTCGCAAGATTGTAAAAGCTCTCTTTCATGTTTATAACGATACGATTCAAAAAGATCTAAAAATTCCTTTTATCCACCAAGAAATCCGATGCCAATATCGCAGATTTCATGAATCTTTACTCATCAATCTAAATCAATTTATTCAGCAATGATCACCCACCATATTCCTACCAACCTTATTAGAAGGCTCCAAAGATGTTGGCCTCGAGACCTGATAACTAGCAAGACTAAATTATATGAAGTTCTACTAATGGATAGTTTCTTCTCTCTTTAATTTATTTTTGGATGTAGCAGGGATCACTATTACTTGTAACTCCTCTAAGGGTAGGTTTAATAAAATAATAAATACATAAAATGGAGAAAATGATTCAATAGTGGTATACACACAATTGAATACGCTTGTCCAAGCGTAACTTGTTATATATTAACAGTTCTATAATTTATATAATATTTTTGCTTGATTTGTTATATTTCTTAAAGAGATGATTTGATAACAGTGAATTATAAGATTTTCAGAAACAATTTTTAAAATATCAAATTTTAAACGATTGAAAAAAAGTTCAAAATGCTGCAATCAATCAAGTTACAAATTGAACTTTGAGTCTAGTTATTACCTTACTTATAAAAGAAGTGATTGGTTAAAACTTAATTGAAATAAAATTTTCTGAGTTAGACATCTAGTGATCTCGCCTTAAGTATTTCTCTCCATTTTATAGTTGAGAGAAGCTTTGTATATTCATCAACGTTGTATTTCCTTCAAATTCTGATTGTTTGTGAAGATAAATATGATAGATAGACACATATATGCATTTTTAAGACACATCTTTAGTTCTTGATATGGAATTTCTTAATAATTTTATACATTTATTTCCTTTGAAAGATTAGTTTTATCAACTATTTAAAAAACAAATATAGTTTGTTTTTATATGAAATAATTATTTAGCTATACGTTTCATTTGCTGGTGATTTTATTGTAAAATATCTTTTTATATTTTTTTGAGATATTTTATTAACAGAGGTTAATATGGTAACTGTTTAGTAACAGTATTATGGTAACTGTTCTTGTTTTCTTGTCAGGTTTTCAAGATGAATTTTCAGTTTTTATAAGTGTGTTGCCCTTTCCGCAATCGGAATTTTATGAATTTGTTTTCAATTATTAATTTTATGTTCAGTTTTTTCACAAAATGTCATTATTTTATTGTAAGTAGTTAAGGTTAAAAAACATTCCCTGAAACATAAAATGTACCAAAACGTCCCTTTGATTAATGTAATTTTGAAAAAAATTACCTCAACTCATCTCCCACATAATACTCCATCTTTAAGTAAAATTTTATTTTGATCTGTCAAATAGTTTGGCTTGAATACTCTTCATAACCTTTTAGATTGAATCATAAGTAAATATTTTTACATTTTATGGAAGAAAAATATCTTAACTTTTCTAAAAATCTGATGATTTCTTCCGATATAGCTTTTGTTATTTTTATCATAATGCCAAAATTCCAATACTCTAAGGTAGTAGCTTAGGAGAAAAAAAATATCTAAAAATATATTTTGATAGAAAAAGTAACTTTTCTATCATGCATATATAAAATTGCTTCCCAAGCAATAGGGTTCATCTAATCTACACCAGAACTTCTCAATTATTTGAGAACCCGCTTCAACACCCACTCGCCGCCGTAACTATAAATTAATAGCATTTAACTGTAAAATTGTTATAGATAAATCTATCTATATATGATGATATGCATATCATCATATTCTTGTTAACATTGAAGATAACAAAAAAGAAAGAATATAGTTCTGCTTACAAGAATAACGTTATTAACATTGTTTATCGGTCTTTAAAAGAAAATATATTAAGTGCATAAATTTACCTGAAATCCTCTGATGCTCTGATAATTATAGTGCCACTGCAGTGTATAATGGAGTGTATGTGCCATTATGGATGTGGTTGTACGATAGAAAAAAAAAAACATGTTCCCCAGGATCATATGCCCCCCCCCCCTCTCCTGGGGGCCCATCCACTATTTGAGAAGCACTGATCTACACTATGAGGTCAATTTTTGTGTGTAAAATATTAATTTGATTCGTTAAAGATTGTGGACTGTAGCGTCATCACAAATATTTGGATAGACGCTCGTTTCTAGTACATAAATTCCCATATAGCATCAATTAGTTCTTGTAAATGGCATCTTCTGGCAACACTGTCACATTAGAATTTTTATATTTTAGAAGTTGAAAGCATGCTATTAAAAACTTCAATATCCAAGAAGGAGGACAGAGTGATTCCTTTCAAACTTGGAAATGTTTCTTTTTTTTAAACCACAGTTATTGGAACTTACTGTTTTGGTTTGATCTTTTCATATGAATGCTTATTTGGCAAAAACTTCTCGTTTTATTATAGCTAAAACCTAACAAATACCATTTTTAGTGTAATATGATTTCTCTAATATTTCAGTTCATAAAATATTCGTATCTAGAGAATATATGATAACAAATTTTAAGATTACTGCATCCTTAATAAGTGGCTTAAAATTACTTGCTTTTTGCCATGTAAAAAAAAATACGTTGTCATGTCTTTGTATTACCCAAAGAGTGTTCTTAAACACTCCAAGAACTACACATCGGACATTAATATTTCATAGAGTTCAACAAGTATATTGATTACAACACTTTTGATTTAAAACGTTTATTGACAAGTAACATTTAAATACATAATGCAGTTGAAGGAATTGAATTGAATGGAATTGAAGGAATATCAGCACATAACATAATGTTTGCAGCCACATTTCTAGTGATCCATTTATTCTTTAAGAATGAAATATATATTAAATTCAACCTTCTGCTAGTATTTTTTTAATTAATCGCAATGACATAAACAATAACCAGTGTGTCAGAGAAACCAACCTCTTTTCAAGGTTTTGTGGTAATTCTTCAGCACCTTCATTCTGAAATCAGAGTAATTTATTTTTGACAAAAAATATTACAAACAACGTGCAGTTTTAAAAAATTATCTGATATTTATATATTATACAGCTTACAGGTTACGCTGATTGCGTAGACTGTATAACAGGTGGAAGGATTTATAGCCACTGACCTTACCTGTAGCCAAGACAGCCTCAGTAGGGCCATCGGTCCGGAGTTACATCCGAGAGCTCTTAAAATACTACCAGTATCAATGGCTACCCGGAATTTGTTTTGGTTGTACCAAATGGCTCGTCGTTGGTCTTTGACTCGTGATGGCTTTGGTTCCTCATCCAGGAAGGGTAGTCTCTTTAGGGGATCGCTGTATGAGATGAAAACTGGTACTCACCTAGGTGAGTACCTAGTCATCCAAGAACTAAGGTAGTCCTCAAATAACTTAGCAGGTGTATGCCGCCTCTTAGCCACGCTACATCCAGAATCATTAATAGATCATATTGATATGTCAAACAAAAGGGCTTCATAGTGTAGATAGCAATATGGATGACGGAAAAGTCACTTTTTTGCCAAAAATCTGCTTTTAGACTACATTTTTTTAACTGCTAATTCTAGAGGCTTGTAATTTTCGCATTATCGTTAAACCCACAATAGGTATATATATATATTTTTAAATAAAATATTAAAATTCTATCTGGATACTTGTGAGAGACGGTTTAACGGATCAAAATGAATCTATACCTATAAATATACCATTCTGAGGAAGATGAGTTGAGATAAGTTCTTTCAAAATTACATTCACCAAAGGGGCGTAACAGAACATTTTATATTTTAAGAAAATGTTTTTGACGTTAAACGGCTGATTAAAAAACCATGAAAATTTGGCAAAAAATTGAACGAAAAATAATGGATAATCAATCTTAATATTGCACCCATGAACAAAACTTAATATCTGATGAAAATTTTTTGCGTTTATGATTCATAGTATCTTTGGATAATATTGATGTATTAGGAATGGACTCTTTCCTCAAGAAAGAGGACTTATGTTTGTTAACAAATATTCAGTTTTTTTTACTATTCTAGTCGTCTAATAGTTCATATCTATTATTTTTAAAAATTTCAGACTTCCAGCCATAAAAGTTTAAAATGAGACTGAATAGCCGGTTTTGACTTTGATTTGAGGATGTAAAACTGCCTAATTACTAAAATACTTTTTCTCAATATACATTCACAGCAACATTATAACAGAGTGCAGCACCCACGAAAAAGATAACACTGCTCAGAGTATATTGGTATATATGATTTTTGACAAAGTGAAAGAAAAGTCAATTTCATAAAGTACTAGGAATCCGTTAAATTTTCAGTGTAATAAAATGTAAAACATAATTCAAAATTGAAAACATTCTTTGAAGAATAATAAATGTAATTATCTTACACCTTAAATTAAAAATGATCTAAAAATGACAGATTTTCAATGTTTCTGATATTTTTCAGACAAAATTTGAATATTTTCAAGTTTTAAATGGGAAGTTTGTCTTAAATATTTAATGTAGAAGGAGGTCAGGTAAACTGTGTAAGAGATCCACTGGTTATCGGTGGACAAAACCCGTGTTATCCTTTAAGAGATTATTTCGTAACACGTTATCTACTCGTTCGTTTTCCAAAAATTGTATTACTGCTGTAGTTATACTTATGATATTATATGCATCAGTGGTGTGTTATACAAAAATAAGCATATATATTGATAAGCGGATGAATGACTATCTGTACTACCTACTGGAATGAAAGACAAATAAACATCACCCATTTTGATTTATGTTATACGTAAATAGAAAATTATTTATTATATATCCAAAAAGTTTTGTATTATGCTTACTTATAGTGAAGTTGAGTGCATGCCACTCCAGATTTTCTTTGTTTGTTTTTATCAGTTAAAAATTGGCAGTATTGATGTGAATGAAATTGAAAACAAATTAATACTCACATTTTTTGATATTTCGATGGAGTTATGCGACCCCATTTTAAATTACGATTAAACCCAGGTTCTGAAAAGAGAATAAAAAGGTTACTAACATAAAACATCAAAAATTAATGACAAATTTCTCATTTTGCAGAAACAAAAGTTAAATGTATTTGGTATTTCAAATAATTAGGCTTACTTTTTATGTCGTGTCATAAATGAGGTTAGAAAGACGTTGAATTTAAATAGTATTAATACATGAATAGCGAAATATTTGCCATAATAAATAATTAAAAATGTTGTTCAAAATCATACGTTATGTTTTATACACAATATTAATGTTCTATTTCTTATGAAAAACCTATACTGAAAAATAATTTTATAAAATAGCTTACACTTTATAGAGTTATCAAAATATTATTGTAATTAAAAGGAACATTTGGTACTTGTGAATTAAGTTGTGCCTTGCAATTTTTCTTTTTTATTTTTCTACATTGTTTGTGTCCAGTAGTTGCGCTTATATTTGATAATTACAATTTAGAAAATGTATGATATCTTTAAGCAATTATCGTCTGCACATACTATTTTAAAAAAGTCTGAAAACATAAGAATTATTTTATTATAATAACGTAATATATAAGGACATAATATATTATAATATAATAACATATTATATTATAATATATTATAAATGACATTATATGTTATAATGACAATAATGAGAGGAGATCTTATGGTTATACTTAACGCAATTCAAATAATGCAATGATAATACCAAGAAACAGAATTTAAAACTGAAATAATGAGACTCGATTTACGATTTTTTGCTTACCAGGTTAATAATAATAGAACATACATTTTTGCGCTTAGGTTCTCTTCTCTCAAACGTTTACTGCTCATAAAAATATCACCTATGTTTCATTAAGTAATATTTTTCGGCAATTCAACATATTTTTTAAAAACAATTTATGATTATTTAGATAGATACTCTTATGTATATTGTACGTGTATCGTATACTTATATGTAAGCATTACTGTAATTAAATAATGTAAATTTTATTCAAAATAATATAATCGTGTAATAGTTAAATTAATATTTATAATATAAAATAATGGTTGTATTATTAATAATATTTTATATGGGGTCGTTTTAATAGTGAAGAAGAAAGAGAAATAACATGAGTAGATAAAACAGTAATAAAATATCTGTCATAACTCTCTGAATGCAAACACAGTCGTAATATTGACGAAACACATTCAAAGGAAAATCTGCTTCCTATTTCGCCTATTTATACATATAAATATGTATGTACAAAGTTCAGTATAGATATGGAAACAGAAATAAATTAAAAATACACGTTTGCAGTTTATAGTTTTCGGTTTGAACCGTCATCAGGATAGATAAGAGAAGGAAACCGAGCGCACTGGTGCAAAGATGGTTAGAGACTAACAATGTTGCTGCATGCGCACCAGGTCACAAAGAATGAGGTATAAAAACAAATTGATTCACAAAGACTCAATTTAAAATTACGTATACGATAGGGATAAGAAAAATGTAATAAATGAAAAAAAAAACAGAGAAATGAACAAAATGTGGCATTTAACTAAAAGTAAAGAGACTAAGTTGTAATAAAAATTGAATATAATAATACTAAATAAACAAAATAATTAAATATTTAAAAATATATTAGATGCAGAAATCTGTAAATGCATTACTTTCATATGCTGATTAATATTTGAGCTATTATGTTTATTGTGTATATCGATTTTTTTATCAGAAATAAAAATGCGAGAGAAAATAAGTAATTTACTGTGGTATAAACTAAATATATATAAAATATATATATTTAATATATAAATATTATATAATATTTATATTATTATATATAAATATAATATAAAATGCTGTAATCGTAATTAATTTTTCTTTGCATTTCATTTATTACACAATGAAATATGGCTCAATTCTTTTTTTTAAGCATCATTAAAAAAAATAGTACATATATAAATTGAAGATCTGATAACACTAATATAAATTAAATGTTTTAGAGTTAAATAATAATTACTGACTAAAACTAGATGGTTGAAATTTAAATGTTGGGGTCTGTACGGAGAATACATCTGTAAAAAATTATTAATATTTAGTTTTCAAGATTGTAAAATAATATTAAACTATTGCCATAGTACATATAACAAATTATTCAACTTAGAAAAGTCTACAAGAACGATAGTTTAAATTTTGTGCATTTTTATATTTGGATATGCGTCATCATAAGGGAAAGAAATACTTGCTTACGAGTATGTGGCATGGATCGATACTTTTATCAATATTTATATATACATATATATGAACTCCTTCTCATGAATCTGATAGATGTCAAATATGCTGATGAGATTTTCAGACTACTTTAGAAGTGTCTCTTACTTTCATTTACCTTCTATCTAAAATACATATAAAGTCTATATATATATATATATATATATATAAATTAATAATTAACAATAACTCTTGATTTCTCCTTCTTTCTGAAGGAACAAAATTAATTCCTTCAGAAAGAAGGAGAAATATTATTTAAAGTGCACTCATAAAGAACTTCTATAGAAATTTAATGAACAATAGTCCGGTACTTTACAAACTGGATGAAATATTGATAAACGAAATAAGTAAGCAGATCAAGACTCCTTCAATTTTAGGAACATTAAATTCAGACAGTGATGCCAGCAATCCTGAAGGATTCAGTCAACCAGGTTAATTTGTTATTATATTTTTTGTTTAATTCATTTAGCTCACTGATGATGTTCTAAACGAAAGGCCTTGAGCATTGTATCAAATATATATTTGTTTATTGTGATTGTTTAATCCATATATATATATATATATATATATATATATATATATATATATAGTTCAATATAGAAAAAGAAACATAGAGAAATCAAAAGAAGACACTTACAGTCTCTAATTTTCGGTTTGAACCGTCTTCAGGAGAGATAAGAGAGGGAAACCAAGCGCACTGGTTTCCCTCTCTTATCTCTCCTGAAGACGGTTCAAACCGAAAATTAGAGACTGTAAGTGTGTTCTTTTGATTTCTCTATGTTTCTTTTTCTATATTGAACTATATTTGTCCGTTTTGGATCGTATTTCCAACGAAAAATCTAGATATATATTGGTATATTTAGGAAGCAGTCCTTCATTTATACAGGTTTGATTAAATAATACGTCATATTTATTTATTTTAATTTAACTAGTTTCCTCGTATATTTTTCAAGGGACCGGAATAATCTTCTTGCGTCTTCATCCAAATTGTACAGAACATTTCCACTAATTTCACTACTTTCACTATTTGAAAGGAAATGAAAGATTTAAAGACAATGGAACCATTGGAAATGTTCTGTACAATTTGGATGAAGACGCAAGAAGATTATTCCGGTCCCTTGAAAAATATACGAGGAAACTAGTTAATAATAAATATGGCGTATTATTTAATCAAACCTATATATATATATATATATATATATATATGATCAAACTACAATAAAAAATGGGAAAACAAGACTAAGATCTTTCAACCGAAACAAGCGGTCTTCATCAGAGTCAAAAACTCAACTGAATCACTGGATGCAAAAAACATCTGGTAAGGGGTTGAGAAGGGTGAAAGCGCAGGAAAGGACTAATGTCTAGAAAGGGATGTTTGGGGCAACAAAGGAGTACAGTAAGAAAGAGTAAAAAACTATCCGCTAGCTGTCAACCCTCTTAGAAGAGGCTATTGCCCTCGTAACTTCAAGTATCAAGTCTTTAGTAGCGGTCTTTTCAAATTTGATACTTTCGTTACGAGGGCAATAGCCTCTTTGAAGAGGGTTGACAGTTAGTAGATAGTTTTTTACTCTTTCTTACTGTACTCCTTTGTTTCCTGAATATAGATTCTTGAAATTGTGGCATTATCTTGGAAGTTACAGAGGAAATAAAATAACAATTACGTCACCATTTGACAAAACTTAATATAACATGTAGGTTTTCTTATGTGTATGAATCATACTAACTTGCATATTGAATACTGAAATATGAGGAATAGACTGTGTGGTTATTTATTACAGAGTGTATAAAATTTGTAAGCTTATTCTTCGGTGATCCGATGACCCTGAATTTTTTTCTTCTGACGTTTTCAGACCAAATATATATATTTTGAAGACTTAAACAGAAATCTTTGACTTTAATCTTTAATATAGAAGGAGGTTAAATAAACTACATCAATTTTAACAGAACCATTGACCATACTATTTTACTGATTGTCAAATCTTTACTTTGTTTTTACAAACAGTTTTCACTGCTGTAGTAATACAGCATTAGTATAATTAATACATACTAATTCGCATTAGTATGTGATATACAAAAATGAGTGTATATATTGATAATTGTATCATCTCGAGGAATGAAAACTAGTAAATATCTCACATTTAGAAATGAGGGATTAATAATTTTCCGTTTATTTTACAAAATAGAAATGACTCTCTGAAGAATGAAATATCAAAGAAATTAATATAATGAAATATTGATAGTTGAATCGAAATGTGGGTTAGGGATATTTGGGGAAACAAAGGAGTACAGTAGAAAGAGTAAAAAACTATCCACTAGCAGTCAACCCTCTTAGAAGAGGCTATTGCCCTCGTAACGAAAGTATCAAGTTTGAAAAGACCGTTACTAATGTTTATAATATTTGATCTATTAAATTTAATTAGAGACGATTCATTAATATTTCTTAACAAGATGGATTTTTCATAGGTATTAAATTTAGCTCCTGTCCAATCAATATGATGATTTTCATTTTCTACATATGCAAGAATAAGGCATTACTTTTTTCCTGTCTACTTACGTTGTATTGGTGTTGTTTTACACGTGTCTTAATGATTTACCAGTTTGACCAGTATAAATTTTATGGCAATTTTCGCACGGAATTTTATAAATACCACCGGATTCCAATTCGCTGGGAAAGTTTTTTATTAACATATTACCCACATTATTACGATTAGAAAACACTATATTAAAATCAAGTTGTTTGACTAATCTTGGAAAGGGGTCCAATGAGTCATGATATGGCAAAACAATAGAATTTGACAATGTACGGGGCTCTGTTGAAGTATTAGAGAAAGTTTTTTAGCACCCTTCAAAGCTAAATCGATATAAGAAGAGGGGTATTTTAATGAAAGGGCAATTGACCTAATTTTTTTAATCTCTTCATTAAGGAATTCAGGAGAGCACACTCTTGATGCCCTCAAAAACACATTTCTAAAAACAGAAATTTTAACATATTTTGGATGGGAAGAATAAAAGTGAACATATGCAAGTACTTTCGTAGGTTTTCTATATATACTAAAGCGTAACTCATTAGGCAGCCTATGGATCAGGACATGTAAGAAGGCAAATATGGACATCAGGACATGTAAGTGTTTGCAAATTACCACTTTCTTCTTCTTCCATCGTGAATTTGATTGTCGGCACTAATGAATTCAATTTTATTAGGAAATCATCTTTATTTAAATGATTAGGACAAATGCAAAGTACATCGTCAACATATCTATACCATTTAACATTTTTCGGCAATATTGAGCTTAACATTTTACTCTGAAAGAACTCCATGTATAAATTACTTTGGAGCGGGGATAAACAGTTACCCATAGCAATACCAAATTTTTGTAAATAATAATTATTTTTAAATTGAAAATGACAATCTACCACACATAACTTAATTAACTCTATTATAGTGGTAGATGGAAGGGGAAGGGAATAATTAATTAATTCCTCCTGGAGTAAGCTCAACAGATCAGTTACAGGTGCATTGGTAAAAAGAGACTTCACATCGAAACTGATTAATCTATAATTTTTGTTCATGTTGACGCTTTTTAATTTTCTAATTAAATCAACATTGTTTTTAATATGGCTGCCTGAAATTTTTCCAATTAATGGGTTTAAAATACTTACTAACCATTTGGACAAACCATATAATGCCGAACCAACCGAGCTCACAATCAAACTTATTGGCTAATTATCTTTATGTGTCTTGATTAACTCGTACATATATGGCAAAGAAGGGGATTTTGATATAAATTTAGTAATAAGTCTTGTTTTTGCATTAGTAGTCTTGTTTTTTCCATTTTCTTATTGTTGTTTGATCATTGAATGTTACATTAAGTTTTGTCAAATGGTGAACTATATAGATTCATTAGAGCATTTTAGATTTTTAGATTTTTTAAATAAACATACATTTTAGATTTTTTTTACATTTTTGGAGCATGTTAAACAAATCAACCATCCCAAGGAAAGTATCAGGAATCTATGTTCATTGGCGCTGATTTCTTACTTGAAAGAATATTGTTGTTTTTATATTTATATAAGTTGTTAAATCATCTAAAAACACTTCATTAAACTTCTACTTATATATTTCAGTGGATTCAGTATACCAATTTCTAAGTCAATTTCAACAATGAAAATAATTGTAAACATACAACAAGAATAGTAAGTAAATCATTAGTACAAGACCAATATTCAATTATGGTTTCATTGCTTTTTGCCGAAATTGAAATTTCATGAATTTTTTTTGATAAATTAATAACTTTTCATTCAATTTTTTCGGAAAATTTTATGGTTTTTTAATAAACCGTTTAGCGTCAAAGAAACATTTTCTGAAAGCAGAAAATGTTCTGTAACGCCTCTTTGGCGAATGTAGTTTGAAAAAAATTATGTCGACTCATCCTTCACAATTTTTTTTATTTATAGGTATAGTTTAATTTTGATCCGTTAAACGGTTTGGCTTTTATCACTCTCAAAAGCATTCAGATTGAATTATAAGTAAAATTTTTACATAATTTTCGTTGTTTTAAAAATCAGAGGTTATTGTTATTTTATTTCCTTTGTAACTTCTAAGATAATTCCAAAATTTCAAGACTCTAGATTTAGAAGTAAAGAAAAAAAATGTAATCTAAAAATAGGTTTTTGAAAAAAAGTGACTTTCCCATCATATATAATTGCTCCGAAGCAATAGAGCTCATATAAATTATGAGGCCCATTTTCGCGTAAAATATCAATTTAGTTCATGAAAGATTCTGGACTGTGTGGCCATAAACTTTCGATACACACTTCACTTTTTTTTTGAAAATATACTTTACTAATAGTAAAGTTATAATTATTTTTGTCATGTTGATTTAAAAAAGTGCTTAGTAAGTTATCTAATAGTAAAATTATTAGTACCCATTGGAAAGTTTTTAGTCATAATATTCGACAGAATGAAAGTGATAAGATATGAGATCTGATATGTTATCAATTACATGTGCAAGGATATGTTGTAAATTACTTTATAGATGGTTATCAAATGACAGAGTTCACCAAAAACAATTTCAGAAATTGTAACTATATAATAAAGAGGATATTTTTGTTTATTTAGACTAGAACACTTTTGACTTTTACTCATCCAAAAATTAAATTTGCTCAAAACTATGTAAAGGAATATATTATTGATTAAAGAAAAAGTTATTTCTAAGAATTTATATAGTGTGACCCGTATAAATTTTAATAATATTTAATTAAATCCGACATTATATACAGATGGAACCCTTAGAGTGTCCTTTTTATTATAATACTGAATTATGCAATAATACAATTTTTTAAGATTTTTATTAATGTTCATAGTAAGATAATATAAAAATCAAAATTGGAACTCTGTAATAAGAATTGAAAATTCGGAAAAAAATATTACCCGCATTGACAAGTCCGTGAAGTTAATTTTTGATGATGTTTTATTGAAAATATTGATTGAAAATTAAAGTGAACATTTTTGCAACTTTACACGTTTTGAAGTCAACTGAACACATTTTTGATGAATTTTGCCTTATTAGTGCTGAATGTGTTTTGAACAATCAACATGTTGCACAAACTGCAAAGTTTTAATGGAATTTGACAAACATATAGTTCTTGATGTTGTAAGGAACTTCATTGTTTTTGTGTAACAGCAAAGAATGAGAAGGCTATATAATTTTTTTGTCAAAGCAGCTACTAATTTATAGTACTATTTCCGTGTTTTTAAAAACTTCAAACCTTTTGAAAATATTCTGTAGATTTGAATATTTCACAGTAAATGACTATTTCACTAATTTTTAATGTTGGACGGAGAAATATTACAATAAAAAGGACAACCATTTTGTAAGTCTATGTGAGTTGACCACTTTAAAAGTATTTAACTGATATGCATTGATTACAAAGTTTACATGATAGCCACATAAAAATAAATTTGTTTACAATTATGTTATTGATGAATAGTAATTATTATAACTTAAACTTTATAGTAAATTTGAGTGTAAACCTCTTAAGATTTTTTTATTCGCACTATCACAGAAAAAAGGGTATTTGTGGAAACGATTGTATTCTTACCTAGAACGTAGATACAAAGCATCAGGATCATTAACTTCATGATTAAAGCCATCACGACTGGTCTTGTTACAGTCTATTCAATGACAATCTGCCAGTACAAGGGGAATATAAAAGTTCCTAAGATTTGTAGCATATTCATTAAACTTTACTGCATTGTACAGTATTTACTACTTGCTGCTATTGAAGTCTTCCATGGAGAGGTGAATGAGGTTTTGATATGAAACCGAATAGAAGCTCGTAAATTTTAACGACTTATAAGTCGTCAATTATCCTCTTGATTCATGATTGTTATTTAAAATTGTACAAAAAAAGTCTTTTTGGGCAAAATTGTTGCAAGTAAAGTGATCATCATGATTAAGTAAATCATGTATTGAAAAATTAATATTTGTTACAAAATTTGGAGCATAATAAGCTAGTAATATGAGATAGCTACCAAATCTTGTTGGACCCAGCAAAAGTGTTGAGCTTCTTGGAGGCATTGAAGCTAACTGGGGTACTGTAGTAACGAAGGGGGGATAGTACAACAGTTCTTAGGACGTAGTACTATAATCACCCTTAATACAATAAAAAAAAACCAACCAAATCTTCAGTATACATATAAGGGAAATAGCATATTTAAATACCCCTAATTCTACGCCGGTTACATTGTTTCACGGCTATCACGTTATATTGTGCGATCATACCCAGAACATACAAGGAACAAAAAACCAGTAGTAATATCTTAACTGAAATGACTAATGTTTGATCATAGACGGCAGCAAATATGTTAATGAAAGTTTAGGAATAATGACAAAAAAAAACTGTGGCCGCAGCCTCTTATAAAATAAATACATGTTTTGAATAAATACATTTATTATGAATAACTCTATTGAAGGATTTATCCTAGCAAGAACTTGCAGAAAATCTGTAATGACAAATTTACACTACAAAACCAACAGAAAAACAAGTATACCCATTTTTGATGTACAAAATGGTACACTTGGTATTGAGTAGAAATGTATTTAGAAATTTTTTGTAACTTTGAAAAAAATTCAGAAAGAAGCAATGTTAAAAACACATGAATAAATTCTAATTAATAATTTCATAAACATATATCTATATAAATAAAAGGAAGATTTTGTCTGCATATTGCTTAGAACTGACTCATTTCAAGTTTTCTTTACGTTCCATACTTTAGAGAAAACGAATTCACCCTTCGAAAAATGTCTGTCTGTCGGTTTGTGGGTTTTTCCCCAAAATTTTGTCACAAGTAAACTCAGCCACCATAAGACATATCAAGCTGAAACTTTAACACTACATTTGTATATGACTAACTTAAAACATAAGCTCTGAATAGGTTGATAATTCAGTGCAGAAGCGAAGTTATGGACCTTTAAGCTGTATTTTGCTAACCTCACAGACATGTTTATTTTAAAAATATACAAGTGTAGCAAGTAGGTATTGTTAGTTGATTTTAATTTCATTTGAGCATCTGAATATATTGCGTATTTGAGCTTATTGACAAGGTGTTTCTCAGAGTTCAAGATGTACTATCTATTCAGAATAGCTTTGTAAACGAGCAATAATCAATCATTACTAATTAACAGGCAGAAACAATCAACAAGCAAATTTTTACGCTAAATCAAGCCGAGGAAAGACCTATAAGTCAGTACAGATGGTGATTATTGATGAGGAAGCAGTTCATTATCCAACTGAAATTCTTGGCTCCGTGATTACTCCTCCACTGCCTGCTGATGAGCAAAAACTTAAAAGATGCGCACCAATTATGCTGTGGTTTAGTATCAGTAACAAATTTCATGTCAAAAAACTTGAGTCCCAAAAAGTGCAACGGGACATGACTCTGAGTTCATGCTCTACACAGATACGACATAGAGGCAGAGATTACTGGGCCTGGTACTGGGGGTCTGCCTGTATACCACGAATACCATTGATTCCGACCCATAATCTGTTTCCATTCAAACGATTGCCATGTTCCGTCAGGATCTGTTTTGCAATGACGGTAACTGAGTCATAAGGGGAAACTCTTTCTACCGCAGGAATTGAAGTGAGAGAGACCAAGATTTTCTCACATGGTCAACTGTAGTTTGCTTGCTGAAGAGTCAGAGGTTCCAACTCTTTGTTCTTCCATGAACCTGAAGGACAGACAGCTATTGTGGTGTATACAGAGTAATTTGCATAACACTCTATTAATAATGATATTTTCTACTATTCTATAATTTCTTATGATAGTTTAGAATTCCATGCATGAACAAATTTTTGATACCGTCAAAGACAGGCACGTTTGCTAGTTCTAATAAATATGAAGAGATTTATTTTAAACTAGCAAACGTACCCGTCTTTGACGGAATTAAAAATTCTATTATACTTGGTATTCCAAAATGCCATTAATACCAATTATAGTATTATAGTAATACTATAATTAGAAATTATAGAATAGTAGAAAATACCATTATTAGTACAGTGATAAGAAAATATCTCTGTATACACTACATTAACTGTCTGCCCTTCAGGTTCATGGAAGAACAAAGAGTTGGAACCTCTGACTCTTGAGCAAAGCAAACTACAGTTGACCATGTGAGAAAAACTTGGTCTCACAAACTTGAATACCTGCGTTAGATAAAGTTTCCCTTTAACGTCATTACCAAATTGACTCTGGTAGGACTTTGCAATCGTTTCAACGGAAACAAATAGTGACTCGGAATCAATCGTATGGGTGGTATACACACAGACTCCCCATTCCACACCTAGTCATGATGTCCGCCTCTATGGCATATCTGTGCAGAGCACAAACTCAGAGTCGTGTCCGTTGCACATTTTTGGGACTCAAGTTTTTTTGACATGAAATTTGTTACTGATACTAAATCGCAGCGTCATGATGGTCCTACTTGAAGTTTTTACTCATGAGCAGGCAGTCTAGGAGCAGTCACGGAGTCAAGAAATTTAGATAGAAAATGAACTGCTTCCTCATCACTAATCTCTCTCTTTACTGACTTGTAAGTTCTTTCTTCGGTATGATATAGTGTAAGAACTTGTTTGTTGATTTTTCCTGCCTCTTCATTAGTAAGGCTTGAGCATTGCTCGTTCACAAAGCCATTTAATCTGAATAGATAGTAAATCTTGAACTCTGGGAAACACCTTGTCAATAAGCTCAAATAAGCAATATATTCATGTACGCAAATGAAATTAAAATCAACTAACTATACCTAATTGCTACACCTGTATATTTTCAAAATAAACTGGCCTAGTAGTTAGCAAAACACGGCTTAAAAGTTCATAACTTCACTTCATCGTTGAATATTCAATCCATTCTAAGCTTAGATTTTAAGTTAGACATACACAAATTAACTGTAGACAGACAAAACCTTCCTTTTATTATATAGATATACTTGTGCTACTGTCAACAGTGAGCACGCAAGCCACTGGACTACTCTGGTTCCATACCTTACTATATTACCAGTGTTTATATCACACAAATATTAAATTAAAAAAAATAAATACATTTGCACTACCGTCATCGGCGAGCACGCAAGCCAATGGGCTACTCTGGTTCTATACCTTACTTTATTACCAGTGTTTTTATTAAGAAAATATTAAATTAAAAAAATTTTACAGTTATATATAATACATATTAAGCGTACCCGTCTTTGACGGAATCAAATGTTCTATTATTCTTGGTATTCCAAAATGCCATTACAAATTATAGAATAGTAGAAAATACCATTATTAGTACAGTGATAAGCAAATTACTCTGTATACACTACATTAACTGTCTGCCCTTCAGGTTCATGGAAGAACAAACAGTTGGAACCTCTGACTCTTGAGCAAGTAAACTATAGTTGACCATGTGAGAAAAACTTGGTCTCACAAACTTGAATCCCTGCGTTAGATAAAGTTTCCCCTTGCGACTTAGTTAACGTCACTGCGAAATAGGAACTGAAAGGACTTTGCAATCGCTTCAACAGAAACAAATAGTGGCTCAGAATTAATGGTATGGGTGGTATACACACAGAATCCCCTATACCACACCCAGTTATGATGTCCGCCTCTATGGCATATCTGTGCAGAGCACGAAGTCAGAGTCGTGTCCAGTTGCACAGTATTTGGGCACTCACGTTTCGAAACATGAAATTTGTTACTGCTACTAAACTGCAGCATGATTGGTGCTCTTACTTTAAGTTTTTAGTCATGAGCGGGTAGTCCAGGAGAAAGAAATTTAAGAAATTCAGTTGGATAATGAATTCTTCCTCATCACTAATCTCTCTCTTTACAGACTTCTAAGTTTTTTTCTCGGTATGATATAGCGTAAGAACTTCTTTGTTGATTTTTCCTGCCTGTTCATATTAAGGGCTGAGAATGTACTAATAGAGAGTACATTCTCAACTCTGGGATACACCTTTTCAATGATGTCAAAGACGCAATATATTCATATACTCCAATGCAATTAAAATCAACTAACAATACCGACTTGCTACACTTGTGTATTTCTAAACAAACTTGTCTGTGAAGTTAAGAAAATACAGCTTAAACCCCATAACTTCACTTCCGTACTGAATTATCAATCCATTTTGAGCCTATATTTTAAGTTATGCATACACAACTCTAGTGTCAAAGTTACAGTTAGCTATGTCTCATAGTGGCTGAGTTTACTTGTGACAAACGTTTTTGCTTTAAACGTCCATAACTTCACTTCTACGTTAAATTTCCAATCAATTCAGAGTCTATATTTTAAGTTAGACATACACAAATCCACTGTAAAAGTTTCAACTTGATATGTCTTATGGTGGCTGAGTTTACTTGTGACAAAATTTTGCGAACAAACCGACAAACTAACAAACAGTCAAACCAACAAACCGACAGAAATTTTTCTAAGTGTGGATTCGGTTTTTCCAATGTATGAAACGAAAAGACTTGAAATGAGTCAGTTCTAAGCAATGTACAGACAAAATCATTATTTTATTTATGTAGAGTTTTTGAAATATTTAGAATACAGTTGAACAACAGTTGAAATTACACGAATCTGACCCTCCAACATTTTTATAACACAACAGTTTTATTCAGTTTCTACAAATTACAACAGAAACTACAAGTAGAATTCTGATTTTCTGCGTAGACATTTCAAATCTATATAAGAGTAGAAATAAACGTTTCCATACTATAAACTAAGTTCATTTCTATATTTAATTAAGAATGACATACTTGACATTATAGAATATAATGTATTTATTTATTTTAAATTAAAAAGTTATAACCGAATGGTAAACTTTAAATTATTTTTTTGCAACTAACATATTTTTTGTTTAAGGTACCAAGATTGTATTTTTTAATTACATTTATTCATTGAAAATATATTGATGAAATATATTATTCATTGGTTTGATAATAATGATTATAAACTCCATTTATATTGACTGTGATTGTAGTTGAAAGAGCATATATTAAATTTGCAAGCAACATGACGTTTCAAGGCTAATCGAGAGCGGTATATATGGTATGCCTGACAGTAACGTTTTTACGTAGTCTAGAGTTGTATCATCTGAAATGAAGACCTTGTTCATTCTCTCCCTCTGCATCCTAGGTAATGAATTCGAGTATTTAAAATAATTTCATATATTTAATACTGTCTGTCATGACAAACATATGTTGATGTTGATGTATAGAGCATATCATACATAATATTTATTAGATTATTATATATGTATTTATATAGTATTTATTAAATTTGATGTAAATAACTTTTAAAACCAGTATTAACAATAAATTAATCTTCATGACTGCGATAAAGGATTTATAGCTTATAAAACATTACAATACAAAGACATACTTTGCTCATTCATGGTCCTAATGTTGAAGTTAGATAGTTATAAAGAACAATAATTACACAGCAGTTTTATGTTCCCCAGAAATCATAAAACTTGTGGATTCAATGAACCTCAGAAAGAATGCTGTTATAGATCTTGCGAGTCACATTTGCATTCAGCTTGTGAATAGATAGATTGCTTCAAATTCTGTTTGACTTATAATGGTATCAAACTAACCATGTAGTATTTATAATCTTATTACTGTGATACTTTTTTGTTTAGATTCGTGTTAGTATCAATCAACTATTTTCTTATTTTGATCTTCTCATATTTCAACTTTTATTATATTTTATTTTCCCTCTATTTGTAAATATACTTTTGAAATAATTATCAAAATATTAACAAAGCTCGTGCTCTAGTTTTCTAGCACTTTACGGTGGTCTGGTGTTAATTCCCAAATCATTTGTCCCAGAGACATATATATGAATGAGCAGATGAATGAGTATATATATATATATATAGTTCACACAGGAAAGAGAAAAAAAAATAAAGACACACACAAAGAAGACTCACAACGATATTTCGACAGTCGTCGTCATCGGGCAGAAGTAGTCCCTTTGAGTAGCTGAAGCTAACTGAGTGGTCGGTCGAATACGACGAACACGCTCGCACTCTGCCGGCCGCCCTAGGTAAGCTACTAACTACAGAGAGAAAAATAACTAAAAAAGAACAAATAAAAGCAAATAAAAATAACAGAAGGAGAAGAATAGTAAATGAAGCAATGAACAATTAAAAAAAAAAAAATTAACGGTACAAGCTAAGGCCAGGAGGAGAGCGAGCTTTGAGAAGACAGATAATTGCCTCCTCTGAAGCTCTTAAAGTAACCCGAGAAGACGGCACAGGGATATGATTAAGGACTTAAGGACAAGGATATATATATGCAGAAAAATCACAATAAATAAACACGTTATGCAATCAATGAAGTTTAAACCACAATGGAAAAAAGAGAACAATAGAAATAAATGCTCTGAGGCCTTTCAATGTATGTCATCAGAGAGCAAACGAAGTAAAAACTGAGAAACTAACATAAAAGTAATGGAGAAGGAAGGAAAATCAATATGACAATATAACTTGATAAAAAGAAATACTCTGTAAAATTAAACAAAGCAGGTCCACCAGTAAGAAATAGAATATGTATAAATTTATCATTGATGCATCTTAATTTATATATTTGTAATGGAAAATGCATTATAAATGTCTCATTATTTTTTTACTTTTTTCTAATATTTTGGATAAACAATTTGGATAAACTTTGTGAAATTGTAATGACGAAATTTGAAATAGTTTGGAAAATATTTTATGCCTGGAATTCCTTTTATAAACGTAATGGAATTGTTTGTTTTAGATTGTTTATTTTGTATACATATTCCTATGAATAAGGTTTTAGGGTTTATAGATTATATTTGGTTCTACGGATGGCATGATCTGTGGTTTCACAAGTCAACACATTCTGAGAACTACAGGTCTAAATTACCTCTCTGCGTTGATGGAATTTGTGTGTTTAGCAAAACATACAAGCGTCCAACCATTCAATGATCTCTATGATAAAATTTAACATTAAAAAGAGGCTAGAATGTTTAGTAGAAAATGTTGAAAAGACAGCCAGTCGGAGTGCTCATTAATAATGCATAGACATTTAAGGAAGTGTTAAGAAAAAATTAAACACCAATAACACAAAAAAAGAATAATTTAAAACATTCAATTATTTACTAACATGCTTTTATTTATTCCTAAGCCAGTAGGTCCAGGAACAATAAGCTCATTTAATGTTTATAAAAATCCTAAATCTGCCAAGATCTTAGACAGTAGGATTTCCTGTTGAATTATTTATTATATAATGCTACAAAATAAGTAAATTCATTAAACTTTGGAACCATTAAACGAAAAATATTTTTCTGGATAAAAGTTTTATATATTTTTGAGTAGTCCACAGTGAAGATAGTGAACTGTGAGTTTTGTTTCTTTGTACCGACTTGTACAAAGAACGTCTGTCTGTTTCCTTTGCACATCTATGTCTATAGAAAGCTTATTGTAATAATTGCTACCAGCCCAGGTCAGAATTGCTTGAAATAGGAAGCTACCAGAAAGAAGGTTGTCAATGCTGAAACAGTTGTTAAATACATTTAATTATATGTATGCATTGAAAATAGAATTAAGAGTCGTAAAAACCTAAAAAATGAGATCTTAACACAAACTATTCTGTTACGATTTATAAAATTATTACTACTGCTGCAGTAAGATTAATGATACATTATAAATTGGTTGTGTGATATACAAAAAACTAGATTGTATAGTTATAACAGGATCAATACCTGTTAGTACTATCTCTAGGATTTTCTAACAAGACTAATACATGTAATACATTTTTATACGAAAAATATAAAATATTATGTACGATGAGATTTAAGACCTGAGTTTAAAAATTATAATAACATATCAGATTGATTTATGATTTCAAGTTTTTTTAACTTATAAAATTATTAGAGACACAGGTAAAAAAATGATACATAATTAATTAATATGCATATACTATCACATAAAAAAAATCAATTAGTTTCCAACGAGTTTGATATTGTGTTTATTTATAGTAAAATTAAATGAAGTCCATTCGAGATTTTTTTCTTTTTTTTGACGAACAACCTTTCAAACTAAATAATGTAAAACAATCGCAAATTTAAACAGTGGTTTATTTATTACGAGTAATTATGGTTTTATATTTTAATAGTATAAATATGTGCTACTTTTATCTAAGGACATTGAAATATTGTGAGAATTATAAATATTTTTAATATCTTACAATAAAATTCATAACATTATTAATTACAAAATTAGTAACTACAAAATTTAATAAAAGATTTTTTTAATGAATTATGAATAATTATCAGAGTTATCTATCAAATAAATGAGTTACTTGTTCCTCTGGTTGAATTATTTCTTATTATTTGTTCATTAAAGAAATTATCAAAGTGTTTAACACAACAATTGAATTATTTTATAAAAAGAACAATAAACATTAAATTATATTCAAGTAATTGCTTATTTTAAAAGTTTACGAAAATGTGTTAAAAGCTAAGCATATATTTTTTTTTCTTTTTGCTTTTATAAAGAACAATTTAATATTAATCCTAAAGGTTTCTATTTCAATCAGTTTATCACCCCGGAAAAACAATAATATTTAAAACAATTTTTTTTTTATTTTATTTGCTTAAAGTCACAACAACGTAAGTATAACACCAGTGACACTGATAATACAGATACAGGAAGGAAGAAATAAGTAATCCAGTGATTATACTCCCTGGCGTGGATCTGAAAAAAGTCTTCGGTACCTAAAGTTAAAATAAGTCACTTTGGTATATTTTATCAACGTTGTAATTTTTCCTATGCATTGCTAGCTGTGAATAATGGTTGTTTAAAGTGTGCTTTTTTATGTATCGGTAGTATGAGAAGTTGGCAAGTATCATGCTTTTTATGGCATGTTCGTCCTAACACTTTCTTACTGAACATATCTGACCATGAACTTGGAAACATTGTATTGTCAATGATATCAGATTTTCTGTCTGTATAATATTTATAATATATGAATAACTATTTATATACTACTATCCTCTTTTATTCATCTGAGCTAAGTATAAATTATTTATTTCGCCATGAATGGATCATAAATTTCAATATACTCGTAGTATGAATATACTAATGGATGACAATGAGAACAGAAAATTTCAAAAGTATAAATAAAAATAATACACAATTTAAATTTGAAATTAAGCAAAAGGAAAGACTAAGATTCTGTACTTGCGCTGTCAGTTATTCATGCAATTTTTCCCCACACTCACTCTTCAACTCCATATAGCTTCAACGATTTGCGGTCCTTACAGATGATGAATGAGGCTCAGTTTTCAATTGGCATTGATTTGATGCCAGTAGTGAATTATATTATCGTGGAAACCAACGACATGTGGTGTCACCTATCCAACTGCCAACCATGTGTAAGGTTGTTTATCTTTAGTGACCTGACAGTAACCGATGTGTACAAAATTGTTCTTGTCGTCGACAGCTACTATATGGTTTTTAAATATACTTCAAAATGATTAACAAATTGTTGAAATAACTATTTTTGTTGCCAGAACAACATAACCATTTGGAATGGTTATTCCAAATAACCATTTTGTTGTTTTGATCTCTGAGGGATAACGTGCTCAGATGTTTTGCACCTTTCTCGTAATGAACTCGAGGACATGTGATGATTGGACCCACGGGATCTACGTGACCACCGGAGCAAATATTCAACTGAGCTACTTTGGCCTTAAATTCATGACCCATAGCAAGAGTAGTTAGAACTCAAAGTAATCCATCTATTGAGCCAACGAGACTAAATTACAATAAATATATTTTCCAAGGAATACTACAGATGTAATCCTGAATTCTTAATACCTCTTTATGTGATCAAGTAAAAGATTATATTATAATATGTATAAAATTTTTAGTTAGATTAATATATATATATATATATATAGCAGTAAGTGATTTAAAAAACACTTCCCATTGAAGTAAGTAGAAGCGGTTTTGAATTTCTAAATGCATTTCAAGAAGTTAAAAGAAATTTCTCTTTGTGTATGAATTTAATTAATTTTCAATTATGTAAAATGTCATATTATGTAATGTAATTAATAACTATATTAAATAATGTACCATTAATAATAATAAATCCTTCACTTTTTCAGGAGTGCTCTGCAAGCCTGGTCGGGTAGTCAGACAATCTGAAGGTATTAGTATTTCAATCGTTGTTTATATATTTATTATGTTGTCATTTTTATGGCAAATGTATATTATTATAGCTTAATGATTTAAAAAAATGATTACATATGTTTTAAAACTAAATTTGGAAGCCAAAAATAAATATTAACAAAAGAAATTGGCAAAAGATAAATATGTAAAATTAATGTACACAAAATAAATCGGTTCTAATTACAAAATTGTAAGTATTATCTTTTGTATCCTATGAGGTATGAATTGGTTATCTAAACTAAATGCTCTTCTCTCTCTCTCTCTCTCACTCACTCCCTCTCACTCTCTCTCTCTCTCTCTCTCTCCTCTCTCTCTCTCTCTCTCTCTATATATATATATATATATATATATATATAATATATATATATTATTTTTTCAAAAGAACACGCCGAATTGAAACCACTGAAACTCACTACTATATTTTGATGGCCTCGTCATCAGGAAGATCGATGTTAATCGCTCCAATGCCTCATAACCACTGGATGGCGTGCAAAACGATGCATTCAAATAGTGTAGCCAGCTTTCGGAGGGAGGGCAGAGAAGAAAGATAAAGATATAAAAGCTAAATAAAGATTAAATGAATTAAAACATTTGAATAGAAATATATTAAAAACTATTAACAACATGCAAAAAATCAAACTAAAAATAAATATTAAAACATGATACTGAGTAAGATAAAAAGACTGAAATAAATTAGGTGAACAAAGAACTATGAGGTGAAGCCCAGCAGTAGATATCAGGAACAAGTAGGACAGCGGCCAGGTTTACACCTGGTTTACCTTCAACACCTTAACTAGCCTTAATTTCCCTTAAACTGGGATAAACATTTAAATCACTATTTTGTTTATTTAAACAGTGATATTTTCTTAAATATACAGGACTTTGAGGGTCATTCATCTATTGCTGCTTTTGATGTAATATGTTTTGTAATATGATCGTCCCCTTAGTCAAATGCAATTAAGATACACCTGGATAAGTGGTTTACTGCTTACCCACCAACCCAGGCTACGGGAGAGTGAATATACCTTTTCTACCGTGGGTACATCAACTCCTAGTGGAAGCATGACGAGAAAGTGATTCAACAATGTCCAAACTTTAAACTCTGAAGATTAGTTAGAACTAGATATTTTCTACAAAATGACACTACTAAGAACATGCTAATGTGAAATAGACCAAAATAAGATATCATGAAGCTGCAGTGTAAGCACTTAAGATACGAATATAAATACATTGCAGGGGACTGTGAACCTTGCGTTCAAAGTATATAAGCTTGGAGGTCCTTTGAGGAAGAGAAGAAGTGTGTAACATGAAACTGAGAAGGAAGACTTTTGCTGAAGGGACGACCATATTACAAAGCATCAGAGACAGCAATAGATTACAGATCCTTGAAGCCCTAGATATTAAAGACAATAACCCCTGATTAAATACACAATCTAATGATTTAAGTATAATCCCTAGTTTGAAAGATTTTGATAATACTTTGAAGGTAGTTGGAGAGGCTGAAGTTAGGCCAGGAGTTGGTCAGTGCCTTGGCTGCTGTCCTTCATACGCCGCCTTCCCTTCTGAATTTTTCCAATTTTATTAAATCACCAGTCATTATTTGAATCCTGCTGGAATAGTTCCATTGGGTTTTTTACCTGATGTGGCTAATGTAACGCAAAAGCGTGTATTTTATAATTTTAAGTATGTAACTTGTTAACCTTCGTTATAGTGTTTTGTTTAATCGTGTAAATTTTACCTACATTATTGTGTTTTAAATACCACTTACGAAAAGCTAGTTAAAGACTAGAAAACTCGGAAACAAATGGTCAAAGCAGAATCTGCTGCTAATAAAAAAAAAATTATTTAATAAAATATATTAGTATCCAAGTCTGAAAATTTGAAAACGACGAAATTCTATAAACTTCGCTTAGACAGTTGCTTTGCAAACTGGTTACTGCGTTTTTCTTACTGTGGTTTCGACGTTGATTTTCATAACATGTGTTTTTTGAAAAATGTAATAAACATAATATTTCTGTTATAACATTCAGTTAAATATATAATATTTATAATATTATAATATTATGAAACTTAATAGTCATTCTGAAGCTTATGTTATTACAATAAAAGCAATATATATTTTCATGTATTTATTACATTTATAATACATATTACATGTAAATTTTATATATTAAAATTTTAAATATAAAAATTGGTATCTTTTAATTACAGATTGCACGCCTGTGGGGCCATTTAAAATGGATTGCAACAATTGTTTTTGCAATCCTAACGGAGTAGCTTCGTGTACCATGATGGCTTGTCCCAGTGACATCCCCTGGCAAAGAAATGGTTGAGACACCAAACTTCCATATATGGTATATGAATTCCAGTCACTTCATTCAGTTATTGATTTTAAATGTTCAATTCTGTCCTTATATAAATAAAGTATTTGAATAATGACCTGAAATTGAATAGATATCTCTTATTTAAAATCCTAAAATGATTCTAATAAAATTTAAGTTTAATAGCATTTATGATTAAATGACAAAAAAATTTTGGCAAATCTACACTCAACTTTACTGTTTTTATATGTTATAGTATATATGTACTGCTGTAAGAATACATATTATCATGCTAATTGACTATCATTTTAACTACTTAACATAATTCAATGTGGCTATCTAAGAAATACATTGACAAACTTTGCCAAAACTTAATAATAAAATAAAATTATTAATTTTTTTTAGTCTAGCCTTGTTAATCATAACAAAAATGTAGTTATAGTTATATCACAAGTTAGTAGAAGTAACGCTTGTTTTGTTTAGTGTAATATTTTAACTTACACTAACATCAATTTAAGACAATTTTATGAGATAATAGTTATTTTATTATATAACTTTGGAATGCATTTATAAATTTGTTAATAGCTAATTCTGTAAAGGTAAGTAAATATTAGTATAAAATAATAATTACTTTGACATATAGTAAGTTAAATATGTAACACAATACATAATAGAATATACGTCAAAATATGAATGACTTATCTGAAAACATAATTAAATTACACGCTATCAAACAAAGGTATGAAAGTGAAATTTCTCTCCATAACGCAAAAGCAACTAATTAAACAAACTGTGAAACTCTTAATACCACCAACCAAGAGAGAAGGTGGAAAAACAAAAATACCTAGAAGAGGCATTTACAATTTAATTTCTCTAGAATAACCACAAAGGTAAATTATAATTGTTAAAATTTTTACATCATTATGATTTGTCAAGGGGTACAATTTGAAAAGTTTCTATAGAATTGTTTAATAGAAGCCAACTAAGCTACGCACCGACGATATCGTTTAGGAGGGTAACAATGTATCAGGGAATTGCCATTAAAGAAAATTTACAAATAATATTCAGGTAATATATATGGTAGAAACAGTCACTCTTCATGTCCACCTCGAAACAAATGCATCACTCCAAAAACTCTCTTATCTCTTCTGTTGACTGTTGTCACCTTGATACCCACGCACGCACGCACGCACGCACACACACACACACACGCGCACACACACACACACACACACACACACACACACACACACACACACACACACACACACACACATGTACATTTACGCATACACGTTATATATGTGTATGATGGAAAAGTCATTTTCACATGGACGAGAGCCCATGTGGGAACAAAGGGAAATGAAATTGCAGATTCTATTGCAAAGCAAATGACTACAGATAAAATTGGGCCAATAAAACATCATATGCCACCATGGTCGTTCCACAAAAAAAGACTGAACACGAACAGTATTCAAAAATGGAACATACAATGGATAAACAGTACCCTTGGTTCGGTGACAAGGGAATACTTCCCTACAGTTTACTCTCGACTGGAAATAATCGAACTGAAACTGACATACAAAGAAACTCAAATGATGACTGGCCACGGAAAACACTTTGCATAATATTTGTAAATTGAAGTACAAAATTGTCATGTCATATAGCTACATAACAACTGTATATAGTCTAATTGTTAATACTTCATCATTGTCAACATTGTATATAGCCAAATTGTAGTTCTAAGTTACATGGTTGTAAAGAACATATGTCAAGAATGTATCACTTGCATGTAATACAATAAAGTGGAACATGTTGAAAAAAAACCAACACACGCACACACACTCACACACACACACACACACACACATACACACACACAAAGACACACTCTCACACATAATACGTCCAATATATATCGTATATATATCAATATGTATATACATATTGATATATATACAACGTCTAAACAACAGTAAGAAATCAGAAAAAATCTCTGTCTTTCTACTGTAACATGTCTTCGTCAGAGTCAAATCTCAGATATTATATGTATTTAATTATATTTAATTAAACCAAACTATAACACATGAAAATAAACGTGACAATAAGACTCATTTTTCTATATTTCGAGAAGGTCGTCATCAGGAGAAAAAGTGAATTGATGGAAGGACGACAGTCAACTGAAGAACTCTCTGGTTTGAGGGCTAAAGCAAAGCTTACCATCTTCTAAACAAGATGGTTCTTGAGTTGTCGTTCTTCTGTCGTCCCTCCATCAATTCTCCTATTCTCCTGAGGTCCGCCATAATGGTTGAAATATTGAGTCCTATTGATACGATTCTTTCTATGTGTCACTGTTCATTTCAAATATAATAACTCCTTCGGGATCACATTTCGTTATTCGCTTTATTTATACATAAGAGTTCAAAATTGAAAAGGAGAAACACATAGAGGAAACAAATACACTTACGAACTGAAATTTTCGGGCTTCAGGAGAAATGAGAAAGGCAAACCAAACACGTTGGAGATGCAACGGCAAGTAACCCGTTATTTGGTTACCCCAATAATATAATATACGAGTATATTTATAATAATAATAATACAAAAATTATGTAATAATATATTTATGAATATTATCATAAGTACATGGATTATACTAGTTTTGTAGGTATAGTACTTGATTTGTAATTTAAAGATTTAGGAATTGGTATTAGTTTTTATTGTTGTTTTAAAACAAGATGTTTTTGAAAAACATTTCTTATATCACCTAATTGGAAATTGGTACGAATCTCTGAGTAACATGTATGCTAAAATAGTTGTGGTTTTTATATTGTAATAGTTGTTGTTCCATGGTTATAGATCTAGAAGATAGCTCTAGAAACAAGAATTTGTAGATACTAGAGGGAAAAAAGGAAAGAGTATTAGATAATGATTTTAGCCAAATTGTGAAGATAGTTCTGGAACTGTTGTGTGTTGGTGTCTGCATCTATGTGAACTGAGGAATCTGTCGTTGCGCTGTTGAGGAGTTCATTGATTCCAGTTTGAAGGATATAAAGAAAAGGTTTGATGTAGTTTCATTGATTTTGAAGAAGTTACCCATTTGCTTTACTGAATATTAGCAGTATTTTTTCACGTTGGATCATTTGTTTTTTTTTGCATTATTTCTTGTTTGGTCATTTTTTTCCCTAATAGTTTCTAACTGATTTTTACAAATTGCAATATTTTAAACAGGATTGTAAATCTCCTTACCGGTTTGACCATTACAGTTTTTAAGAAAGTAGAATAACAATTTGTAAACAAATTTAGAACTTGATATTAAATGAAGGAACTTCGAGGTGTACTAATTTCGTACTAATTGACACTTACTGCGGTGAAACATTGTTCAAGTCAAATAACAAAAATAAACTAGGATTAAGTGAAGTGCTGGGAAATAATATACTTAGTCCTAGTTTGTTTTTATTACTTGACTTGAACTGGGCACACGTGTGACAAAACAGCTTGTCTCCAACCGTCTCTTCTCAAGTGCACGTGTTATCACTATCTCTGCTGTTTAACACAAAATTAGAGAATGTAAGTGGGTTTGTATCTTTATTGTGTATCTATATTTTGATGTAAAATGTATATATATATATATATATTTAAAAAACTTTAAAAATAAGAATGAATATTATAAGTAACAAAAGATCTGGAGTGGCCTACACTCAACTTTACTATAAGTAACTTAATATCAAATTTCTTAAGTATATAACACATAACGTCTCATTTAAGCATAACGTAAACATCTAAATGGGATATGATTATTAGTCTTTCATTCCTGAAGTAGTACAGATAGTGATTGAAGGACCTATCAATATATAAGCTTATTTTTGAACATTACACAGCTGATGCAAATAATTTCATTAGTATATCTACAACAGTAATAATATTTTTGAAAAACCAAAGTGAACATTTCTTGATTCGAAATATTCTCCTACAAGGGAACTTTTGTTCAAATAGCCAGTGGATTTCTTACATCGTTTATTTGACATCCTTCTACGTTGAATATTAAAGTAAAATTTTCAAATTCAAACAGGAAAATACCCTTTTTTTCTCTGAAAAACATCATAAACAGCGAAAAAAATGTTGTTTTAAGGTGATTTATAATTAAAGATGTACGATAATTACGTTTATTAATCTCTAAACGAAAGATTTCAATTTTGAATTATCCTTTACATTTTTGGTTTTTTACAGAATTATTATACTGGAATTTTATGGCTTCTTAGTATTTAATCAGATCATTTTCCTTCCCCTTTGGGAAATAACATATATACAAATTTTTTCTGAGTGTGTGATATCATTTTCCTGCACAATATTATTCTTCTTACATCTCATATAAGTCTATAGACAAATTAAATTGTTTCTTTATAAATATCAATTTTATCTCAGTGGATTCGCTCAAAAAAATTCTAAATCAATGTAAACAATGTAAAAAAATTTTGAGTGGCCTACACTCAACTTTACTATAAGTAACTTAATAGCAAATTTCTTGAGTATATAATATATAACGTCTCATTTAAGCATAATGTAAACATCTAAATGGGATATGATTATTAGTCTTTCATTCCTGAGGGAGTACAGATAGTGATTGAAGGACATATCAATATATAAGCTTATTTTTGTACATGACACAGCTGATGCAAATAATTTCATTAGTATAACTACAGCAGTAATAACATATTTGAAAAACCAAAGTGAATATTTCTTGATACGAAATATTCTCCTACAAAAGAACATGGCGTTTGTTCAAATAGTCAGTGGATTTTTACATCGTTTACTTGACATTCTTCTACATTGAATATTAAAGTAAAATTTTCAAATTTAAAACAGGAAAATACCCTTTTTTTTCTCTGAAAAACATCATAAACAGCGAAGAAAAAATATTGTTAATAATTGAAGATGTACGATAATTACACATATTATTCTTTAAACGAAAGATTTTAATTTTGAATTATCTTTTACATTTTTGGTTTTTTATAGGATTATTATACTGGAGATTTTATGACTTCTTAGTATTTAATAAGATCATTTTCCTTCCCCTTTGTCAAATAACATATATATATGAATTTTTTCTTAGTGAGTGCTATCATTTTTCTGCACAATATTATTCCTCTTACATCTCATATAAGTCAATAAACATTTTAAATTGTTCCTTTATAAATATCAATTTTTTTTCAGTGGATTTGCGCAAAAAATTTCTAAGTCAATGTAAACAATGTAAAGAAATATAAAAAAATTCGACAAGTATAGCAGGTGACCTCTTAGTCTAGGATACACAAAGTTTTTATAGCGTTATTGCTCTTTCCCGTAATTGAAACTTCATGATTTTTTTTATGAATTGCTAATTTTTTGTTCCATTTTTGGTCAAATTTTCATTATTTTTTAATGAGCTGTTTAGCGTCAAAAAAAAAATTTCTGAAAACAGAAATCGTACTGTAACGCCCCGTTAGTGAACGTAATTTTGAAAAAAATATTTCAACTCATTCCCCACATAATGTTCTAATTTTAGGCATAGTTTCATTTTGATCTGTCAAACAGTATGGCTTGTATCGCTCTCACAAGGTTTGAGATTGAATTCTAAGTCAAAATTTTTACTTTTTTTTTAAAAAAAAAATATTTCTTGTTGTTTTAAAATTCTGAATATATTTTTCGTTTTTTGCATTTGTAACCTCAAAGATAATGTCAAAATTTCAAAACTCTAGAGTTATCAGTTCAGGAAAAATAAATGTTTTCTAAAAAACGGTTTTTGGCAAAAAAAGTGACTTTCCAATCATTCATAATTCTTCCCAAACAATAGGGATCTTCTTCCTTATGAGGCCCATTTTCGTGTAAAATATCAACTTGATGCATCAAAGATTCTGGACTGTAGCGTGGTAACAAGCAATGCTAACACAACCACCCATCCACCCACCCACACATACACACAGACATTATCGAAAAAACTTCATAAAACGACTTCTGGGGCGTCAAAACATGTAATTCTGTCAAAATCTCGAGATCGTTTTTTTCACGATCACTATACTTTACTTATAGTAAAGTAAAAGTTTGTAATTATATAATTATTGTATATATTATATATATATATATATATATATTGTTGAGGCAGTTTTTTTCTATTTTGTATTATTGTTGCTTGACTGTCTTACCGTAAAGTACATAACCTCGGATCTATTTTCACTCCCTTCTCTCCCTACGTCCCCGTACTAAGAGAAAGAAACAATCCTGTCCATTTATCAATTTCGTCTTTTACTCAGTAAGCACAAGAAAAAATTCAACGTCTGCACCACAGGAAGAAAATCAGAAAGGTCTTAATCACATTTCTAATTTTCTTACTGTGCTTTAGATCATGATATATTTGTATATAAAACTACTCATAACTAATTTTTGTTAAAACCGTATGAAATAAATAACATTTAAATAACAGCTCCAAAATATGGATTTAAAAAATTGATCACGTTGATAATATGCTAATGCAGTATACTAATACAGAATTCAAACACTAGTAATAATAATCTAATACTAGTACCTATACTAAAATTTACGATAATCCTTCTATATGTAGTCGAGTCATGAGTGTCTACTTTTTTGAATTCCTTCCTGTGACTCAAAAATGCCATAAGCGTTTTGTTGACAAAACTCATTGACATATCCTTCATTGACATATTTCATTGAACTGTTCTTATTAGAGACTGACGCCCACTTTAGTATTAAATGAGCACATAACAATGTTTATTTTACATCAGAAATTTTAAATATTACTCTACTGTAGTTTTTAGAGTAGGGAGCATTATCCAGTATTTTGAATAGTACAGGCTATTCAGGACAGAGAGCTCAGTATTTCTCCAAAGTAAAACGACGTGCACAAACCATTTAATATCGCACATAATAAATCTAGGGTCAACGTCAATATTTAAAACTGTATTCTTCAGAAGAAAAGACAAACACTTTACTTGTTCGACTAAAACTGGCCTTTAATACCTTTATGCAGTAACCGTCCACTTCACGGTAAAAAACGACTTTATTACTTTGATAATAACCATCAAATTTGACTTTTCTAATTTTAACAAGAAATGGTAATCGTTGAAAATTCTAGAAATTATTATTAAAATTTCGCGTTTCGATATAGATTAGGTTAGGTTGCAGAGGCAGTCCCACAAGAGGACTTATGAATATTATACATTAGGAGTCTTACATTTATCCTAACTCAAGTATATTTCGAGTATGGATTATCAATAAGTACCTGACATTATACAGATTTGAGAAAACATGTTGAGTCAATGAGAAGAGGTCAATTGTTTATTATAAATTTGTAAATGGTGGTTAACAAAAGGAAAGATTGTATTTAAAATTGACTATCTAATTCGATTTTCAAAGATTTTTGCTTCTTAATGAATACAAATTGATCTTGAGATCAATAATTTTACAAAACCGATGATGAGAAGAAATATCCTTCCTTTATTCAACCAATAAATGTCAAAAATTAGCTAGAAATCGTCGAGACAATAATAACATCATCGTAAAGAAGTCAATCAAATTCTTAGAGAAAGAGAATTGTGTTGTCTCTAACTACAACCAAATATGTCAAGCATGGACACAATGGCGAGCCATGGCTCTACACAGATACGTCATAAAGGAGGACAAAACTGGGTGAGGTACTGGGGCGTCTGTGTTTATTCCACGAATACCATTGATTCCGAACCACAATCCGTTTCCATTAAAACGATTGCCATGTCCCGTCAGCGTCTGTTTTGGAATGACGGTAACTAAGTCGCAAGGGGAAACTCTACCTATCGCAGGAATTGAAGTGAGTGAGACCAAGTTTTTCTCACATGGTCAACTGTTGTTTGTTTGCTGAAGAGTCGGAGGTTCCAACTCTTTGTTCTCCATGAACCAGAAGGACAGACCGTTATTTTGGTGTACACAGAAGAATTTGCTTGACACTCTACTAATATTGATATTTTCTACTATTCTATAATTTCTAATGGTAGTTTGGAATTCCATGTATCAACAAATTTTTGATACCGTCAAAGACAGGCAGGTTTGCTAGTTCTAATAAATATAAGAAATTTACTTTAAATTTTTTGAAATATTTAGAAAAACTAAACAGTTGAAATTACACGAATCTGGCCCCAACATTTTTATAACACAACAGTTTTATTCAGTTTCTACAAATTACAACAGAAACTACAAGTAGAATTGTGATTTTCTGGGTAGACATTTCAAATCTATATAAGAATAGAAATAAACGTTTCCGTACTATAAACTAAGTTCATTTCTATATTTAATTAAGGATGAAATACTTGACATTATAGAATATAATGTATTTATTTATTTTAAATTAAAAAGTTACAACCGAAAGGTAAACTTTAAATTATTTTTTTGTAACTAACATATTTTTTGTTTAAGGTACCAAGATTGTATTTTTTAATTAAATTTATTCATTGAAAATATATTGATGAAATATATTATTCATTGGTTTGATAATAATGATTATTAACTCCATTTATATTGACTGTGATTGTAGTTGAAAGAGCATATATTAAATTTGCAAGCAACATGACGTTCCAAGGCTAATGGAGAGCGGTATATATGCCTGACAGGAACGTTTTTACGTAGTCTAGAGTTGTATCATCTGCAATGAAGACCTTCTTCATTCTCTCCCTCTGCATCCTAGGTAATGAATTCGTGTATTTAAAATAATTTCATATATTTAATACTGTCTGTCATGACAAACATATGTTGATGTATACTGCATATTATACATAATAAAGGAGTTATAGCTTATAAAACATTAAAATACATAGACATACTTTGTTCTTTCATTGTTTCTAGAGTTAAATGAACTTAGATAGTTATAAAGAGCAATAATTACAAAGCAGTTTTATTCAATAAATTACTAAGATATTTCATTAAACATTTATTAGTATGGATAAACTATTTTCTTATTTTGGTCTTATTATATATTATCTCTTATTATATTTTATATATCCTTAATATCTTTTTTAAATATACTTCTGAAATAATTATTACTCTTTTTATATTATAAATAGAACAATTTAATTATTTTACAATTTGAAGAGACTTTGTGAAATTGTAATGATGAAATTTGAAATAGTTTGGAAAATATTTTACAACTGGAATTCCTTTTATAAACGTAATGGAATTGTTTGTTTTAGAATTGTTTGTATTTAAAAAGATATATTTAGTAAACATATACTTATAAATAAGGTTTTAGGGTTTATAGACTATATTTGGTTCTACGGATGGCATGATCTGTGGTTTTACAAGTCAACACATTCTGAGAACTACAGGTCTAAATTACCTCTCTGCGTTGATGGATTTTGTGTGTCTTGCAAAACATACAAGCGTATAACTATTCAATGATCTCTATGATAAAATTTAACATTAAAAAGAGGCTAGAATGTTTAGTAGAAAACGTTGAAAAGACAGCCAGTTGGAGTGCTCATTAATAATGCATAGACATTTAAGGAAGTGTTAAGAAAAAATTCAACACCAATAACACAATGAAAGAATAATTTAAAAAATTCAGTTATTTACTACTATGTTTTTATTTATTCTTAAGTCAGTAGGTCCAGGAACAATAAGCTCATTTAATGTTTATAAAAATCCTAAATCTGCCAAGATCTTAGACAGTAGGATTTCCTGTTGAATTATTTATTATATAATGCTACAAAATAAGTAAATTCATTAAACTTTATTGTTAATTATAATAAATTATAATTGAATATAATATTATAATAATTTATCATCAAATTATAATAACATATCAGATTGATTTATGTTTTCAAGTTTCTTTAACTTATAACATTATTAGAGACACAGGTAAATAAATGATACATAATTGATTAATATGCATGTAGTATCACATAAAAAAAATCAATTAGTTTCCAACGAGTTTGATATTGTGTTTATTTATAGTAAAATAAACTATATACTATATTAATATATACTATATTAATTACTATATAAATTCAATAACATTTTTTTTAATGAATTGATATATTCTAAAGAAGTAACATATATATAAGTAAGTTGTCCTGTTGATCGTGGATGGGTATGGCAATTAAGATTGGTTAGAAGTTTGATATGTTAGATGGAGGTTTAAGGAAATTAAACTTTTACACTTCTTCAAGTAAAAAATCAAGTTTATGAATCCATTCATGCTTTTTTTAAGCGTAAATGGTTTTGATTTTATTTGCACGACTAAGCAGATAAATTATCATATTTACTTTCAAGGTCGCATGTCCAGTTTCAAACTATTGGATTCTTCTTTTAATCTATTTGATACAATCATTTTTGTTGTAAAAACTAATGATTTATCACTATGAGATTTCGTTTGAATTTAAAAGAATAATTATAATAAAGAAGATAAAAAGAATATCATGACAACACACGTGTTATATAATCATCAAAGTTATCAATCAAATAAATGAGTCACTTGGTTCTCTGATTGTTTTTTTCTTATTATTTGTTTATTAAACAAGTTGTAAGTGTTTAACTCAACAATTGAATTAATTGGTTAATTCAATTAATTAATTAAGTGGGTGGGTGGGTGAGTGTGTTAGCATTGCTTGTTAACACGTAACATGCCGTAGCATTGCTACGGTCCAGAATCTTTGATGGATCAAGTTGATATTTTACACAAAAATGGGCCCTTTAGTATAGATGATCCCTACTGTTTGGGAAGAATTATCCATGACGGGAAAGTCTCTTTTTTTTGCCAAAAACCGGTTTTTAGAAAACATTTTTTTCTCCTAAACTGGTAACTCTAGAAATTTCAAATTTTGGTTATCTTTGAGGTTACAAATGGAATAAACGAAAAATATATTCAGAATTTTAAAACAACCGGAAATATTTTTTAAACAATAAAATGTAAAAATTTTGACTTATAATTCAATCTCGAAGCTTGTGAGAGCGATACAAGCCATACCGTTTGACGGATCAAAATGAAACTATACCTTCAAATAAACTATCATATGGAAAATGAGATGAGATATTTTGTTTTGAAATTACATTCACTAATGAGACGATAAAGTAGGATTTCTGTTTTCATAAATTGTTTTTTTGAAGCTAAACGGCTCATTAAAAAATCATGAAAATTTGACCAAAAATGGAACACAAAATTAGCAATTCATAAAAAAAAATTGCATGAAATTTCAATTACGGCAAAGACCAATAAAGCTATAAAAACTGTTTGTTTGTCCTGAACTAAGGGATCACCTGCTATACTTGTTGAATTATTGATATATTTTTACAATGTTTACATTGACTTAAAATTTTTTTCAGCGAATCCACTGAGATAAAATTGATATTTAAAAAAGAAAAAATTTAAATAATTTATTGACTTATACGAGATATGGGAGGAATAATATTCTTACATGTAAAAAAATCACCGCCAATATACATTAATAAATTTCCTTTGTATTCCATGGCATGAGGGATTTGTTTCATAAAATGCTTTAAGAAATCTATATATTGCACTCTTGAGAAAAACTTAATATAGTTATAATTACTTTATCTTTGTGAATTGTAGTATCTTTCCATGTCATTGAAATGTGACGAATGGACTCTTTCCTCAAGAAAGAGGAATTATGTTTGTTGAAAAATGTCCAGGTTTTTCATTATTCTACTCTGATAGTTCATATTTATTATTTTCAAAAATTTGAAGCTCCCAACTATAAAATATTTAAATTATATTGAATAACTGGCTTTGAATTTGAGTTGAGTACTTAAACTGGCTAATTACGAATATATTTTTTCTCAATATACATTCATAGCAAGCTTATAACAGAGTACAGTAGGCAGGAAAAAGATAACACTCGCTCAGAAAAAAGTGGTACGTATGCTTTTTGATAAAGGGGAAGGAAAATTATTTTATAAAATACTAAGAAGTCAAATTCCCAGTATAATAATTCTATAAAAGACCAAAAATGTAAAACATAATTCAAAATTGAAATCATTCGTTTGAAGATTAATAAATGTAATTATCCTACATCCTTAATTATAAAATATCTTAAAGCGACATTGTTTCATCGATGTTTATGATGTTTTCAGAAAAATAACAGTATTTTCCTGTTAAAAGTTGGAAATTTGACTTAAATATTATTAAATCTAGAAGGAGGTCAAGTAAACGTTGTAAGAAATCCACTGGCTATTTGAACAAAAGCCATGTTCCCTTATAGGAGATTATATTGTATCAAGAAATATTCACTTTGGCTTTTCAAAGATATAATTGCTGCTGTAGTTATACGTACATGTATATGACATTATTTGCATAAGCTGTGTGATGTACAAAAATAAGCTTATATATTGATAAGTTGATGAATCACAATCTCTACTACCTCAGGAATGAAAGACTAATAAACATCTCCCATTTAGATGTTTACATTATGCCTAAATGAGACCTTATATATTATATACTCAAGAAGTTTGATAATAAGTTTACTTATAGTAACGTTGAGTGTAGTTTACTCCAGATTTTTTTTTATGTATTACTAATAGAGAATAATAGTGTTTCAATTGTGCTTTTTTAAGAATCAGTAGTATGCAAAGTTGGCAAGTATACTTTGATTTTTATAGCATGATCGTCCTAACACTTTCTTACTGAACATATCTGACCATTAACTAGGAACTATTATACTGCCAATGATAACAGATTTTCTGTCTGTATAATATTTATGATATATGAATAACTTTTTATATACTACTATCTCCTTTTATTCATCTGAGCTAAGTATAAATTATTTATTTCGCCATGAAGGGATCATAAATTTCAATATACTCGTAGTATGAATATACTAATGGATCACATTGACAACAGAAAATTTCAAAAGTATAAATAAAAATAATACACAATTTAAATTTTAAATTAAGCAAAAGGAAAGACTAAGATTCTGTACTTGCGCTGTCAGTTATTCATGCAATTTTTCCCCACACTCACTCTTCAACTCCATATAGCTTCAACGATTTGCGGTCCTTACAGATGATGAATGTGGCTCATTTTTCATTTGGCATTGATTTGATGCCAGTAGTGAGTTATATTACCGTGGAAACCAACGACATGTGGTGTCACCTATCCAACTGCCAACCATGTGTAAGGTTGTTTATCTTTAGTGACCTGACAGTAACCGATGTGTACAAAATTGTTCTTGTCGTCGACAGTTACTATATGGTTTTTACTTATACTTCAAAATGATTAACGAATTGTTGAAGTAACTATTTTTGTTACCAGAACAAAATAACCGAATGGTTATTCCAAATAACCATTTTGTTGTTTTGATCTCTGAGGGATAACGTGCTCAGATGTTTTGCACCTTCCTTGTAATGAACACGAGGACATGTGATGATTGGACCCACGGGATCTACGTGACAACCGGAGCAAATATTCAACTGAGCTACTTTGGCCTTAAATTCATGACCCATAGCAAGAGTAGTTAGAACTCAAAATAATCCATCTATTGAGCCAAACGAGACTAAATTACAATAAATATATTTTCCAAGGAATACTACAGATGTAACCCTGAATTCTTAATACTTTTTTATGTGATCAAGTACAAGATTATAATTATAATATGTATACAATTTTTAGTTATATTAAAATACATATATATATATATATATATATATATATATATATAAAGTAAGTGATTTAAAAAACACTTCCCATTGAAGTCAGTAGAAGTGGTTTTGAATTTCTAAATGCATTTCAAGAAGTTAAAAGATATTTCTCTTTGTGTATGAATTTAATTAATTTTCAATTATGTAAAATGCCATATTATGTAATGTAATTAATAACTATATTAAATAATGTACAATTAATAATAATAAATCGTTCACTTTTTCAGGAGTGCTCTGCAAGCCTGGTCGGGTAGTCAGACAATCTCAAGGTATTAGAATTTCAATCGTTATTTATATATTTATTATGTTGTTATTTTTATCTCAAATGTATATTATTATAGCTTAATGATTTAAAAAAATGATTACATATGTTTTAAAACTAAATTTGGAAGCCCAAAATAAATATTAACAAAAGTAATTGGCAAAATATAAATATGTAAAATTAATGTCAGCAAAATAAATCGGTTGTAATTCCGAAATTGTAAGTATTAACTTTTGTACTCTGTGAGGTCTGAATCTGTTATCTAAATGTTCTTCTCTCTCTCTCTCTCTCTCACTATATATATATATATATATATATAATATATATATTTATATATATATATATTTTATATTATATATATATATATTATTTTTTCAAAAGAACACACCGAAATGAAACCACTGAAACTCACTACTATATTTTGATGGTAATCGCTCCAATGCCTGATAACCACGGGCTTGCGTTATTTAAATCACTATTTTGTGTATTTAAACAGAGTTATTGTCTTAAATATATAGGACTTTGAGGGTCATTCATCTATTGCTTCTTTTGATGTAATATGTTTTGTAATATGGTCGTCCCCTTAGTCAAATGCAATTAAGATACACCTGGATAAGTGGTTTACTGCTTACCCACCAACCTGCTTAGCCATTGAAAGGTTTTGATAATACTTTGAATGTAGTTGGAAAGGCTGAAGTTAGGCCAGGAGTTCGTCAGTGTCTTGGCTGCTATCCTTCATACGCCGCCTTCCCTTCTGAATTTTTCCAATTTTATTAAATCACCAGTCTTTATTTGAATCCTGATAGAATAGTTTCATTGGGTTTTTTACCTGATGTGGCTAATCTAACGCAAAAGCCTGTATTTTATAATTTTAAGTATGTAACTTGTTAACCTACGTTATAGTGTTTTGTTTAATCGTGTAAATTTTACCTATATTATTGTGTTTTAAATACCACTTACGAAAAGCTAGTTAAAGACTAGAAAACTCAGAAACAAATGGTCAAAGCAGAATCTGCTGCTAATAAAAAAAAAATTTATTTAATAAAATATAATATTAGTATCCAAGTCTGAAAATTTGAAAACGACGAAATTCTATAAACTTCGCTTAGACAGTTGCTTTGCAAACTGGTTACTGCGTTTTTCTTACTGTGGTTTCGACGTTGATTTTCATAACATGTGTTTTTTGAAAAATGTAATAAACATAATATTTTTGTTATAATATTCAGTTAAAACTGAAACATAATAATAAATAAATAAATAATTAATTAATGCATTATGAAACTTAATAGTCATTCTGAAGCCTATATTATTTAGTGTTACATGTATTTATTATATTTATAATACATATTACATGTAAATTTTGAATATAAAAATTGGTATCTTTTAATTACAGAATGCACGCCAGGAGAGAGATTTAAAATTGATTGCAATGATTGTACCTGCACGCCTACAGGAATAGCTGTGTGTACCCAGAGGGGTTGCCTTTCCCCAGCAGAGGCAGAAGCAATTAGAAATGGTTGAAACACCAAACTTCCATATATATGAATTCCAGTCACTTCATTCAGTTACTGATTTTAAATGTTCAATTCTGTCCATATATAAATAAAGTATTTGAATAATGACCTGAAATTGAATAGATATCTCTTATTATAACGGCTAAAATGATTGCAATTTAATTTAAGTTTAATAGCATTTATGATTAATGACAAAAAAAATTGGCTACTCAACACTCAAATTTACTGTTCTAATATGTAATAATATGTTATAATATATATGTACTGCTGTAAGAATACATATTATCATGCTAATTGACTATCATTTTAACTACTTAACATAATTCAATGTGGCTATCTAAGAAATACATTGACAAACTTTGCCAAAACTTAATAATAAATTTAAATTATTAATTTTTTTTAGTCTAGCCTTGTTAATCATAACAAAAATGTAGTTATAGTTATATCACAAGTTAGTAGAAGTAACGCTTGTTTTGTTTAGTGTAATATTTTAACTTACACTAACATCAATTTAAGACAATTTTATCAGACAATAGTTATATGCGTCAAAATATGAATAACTTATCTGAAAACATAATTTAAGTACACTCTATTAAAGAAAGGTATGAAACTGAAGTTCTTCTAAATAACGCAAAAGCAACTAGTTAAACAAACTGTAAAACTCTTAATACCACCAACCAAAGAGAGCAGTTGGAAAAACAAAAATACCTAGAACAGGCATTTATAATTTAATTTCTCTAGAATAACCACAAAGGTAAATTATAATGATTAAATGTTTTTACATCATTTTGATTTGTCAATGGGTACAATTTGGAATGTTTCTATAGAACTGTTTAATAGAAGCCTACCAATCTACCCACCGGCGATATCGTTTAGGAGTGTAACAATATAACAGGCAATTATCATTATTGGCAAACGTATCATTATTGTTACAGCACGAAATTTCGTTATAAATCATACTTTTTTTTTTAAAGAAAATAGAAAAAAAAAACAAATAGTCATCAAACTGATTGACCAACACGTTCACAATTTTATAATTAACTTTTACACAGTCGTTTCTATTAGATAAAGCAAACAAATACGACTAGAAACAGATACGAAAAACCAAAGAAAATTCACACATAATATTCAGGTAAGTATAGGGTTAATGCTCGTTTGAACGATAGGTTAGCTTGTTCACAACAGTCTGAAGTCCTTCCTTCAACTTCTTCGAGGTTCTAATAAAGATACTGAAAAACACTTCCTAGAAGTAGAAACAGTCACTCCCTATGTCCATCTCGAAACAATTAGATCACTCCAAAAACTCTTATCTCCTCTGTTGACTGTTGTCACCTTGTTTCCATGGAGACCACCATCTTTGTTTTTCATTTTCACATTTGTTGCCAGTTTTACAATAAAGAAAAAAATATTCTTAAAACTCACACTTGTGCATAGTGTTTGAAAGTGTAAACAAGTAAAATTTTTTGCTCCGCAATAAGTGCCCGTAAAATAGTGAAGGTCAGCTTAGAGTGTGGAGATTTTCTGCAGATCGTCTACAGTAGTGCTGTTTGTATTAGGGGTGGTGTTTCTACACTCAAGTATTAAGTGCTCAATTTGTATTGTATCACCTACTTGATATTTATTGTTCACAAGTATTTACACTAGTGATAACAATAACAACTCCGTGTGAGGTGCGCGCAAGCGCGCGCGCTACATAAAGAAGAAATATAAATAATAATAACAAAAAAATGAAAAGACAAGGAACTACAGGCAATATACCAAAAAAATCAAAAAAGGCTAATACAACTTACCAAAAGGATGCAACAAGCAGCAGTAGACAAAGGTCACTCAGCCAAGAAAGTATGAAAAGTGATACCGTAAGTATTACTAGCTCTACTCTGCAGGCCACTCAATTAATTTTATATCACCAAATA